>JAVUPR010000413.1:1940000-2550236 GCA_036785695.1 Gentiana straminea | reverse complement strand
GAAATGGCGGATCAAAGGACATTGGCGGACTATGCCATGCCATCTACTGTGAAAGTAAATCCTGCAGCCGTGATTCCTGAAATCACGGCTGATAATTTCGAACTCAAAACTTCTTTAATCAACTTGGTGAGAGGTTCCACATTCCATGGCTTCTCCACTGAAGACCCACACGATCACATTCACTCATTTCTAGAATCGTGCGGGACTACTTTAATCAAAGGGGTCACTGAGGACGCCCTGAGGATGAAACTTTTTCCCTTCTCACTGAAGGGAGAAGCGAAGGAATGGTATAAATCTTTACCAGTCGACTCCATTACTTCGTGGGAGGATTTGGAGAAAGAATTCTGAGCCAGTTCTTTCCACCTGCAAAGACGGCTCATCTTCTGAATCAGATATTCACTTTTGTGCAAACTGAGAGGGAATCGTTTTGCGATGCATGGAAACGATTTAAATCTCTCTTGAGAAAGTGCCCCCACCATGGGCTGGATAAACAAAGGTTGGTCAACACTTTCTATAGTGGTTTGACTGAATTGACCAAGGGAATGGTGAATAGTTCTGCTGGAGGTGCATTTCTGAGAAAGACACCTGAAGAGGGATGGACATTGTTTGAAGATATTGCAAAGTATAATTATGCCCTACCTATAAAGGTGCATCCAGTCAGAAGAGCTCGACTCCAGGGAAGTATGAGGTAGATGAGACCACACTTCTAAAGGCTCAGTTAGCCGCACTACAGAAGCAAGTGGCGGCAATGAATGTTCAAAGTCTTGTATGTGACAACTGCCATGGCCAAGGCCATCGCGATGTCAATCGGTGCCGGCTTGACCCGATCCCTCGGGTCAAAGCTGTGCAAAACAACGTTGTCTCGCCAAAATTGCGATACTATTGGGCACACATTCCATCAATGTCCTCTATTGCTTTGCATTCGAGGGGAGGTGAATGCATTCGGTTCTCAAAATTATCGACCTTTGGGTCGAATCGAACACTCAAGGGTTTAATTACTGGAGTGACCCTTCTAGGGTAGCAAATCCCCATCAGTTTCAGGCCCTTAGGCCTAATCTGAGCAATTTTCAATCCAACTCTCGACCGGCATGGAACAATAATCCACCGGTCAATCAAAATCAAAATCAGAATCAATCATTTCAGATCTTAGAACAAAAGTTGAGTGAGCAAGTCACGGCCAACACTCAGTTGGCAAATGCATTGAGTACTTTGACCAGTACATTGAGGAATTTAGAGGTGCAAATGGGACAGATTTCGGGGCAGCAAGCAAGTCGACCTCAAGGTCACCGCCGAGTTTTACGAGAGAAGAACCCCCGAGGGGTTAACGTGGTCCGAGAATGACCGAATACTTGCACCGATCCGGCTGCACCATGGAACTATGGTCAAGATGAGTTGAATGTCGTAAATCGAGGAGTGGGAAAGCGGTTGGCGGTCGGGCCAACCAGGGAAACGAATAGCCCCTCCCCGCGAGCGAGAGGGCGGGGGGGGAAGATCTTCTTTCTCCTCGAAAGATGCTGGGACGGCTGTTGAGCCAAGTGAAAAAGGAAATTCTGAAAGAAATGTGAGGGTTGAGAATACTGCTGAAAAGAAGTCGGATTCTAAGTTGAGTTCTGAGAAGCATGTGAGGTGGAAAGATAGGGAAGACAAAGCAATCAATCATAAGACAGCAAAGAAGACCTTCACTGAGGAGGACTTTGCGATCTCCCTTACCCACCTAGCAAGAACAAGTTGTCATTAACGGTCGATAAGGAGTATAAGAAGGTTATCGATTTGCTCAAGAATACGAGGCAAACATTCCATTAGTTGATCTTTTGGTAGGGATGCCAAAGTATACAAAGTTTATAAAGGACGCAGGTGAGTTCGAAGAAGAAGCTTCAAGAGCTCGAGCACATAGTGTTGAATGAAGAATGCTCCAAAATCGGCCAGACTAAACTTCCCGTGAAGTGTCCCGACCCCGGTAAATTCACGATTTCGTGTACTATCGGGAACGAGGGACTTCCACAATGTTTTATGCGATTCGGGAGCATCGGTCAATCTGATGTCTACTTCAATTTTCCAATCTCTTGGATTGGATCAATCTATTACTCTTAGACCTATTTCTCTTCAACTTGCAGATAGAAGTGTGAAGTATGCAAGGGGAACTGTAGAAGATGTGTTGGTCAAGGTTGAGAACTTCATATACCCGGCTGATTGGGTAATCATGGACATGACCAATGATGAGAAAACCCCCTTGATCCTTGGAAGACCTTTTCTTGCAACCGCCCGTGCCTTACTAGATTCCTACAGTGGCGAGATAACCCTACATTTGGAGGATGAGAGTGTAAAGTTCAATGTGGGCAATGCAGTGAAGCACGCATCCAGTGACACTTGTTTAGCTATTGAGGACGATTTCACTGATGAGTATGATGAACAAGTGTTCATGGGCAGTTGGGATGAGGAAGAATTCAATAAACAATCTGCAACTTGGACTGATGAGGAGTGGAAGAATTTTTTAGAAGAGATTGAGAAGGAGGAAAAGGAAAGTTCTAATTACCAGGAGATGGTAAGAAAGAAAATGAGGAAGAGGCATGGTGACATGGCCAGATTTGAAAAAGGGGATGAAACCCCTGTCTGCTGGGAGGCCATGATGCTTCAGAGCTCTTATGGTAAGCTTGGAGATCTGGAGCTTAAGGGCGATAAATTAAGACCAAGTGTGGAGGAGCCACCGTCAGATTTAGTGTTGAAACCCTTGCCTCAACACTTGAAATACATTTTTCTGAGGGACGGTGATAAGCTCCCTTTGATTATTTCATCTAAGTTAGAACCAAAGGAGGAAGAAAAGCTTATCAAAGTGCTTTGCAAGATAATATCCTCGCCTTTGGTTGGCAAGTGGGAGATATCAAGGGGATAAGCCCCGATATCCGTATGCACAAGATCGGGGCTGTTGAGGGATCGAAGAAAGTGCGACGGCCTCGGAGAAGGCTAAACCCTCACATGCGGGAGGTCGTTAAGAAGGAAATCATCAAATTGCTTGACATGGGTATCATCTACCCAATAGCCGATAGTGAATGGGTGAGCCCCACTCGGGTGGTGCCAAAGAAAGGAGGGATCACCATCGAGAAGAATGAAAAGGGGGAAGAGATTGCCCTACGGCAAGTCACCGGGTACGAGTTTGCATCGATTACGAGAAGACTAAATGAGGTAACTCTAAAAGACCACTTCCCCTTGCCATTCATTGACCAGCTCCTTGAGAGGCTTAGTGGCAAGCAATTTTATTGTTTTCTCGGATGGCTATTCGGGATACTTTCGATAGCTATCGACCCCACCGATCAAGAAAAGACTACCTTCACATGTCCCTCGGCACCTTCGCTTACCGAAGAATGCCATTTGGTCTCTCGCAACGCACCGGCTACATTTCAAAGATGTATGCTTGGCTATCTTTGATGGTTTAGTGGAGAAGGAGATGGAGATTTTTATGGATGACTTCTCTGTGTTCGGGGACAGCCACCACTTTGTTTACACAATCTTGATAAATTTTGTCCCGGTGCATAGAGAAAGACTTAGTCTTAAATTGGGAGAAGTGCCACCCGATGGTGGAAGAGGGAATTGTTCGGGACACAAGGTGTCCAAAGAAGGTATTGAGGTCGACAAAGCGAAGGTAGAAGCTATTGAAAAAATGACATACCCCAAAAATGCAAGAGAAGTAAGAGGATTCTTGGGTCATGTCGGCTTCTATAGGCGATTCATCAAAGACTTTTCTAAAATAGCCAAGCCTTTGTCATCTCTCTTAAGAGAAGATGTGAAGTTTATTTTCACCCCTGAGTGTGAAAGAGCATTTAAAGAACTAAAAGACAAGTTGGTTACCTCGCCAATTCTTATAGCACCCGACTGGAAAGCTCCCTTCGAGCTTATGTGTGATGCTTCTAATTATGCAGTCGGCGCGGTGCTTGGTCAGAGAGTGGACGGAAGGTTCCGACCCATCTACTACGCTAGTCACACTTTAAACCCAGCCCAAGTAAATTATGCAACAACTGAGAAGAAGTTGTTGGCAGTAGTTTTTGCCATGGATAAATTTAGAAGCTACTTGCTTGGGTCGGAGGTCACGGTCTGGACAGACCATTCTGCATTGAAATATCTGTTGAACAAGGCTGATGCCAAGCCTCATTTGTTGAGATGGATCTTGATTTTACAAGAGTTTGATGTTCATATCCGGGACAAGAAGGGTAGCGAGAATGTGGTAGCTGACCACATGTCTCGGGCGACCGACGATCCTCAGGTAGAGTCGGATGAGATTGGAATTGATTTTCCAACTGAGCAACTCATGACCATTGATGTGTGCGAGGTTGCTCCTGCCCGTGCTGGAAAAGGTTCTCCTTGGTTTGCACCTTTTGCAAACTTCTTGAGCGGCGGTATATCCGGACCCCGACTCGACTTATCGGCAAAAGAAGAAATTCTTTTCGGATTTGAACTATTATGTGTGGGACGATCCCATTCTCTTCAAGCGTTGCAAGGATGGATTGCTCCGTAGGTGTGTCCCTGAGTTCGAGCAGAGGGACATTATGGAGCAATGCCATGGTGGACCTGTGGGAGGTCATAATGGAGCTGGGAAGACTCGTCGCGAAGATTTTTCGATCCGGTTTCTACCGGCCAACAATTTTTAAGGATACGAGAGAACTTTGTAAAAGGGTGTGACCGGTGCCAACGCACCGGTAAACTTTCTCGGCGAATGGACATGCCCCTCCACCCCATCCAAGAATGCGAGGTTTTCGACGTATGGGGTATTGATTTCATGGGACCATTTCCATCCTCGTATGGGAACAAGTACATTCTGGTCTGCGTCGACTACGTATCAAAGTGGGTAGAGGCGATAGCAACACCGCGGAACGACCACAAGGTGGTCAAGAACTTCCTGAAGAAAAATATTTTCACACGGTTTGGCTGTCCACGAGCCCTCATCAGTGACGAGGGAACTCACTTTTGTAATACCCCACTAGAAAAGATTTTAGAACGATATGGGGTGAAACACAAAACTGCTACCCCCTATCACCCTCAGACGAGTGGACAAGTTGAAGTGAGTAACCGAAGCCTGAAGAGCATTCTTGAGAAGACGGTGAATTCTAATAGGACGGACTGGAGTCAGAAACTGGATGATGTGCTCTGGGCCTACAGGACAGCTTTCAAGACTCCTATTGGCACGTCTCCATTTCAGATGGTTTATGGCAAGGCCTGCCACCTGCCAATCGAGCTTGAGCACAGAGCGTTCTGGGCTATTAAATTCTTGAATTTTGATAGCCATTTATGCAGAGAAAAGCGATTATTGCAGTTGCAGGAGCTTGATGAGTTTAGACTCCAGGCCTACGAGAGCTCGAGAATCAGTAAGGAAAGGACTAAACTGCTTCACGACAAGAAAATCAAGATTAGGGAATTCAAAGCGGGCGTGTGGGTTTTACTGTATAATACCAGGTTACATCTGTTTCCTGGTAAGCTACGCAGCCGTTGGTCTGGCCTCTTTGAAATCTTTCAGGTATTCCCCGGTGGAGCAGTCGATTTGAAAGATAAGCAGGGCGGGTTGTTCAGAGTAAATGGTCATCGGTTAAAACACTATATTGGTCAAGAAAAGGAACGACCGGTGGTTTTCTATCTGAACGACGTCCCTAGTCAAGCCAGCTCCGATCCTTCGGCACCCGATGATTTACATCTCTGTGAGTTCTTTGATGATGTTATGCTCCCTGATGTTGCACCTCAGCTTGAGAAACAGAAACCTAAAAAGAAGAAGAGAAGAATCATAGGTACGAAGTGGATACAGAAGTTTGATGATATGGCCAAGACGTTGGCGAGACTTTGTTCCTGTGGTTTCCTGCCTGTTGACCCCGAGAAGGTCGAGAATAATTCCGGGATGAGGCTTCACTGGCCTGACCCCGGTTGAGTTTTTATTGGTTAGTCGAGCTCCCGACTATAATTAAGCCCTACTAGGACGGTAACCTAGATATCTTTTTCTTTTTGTTTGTAGTTTATTTTTGCTTTGTTTCTCTTGTTGGTTGCTAATGTTTTCCACCTAGCAGTTTCTGACTATGGATCTGTACTTGGACGATTGCCCACATCATGACCCATGTTTGTTTCTTTTTATTTCCTCATGTACCCCAGTATCTCTCGATATTACATTTGTGCACCACATTTCACATAGATTCGGTTATTATCAATTTTTGCATTGCTTCTGCTTTGTTCCATGATATTGCCTTGTCTATCATCTTTTGTGCCCCTATCCCCGAGGTACGTCTTGTTTCCCCATGTGTGCAGGATATTTGCGATAGCGATTGTGAGCTTTCAGATGATATCAGTTTACCGGTGGATGGTCCACCAGCTACCTGGATTTCTTCAGCATTTATGGATCTGACTCGCGACCACTTCCAGAATTGCAACTTTCGAATTACAACCAGCTAAGTTTTTCTTATTTTGCACATGCTGAGGACATCATGTAACTTAAGTGTGGGGGGAGGGTTTATTGGTTTGTTTTACTGGTTTGTTTTACATGTTATCTAGTTTTGCTCCTTTGAAAAATTTGATAAATTTTTTGAAAATTTGTGAGTCCGAGTAACTTCAATGACATGCTAGTTTTGTAATTTGACACCTTTAATTGTTATCAGTAGTCATATCATGTTCTAAGAATAGGTTTGGTAGATCAGATACTCACTTGAACCTCAGTACACGAACCTGTTAGATGAGGAACCAAAAATATAAAATAGTCTCCGGTTAGTTAAGGGATAGCCAATTCTAGCTGCAGATAACCACTTACTTAGCACTGATGAAAGTTAAGAACTCGTACTATACTCACAGTTAGAATCTAAGTACCTTAGTGTCTTGAGAACCTTAAAAGTCTTGAATGTGTTAGAAATGATACCTGACCGGGAGTTTCCAAAGAGTTTGAAAAAAGAAGAAAAATTTGAAAAAAATTAAATTACGGAAGTTGTTTGCGACTATCACCTCGAGTCCACTTGGATACTGCCTCAATTGGGGAGTGTGGTTTACCTTGGACAGTATAGGTTTGAGTGATCTCAGGGTGACTGCCTCTAAAGTAGGGGAGAGTGTTATACTTTTGAGACGCGACGATGGAAGAAAATATAGGCCTTTTGGAACTCTAAGTCAAGTTGATCTAAACCCAGTAGAGACCTGAAAGGTATTTTCTTGGCACCAAGTAAAGGAATTTAAATGTGAGTTGGTTACTTTGTTCTTGATAAATAGTTTTTGTAGGGTAAGTGCTGTAGACAGAACGAACTTCGTTTAGTTAACCGGATGACTGTTAGTGCTTGATTTAATACATCAAGAGAGGATCGGTGGAAGTTTAGCGGGTTCAACACACACAATCACTGAGTGAGTTCGATTTGCTAGATACTAGCTTGATGTGAGCATGACTACATCTCGTGTCGAATTATGTGGGTTTTTGATAGTTTGTCGTTGTTTGTTTTGCTCGGGGACAAGCAAAAAGCTAAGTGTGGGGGAGTTGTTTATGGTATATTTTACTATATTTTTGGGCTTAATCCCTAAACAATTTACCTTGTTTTTAAAGGAAATAAATGAGAAAAGCATGTTTTTAACCAATAAATTCATATAATGTTCATTGAGGGTTTATAATTTAATTAGGAGGAAATATTGGGATTAAATGTTATTTTGTTACACATTTTATTATTATTATTACTCGATGACTTGGTGTAACAATAATTTTGTAGAAAATAAAGAAATGCAAGGGGATATTATTTATTGAGAAGATTTATGTCATTCAATCAAGGATTTCAAAATAAAGAAGAAAATCGGATCAGCATTTGAAGAATAAATCAGATCAGAGCGAAAGAGTGGAGTGGGGAACACGGTATACGAAGCACAGTGTGAACGTGCTCAAGTGGTACGCTCGGTCGACCGAGCCGTGCTATTCGGTCGACCGAGCCTGGACGTTCGGTCTACCGAGGCTGCAGAATTTAACCCGACGCGTTTTCTAGATCCTTCCCTATGTCGGCCACAAACTCCTATATAAGCAGCATCCATTCGAGCAGAAACAGACTTCCAGAAATATCAGAAAATTAGTATAGAAATTAGCAATAAATTAGATTCATAGATAGTCTTTCTTTTATTTTTCTTTCAATTTCAATTCAGCAAATAAGGATGTTTTTGAAGAAGATGAGTGGCTAAAGGCCCGAGGCTAGAACCACCAATGTGAAGCCACCATCACCGGAATAAACAAGGATTTTTGCATTTATTCGTTCTAGTAAGTTTCTTGTTCTTCCTTCATGTTTTGAATTGTTTATGTGCAATGTGTATGACTATACTTGTGTTGCATGCTGATTGAATTTAGACATACGATAGTTGATAAATTCATAGATTGCCGTGAAGGAGAGTGATAATATTTCTTCTAACAAACGAAAGTTGAGGGAGAATATTGTTAGATTAGGATTTTATATGTTGTTCCGTAAATTCGTTAGTTGCATCGAGAGGTGGACTAGTTAACGGTGTTAAATCGAGAGAGGAAGCGCCTTTTTAGTAGATAATAATCCAAGGCTTGCAAACGAATGTGCGTCTTTCTTGTTAATTTCGGTGGGGTGGTGGATCAACGGTGCTTCTAGTTGATTAATTATAATTGTTACGGAAAGATTTGTAACGTGCTAGTTTTTATTTTCAATTTTCAAACTCTTTGTTTTATTGTATTTTAATCCAAGATCGTAGTCATCAACCTTACAAAAGAAATTGAAAGCAAAAACACTATTTTCGTACAAGTCCCTGCGGATACGACCCGGTTTCATCACTATAGCTGCGAACATTCGCACTTGGGGTTGACATCGGTTTTATTTATTATATTTTATCACTGCTTTGCATAAAACCGCAAACAGAGACCTAACCGCACTAGATGCACCCACCCCTGGATTCTCAAACTGAGTAATAATTTCCTCAAATTCACCAACCCGACTTCGTTTATTAACAAGACGGTCCATATGACCATATATCAACTAATCTATTAAGAAAATAAAAATAAAAATAAACAATCAGCTATAATATTTTTCTATTTATATACTTGTTTATTAGTAATTACTAATTACTAGTTTATCAAATTATTACAATAAAAAAATCCAAACAAATTATTCACACTTTCACAGGACACACACAGGCACAACCGCACAGGTGTAAAAATTAGGGTGACAACATAATTATGAACACAACAAATAAACTCAATGCTCAAATCTAAAGTCTAAACTAAATTTAAAACTAAGATTATGCACATAAAAAACTTTACTTGAATTGGAAATTTGGAATCGAAAAAGAATTTGGGATAAATGGAATTATTACCTTCCATAAATAAGGAATGGAATATGGATTAAGGAATGGATTGTGGAGGAGGAGCAGTGAGTACCGAAGATTCTGGAAGAAGGACTGAAGCCTGAAGGAGACGGTGATGGAGGTCGGAGGAGGTAGCTGCAGCTGCAGTGCTGTCCGTTCTTTTTTTTAGGTATTCAGAATGAGGGGCGAATAAAGGGAGGGAAAGGGAATGTTTTATTAAAATTAGATTAAAAATTGGATTTTTTTTTTATCAATACGCAAAACGACGTCGTTTTACAATTTTTATTTTTATTTTTAAAAATCCAGTGGGGTCATGTGACCCCCTAGGGCACGTGGATCCGCCGCTGATTGAGAGACATAATGGATTTTGCTTACTAGAAATAAATAAGAAAATAAGTGAAGAGTGTTTGAAAGCCGGAAAAAAGAGTTAGAAGAAGGAAGACAGAATAAGAAATATTTTTGGGATTAGACCGTCCATTGTTTTTTTTGTTTTTTTTTTGGTATAATAAAAAAAAGAGTGACCTAGATATTTTTGGGGTTTGGTAGATGAATAATGACGAGAGATCAATTTATTTGATTATAAAAAATAAAATTTGGCAAAAACAAAAACATAAAAAAGGATTGATTACTCATTTTCAAAAGAAGGAAAGCTTTTCTTAGGGGCAAAAGAAGGAAAGTCAACACAAAACGAATAAAATGTGTGAAGTAGGAGTAGGAGAGAAACACTGAAGGGGATCGAGAGTTGTTGTCTTTTTTTAGAAACAGGTTCCGATCTTCTGTAACCACCGGCGGCAAGATTTCATCAGCAACGAGATGACTGTGATGCGGTGACTATGAGATGAACGAGACAGCAGAAGAAGGGGAACCAAAGTATTGAGAAATCACTTTGATCTCTGTACTCACGTCATCAGAGGGAGCAGCATCTTTGTCGGAAAAAGGGAAATCATCGGAGTCTAGTAGAAATCGTTGACACCGATGGCAAGAGAGATGGATTTGTAAGCCATGGATGGCGGTGATTTCTAGGGGGAAGAATTTCTGAGTTTGGTGGGTGAGCAAGACTGAGATTCCATGGATGCAAGCAGATCTGGAGATTCAGAGAGAGAGGGGGAAGGGGAGGGAGGGGTGAGTTAGTCGGAGGCCATTAAATTCGGCGGGGAAGAAAGAAGAAAAGAAAGCAGGACAGAAGCTATACGTATATAGAAAAGAGAATTTGGAAAAAGAAAAGAGAAGAATTATTAGGGAAAAAGAGAGGGGAAAATTAATGCAAGAACTTAGGGAGAAAGAGGAGGAATTTGCAGAGGAGGAGTTTTGATGTTCTGCCATTGACGCAGTGACGGACCTAGAAAAAAATCTCAATGGGGACACCGGAACAAATTTGAAAGCCGAGTGGGGGCATCAATAGTGTTTTTACATTTTTTACCTATAAAAACACGTCGATTTTCGGATCTCAGTACGGGCCATGCACCCCTCTTTTAAAGAGCTGGGTCCGTCTCTGCATTGACGCCGGCAAAGGAAGGAGGAATTTTATGCGAAGAAGGGAAAAACCAAAAGAGAAAGAAAGTAGGCTGGGAAGAAAAAAATAAAATAATAATGCAAGAACTGAGGGGTGAGGGTTCCTTTAGATTAATAATGTAATGAACTTCCACCCGAGCGAATTACTTGAAAATTTGATCAGGATCTAAACGACGTTAGTCAGATTGCTCCGACACCATAACAGAGAAATACAATAATAGACTGTAATGCATTGATTGATAAAACTGATAGAACTTTACAATATTTATAAAATGATAAATGATAGGTAGAAGTTATTTAAACCAAATAATATATCCTAACATAATTCAAATTCAAACAACAATCTATTTACAATCTTGTCATTATCCGTAACATTAAATTGTTACGACTATTATGTGCTGTCAAAATTTTGAGACGATCATTTTATATTGTAATTTGAAATTGTTACGGATATATGATTGTAATTTCGTATTGCTACATATTTTGTACGGTAAGTTTTCATGTTAATTTTTTTACTGTTACATGTTTTGTACTATTATTTTTGTTTTCATTTTATAATGTTATGCTAATTTTATAGTATTATAATTACATTATATTGATACAGTTTTTATACTTTTATTTTGTTCTGACATTTTCTGTGATGCTAGGTGTTCAGGGATAGTTGAGTGGGGATGGTGGTGTGACTGTGTGTATCTTTTGAAAAAAATTCTTTGGAGTAGATGCAGTGGCGGAATCAAGAAATTTTTCCGGGGGGGGGGGGGGGGGGGGGGGGGGGGCTTGGTATATAAACTGCAAAGCGGGGTGGGAAAAAATTAAAAGGATAATAAAATTCTGGGATGGTCTTGGTATATTAACTGCAAAGCGGGGTGGGGAAAAAAATTGCTAATAGCAGAATTTGAACCTACAACCTACAATTATTAAAACTAAAGAAGGTAGGTTCTTAAACCACTAAAATAGATAGTCTTTTAGTTAACAAAAAGACAAATTACATATTAATATTAACATTAAGACTAATACAATAATAATTTTTTCTTCAAAATTTGGGATGGTCTTGAGACCACCCACCCTAGAGGTAGGTCCGCCCCTGGGTAAATGGATAGGAGTGGATAGGGGTTCAACGAGAAACATAATTGTTATTGGTGGGAAAAAAATTCACGCATGCCCGTGTATCAACAAAAAACATAAATTTTGTTTGGTGAAAAATCGGGTTGATCAGTTTGGTTGTCTATAGTATTTTTTAAGGCTAAAAGCTTCTATTAATTAATAATAATCCGCGATACACGCATGAAAAACACAAGGGGGAGGAGCCCATTCCACGCGAGATTTACGGTGCAACGGTTGTAGGAATGTTATACAAAGTGGCATACACGCCTCTCATTTTTACTCTCTTCCACATATTATACTTTTATCGTGTGTGAGATGTTAGAAAAGAATGATTGTAGTGTATGTCACTTGGTACAACCTTCATACACCGGTTGTATTGTAAAATTTTCCGTTAAACTGGGCTCTATTCAGAGGGCAGATCCAGAAGAAAAAAAAACATTCAACGGGTGGATCATTTTTTTGGTAAAAAATAGGGTTGATCGGTTTAGTTGTTGATCGTTCTTTTCTAGGTGTCCAAAATCTCCGGCAAGTATACCGGGTTAATTGTAGTCTAGTAAGGGTGAGACAAGGTCGTACACACGGAGATTTGAGGTTAAGTACCGAATGACTATATTATCTTGGTTTAACTCAACAAAGATAATAAGGTATAGTATAAAAGATCAAGCTATGATGCTCTATCAAATTAAAGACTAAAAGTAAGTTAGATGTTGATTAAATTGGTAAAACGCATAGCCAAGTCAATTTAATTTGAGGGAATTGAAAATATATACTTTGGGTAAAAATAGTTTTTTTTTATACCTTTTTTTTTTTAATTCTTACAAGTGTAACCCCGTCAAAATACTTAGTAGGACAGACAATTTGACATTCAGGCCGGGATTATTGTCATTAGGCCGGGTTATTTTTCATTGAGACCTGACTAAAATAACACGTCCTGAGCAAATTTTCTCACTTGGCCGGGCTAAGAATTCTCCTGCAATTTTTTTTTTTTTTGCAATTGTCCGACGTTTTTTTTATTTATTCCGAGGCCGAATTATATTTTGTTTCAATTACGAATCTCCAGTGCACATCGTCGTGATTGAAAAAAAAAAGAAAAAACCATCATCGATCATCCGCAAAAAACCTTTCTCCTCCGACGATTTCTTCTCCCACCACCATAAGAAACCGCCGGCGTCATCAAAGTTGGAGTGGGATGACGAAACATTATTTCAGCTTCCCTCCTCAAATTCGTCTCAGTTCACTTTCATTAAAACCAAACAAAAAAAAATGGAATCTGATTATTAATGATGAATATAATTCATTTCGCCTATATATATATATATATATATATATATATAGCTGCAATTCAGCTTCAAACTCTTGAAATTAAATCTTTTTTTTTCCCCAGAAATTGTTGCTTTTCGACTTTTATTTATCTCCTCATTTGATTGCTATAATAAAATGCTGGCGAATTTCGCTTTTTGATATCAACACTTTTGTTATACTATAGTATAAACAATGTTGCAAAAAGAAGAAATCCCTTGCTGCTGCGAAATTAGGGATTAGATTTGGAGGGATGAAATTGGGTGAAATTGGAAGGAGAAACAAAATAAAAAAATAGGGGGAATGAGGGAGAAGGACAAAAATATTTCATCAATTAAGTAGAATGACAGTCTTTTGAAACTTTTGCATAAAGGACAAAACTATTTATCCACTATCGAAATTCACTTGTGTTCGAAATTCACTGTTTAAATTCACTGCCGAAATTCACTGTCGAATTTCACTATTTTTCAAAATTCATTGTCGGGATTCACTGATTTTCGGGATTCACTGTCAAAATTCACTATCGAAATTCACTGATTTCGGGATTCACTAGGGAAATTCACTGATTTTCGGGATTCACTTGTTTGTCCTTCTCGCTATAAAAATTATGCAGTTGTCCTTCTCCCTATAAAAAATATGTAGTTGTCCTGTTGCTTAATAATATTTCAGATTGTGTCCTTATCCCTAATTTTCCAAAAAAATATGTAAAAGAAAAAATTGAAGTGTTACAATGTTATTTGCAATCGAAGATACTGAAAATAGTAAGACCTGATTAGAAAAAAGAATGCGGATTAAAACATGATTAAATACTAAAAAGTGGAGTATTTGCTAATTTTCTCAATATTCACTCCCATGACATTATAAGAGATATTACTTGAAATTAAATGACGATAATTCAAAATATATACCTTTAGGTAAAAATATTTTTTTTTATATACCCCTATTTTTAATTCTTACAGATGTAACCCGTCAAAATACTCAATAGGACGGGCAATTTGCCATTTAGGCCGGGATATATTGTCATGAGCAAGGGCGGAGCCAGGATTTTCATTTGGGGTGGGCTAATGAACTATATCGAATTCGTCGGGTGGGCTGGATTAAGAATATTTTATGGATCGAACAAGACTACATACATTTACTAGTGTAATATTTTTTTTGGAAAATTAGGGATAAGGACACAATCTGAAATATTTTTAAGTAACAGGACAACTATATATTTTTTATAGGGAGAAGGACAACTGCATAATTTTTATAGCGAGAAGGACAAACAAAGTGAATCCCGAAAATCGGTGAATCTTCCCGGTGAATCCCGAAATCGGTGAATTTCGACGGTGAATTTTGACAAAGTGAATCCCGAAAATTAGTGAATCTCGACAATGAATTTTGAAAATTAGTGAATTTCGACAGTGAATTTCGGCAGTGAATTTAAACAGTGAATTTCGAACACAAGTGAATTTCGACAGTGAATAAATAATTTTGTCCTTTATGCAAAAGTTTCAAAAAAACTGTCCTTCTACTCAATTAATGAAATATTTCTGTCCTTCTCCCTCATTCCCCCTTTTTTTTTTTCGGGTGGGCTTAGCCCCCCCTAGTCCACACATACCTCCGCCCTTGGTCATGAGGCAGGGTTATATTTCATTGAGGCCGGACTAAAATAACACGTCTTAAGCAAATTTTCTCACTCGGCGGGACTAAAAATTCTCTAACAATTATTATCAGTGATTTCACTTTTTCTCCAACTATTGACCGGTGGTAATAATTTTAAAAAAAAAATGATGTTTCCTTTTGTTTTTCTTTCTGTTTTTGGTATGCCAAGAATGAGGGTGCAATTGTTACCGTGTATTGTTAATCAAATGTATTATTGTTATGGTGTTATTGTAAACGTAAGGTGTTACTGTCTGTGTATTATTAATAAAATATGTGAATCATTGTGAGGGTGTGACTATGTGTCACACGTGCTACCGCACACATAAACAATTACAGTCACTATCTATTGTTAATAAAAGGTGTTATTGTGACTGTGTGATTGTAAGAGTGTTACTTCAAACGATGTGACAGTTGTAGTTGACAAGAATTTTTTTCCGGATTTCAAAAATTACATCGAAACAGTATCATATGAGATATCAAAATAAAGAATACAAAAATATGAATTATGGTGAAATAATTTTAACGATCGGAGGTGTAAATAAATAGTTACGAATGTTAAAGAAACTTAATGCGAGAGAGAGTGTGTTATTTTTTTATTTTTCTCTTTTAAACGTGTATTTTGACAAAAAAAAGAGAGTATGTCGACTAAATGGAACGAACTAACAATAGATCGGCTGAGCTCTGTTTTTTATAGCTAAGGGTAAATTTGTCTGGTGGATATTATTTTGTCATTTTTGCAAGTTTTTTAAATTTTTGTGTCCTGTTTATTTATTAGGTATTAAAAATGGATTTTAGTCTTCTTCATTCATGAATACTACCGACTGACCATCCATTGATGATCAAGTGTCATGTTAATAGTGCTAACCTATATTCTAGTAATTCTTTCATACAAGTGCTTGTGATTACTCTATGTATCCTCATTGGTCACTTTGTACCTTAATGATTCAACTTGATTAAGCTCTAAGGTTGCATAGAAAAGTTATATACCCCGCGTACGAAACTGATTTCCACTCAAACTCGGTTTTACTTATCTGTCTCCTTATCCTTTTTCCCACACAAAGAATCTGTTGAAATAGTGTCATAAACCCAATCGGTTTGGACCGAATCCGACCAGGTCAGATCATTTCTACTATTTCTTTTATGTTTATACATATATTAAATGGCTTTTATGTTGTCATATATTTGTTTTTTTAAAGAACCAATTATGAATTGTTATATGATAACGTCCTTAGTATTAAACTGTGATAGAGAAACCATGATAGGCGATTACGGTTGATTGGATCTCTAATCACTTTAATAAGTTTGATACTTAAATGTATTTAGGCTTATGTGTTATTAAACAGGGCATTGATAGTACGAACAGGCTAGCGTGTATTAGATGTCTTCTATCATTAGGGGCAGGGATAGATCTCATCTATCGAAGTGTAGAGACACCTGGACTATACGTGGACGTGTATTAGAGAATGCGTACATTAGATTGACCCACTTACACTGTTAAGTGTCACACTATGTGGCCGTTGTGTAATTATCCTTAGGACCGGAGTCTACATGGCATCACGGTGTGGATTGTCATGCTTTGACACTATTGAGGTTTCCCCTAGCCATGGGGCGATCATGCGGTAGTGATTGGGTGTGATACTGAAGCATGCGGAGTATAATTGTTTGTTCATCCGGAAATCGCGTACCCTATCAGTAGGGGTGAATATCTGAAAGGGCATTCTTATAAGGAATGTCTTACTCTCATGAATCTTTGCAAAGTGAGAGTAAATGAGTTACTTCGAGAGAGCATGATATCCAAGTTATAAGATACGGTCGTTGATGCTTGACACTCGACGTACGACCGTATGAATATTATTACAGCGACAAGTATCTATTTACACGGTAACTATTTCACATGAAAGATAGTAGTCATTGCATTTGACTCTTTCAATGATTGGGGGTCACGGTGTGTTGCTAGACGCTATCCCGTGATCGATAGGTATGAAGGGCATTTTCATAATTTGCACTTTGTGCTATGCAGACATATTCGGAAGCCTATCGGGTCACATACACAAGAACATCTAGCCGGATTAAAATGTGGTTGTAGTTGATAACCAAATAAGGAAGGAAATTATCTCACGACTATAAAGGTTATAGTGGTAAATTAATATGGTGGTATTTATTTATTATGAATAAATATAATACAACATATTAAGTATGTTGATTAATTAAATATACATATATTAGATATGTAAAGTCAAAAAATGTGTATATATGATATACATGTATTTTGTGAATTAATTAATCATAGTATTATATTAATTAAATAATATTCCGAAATGCCAAATCTTTGGCTAAAGGTGGCGCCAATTTCATGTGTATATGATACATTTGAGTTGTGCAATTTAATAATAATATTACCATAATATTAATATTAGATATTAATTGATTATGGAAAAATAGATTTATGGTAATAAGATAAATATAGTCAATATAAATTATTGACAATATATTGGAAATTTTTAATATAAGATATTGAATATTAATGAGATAAATCAATAAAAGAGATTTTCCTTATTTTATTAGGAAAATGTTTTCTCTCTCATCTATCTACTAGAAGCTAATCTCAATCAGATTGAGAACCATAGAGGGGCGCCCCATGCCTTATTTATTTATAGGAGGCTTGGCTAGCTCTTTTGTACAACACAATTCCACGAGCTAATAGTTCTTGCGAAAAATAAAGAGTTTCTTCTGGAAAGATTTAGAGAGAGAAAAGGCCGGTCTAGAAACCGGATTTTTCTAGTAGCAATCCAATGGTGGATTCCGGCGGGTTGTTTGTGTGGACTGGCGGTGGAGGCCGAACGCTTGGACGGCTCCGTGCATCGCTACTCTCCTTAGACTGTCAAAGCGTCGATATTTTAGATCAACCAAGGTAACCACCGTCTACTGTCTTATTATGTTTGTTGCTTAAACGAAGTCGATCCTGGTTAAAAGGAAATAAAATTTTGAATTCCGCTGCGTTCCCGCATAGATTTCTAATAGAATATTCGTTCGATATGATATCATCTAAGTATGTGTGTGAAAGTTCTAAGTCTCGAGTCCAACACAAACAAGAAAACAAATCAAATTGGGAGAGGTAACATACACAAGATTCTAACAATAAGCTCAATCATTCCCAATCAACTAATAGAAATAAAAACTATCACAAATGCATAATCTTGGCTAAATAGAAGAACTAGACACTCATAGCTATGGGATCCAAAACGTCACCAAGGAATTCCATAACTATGCACACAACTAAATAACAAATAAAGACTAAGAATTCATCCAACCAAAAGCTATTAACTTCAAGAAGAGAAACTTGCATTCAATATCAAAGTAGCTCTAATGGAGTTTACACCAAAAGATGATAACTTGTTCTACAAAGTATTCCAAAATCAAAGCAAGAATTTCTAATGTTTACAAGTTGAACTAGATCATAAACTATGGTGGATTTTGGATAAAGGAGTCTTGGAGATGGAAGTTCCTCCAAGCATAGGGGTTTTGGGTGTTAGGTGGAATGTTGTTGAAAATTGAATGTTTTGCTTTAAATGACTCATCTGCACACTATGGCGGGCGCCATTAGTAAGTTGGCATGCGCCACATGAGGTTGGTGGCCTTCAACTCTGCATGTGTTAAAGATCAAGCGCTTACCGTTGTACTAAAACCAATTGGTGTTAATAAAGGTGCTACTTTATTTCCTTATCATTTAAGAGTGTGGGAAATCTGTCCCAACACCCCCCCCCTCAAGTGTTGGCAATCCGTCCACCACTTGCACAATTTTTTTCCCAAGAGTGTGGGCAATCTCTCCCAGAGTGTGGGAAATCGTCCCAACACCCCCCCCCCCTCAAGTGTTGGCAATCCGTCCACCACTTGCACAATTTTTTTCCCAAGAGTGTGGGCAATCTCTCCCAGCACCCCTTCAAGTGTGGGCAATCTGTCCCAACACTTGCACATTTTTTTTTAAAATAATGCTTCAACTAGGGTTCGATCCCATGACCTCTGGCTCTGATACCATGTTAAAGATCAGCGCTTACCGTTGTACTAAAACCAATTGGTGCCAGTAAATGCGCAACTTTATTTCCTAATTATTTAATGGGGGAATGAGGGAGAATGACATAAATATTTTATCAATTGAGTAGAAGGACAGTCTTATGAAACTTTTGCATAAAAGGACAAAACTATTTATTCACTGTCGAAATTCACTTGTGTTCGAAATTCACTGTTTAAATTCATTGCCAAAATTCACTGTCGAAATTCACTAATTTTCAAAATTCATTGTCGAAATTCACTGATTTTCGGGATTCACTGTCGAAATTCACTGATTTCGGGATTCACTAGGGAGATTCACTATTTTTGGGATTCACTGTCTGTCCTTCTCGCTATAAAAATTATGCAGTTGTCCTTCTCCCTATAAAAAATATGTAGCTATCCTGTTACTTAAAAATATTCCAGATTGTGTCCTTATCCCTAATTTCCCATTATTTAATAGTGTAGGCAATCTGTCCCAACACTTTATTTAAAAAAATATAAAATTATGCAAGTGTTGGGACAGTTTGCCCACACTTGAGGGGGGTGTTAAGACAGATTGCCCACACTATTGAATGAAAAAAAGTTGTGCAAGTGTTGGCAGATTACCAACACTTGAAGGGGGGTGTTGGACATATTGCCCACACTCTTAAATAATAAGGAAATAAAGTTGCGCATTTACTGACACCAATTGGTTTTAGTACAACGGTAAGCGCTGATCATTAACAGGATGTTAGCTGAGCAAGCTTACAGTCAATTAATGCATGACAATAGATCTGATAACGAGGGTTGGCGGGCGCTAATAGATGTAATTATATAGTTTTAAAGCTCCAAAAAAGGGGGGCGGATGCCACAAGCAGTTGGCGGACGCCAACAACTTTGAATTGTGATTTCTCGCTCTTTTGCACATCGAATCGAATCGCGATCGAATCCTCGGCTTGACACTTCCATGAACCAAACTTTTGAGCTCGATAATTTGTGCTACAAAACAATAACATAAGACTACCACGCGTAAATTTGATAACAAAACTTGGCCATTAGGGCCTAGATAATTAACAAAACCGTGATTTTTATAATGTATACCATTTACTTAAAGGGGGAATGAGGGAGAAGGACAAAAATATTTCATCAATTGAGTAGAAGGACAGTCTTTTGAAACTTTTGCATAAAGGACAAAACTATTTATCCACTATCGAAATTCACTTGTGTTCGAAATTCACTTTGTTTAAATTCACGAAATTCAACCGTAAATTCACTAATTTTCAAAATTCATTGTCGGGATTCAATTTTCGGGATTCTCAAAATTCACTATCGAAATTCACCGATTTCGGGATTCACTAGGGAGATTCACCGATTTTCGATTCACTGTTTGTCCTTCTCGCTATAAAAATTATGCCCTTCTCCCTATAAAAAATATGTAGTTGTCCTGTTGCTTAATAATATTTCGCCCTAATTTCCCATTACTTAAAAGGGTCCGATTTATCACAAGAAGTGCTCGAAATGATACGATAATACCAAGAAATGCATAGGAAATTGAGATATAAATCGTGAAATGTTTTTTCAAGTTGACTTACATAAGTTGTCTACAGAGTTTCATTTGTTTTTTTAAAGGCTAAAAGCTTTTATTCATTAGTCATAATCTGCAATACATACATGATAAAAACGAGAAGGGTGGGAGGAGCCCATTCCACGAGAGAGTTAAGGTGCAACAGTTATAGAAATGTTATACCAAGTGACAATAATTAGAGCCTCCTATTTTTACTCTATTTAACATAATATAATTTTATCGTGCGTGAGATGTTAGAAATGAATGAATGTAATGTATGCCACTTGGTGCAACTTTCATACAAAGATTGTATTATAAATGGGAAATTAGGGATAAGAACACAATCTGGAATATTTTTAAGTAACATGACAGCTACATATTTTTTATAAAGAGAAGGGCAATTGCATAATTTTTATAGCGAGAATGACAAACAGTGAATCCCGAAAATCAGTGAATCTCCCCAGTGAATCCCGAAATCAGTGAATTTTGACAGTGAATTTCGACAGTGAATCCCAAAAATCAGAGAATTTGGACAATGAATTTTGAAAATTAGTGAATTTCGACAGTGAATTTCGGCAGTGAATTTAAACAGGGAATTTCGAACACAAGTGAATTTCGACAGTGAATAAATAGTTTTCCATTTATGCAAAAGTTTCAAAAGACTGTCATTCTACTCAATTGATGAAATATTTCTGTCATTCTCCTCATTCCCCCTTTTTTCGGGAAATTAGGGATAAGGACACAATCTTGAATATTTTTAAGTAACAGGACAACTACATATTTTTTATAGGGAGAAGGACAACTGCATAATTTTTATAACGATAAGGACAAACAGTGAATCCCGAAAATCAGTGAATATCCCCAGTGAATCCCGAAATCAATGAATTTCGACAGTGATTCTCGAAAATCAGTGAATTTCGACAATGAATTTTGAAAATTAGTGAATTTCGACAGTGAATTTCGGCAGTGAATTTAAACATTGAATTTCGAACACAAGTGAATTTCGACCGTGAATAAATAGTTTTGTCCTTTATGCAAAAGTTCCAAATGACTGTCCTTCTACTCAATTGATGAAATATTTTTGTCCTTCTCCCGCATCCCCCTAATTTTTTTCTTTTCAACAGGTGCGCAAAAGAATTCTAATGTAGTATTTACTATATTGTTTTGTTTGAGCGAGGTCCGCGGACCTCATAGTGGTCAACATAAATCAGCCTCTGACTCTATTAGCATCAACAAGTTTTAAAGGGGGTAGGTCATAGGTATGGGGTGTCGGTGTGTAATTTCTATTGATTATCTAAAAATGGAAATTAGAAAATTAAATTTAAATTCCATAATGGGATACATCGAGTTCAATGTATGTGTTCACAAGCTGGTCCAGCATTTTCCATTTAAAAAAATAATTAAATAAAATGTCCAGCATTTTGGCTATAAAAAGGGAGACATTAATTATATTTCGCACACACCTCCTAAGCCGGCTGACCCTCTCCTCTGAAACCCTTCAATCTCATATTCATATATTTTTTTAGATCTGCAATAGCAGACTTCAAATTCTTTATCTATTTATTTTGAGATCTGCAGCATCACACTTGGCTCGAGCAAATTCAGATTTTTGATTTGCAGGTGTGTGTTATCTTTTTTCGTTTAGATTTCATTAATTTGGTGTTGATCTGACGGCAATTTTTTTTGGTTTTGTTTTGTATTGTTTTTTCTTTGGCGTTTCGAATAAGTATTTTTTTTCTAACATCCTGATCACCAGGATATTAGGACTGCGGATCCTCTTAGAGTCTCAATGATCCGTTCACCGACTGTGTCGATTTTCTACTCGGTGTACTGTTTTTGTTTTGTTTTTTTACCAGAGAAATTTCTCCGGCACCGGAGTGAAAATTTCAAATCTCCGGCACCATGGTGAAATTTTTAAATCTCTGGTAGCATTAGAAAATCATTGGAATCAAAGAAAAAATTATTGGAATTAGACCCATGGTGAAAATTACGATGAAAAGAAGAAAAACCTTTTTTTAGATACAGTGACATTGAATGACATTGAATATACTCGAGAGTGCTTGTTATTGAAACTATCATACTCATTAAACAACGATCGACTGACGTGCTTGGTTAATGGCCCACAATTCTTAATACATTTATGTTTCTTTGAAGACATAATTTTATGTTTCATAATCAATCCTTTGGTTAATTTGTTTCTCTCTCTATCTATCTATATATATATATATATATATATATATATATATATATATATATATATATATATATATATATATATTATCATATGCAAGCTTGTTATATCGTGGAGAATTTTCATGAGTTTATTTCCATGTTAGACGGTTTATTACCAAAGGTATGTCATGAAGGAAGGCCCCTTAAAATGTTGTAGTTTATGACGAGTGAAGTTGCTAAAGATGGCTCTATTTTAATTTTCAAGGATATTGATAAGTCAATAATTGACGATGTTTTGGTGCGTAGTTTATGCCTGTTTTCTCTGGAGATACGCCCTTTTTGGGTATGTTTTTGTTGGTTTTCAGGTTCGAGGAGCTTGGAAGAGGAAATTGATGAAATAGTGGATTTATTGGCTGCAAGAGTCGAGTTTTGATGAAGTGAAGAATTCGAGAATTAAAGTTTGACGATTTTCACTTTCGGATGATTTCGGATCCCAACTACAGTGAGAACATAAAAAGTCCACCGAGACCCAAGTCAAGACACCACTTACGAGCTGGATTTAATGAATTTATTCTCCTATTTTCATGGTTTTATTTTTAGATGTTTTATTTTATTTATTAGGATATTATTTTATTATGGATTATTATTATTAATTATTAGGAATAAATTCCCAAAAAGAAAAAAAAAAGAAAGAAAAAAAGAAGAAAAAGCAACGGAGCTTTGGAAAAAAGGCAGCGCAGCTTTTGAAGGGAATTTTTAGACCTTAGTCGACATTCAACTTGTGCGACTTTGAGTTTTATTTTTTTAGGGTTTATCTCTTCCAACATCCACACTCTTCTCAATTTTCTGCAATTCATCAAGGTATTTTGAATTATTTCTTGTGTTTTTATTATGTCAATGAGTAGCTAATTTTCCCTTTTCCAGTTGAAGCATTATTAATCCCTTGATCATGCAATTGTGAGATCAAATTGGTTCATATCCTCGTTAAATTTGTAGTATTTACTTGTTTTCTGTGCTTAACGAATCAAGATTGAATAATTGAATTAATTACTACTTTGCAGGGGTTGTTATTTTGATTGTTTAATCAAATACCAAAAATCTAATCGAGACGATTGTCAACAAAGATTTGATTTTTAGTGGTAAACAACACATTGCCCGCCGGTTCGTAGCCCGTAGGATTCCCCGTTGTGGAAATAAGTAATCTAGGTTAAAGTTAACCCGATGTGCGTTAATATCTAGAATTAGGTTTGTCCAAGAATTAATGCGATCGTTCTCACCAAACCTCGGCGATTGTTGAGAGGTGTGCTATACGATTAGAGTGTAAGTAGTGGCGATTGTCCCGCTTATCAAAATTAGGATAAACTCGGTTGCTTGGCGATTGTCGGCGGCTATAACTAATTTATTACGAGTTCAATGAGTAATTTATGCATCAATGATCGGTTGTAAGGATTAAGGGAGAAAATAATTGCTTTAGCCGGAATCCTCTTAGATTGATTTTTCCTCTATTATTAGCTTCGTTCGCTTCTAAATTTTCTCGCGCATTTATTTCTCGCATACTTAGTGATTTTATATTTAATTTTAAAGTTATCCTACACTATCTGTTTGATTACCCTTCCGAAAAGAAATAATCAACTGTTCCTCGTGGGATCGACTCTGACTTACCCTGTACTAGTTATAGAGTGAGAAGGGATATAATTTTGGTGGTTTAACGACACACCAAATTTTGGCGCCGTTGCCGGGGAACGGTGAATTTATTTCTTTTTGGAACTTATTGCACTGACTGTTTCAGTTTATGCCAAGGTCCTCAAGAACAGGTGAACCGATATTTGATCCAGAGATAGAAAAGACAAGCAAAAAAGCTCACTAAGCGGACAAAAAAGAAGCTAAAAGGCAACTTCGGGCTTCATCTTCTTCCCGATTTAGCTCGAGCCGATTATTTAGCAAGTTCATCGGAAGAAGAGGCATTTTCGAAACGAATCGAAGAAATGGCGGAAAATCCAAGGCAAAATCAAAATCAAAATCGAACAATGTTAATCGAATAATGTTCAGGATCCTCCTGCACCAAGGCCTGAAAGAACACTGCGAGAAATGGCTACCCCTGATGTAGACCAGAACCCGTTATGCATTGCTTTCCCAGAGAACAATCAACCTTTTGATCTGAAGTCTTCAGTGATCCATTCCTTGCCTAAGTTTCATGGAAAATTGGGCGAGGACCCTTATAAACATCTAAGAGATCATCAGTTGTCTTGCACCACTCAAAGAATGCAAGGTATGACAGAAGATGAAATGAAGCTACGAACCTTTGCATTGACACTAGAAGGCAGAGCTAGAGATTGGTTCTACTCATTACCTTCAGGATCAATCACTACATGGAACGCCATGAGATCAAAATTTTTGGAAAGATTTTTTCCGGCATCCCGAGTGCCAACATAAGGAAAGACATTTGTGGGATTAGACAGGTACCGGGTGAGACACTTTTTGATTACTGGGAAAGATTTAAGCAATTATGTGCCAGTTGTCCTCAGCATCAGATTCCCGAACAACTATTGCTTCAGTATTTCTTTGAGGGATTATTGAACAACGAAAGAACAATTATCGATGCTGCAAGTGGGGGAGCATTTGTGAATCATACGGTTGAACAGGCTCGCGTTTTAATTGAGAATATGGCGTCCAACTCCCAACAATATGGCACTAGGCAGGATACGCCTAGGCCAGTGAATGAAGCTAGCTTGTCTACCATTGATCATAGGTTGGATACATTGACCTCTATAGTGGAAAAGATGGCGACTGGGCAAGTTCAACAAGTCCAGGCATGTGGAATCTGCAACACGATTGGACACCCTACTGACATGTGTCCAACCCTACAAGAGGAGGGAACTGAACAGGTTAATGTTGTAGGTGGTTATCAAGGGCAGTACCAACAAAGAAGGTATGAACCATACCCAAACAACTATAGAACACAGGGTGCCCAACCACAGATTTTGCAAAGGGCCCAAGCCCCAGCTCCTACCAATTTATCAATGGAGGATATGATGAAAACTATGACGAGTACCCTCCAACAAACTATTCACCAGGAATATCAGAAGCTGCGTCAAGATTTTCGTCAAGAAATTCAACAGGTTCAGAGTGAGTCGAGAGCGGGAGTAAGGAATCTCGAGATTCAAATGTCTCAGTTGGCAGCTGATATGAACCAATTGAAGGACAATCAAGGGAAGCTTCCTTCCCAAGTGGTGAATCCAAGAGAGAATGTTAATGTAGTGGTTTTGCGAAGTGGTAAAGAATTGTCTGAGCCCACTCGAGAGAAAGTTGTTGAAAAGGTGAAAGTGGAGGATAATTCCAAGGAAGCAAATGCTGATGAACCGACTGAGTCTAGGCCTAAGGAAAAAGAATCAAAGATTATTATCCCTCCACCTTTTCCAGGCAGGTTAGCAAAGGCGAAGAAAGAAGAGGAAGAAAAGGCTATGAAGCACCCGAGTGAGGAGGAGTCTGTCTATTATGTGAGTGTTATTGATTCTTGTGTGGAGGAGGTGTATGAGAGATTATGCTGTGAGGATGAGACGGACTATGTTATATCTAATAGCTTAACTGACCGGGATGTAAATGAAGAATTAGATGAGGCTCTCAATGAAGCCATTATGGCTCTATACTCTACACCCTCATATAGTTCCAAGTTTACACCGCCGGTATTGCCACTAACCGGTTCGTCCGAAAGGATTTTGCCGTCATCTGTGCAGGCACCCAAGTTGGAGCTCAAACCCTTGCCAGAACATCTGAAGTATGCATTTTTGGGTGACAATGATACCTTGCCTGTTATAATTGCAAAAGACTTAACTAAAGAGCAAGAAGAGAACTTGATTAGAGTTCTAAGGGACCATAAAGAAGCCATTGGGTGGACATTGGCTGACATCAAGGGAATAAGCCCCTCTATTTGCATGCACCGAATTTTGCTCGAGGAAAATGCCAAACCGGTGCGTGATCCACAACGCAAGCTGAACCCTACCCTGAAGGAGGTAGTAATGAAAGAGATCGTAAAATTGTTTGAGTTGGGAATTATATTCCCCATTTCTGACAGTGAATGGGTTAGCCCTGTTCACGTGGTACCAAAGAAAGCTGGTTTTACTATCGAAGAGAATGAGAAGCACGAGCAAGTGGCAGTGAGACCACAAACGGGATGGAGAATGTGCATTGATTTTCGCAAACTCAACGCAGCCACCCGCAAGGATCATTTTCCATTCCCTTACATCGATCAAATGTTGGAAATGATCGCAGGTAAGACATTCTTTTGCTTTCTTGATGGGTATTCGGGGTACTACCAAATAGTAGTCGCTCCTGAAGACAGTGAGAAGACCACATTCACATGTCCATTTGGTACATATGCTTTCAGGCGTATGCCGTTTGGATTGTGTAACGCCCCAGGTACGTTTCAGAGGTGCATGATGAGTATATTTTCTGACATGATTGAAAAGTGCATTGAAATTTTTATGGATGATTTTACTGTCTATGGGGATTCATTTGATGAATGCTTAGGGAATTTGTCTCATGTGCTAAAACGATGTATTGACACTAATCTCGTGCTCAATTATGAAAAATGTCACTTTATGGTGAAAGATGGGATAGTGTTAGGGCATGTTGTGTCTGAAAAATGAATAGAGGTAGATAAAGCCAAGGTTGATTTAATTGCAAAATTACCATATGCTGCTAATGTGAAGGATATTCGTAGTTTCCTTGGCCATGCTTGGGTTTTATCGCGGGTTTATTAAAGATTTCTCGAAGATAGCCCAACCTCTATGCAAGTTGTTGCAACAAGACGTTCCTTTTGAATTTGATGAGGAATGCAAGAAGGCGCATGATGAATTGAAGGCAAAGCTCACATCCGCACCCATCATTCAACCCCCTGACTGGTCACTCCCTTTTGAGATAATGTGTGATGCAAGTGACTACGCTGTGGGGGCAGTTCTAGGACAACGTGTGGGAAGAGCAAGCTATGTTATATATTATGCCTCGAAGACCTTGAACCAAGCACAATGCAACTACACCACAACTGAAAAGGAGCTCCTAGCAGTGGTGTTTGCATTTGAAAAATTCAGATCCTACTTGCTTGGGTCGAAGGTGGTGGTCTATACGGATCACGCGGCACTCAAATATCTACTTACAAAGAAGGAATCGAAGCCGCGGTTAATCGGATGGATATTATTGTTGCAAGAGTTTGATTTGGAAATCAAAGACCGGAAGGGAGTGGAAAATTCGGTGGCGTATCACTTGAGCGAGGATTGTAAAGGAAGAAGAAAAGCGCCAATTAATGAAACATTTCCGATGAGCATCTCTTTGCCACGACAGGTAAGATAGGTAAGGAACCATGGTATGCGGATATTGTTAATTACTTAGTTTCGGTGTCCTACCCTCGATATGTCCACGACCAAGAAGAATAAACTCGAAAAGTGAATCTAAGTATTATATATGGGATGAGCCTCATCTCGTGGAAGCTTGGCTCCGACCAAGTAATCCGCCGATGCGTTCCTGAGGATGAGGTCCACTCCATCCTATCATATTGTCATGAATTGGCTTGTGAAGGTCATTTTGGACCGAAGAGAACAGCACGCAAGGTGCTTGATAGTGGTTTTTATTGGGAGAGTATATTTAAGGATTGTTACCATTTTTGTAAGACATGCATTCAATGCCAGAAAGTTGGTAACATTTCCTCTAAGGACGAAATGCCCCAATGATGTATTATTTTTATTTGATTAAAAATACGTTATATTATTATGTTTTATCAACGAATTCTATATAAAATATATGAAATTATGGTATAAAGTGTTAGTCTTTATAATTTAGAGTATTTAGTAATAATAATAATGAAAAGTTGTAATTTTGTACCGATTTTAGTAAATCGGAGTGTCGTGTCAGATTTACGTGGGTATTTGTGGTATTTTATTGCAGATTTATAAACCAAGACCCCGAGAATCGACATATTGAAGTTTAATCATATCTCTGGAATGATTTAAAGAGTGCCACAAGTTTAAATGGTCAATTGAATAGCTTAAGTGGATAAGTGGCCAATCAATCTGGATAAGTAATAATAGAGAAATATCTTCGACAAACGAATGGCTCATCAAAATGATATTTTCAGAAAAAGTGTTCTTCACGAAAGATATAGATTTTTCCGAGAGTTTTCCAATGCAATTTAAATTATGAAGATTGGAGGTCTACAACTTAAACAGTGATCAAGTGGCTAATCGACTTGGATTAAGAAAAATCCCGTAAAAGCTTCGGAGGAACACGAGGTCATCAAAAAAGCGTTATCTGGAGAAGAGTCCTTCATGAAAGTTGTAGAGTTTCTCGAGATCTTAATTTTGGCATTTCGTTTGTGATTTTTGGAGATCCAGAACTCGAGATATGAATTTTACAAGTTATATATAATTATATATAAATATATATAAATCAGCGCACATGCTGAGTTAATCAAGAAGGTGGGAGTAATCATTAGTCCGGACCGAGCCGGCTTACTACCGGACCGGTCCGGCCTTTACCAATTTGCCTATATAAAGAGCAGCATCAGAGAACAGCTCGAAGGTACCAAAAATATATATAACACTCTCATATATATATTCTCCTCTCCTCTCTTTTCTTTTTTTATTTTTAGTTGTAGTTTGTAAATAAGGCCTTACGCCGTAATAATGTAGTTTTAGTATCGTTGTAATGCTCGAGAAAATCTCGGAAGTCGGTTTTGCTAAAGAAGTTGTAATGTCCGGAAGATACGATTTCTGAATCAACTGCCGTATTCGGGTAACTTTTCTTAAGTATTTATGCTTGTTTTTATATTTTTCGTTGTTATAATGTTTTTAGGCTAAATATAATACTGGCCAAAACTATGTAATCGGTTTTATTTCGATCTTTTCGTTAAAGAAATGTTGTTAAGTTAAAATGACTAAAATTGAGTTAATTGAATCTTTTTCTATTTTGATCATATTCGTATTGACGTATTTAATTGATCTGAGGAATTCATAATCTAATTATGAATTGACGCCTCGTAGTCAGAATATGAAATAAAAGATAGAAAAACCGGAGGGTAAAATTGGCCGTGTGAACAACGTGATAACGGAACCCGATTTCCTACCCGGGGGTAAATTTGTTTTGGGAGAAATGAATTTTATTATAATTTGTACTCGAGATCGTAATAATGTTAAATCATCAGTTTAATTGAAACTTAAACCGGAAAGTTGAATCGTCCGGCTTTGACAACCGGAGCCTTTAAAATAAAATTGACCGTTTGACGAACGGAATGACTCCTTTTTATCTAAAGGTAGATTTGTACTCGGGACCTGTTCAGATTAATTCGTTTACCGTAACAGTTGTGGACCTTGGACTGATGACAATGGACATATGACAATTTCATACGCTCGTGTGAGAAGGAATTGTTTACCTCAGGAGTGCACCGTTTCACTTAATCAATTGGACCTAAAATAAAAGGAAAGATCGAACACATTTCGGTTAATCGAAAAGATCGTATAAACCAATTATATAAGTTTTGGCCAGTTCTCTAAAATTATTTGTCTAATATATTGGTACCTATATATTTATATCTATATATATATTTTGCAATTTATGTACATCTATATATATTTATATATCTATATATATTATATTAGAATAACTTTTAAATTACGTATTTATTTTATGTTGACTAGAATAGTAGTGATCTGTGTTATAAAATTGCGATTTAGATCGAGTTAATAACAGCTCTTTGGTGTTTAACCACACGTAAAAGAAGTTACCAAGTTCCCTGAGGATTCGACACCTGACTCATCATACTAGCACTACGATTTGACCCGGTACACTGCCGGTTAGGATCTGTATAGCCTAGAAAAGGTCCGTCAGCTTTCTGGCGCCGTTGCCGGGGAACGTCGCTAATTTCTTTTTATGTGTCTATGGTTACTACTGGTATTAGCTTAAAATTCTCGAGAATAAGTCAACACTTTTCTTATCTCATTTCTATTTTATTTTTCGTTGGTTGTTACCTTTTAGGAAAAATTACCAATTTTTACTACTATCAATTTCGTGTTATTTTCTATTTTCGTTAGTTGATGACCAGAAGTGGTAAGGCCCCTCTCATTCCTTATAAGCCTGACATAAACACTTACGAAAGGCAGTTAAGAATAGAGAGTAAACGCGGTCATACTAGTCAGGGAAATCGACCAAGAATCATCTTCAAACGAAATACGAGAATGGTCGAAATCAGTGATGAAACACCCGAACAAGGGCCGGAACATGCTCTAGGGCATGGACAAAACCCCGTTAACCCTAATAATAATAATAATAGAAATAATCAAAATCGGAACCAGAATAATCGTAATAATCCACCAAACCCGAGACCTATATGTGATCAAACAGTAAGAAGAAACCAGACTAATAATCCCATACTTTTACCTAATGAAGGAGCGAATAATTTCGAAATTAAGTCTCATCTTTTTGGTTTAATTGACGCAAGAGCCCAATTCCTAGGAGAGGATGATGAAGATCCACATCATCATCTCTACCTTTTTGAAGAACTGTGCAATACAGCCAAAAGTCAAGGTGCTCATAAGGAATTAACGAGAATGACTATGTTTCCTTTTTCTTTAAAAGGACGAGCCCGAGATTGGTTTATGTCTCTTCCACACCACTCACTTACTAGTTGGGAGGAGATTCAAACTGAATTTCTGAAACAATATTTCACTCCTGGACGAAATTTGGAATTAAAAGTCGAGGTTGCTAATTTTAGACAAGGATCTGAAGAAACGCTTGGGAATGCGTGGGAAAGGTTTAAAAAATTGTTAAGAGCGTGTCCCGATCATGGTTATTCCTTAGATATGCAAATTCAACTCTTCGTCGTAAATTGAGAAAAGACTCACGTGCGGATGTAGATCATGCATGTGGTGGTTCGTTAATGATGAGTGAAGCTCAAACGAGTTTATGATGCTATAGAAAAGATTTCCAAAAATAACAGAATGTGGGAAACCGGTTCTAGCACCAGAAAAGTAGCTTTTGCAGGAGAATGTACGTCTAATACGGAAGTTCTAGCACACTTGGAGAATTTGAGTAGGAAATTTGATGGTTTACAACATAATAAGAACCAAAATTTAGAAAATAATACACCAAATGAATACTCAAGTCATGATAATGTGGCATTAGGGAGTGAAGAACCAACAGGATATTCAAGAGAGGAGGTGAGTTTTCTTCAGCAGCATAGGAATTTGAACAATGCATACTCAAACTCGTTTAATGCTATTAGAAGAGATCATCCTACTTATCGATGGTCTGAAAACCCTAGTAAGCCAGGACAACCGCCATATCCAAATCCCATATAGGAATAATAACCAAGTTTATCAAGAAAATACATCTAATCGAATTTACAATCATTACCAAGATCCTATCCTCAACATACCACTCAAAGTATACCAGTAACTCAGAGTTCAACTCAACCGGCAGAAGGAGTTGAAAAATGGGAAAAATTGATGGAAAATATGATGGGTGTAGTATCTACTCAAGCTAAGAATATGGAAACAATGATGACTTCTATTGGTACAGTCACCAAAGATATGAGTACAATAAAAACATCTATGAGTGGACATGATACCAGAATGAGAACAATAGAAGCCTCATTGAGGAATATGGAAGATCATTTGAGTAGGGAAGGTGAACGTAACAACAGTAGACCCCCAGGAGGATTACCAAGTAATACTGAAAGAAACCCAAGAGAGGTAAATGTTGTAGTTACGAGAAGTAGGAAGCTCAGTGGAAGCAATGGAGTAGAAAACTTCGGGAATAATGAAGTAGAAAATGATTTAGATGGAAAAAATGATGAAACTAAAGATGAAATTGAATTCACTGACGAGGAAGAAGAAATTATAGATAATTTCTTGAAAAGGAATAGAAGTTTGGAACCTGAAAATGAAGGTGAAAATTGGGTAAAAATCCCTAGGATTTTGAAAGACCCTATGGATAAAGATTTAAGGAATTTATTCAAGGAACATGTTAGAATAAATGAGAAACAGGAAGAACCGAAAAAATCTGAAGTAGAGATTGATTCAGGGAACAATTTAAAGGAAAAAATTCAAGAACCTGAAACATGGCGACTAAGTAATGCTCAAAGGTTTAAGGACAAAGGAAAAGAAAAATTGACTAAGGAGCCAAAGGTTATAGATTTAGAATCTTTACCTTACCCTCCTAAAGATCAAATCAAAAAGGCAAAAACTGATAAGAAGTATGCTCGTTTCCTTGATACTTTTCGTCATCTTCATGTTAATATCCCTGTTATTGAAGCTCTGATTAATATACCTGCCTATGGAAAGTTTCTGAAAGATATACTATCAAATAAGAAAAAATTAGAGGAATATGAGAATATATGCCTAAATGAAGAATGTTCGCAATTTTGCGGATAAGTTACCACCTAAACGAAAGATCCCGGAAGTTTTACGATTCCATGTGAAATTGGAGGATTTCGTTTAAGAAGGTCTTATGTGATCTTGGAGCTAGTATAAATCTCATGTCTTATGAGGATTATAAAAAGCTAGGCATAGGAAAGCTTACTAAGATCGAAATGACTCGCAAATGGCAGATAGATCGATTAAGTACCCTAAAGGAATGATTAAGGATGTGCTGGTTAAAGTAGACAAATTCTATTTTCCAGTAGATTTTGTAGTTATGGAAATGGAAGAAGGATATTCAGCGCCTCTTATTCTAGGTCGTCCATTTCTAGCTACAGGAAGAACTTTAATCGATGTTCATAAAGGAGAGTTAATTTTAAGAGTCAATGAAGATGAAGTTGCTTTCAATATTTTCAAAGCTATGAACCCTCCATATACATCACTAGAATCATGTTCTTTTATAGAAGATATTCATTCCGTCTATGATAATCAGTTACCAACTTTTGAAGACAGATTAGAAGAATGCTTAACTCTGTCTATCTATAAAGAAGATGAGGAAGACATTGAAATGAAAGAGATAATCCTTTCTCTAGATAAAGGAAGCTTTACTTTTAAGCCACCATGGCATAAGTATTTGGAGTTAGAACTAGAAGGACCGCTTCTTAAATCATCAATAGAAGATCCGCCGAAGAATCTGGAATTGAAACCGTTACCTTTAAATCGAAATATGCTTTTCTAGAAACGATAATCTATTACCGATTATTATTTCATCAACTTTAACGAGCGACAAGAAGATCAATTAATAAGAATGTTAAGAAAGCATAAGAAAGCTTTTGGATGGACGATTGCCGATATTCGAGGTATTAGCCACGAGATTTGTGTTCATAAGATAATTCTGAAAGAAGATGCTAAACCTTGTATTCAACCGCAACGCCGCCTTAACCCGAATTTACAGTTAATCGTTAAGAAAGAGGTCATTAAGCTATTAGAAATGGGAATAATCTTTCCTATATCAGATAGTGAATGGGTGAGTCCAACTCAAGTTGTACCAAAGAAAGGAGGTTTCACAGTGAAAGAGAATGATAAGAATGAATGGATTCCAACAAGGGAAATTACAGGATATCGAATGTGCATTGACTTTAGAAAGCTAAATGATCATACTAAGAAAGATCATCATCCGCTTCCATTCATAGTTCAAATGTTGGAACGTTTAAGTGGTCATAAGTATTACTGTTTCTTAGATGGTTATTCAGGTTATTTACAGATTTTCATTGCAGCAGGAGATAGGGAAAAGACTACTTTCACTTGTCCTTATGGAACTTTTGCATATAAAAGAATGCCGTTTGGTTTATGTAATGCTCCTGCTACGTTTCAAAGATGTATGATGTCTATATTTTCTGATATGGTTGAGAAATTCTTAGAAATTTTTATGGACGACTTTAGTGTTTATGGAGATTCTTTTGGTAAATGTTTGTCGCACTTAGAAAGAGTTTTACAACGTTGTGAGGATACCAATTTAGTTCTAAACTCGGGAAAAATGTCATTTAATGGTATCAGAGGAATTGTTTTAGGTCATAGAATCTCTGAAATAGGAATTGAAGTTGATAAAGCTAAAGTCGAGGTGATTGAAAAATTACCGCCACCAGTTAATCTAAGGACTCTAAGAGGATTTCTTGGACATGCAGGATTTTATAGGAGATTTATTGCAGATTTTTCAAAGATAGCAAAGCCTCTAAGTCATTTGCTTGAAAAAGAAGTATCTTTTAACTTTGATAGTAAATGTATGGAAGCATTTAAAACCCTGAAAGCAAAGTTGATTACTGCACCAGTATTGGTAGCACCAGACTGGGATTTACCTTTTGAGATTATGTGTGATGCAAGCGATTTAGCTGTAGGAGCTGTTTTAGGTCAAAGGTATAACAAAATTCTCAAAGCTATTTACTATGCATCCCATACATTAAACGCAGCTCAGCTTAATTATGCAACTACAGAAAAAGAACTGTTGGCTGTAATTTTTGCCTTAGATAAGTTTAGATCGTATATTGTTGGTTCTAAGGTAATAGTCTACACAGACCATTCAGCTCTGAAGTATTTACTGAATAAGAAGGATGCGAAACCACGTCTTCTTAGATGGATTCTCCTACTTCAAGAATTTGATATTGAAATTAAGGATAAAAAAGGAAGTGAAAATGTAGTAGCAGATCATCTAAGTAGAATGGAGACTGAGGAAGAGATAGGGAATGAAATTAAAGATTCATTTCCTGATGAACAACTATTTAGAATAGATACTCCTTCAACCATGCAATTATTAAAAAATAGAATTCCTTCTAAGGAAATCTCACCTTGGTTTGGAGATATCATTAATTACTTAACCTGTGATTATATTCCGTCTCATTGGACTTGGCAACAGAAAAAGAAATTCTTTTATGACTTAAAATTTTATTACGGGAGGAACCGGACCTTTTCCGTAAATGTTCGGATGGGATAATCGAGAAAATGTGTGCCCGATAATGAAATTTTAAGTATTTTATCGTTTTGTCATGATCGTGAGGCGGAGGTCATCATGGAGGATGGAAAACTCGCTTTTAAAGTTTTACAATGTGGTTTTTATTGGCCTACACTATATAAAGATGCTTATACATATGTTAAATCTTGTGAGTCTTGTCAAAAATGGGGAAATGTATCTAAAAAACATGAAATGCCTATGCAACCTATTTTAGAATGTGAGTTATTTGATGTTTGGGGTATAGATTTCATGGGACCTTTTCCTATATCGTTTGGAAAAAGATTTATTCTTGTAATGGTAGATTATGTTTCAAAATGGGTAGAAGCTGAAGCTCTTCCCACTAATGATACCAAGGTTGTCATACGATTCCTTAAAAAGAACATCTTCACTAGATATGGCATTCCGAGGGCGATCATTAGTGATAGAGGTTCACACTTTTGTAATAGACCATTTACTAAGTTAGTTGAGAAATATGGTGTAACACATAAACTAGGAACGCCCTATCATCCGCAAACCAGTGGTCAGGTAGAGGTGTCAAATAGAGAGATTAAAAGAATCGTAGAAAAAACAGTTGATTCAAATCGTAAAAACTGGGCAATCAAATTAGATGATGCGTTATGGGCGTACAGAACAGCTTTTAAAACACCAATTGGTTGTTCTCCCTATAAGCTAGTCTTTGGTAAGTCATGTCATCTCCCAGTTGAGTTAGAACACCGAGCCTTCTGGGCTATTAGATTTCTAAATTTCGATCCTAAGGCTGTCGGTGATCATAGATTGCTTCAATTGACAGAATTAGAAGAATTTCGTCTCGATTCTTATGAAAACGCTCGAATCTACAAGGAACGCACGAAGTCTTTCCATGATAAGAGAATCTTTAAGCGTGAGTTCCATGTAGGTGATCGAGTGCTTTTGTACAATTCACGTTTAAAGTTGTTTCCGGGTAAGCTTAAATCAAGATGGACAGGTCCATTTAAAGTAACACGGGTTTACAAAACTGGAGCTGTTGAACTAACTGATGGAAATACAACTTTTATAGCCAATGGCCACAGAGTAAAGTTATTTGTGGAGGGAGAAGGAATCCCACTGAAAGAAGAAATAATGCTACTGATTGATCCCCCGACAAATTGAAAAAGCAGAGAAAAAATGAAAAACTAAAAGCAGAGAAACTGGAATCAGCCGAATACCAGGTGCTATCTATTTTTACTCTACTTTTCTGTAATTTTAATTATGTTTAAACTCTTTTCGTCTTTTACCGGATAGACGTAAAAGAACTGGATGTCTTTTTTAGATAGAATAGGAGTTTTTATTTTACTTTTAAAATTAGGCCTTGATAAAGATGTCGCGTTTTCTATAGAAGCTTTAGTTTTTGAACAAAACAAGAAATTGTTGAGAGAGATCAGATTGAGAGAAGTATGTAATGGAACATCAAGAAGTGCGATAAAAAGAAGGGCAAAGTTTCTAATGAGATGCGAGAATCTGTGGAAAAAGTGAACATGTTGGACGCTGTGGGAAAAACACAACCAAATCCCAGGATGAGTGTTTGAATATTGTTAGGAAGGGAACGATTAGGTGGTTATCCGAAAATCCCGATGGAATTCCGAGAGATAATTCAAATGCCTCGTTTTTAGGAGTTAGGTTGATCGAGCGTTATATCAGAACTTTGGAAGATTTAGAAATCGAAGAATCAGGAACCCCTTAAGTTTCGAGTATTTTATTTTATTTTATAAAATTTTCGCATAACTTCTGAGAATTTTATAAAATTGGATCTTTATAAGAATTTGAGGAGTTTTATAAAAGTTTTATAAAAGTTTTTTAGTTTTAATGTTTTATAAGAGTTGATATAAAATTATTAAATTTTTATAAGCTTTTTATTAAAGTGTTATAAAAATTTTATTAAATTTTTAGAAATTGTTATAAAATTATAAAAGTTCCTTCAAATTTTATTTCTAGTAAGTTTTAAAAATTATTTTTAAGGTTTTAATTAAGTTTTATAAGAATTTTTATAAGTTTTATTCAAAAATCATAAAAAAATCGAAAAATGAAAAGTTTGGGCACGGACCGATCCGGCCTTAACCCGGACCGGTCCGGGGTCTAAAAACATAAAAAAGGACGGGGACCTCTTTCTTCTTCTTCTTCCCTAATTTTCTTTACAGCCGCACCCACACCAAACCCCACCACTAAAAATTATTATTTTTTTTTCTTTTCTAAATTCTTCCACAAAAATTCATCTCACACTACACCACTACTTGATATCTTCATCATTCTATCTCCTCTCTTCCACAAAGTGGAAAATTCAAAAAGGGTCAAAAACAAGCTACACTTCATTCCGGCGACTCTAACACTTTTCCGGCCTACTTTTCAACGTTTTCTACACTTTAAGGTATAATCTAGTTTATTTAGTTATCAATTTCGTATTTTTCATAATTTTTTAGATTAATTTCAACTGTTTTGATTTTTGAGTGTGTTGTGACATTTTTATTTTTTGTTGTTTTTATTGTTACTTTTGTTGTTGATTGGCATTACCAATATCGTAGAATGGCCGAGTCGAGTAGAAAATCCTATAAGAAAAGAAAATCAAGTATCCCTATAGCAACTCCGGTAGTAGGCACTATAGTTTTGTCACCTGAGGAGGAAGCCGTCAGTTTTACTAGAACCGCATCACCTGAGGCTAAGAGAGCATATGAGAAAATCTATAGTAAGTGTGATGTTCTGGTTGAAAAAGGATTAGATTTGGATGACTTAGGTGATGAAGTCAAGAATATCTTTAGAAGGCGTCAGTGGTTAGATTTAGCAGCCAGAAGGGAAGGGGAGATTAACACGACTATAGTAGCTGAGTTTTATTCGGTTTTATCTACTTTGTCAGAAGAACAGCTTACTCAGTCGGAAACTGTACCCTTACGAGCCAGAAATATTCCTTTTAACCCTGCCGTCATTAATGCAATCTTAGGAGTTGAGGTTTTTCCTGATGAGGAGGATTACAGGGTAGTTTATAATTTAGATGATCCTGCTAGTTTTGAGCAGACTGCCCTGAGAGCCCAGACTGTTTTTGACCCAACAGCGGTGTGGGTTGAAAATCGGTTTAATTACGGGAACTGTTTTAGAGGTTTGAGGGCAATTAAAAGATTTATTAGCCATAATCTCTATCCTTCTAGTAAACATACTGCTTTTGGAAAGGAAGATGTTTGTATTGCCTGGGCAATGGTAAATGATGTTAGAGTGGATGTTGGAAAGGTCATGTTTAAAAGAATTTTTGAGAGTATTGTCATCGCCAGACCAGGGAGTCATCTTTACTTCCCTTGTTTTATCTCTGATTTATGTCGTAGGTTGGGAGTACCATTCCTGCCTAATGACAAGTTATCTCTGGCTGATGGGAATCTGATTGGACCTAGTTTGACTAGTCTTCCGGATGGTAGTATTAGCTCTTTGCTTAGAAGACGTCAAACTCAGCCAGCTCCACCAGTTTTTACATCTTCTTCTTTTCCATCTTTTTCTAGTCAGCCTCAACAAACTCCTTTCTCCAACACTATCACATATGACATGTTTCAATCCTTAGTGACAGATGTTGCGCGTGGTCAAGCCAATGTGGCTTTATTCGCTGAGAGTACTAGGCAGTGGTGTGATGATATTCGTAGAGGTTTAAGAAGAAACGAGCAGTTGCTTCGTAATCCTACTTTTGATGATCCTGCCTATCCACAGTGTCAGTCAGATCCGTATACCCTACCACAGTGGGAAACACCTATTCCACCACAGTCTAGCTTTCATCCATCGTCATATCCTTTGGGAAGCCAATCTAGTGGGACAGGTGTATTTTCGACAGGTGTTCAGAGACCAGCGATGTCGAGTTGGGGAGGATTCACTGAGTTTGCACATGTCACGTCTGGCATGAGTTCGATGGGTCTTGATAGTTCAGTCAGGACCACGATTTCAGCTCATCCATCAGCTTCTCAGTCGTTTCCAAGTTCGAGTTTTCAAGTTGATCCGGAGGAAGATTATGATGAAGATTGAATTTTAATGATTGATTAAACATGTTTACTACACATTTCATTGCATTCGACTTTTGTCATTTAACTATTGGTTTATTTTCATTTTTCGTTTAGTTTGATTTTATAAGTCGTTTATAACAATTTGGTTTGTATTTTAAATCGGTTTAGTTTTTATAAACTATAAAAATCACAAAAATAATTTTGTATCATTATTGAGTCGTTTTAAAAAAAAAATATATATATATATATATATATAATGTGTCGTTTTATCCGTCCATATCCAGTTGGATGAATTAATTCAAAATTTCTGTAAGGCATGTGAAAGCCTTGTTCCACCTGTGAAGTAAAAAACCAAAACACAATTTGACTTTTACCTCTGTACGCAGTTAATTGATTTTTCACCCGGACCGAGCCGGCATTTTACCGGACCGGGTCGTGAAGGAAAAAGAGGCTGAGTCATTTTTGAGTCTGTCTAATGCAGCCACGTACGTATATTTTTTTTACTATCTATTTAAAGAAGCTCAAGGGAGAGTAAACAATTGCTCATTCACTGTCTTTCTACCTTCAGCTTTACTCTTTTATTTTTTTAGCAAGTTTTAAAAATGTCGAACCACTCCTCACCGTCTGTAAATTCCTACGAGCCTAATACACCGGATCATCCGGAATCGCAAGCTTCTAATGAGAGTATAAATTTACACCCTCGTTTTGCTAATTCTCCAATCCTATTGGAGAAAGGTTTGAATTTTGATAAAATTGATCAGTGGGGTAAAACTTTCATTAGGAGTTTCGGTTGGAAAAAATTTGTAAGTACACCACGAGGGCGAGTTAATATTACGGTTGTAAGGGAATTTTACTCAACGTTCGCGATCGCGATAGAGTCTACAAATAGTTATGGTAAGAGGAGTGGTCGTTCCCTTCTCTTCATCTATTATAAATCAACTCTTTGAAATACCACCGCTTACGATGCGGCATTTTGAAATAAAATGGGGACTAGACAATGCATACAATCATTTGAATAAAGTACACGAGTCTTTCCAATGTCTTTCCCGCTTTTTGATACAAATCACGACATGTCAACACGAGCTTTACTTCCACATCTAAAGGCGTGGAAGCATTTCATAAATTCTAGAGTTTATCCCACCTCGGGATTTTGCTAGCCTTTCGAAGAAGAAATGCTTCGCTCTATGCATTGGCATTTGGTGAATTTGTTGACTCGGGGTATATTGATTCGAGAGAAATGTGTCGGACTTTGCAATAGCCAGAGGTAGTAGGGGGAAACCTATGCCTAATTCTTGGTTGATATCACGTTTGTGTATTCTTCTGAATGGAGTAGAAGAGTTGGAGACGGATGAGATTTTTCCGTCTAGAGAGAATCGAGTGGGAATGTTACCGGTTGATACACCAGGATGTTCGTCTACAATCTAGAGAATTATTAAGAGTTGTTGGTAATATTTAAGTTTTAATGAGTGTTCGTTAAATTTTAAGTTTTATTATCTTTAATTAAGTTTACGTTTTTAGTTTGTAATAATGTATCTTGTTTAATATATATGTCTTAACTTTTTAAGTTTATTAGTATACGCTAAAATAAAATCAGAAAAATGACGTTAATGGATAATTTTAATTTTATTTTCAAACCTACTTCTTTACTACTTATTGAACATCGGGACGATGTCACTTCGTAAGTGGGGAGTAGAGTTAGGTTAGAAAATTCATTAAAATTTTCGAAAATTCATCGAAAAATAGTCAAAAACAATAATTATATTATATGTCTAATTTAGATTTTAATAAGATTTTAAGTTTATATAATTGAGTAATTAATATTAGATATTGTTTTTATAAAATTATATAAGTATGTTGATATTTATAAGTAAAATTTTTAGAATCATTTTTAATATGAATTATGAGTTTGGAATTGGACTAAGTTTGTTGATTTTTGGCACCACAAAAATATAACTATAGCCAAATAACCTACCTCAGCCTTGATTAGAGTGATCAAGACCTCACTCGAAATTGTCAATTGTGATTAAATAACCGAGCTTTAGCTATTTTGGTCTACATTTCCTTGAAATACCGCAAGTTTGTACGTACTTATAAAAAAGAGATGGAGACATAAAAGCTAAATTTTGGTATATGCTGAGATTGGAAAGATTAGATAAGAAGTAGTATATTCGATCTTACCTCATGACACTTGCAACATAGCCGATTTTGGTAATAAGTTCGGATATATTAATATTCTATAAAAGAATTAAGAACGAAGCACCATATTTACACAAAATTAATCAAATATCAGGTATCTTCCTTATCTCTGATTAACAACTTAAAAAGAACAAATCGGTTGTAGCTACCAATGATTGGAGTGAGTAGGGTATTATCACGAAATGTCCTATATCACTATGAGGTAAGTAAGCTCCCGATTGCCTGATGATAGTAGTCCAGCTAGGGTATTATCACGAAATGTCCTATTGCTGGGAATGAAGGCACAAGATAAATTGAAAGAGGAAAAGTTGAATCATAAGATCTCAGGAATTATTACAAGTTTAAGGAAACCGGACTTGTAATTTTCGATCGAAAGAGTAGTACTCCGATCAATCTTGATGAAGCAATGCCTGTAAGTTTGATTTTCTACACACACTCACGCTTTTAGTTCTTAATCGAAAAAAAAAAAAAAAAAAAAAAGAGAGAGAGAAAATCTGAAAAAAGATGCTATTAAATCGAGATTATGTTTTTTTCCAAAAATATAAAGATGTAGGTACGTACGACTCCTCTTTCTCTTTTTGATTTCTTTACTTTTCCGAATTTAAAAATAATTTTTTTTTCCGAATAACCAACATCCTAAACTTTTTAAGCCATTTTTGTCAACTACTTTACCGAAATTTCCGATTCCAGAATTTCATAATAGTTGCGGTTAAAAATAATTCTGATATTTTATTTATACTTCTTAAGTATTACATATATAATTTTATCTAAATAATATTTAATGTTTAAGTTATTTCAGTTATATACTCTTTTTGTCTTCTTAAGATTTTAAATTAAGATAGATAATATATTTATAATATTGACAAAGTACATTAAATCTGAAAAATTATACTATCTTTTATTACCGCTTATTTTTGCTCGAGGACGATCAAAAGCTAAGTGGGGAGTAATTTGATGTATTATTTTTATTTGATTAAAAATACGTTATATTATTATGTTTTATCAACGAATTCTATATAAAATATATGAAATTATGGTATAAAGTGTTAGTCTTTATAATTTAGAGTATTTAGTAATAATAATAATGAAAAGTTGTAATTTTGTACCGATTTTAGTAAATCGGAGTGTCGTGTCAGATTTACGTGGGTATTTGTGGTATTTTATTGCAGATTTATAAACCAAGACCCCGAGAATCGACATATTGAAGTTTAATCATATCTCTGGAATGATTTAAAGAGTGCCACAAGTTTAAATGGTCAATTGAATAGCTTAAGTGGATAAGTGGCCAATCAATCTGGATAAGTAATAATAGAGAAATATCTTCGACAAACGAATGGCTCATCAAAATGATATTTTCAGAAAAAGTGTTCTTCACGAAAGATATAGATTTTTCCGAGAGTTTTCCAATGCAATTTAAATTATGAAGATTGGAGGTCTACAACTTAAACAGTGATCAAGTGGCTAATCGACTTGGATTAAGAAAAATCCCGTAAAAGCTTCGGAGGAACACGAGGTCATCAAAAAAGCGTTATCTGGAGAAGAGTCCTTCATGAAAGTTGTAGAGTTTCTCGAGATCTTAATTTTGGCATTTCGTTTGTGATTTTTGGAGATCCAAAACTCGAGATATGAATTTTACAAGTTATATATAATTATATATAAATATATATAAATCAGCGCACATGCTGAGTTAATCAAGAAGGTGGGAGTAATCATTAGTCCGGACCGAGCCGGCTTACTACCGGACCGGTCCGGCCTTTACCAATTTGCCTATATAAAGAGCAGCATCAGAGAACAGCTCGAAGGTACCAAAAATATATATAACACTCTCATATATATATTCTCCTCTCCTCTCTTTTCTTTTTTTATTTTTAGTTGTAGTTTGTAAATAAGGCCTTACGCCGTAATAATGTAGTTTTAGTATCGTTGTAATGCTCGAGAAAATCTCGGAAGTCGGTTTTGCTAAAGAAGTTGTAATGTCCGGAAGATACGATTTCGAATCAACTATTGTATTCGGGTAACTTTTCTTAAGTATTTATGCTTGTTTTTATATTTTTCGTTGTTATAATGTTTTTAGGCTAAATATAATACTGGCCAAAACTATGTAATCGGTTTTATTTCGATCTTTTCGTTAAAGAAATGTTGTTAAGTTAAAATGACTAAAATTGAGTTAATTGAATCTTTTTCTATTTTGATCATATTCGTATTGACGTATTTAATTGATCTGAGGAATTCATAATCTAATTATGAATTGACGCCTCGTAGTCAGAATATGAAATAAAAGATAGAAAAACCGGAGGGTAAAATTGGCCGTGTGAACAACGTGATAACGGAACCCGATTTCCTACCCGGGGGTAAATTTGTTTTGGGAGAAATGAATTTTATTATAATTTGTACTCGAGATCGTAATAATGTTAAATCATCGGTTTAATTGAAACTTAAACCGGAAAGTTGAATCGTCCGGCTTTGACAACCGGAGCCTTTAAAATAAAATTGACCGTTTGACGAACGGAATGACTCCTTTTTATCTAAAGGTAGATTTGTACTCGGGACCCGTTCGATTAATTCGTTTACCGTAACGAGTTGTGGACCTTGGACTGATGACAATGGACATATGACAATTTCATACGCTCGTGTGAGAAGGAATTGTTTACCTCAGGAGTGCACCGTTTCACTTAATCAATTGGACCTAAAATAAAAGGAAAGATCGAACACATTTCGGTTAATCGAAAAGATCGTATAAACCAATTATATAAGTTTTGGCCAGTTCTCTAAAATTATTTGTCTAATATATTGGTACCTATATATTTATATCTATATATATATTTTGCAATTTATGTACATCTATATATATTTATATATCTATATATATTATATTAGAATAACTTTTAAATTACGTATTTATTTTATGTTGACTAGAATAGTAGTGATCTGTGTTATAAAATTGCGATTTAGATCGAGTTAATAACAGCTCTTTGGTGTTTAACCACACGTAAAAGAAGTTACCAAGTTCCCTGAGGATTCGACACCTGACTCATCATACTAGCACTACGATTTGACCCGGTACACTGCCGGTTAGGATCTGTATAGCCTAGAAAAGGTCCGTCACCCAACAACCCATATTATTTTGTGAAATCTTTGATGTGTGGGGTATGGATTTTATGGGCCCTTTCCCTAGTTCGTTTGGGAACTTATATATTTTACTTGCGGTGGACTACGTCTCTAAGTGGGTAGAAGCGAAGGCCACAAAGACTAATGATTCCCAAGTTGTGTGTGCATTCCTCAGATCACACATTTTTAGCAGATTTGGACTACCCCGAGCCATCATAAGTGACCAAGGGACCCATTTTTGCAACAGAAGTGTGAAGGCACTTATGCTAAAGTATGGAGTACACCATCGGGTGGCTACCACGTACCACCCGCGGACCAATGGACAAGGCGAAGTGTCGAACGGGGAAGTGAAGGCGATCTTAGAAAAGATGGTGAATCCGGGTAGAAAGGATTGGAGTTCGAGACTGGATGACGCATTATGGGCTTACCGCACCGCGTATAAGACACCCGTTGGCATGTCCCCATATAGACTTGTCTTTGGAAAGCTTTGTCATTTACCCGTGGCGGTAGAGCATCGATCCTCTTGGGCCGTGAAAGAGGCCAACATGAGTTTGAAAGAGGCGGGACTAGAGAGGAAACGCAACTCCGGGAGTTAGAAGAGCGAGAGATTGGAATCGTATGAGAACGCCCGGATGTATAAGGAGAGAACGAAGCTCGGCACGACAAATTGATCCGCCATAAAGAGTTTCGAGAAGGCCAGTTGGTTTTATTGTTCAACTCTCGGTTGAAACTCATGCCAGGTAAGTTGAAATCCAGATGGGAAGGCCCATATAAGGTGCTTAATGTATCACCCCAAGGGGTGATCGAGATTCAAGACCTTAAGACGAACAAATCTTTCAAGGTGAACGGGCATAGACTAAAACCGTACTTTGGAGGCGTTGCGAGTCAAGAGGTCGAAGAAGTCGGCTTAGTTGAGCCTACCTATCTCGATTGATTGAAGCAATCTTTACGTCGAGCCAACGACTTAAAACAAAGGCGCTTATTGGGAGGCAACCCAATGTTTGGTGTTTGTTTTTCTTTGTTTTCTTTGTTCAACCATGAGAAAATGAGAGAATTGCATGTGGCTGGAGTTCTTTATGTCTATCTTGCAGGTGAGACGGACAGATTTTTATCAAGATCTAGGAGAGTGGCCATGCATTTCGGTATGGAGGCGCGGCTTGGTAATAGTAGTCAAGAATGGAGGATGTCCAATTTTAGCGAAGTCGGGATCCCGACGTGTCCAATCCACACTATGTGCTCTTAATGGAAGTTGTTTTTCACAATTCCAAGAAGTCGGGATCCTAGGAAAAAAAAAAGAAAAAAAAAGAGAAAAAAAAAAACAAACAAAAAAAAAAAAAAAAAAAAAAACAAAAAAAAAAGAAGAAGAAAAAACACTGGATTCACGTTCAGTTTAAAAAATAAAAAAAATAAAAAAAAAATTTCTTTTTCTTCCCATTCTTTTTGTTTCTTTTTTTTTTCTTTCCCTATCTCCTCTGCGGCAATTGTAAATCAAGCAGGAGCAGCCTTACGCAATCAAAAGAACCGGCCACCTCTACTGCTTTCTGAAACACCTCCGACCTCACTCCTCTACCACGCAGCCACCCATCTCGACTCCCACCATGGCCTGCGATAAGAACCCGCCCAAGCGAAGGCCCCACCTTTTTCAAATTCAGTAAACTTAAATGATTGAGGCACCTAGGATTTAACCCTTTTTAGACCCACTTTTGTTGGCCTACCCGTACTATATACCCCCTAGTGAGCCCCGTCTAGCCTGACCATTTTTTTTTATTAGCTCCAGAAATTTTAACCATAAGCCTTTTTCTTACGAGATCCCCTACTTCTTTCTGTCCCACTTGTGTCATTAAGGGTAAAAGTAAATTGCTTTGATGAGTTTGTTTTCTTGGTGGAGTATATCTGTTGGTTGGTCCTTGTGCTGTATATATATATTATCCAGTGGACCATTATGTATGTTTTGAAAAAAAAAAAAAAAAAATAAAATTAAAGAAGAAGAAAGGCTGCAATTCAATCAAGAAAAAAAAGGGGGAAGTAAAGCAGCTAAAAAACAAATAAATAAATAAGAGCTTTGATGATTATTATTATTATTATTAGTAGTAGTAGTAGTATGTGAAGCGTAAGTGCCGAGAAGCATGTGGTGATTTATGGCATTTGGATAGTTGCTTTTATTCCTTGATGATACATGGTATTACCCATATATTTACCCTTTCCCCACCTTGTTTTCTTGTCCCTGGCCCCGTTACGACCCTGTCGAAGACCTCATGATTTTTTGCATTGGATTTGAAATATATAGTGGTGGAGTTTTGATTGATATGCAAACCTATAGTAATGCTTGGTTGTGTGTTGATTTTTGAGAGAGAGTGAATCGTCCCTATGCATTTTTTGAGAGTTTCACCCGTGAGGACATGTTGGGACCTTCTTATTTTACCACTTTAAGTTTATGATCAAGTGAGTTAAGGTTAGTTGTATGAACACTAGTGTGTGGTGTGTATTGCTTAAATACCCTTTGGTTTGCATTATAAAATATTGGGATGATGAGGCAGTTGGACGGGCGTCATTTTTGGTATTCTTTCGGTGCATTGCATTCATGTAGTTTAAGGTCATGCATTTAGGATTTAGGTTCATGCATTTTTATTTTGTTATTTTTGGGACGAGAGTGCATTACTTGAGGACAAGCAATTGTCTAAGTGTGGGGGAGTTTGATAAGTCAATAATTGACGATGTTTTGGTGCGTAGTTTATGCCTGTTTTCTCTGGAGATACGCCCTTTTTGGGTATGTTTTTGTTGGTTTTCAGGTTCGAGGAGCTTGGAAGAGGAAATTGATGAAATAGTGGATTTATTGGCTGCAAGAGTCGAGTTTTGATGAAGTGAAGAATTCGAGAATTAAAGTTTGACGATTTTCACTTTCGGATGATTTCGGGATCCCAACTACAGTGAGAACATAAAAAGTCCACCGAGACCCAAGTCAAGACACCACTTACGAGCCGGATTTAATGAATTTATTCTCCTATTTTCATGGTTTTATTTTTAGATGTTTTATTTTATTTATTAGGATATTATTTTATTATGGATTATTATTATTAATTATTAGGAATAAATTCCCAAAAAGAAAAAAAAAGAAAAAAAAAAGAAGAAAAAGCAACGGAGCTTTGGAAAAAAGGCGGCGCCTTTTGAAGGGAATTTTTAGACCTTAGTCGACATTCAACTTGTGCGACTTTGAGTTTTATTTTTTAGGGTTTATCTCTTCCAACATCCACACTCTTCTCAATTTTCTCGCAATTCATCAAGGTATTTTGAATTATTTCTTGTGTTTTTATTATGTCAATGAGTAGCTAATTTTCCCTTTTCCAGTTGAAGCATTATTAATCCCTTGATCATGCAATTGTGAGATCAAATTGGTTCATATCCTCGTTAAATTTGTAGTATTTACTTGTTTTCTGTGCTTAACGAATCAAGATTGAATAATTGAATTAATTACTACTGCAGGGTTGTTATTTTGATTGTTTAATCAAATACCAAAAATCTAATCGAGACGATTGTCAACAAAGATTTGATTTTTAGTGGTAAACAACACATTGCCTGCCGGTTCGTAGCCCGTAGGATTCCCTGTTGTGGAAATAAGTAATCTAGGTTAAAGTTAACCCGATGTGCGTTAATATCTAGAATTAGGTTTGTCCAAGAATTAATGCGACTGTTCTCACCAAACCTCTGGCGATTGTTGAGAGGTGTGCTATACAGTTAGAGTGTAAGTAGTGGCGATTGTCCTGCTTATCAAAATTAGGATAAACTGGTTGCTTGGCGATTGTCGGCAGCTATAACTAATTTATTACGAGTTCAATGAGTAATTTATGCATCAATGATCAGTTGTAAGGATTAAGGGAGAAAATAATTGCTTTAGTTTGGAATCCTCTTAGATTGATTTTTCCTCTATTATTAGCTTCGTTCGCTTCTAAATTTTACGCCGTATTTATTTCTGCATACTTAGTGATTTTATATTTAATTTTAAAGTTATCCTACACTATCTGTTTGATTACTCTTCCGAAAAGAAATAATCAACTGTTCCTCGTGGGATCGACTCTGACTTACCCTGTACTAGTTATAGAGTGAGAAGGGATATAATTTTGGTGGTTTAACGACACACCAGATATATATCCTGAATGTCTCTTATTGGTCAACCTCACAGTCCAGTAGGTGAAAAGGAATAATGAAAAAAAAACCCGAAAAAGCAAACAAAATATTAGCAATTAATAGTCATTATTTATGGAAAAACTTAGATGCTTTTGTTTATGTCATTATTTCATTCTTGTTCATTTTGTGCTTGCTTTTGCAGATCGTAGAACTGAAGAACGGTTTGAATGACTAAGAAGTATTTGCACATACTAATACAGATAGATTGCAAGCAAAGGATGAGTAGAATGGATAGATTGCAAGTAGATTCTACCTGTACAGAGTTTGCACATACTATTACAGAAAGATCGTTGTTCATGACATATCATTTTGTATGGATTTGTATAGGTATTTTCCATTGCCTTTTCCTTTTCTATGTTGCACATATTATTTCTTCTCAAATATTTGTAGAATCAGACTTACGTTTTCATAAATTTTAATCTCTATAGTTGTACTTCTTGTTGTTTCTAATAAAGCAAGCATGTCCTTGTCTTGTGCTGTGATCCTTTTAGGATTAAAACGTGGAGAAAAGCTCCATTCCAGACTTCAGGAACTGTCGTACTCGTACCGTGCGTCTTCGAACAAAAATTCACAATGAGCAAAAGAAAGAAGAGGTGAGTTAACTATTTGCATGATCGAGCTATAAATAATATGATCAAAATTACAAGAAAGTAGGAAAAAATGTGAGGAAAGAATTACCAACTTTTAACAATTAGATCAAAAGATATCTTCATTTTTATAGTTGAATATGAAAGAATCATGTCCTTTTTACCCAAAAATTATTCCACTGTCCTCTTTGTATATTTCTATATTCAAATTGCCATTTTTAACAATAAATCCTTATGCTTATTCTACAATAGTGTGCATCTATTGTGGTGTGCATGGCGATATATATGTTAGTAAAAAAATTGGTGTCGGAGAGTTTTGTGTTCCGGTGGTAATGATTTATTTACATTATGGCGCAATGCTTATGGATGCACAAACACATTATAGTCAATCATCATTCAGTTTTTGACATTTCACAGATGGATTTCCAAGAGCAATTCTTCAAAGAACAAATTCAAGCCATGCACGATGATGCTAGGGTTTCCAAAGAAGATACTTTTGAAAAGACGCAGCAGGAGAAACGGAATGAACTCACTCAATCTCTAAGTATTACACTATTTTATGTTTACTACTAATGATAATACTCATGTCTAAACTCTACGCCATCGAGTATTGGTATGTGGTGAAAATGCTGTAAAAGCTTCAAGAAAAGCCGCGTGAAAAACATCCAACAAAACGTGGCAGAAAACGAACTATATATAGGGGTTCCCTCTCTCTGAAGATGTAATGCTGAGGCGATTGGTGATCGAGCTTGGATCAATAATTGCCATTTAGGACACATGAAAGAGAAGATAGCAGGATAAGCTTGAAGAAGAGGGACCGGAAAAATTGGACAGTGAAATGACAGAACAAAAGCTTTAAAAGTTGAACACCGATGAAGAAATCGAAGAGATCAACAAGCAGATAATTAAGTGAGCTGCAGGAGTTGTCTAGAGTTATAGTTATGAAGGCGAAAAAATGAATGGGGAAATCGAGTCGTTGCAGTCGAAATTGAAGAAGGGCGTTGAAGATCAGGGTTCATGGCCTTGATTTGAGAAGTTATCAAAGACCGAGGATCCGAGAATTTAGTTGTAGTTTGTTAAAGTAATCATGTTTAATATGGTACCCCTCCGGGTTTTTTTATCCGTTAAAAGAACTTAATGACACGTTTAAAAGAACTAAATAAAATTACCCAGAAAGAAACGAACTTAAATGAGAAAATTACTGGTTTGATAAATATTACAAAAGAATTCGAGATAAAGTGCTATTGATGCATTCTATCTCATATATATGTATATAGGGTATATTTTAAAAAATGCAATAACATTCATCCTTGTTATATACCATATGGAATAATGTGTTAAATTCCAAACTTCTCGAGTTAAACTCCCTTGTCCCGTTACTTTCCCTTCTTTTTTTTTTTTTTTTTTTTTTTTTTTTTTTTTTTTTTTAAGTTCTCAAGATTGGGTAAAATGAAAAATGGGTCATGACATTTTCTCTGTGATGGTGGCGTGACTGTGTGTAACTGTGTATCTTTTGAAAAAATTGCTTTGGGGTAGATGGATAAGGGTGGGTTGGTGTAATATCCCGATCTTTCGAAAAAGGACAAACGTGTCTTTTTGCGAAAAATGGAATATTATGATTTCCGAATTAAAGTATTTTAAGTGTATTTATATATATATAGCCGAAATATATAAATAATATGGAGATAAATCGATTTTCAGTAAAAACGGTAATTAAGGAAAATCAGGGATTATGTTAATTATTGAGAATTTTCCTATTTAAGTAAATATAAACCCCATTTGTTTCCCTAACCTTTTGAATCAGAATTTCCTCCTCCTAATCTCTCTTTCTGCGTGTGAGAGTTGGAAGAAAAGGGCTGAGAGACTTCTTCCGGTTGCTAAGTCGAATCTCAACCGTTTTTTGATCCGAGAGAAGCGTTGAAATCGTCGTGAAGATGGCGTCCTTTCAACACAAGAAATTTGAGCTTTTCTCAAGGTATGATTTTCGACCTAGCTACTATTTTGGATGAGTTTTGGAGATCAAAACTCATATCTTTCGTAGTCTTGTGTTAATCAAAGCGTATGATCGATTCTAATGCGAATTTGGATTGATCACATAGGTTTTTTGTGAGAGCTATGATCGTATGCTTCAGTTTTTTCTGAGTTTTGGACTTGGATTAGCTTGCTAAAAGGTAAGAGGATCTTCCTACAAGTTAATTTATGGTTTATTAGGTTTTATGTTGAGGTTTGATATGATTTTATGTTAGAAATCATACCTTCATGTTGCCTAAGGATTTGGAGTTGTTATGGTAGATAAAAGTCATATTTTTCTGCTATTTTTCTAAGTATTTTGATGTTGAACATGTTTGGATTTGAGTAGAGATCGAAAGGTTGCATAAAAACGTGTTTAGAGAGTTTTGTGTGCTTAGTGTGCGCACACTGACTAGTTGTGTGCGCACATTTTCAAGGCTGAATGTGGACAGCTTCTGGAGTGTGCGCACATTCCCCTGGAATGTGTACACACACTGGCCGGGCTGAATGTAAATTTTCGCCCCTGGAATGTGCGCACATTGCCCCTGTTTTGATAAATAAGCTATTTTAAGCTATGTAACGAGTTTTAAACGTTGTTTCATGATATAATAACATTAATTAACCATAAACAAGATTTGATTGAACTTCCGATTCGTTCAGTTAAAACACCGAATGTACTCTTGTCCCGGATTTTATCAATATAAAACAACAAGTAATAAACCGGTTAACCTCAAGTGCAAGGATCGTAGTACGGAGGCTAATGCCGGGTAGATCTTACGGGGAACTAGACGAATGTTAACCCTAGCTTTTGTTTTTAACTAACTATTGCCACGATTACTAACCTAACGAATAACTAGCGGAACAAATATGCAGAAAATAACTAGACAGAGGAGATTAATCCAATGCTAGGAGAGATTGAAAGCGATAAAAATAAACTAAAAGTGCAGGAAAATAAATTAACAAATCTAAACTAAGCTATGAGGATTGTAAATCAAGTTTATAAAAGACAAACGAGGATTGATCCACCTATCAACATGCATCGATCTACTATCTCGATTTTACGTGGTATTTACTTAGGTTGTGATTCACCTTACCTAAACATGAACTCCTAATTCCTTGGGCAATCCATCTATTAACCTAGTATCTTCCAATACTAAATTAACACGTTAAAAAGATCAAAGGTGTCAACTTTTACGTTAACGATCTAGTTTTTAGACTTACTAACTTCCGTTAATGTAAATCTAATGAACTATTCTTATCTATGGTGATCTATGCTATTAAAGATTTCCATCAAACAATAGCATATCAAGCATACAACATATTTTCCAATATAATTGCATTAAAACATGAATATGCATAGATAAGAAACAACCGTAGTAAATACTCACAGTAAAAGTCGAAATAAATAGATCAATTCAATGCTGATGGCTTCACAATTCTCGTTTGAAGGAGGTTCTAGCCTCTGAGCATCCTCAGCAACCCAGAAAAGCAGAAAAATAACATAAAACTAGCCTACTTGGATCGAATTTAAAGTTGCATAAAACTGGAAATAAAAAGTGTAAAAACGCAGCCTCAGCCGCCCCTAGGGTTTAGGGTTTGTATGATGTCGAATTGTTCTTTTTTAGGTTGAGAAACGACCGCTTATTTATAGATTTCGAAGTCGGTTTCACTAAGTCGGCCGACGGACGCTCGTCCGCCTAATCAAACGCCCGTCCGGATAACCCTAGATCGCTTCGACGCCCGTTCGGACGGCGTCCAAACTCTCTCGTATCAAAATCGCTCCTCGGGACGCCCGTCGCTTCATCAAACGCCCGTCTACTCTGGACGGAGTATGGACGCTCGTCCAACATGACTTGAAGGTGATTTCTTCATATTTATCTCTTTTTCCTTCACTCCACTTGATCATTATCTCTTCCTTCAATCACTTGGCTCGAATTTGATCACTTTTTATCATCATTTGAGCACAATAAACATACCTACAACGCATGGAAAACATCGCAAACTGTAGTAATATTCAAATAATCATATTTTAACCATGAAATCACATAAATAAATCGATATTGCGATTAAGCCGTTAAAAATATCGTTCGCTCAATATTTTAATATAGAGACCAATTATTATGCAAATTATACAAATAAAAGGGAAAAACATCACAAAATATAACCTTATAAAACATATAATTTCACCCTTAACAACTCTTAAAGGGAGTTGAAGTTCGGATCCGTCGGAAGGGCATGAAAATGCTTGTGCTTTGATGGACAAGAGTTCATCAATGTCTGAATAATTTCTAGGCCTTGTCCGTGTCTAGAGGTCTAGGAAAGAGAGTTGAGTTTGCGAATTGCGAGGGAGCTTACTTGAAAACACTTAGGTGGCTAGCTAATAACCATTGATAATTACATACTTGTGTAACTAAAAGATTAAATATCAATCCATTCTTGGTAAGGCACAAGTCTTTATCGCAATGTGCGTGCGTTCTGAAAATGAATAACTCTGTAAGTCTTTGGACCCTACGTATGGAGGAACACAACCCCGTAAGACCGAGACCCTACGTATGGAGGGACTTCGCCGAACGTGTGCACTAACGGAGTCTACCAGAATAGGCTTCCGTGGTTATTGGTGAGATCCACCAATATGTTGCACCAAGATACTTCGTGGTGAGTAGCACCATGCGTAGTGCCCTCGAGTGCTGATGTAACACAGATAAGCTAAGCTAGAAACGTATAGTCATGACATGTTGATGGACATAGAGTGAACCGTAGATTGAGTCGGTCTCAGAAAGACAACTTATTAATTATAAAACTTGAATTGTAAACCTTAGTTAATTTGTAGCTTCTACCTCTTATTGAGTACTTTGTACTTACCTCAAATGCATTGTTTTCATATATTTTTTTAGATCTGCAATAGCAGACTTCCATTTCTTTATCTATTTATTTTGTGATCTGCAGCATCACACTTAGCTCGAGCAAAATCAGATTTTTGATTTGCAGGTGTGTTATCTTTTTTCGTTTAGATTTCATTTGGTGTTGATCTGACGGCTAATTTTTTTTTATAATATATACTATTTACTCAAAAGGGTCCAATTTATCACAAGAATAGCTCGAAATGATATGATAATACCAAGAAACACATATGAAATGGGAATAAAACACAGTGAAATGTTTCATCAATTTGACTTAAGTTGTCTATATAGTTTTTTTAAGGCTAAAACTTTTATTAATTAATCATAATCCGTGATACACACATGATCCACACGAGGTTAGAATTCTATTATTAAATTCATTTATGTAGATATTGAATTAACTTAAATTATTGTATCGATATTGTAATCTGTACTATAAATACCTTTATACCAGTGAAATAATATATTTTCCTTCTTCTTCTACTTTGTATATTCTCTTGTTTCTTTAGTTTTATAACACGTTATTGATGAGCCTTTATTTCACCAAACAAAATTTATATTACTCAAGACAACGGTGACTAAACAAGCTCTCTAACCGGCAGTGTACCGGGTCGATTGCTAGTATAGCTACAGGAGTCCGAGGTCGATCCCACAGAGAAAGGTGTGTTTGTGAGTACCAAAGTGAACTTCTAACTTAGTCTAGGCAAACAAGCGGTTGGTTGGTTGTTATCACACTATGCTAAAACATAAAAGAGAGAGAGAGAAGATTAAACTACTAGATTCAACGAGGGAGAAAGGGACATAGCCGAACCATGATCAATGTGACTAATCTCAACCCTAAGGTAGACAAAACCAAAAAGTGTAGTAAGCTAAACGTGCTCTTACATTCAATCTCACGGGTGCGAACTCCTAAACCCGGTGCTAGCGTCTGAACAACTCTCTTCTAACACCTTATGCCATGTTAAGGTCTGAACAACTCTCACCTAACAAGTCATGTTTTGCACTCGAGCCGCTTAAACATATAAATGAGTAACCTCACGATGGGCTCGGCTTAACAACTAAACCGAGACTACACCACGATCCTAGAACCCTTTTCCCACACCCCTCTCTCTGAACAACTCTCAAGAGTGATGTGTGTGATATTTGACCTAGGTAGCTAATCTAGCTCAAATCCGTTATAACAAGTTCTAAAACGTGAAACATGCAAGAAACAACAATAAAACACACTACCCACTCCCAATTTCATCACCCAAGGGGTGTTTTCACCACATTTCACATGATTCGACTATGGGGAGGAATTAAATACTCATTATACTAATTAAAACATAAAGGAAATAGTAAAGGAGAAGCATAACAAGCATAAGAGAGCAGAACAATACCATAAATTGCAGAAATTCGGAGTTGGAGTAAGAAAGTACAAAAGAGAGAATCAAAGAAAAGATGGAGACTTGTTGTTTGGAATGAAAATCTAATCTAAGAAATGAAAAGAGTAAGGAAAGAGGTGTTTGATCTACATAAAATTACTCTATTCTAAACTATTTACAAAAATCGAGCAAAAAGGGTAGGGTTATGCTAAGAAAAAAAGAGAGAGCCCTGCCGAGTGTCTAAGGGGGTATTTATAGGTGAGGGGAAAATCTGCGTTAAAAAGGGTCCAAACGCGCGTTTAAGGGTCTGGAACGCGCGTTTGGGATCTTCAAACGCGCGTTTCGCTTGGCTGAAACGTGCGTTACACATAATTTCTGGGCAGGGCTTGACTGTTCTTCATCCGGAACGCGCGTTTAGGAAGGCTCAAACGCGCGTTTAGGATCTTGGAACGCGCGGTTGGCATGGTTTCCAAACGTGCGTTTAGAGGGCTTCAACTCTGAATCTGGTCTGAACTTCTGGAACGCGCGTTTGGGGATTCAAACGCGCGTTTAAAGGCATGGAACGCGCGTTTGGGGGATTCAAACGTGCGTTTGAACCCCTGTTTCCCCAAATCTTCACTTTTTCCTTTTTAGGCCCTCGTCTTGCCTCGGTCATGCTTTTTCATTGTAAACCATTGCCTTTCGGGTCATCGAGACACCAATACCCTACATCATCACAATAACCAAAAACAACCAAAACATTCCAAAGGGTAAAAGTGCTCGGGAATGGGTCAATATCATCAAAAAGGAGTGATAAACCATCAAAGTGACGAATTTACCCTCCGTGCTAATAACTCACGATATTACCCCGAAAACGGTCTAAATCACCAAGAAACATGCTAAAAGTGGGATAAACGGGGGTAGAAAATGCACCGGAATCACGTAAAGTTGACTCCCATCACCACCCCACACTTAGCCTTTGCTCGTCCTCGAGTAAAATAGGCGTTTTAAAACAAACCAAGGGATTCAACTTTATGATGAAGGTGCTAATATCCACACCCTCGAGGTAATCATGAAGTAAGACACACGAACATACGCACACCGGTACAACATTATCAAGAGAATAGAGTGTGTGTGGTGTAGAGCTACATCAACGTGTTCAAAAAGATTGTCGGGCTTGAATCCCGACCAAAAGCCTACCAACCGTCTCATACCAACTAGCCTCTCCACTAATCAAGGTCACTAAGTTTGGACACGATCGGGTAGGACTTGAAGGGTTATAACGTTAGGCTAGGGTAATTCCGGTTAATCGAAAAGGATAATTTGGGAACTGGAGAAAAGGAGTACGAGTGAACCTAATCAACAAGTGTACCACCTTATCTCTAACATACAAACCATCCAAACTCCTTTTTGATTAGTTTAACACTTTGAGAACCATAGAATGCTAATATACCCGAACTCATTGCCTAATTCAACTATGTTTCAAGTTTCATAAGGCGAGGTCGAATACATTAGCACCTATCTCACTATCCCAATTCCAACATCATAAAAAATCACTTTTGAGCTCATCACTTTGATTCCACGCCTTTATTTCTATGTACATCCTCTCTTTTTTTTCTTTTTTCTTTTTTTTCTTTTTTTTCTTTTTTTTTTTTTTTTTTTAAGGAAGAGATAGAAGAAGAGATTTTCTTTTCTTTTGGCCCAAGAGCCGAACACCAAGCCCAAACGAGCTCCTCAACACTTTATAGCTCAAAACGAGAAACAACAACCCAATCAAAAACATCATCTCCCCCACCCCACACTCGCCTTAGCAAGTGTGGTCTAACAGAAGACTAAGTCCACTCGTAGGGTATAAAATGAAGGAAATGTGACCATAATAAGGCTCAAGGGTAGGTTTCTTACTAAGTAACAAAACGGCTATAAGCGAATGGTGGTTAGACCATTCTATCAAGGCTGAGAGGGGCTACGAAGGGTAAATGTTCGGCTTAGGCTTATTTGGCCAAGGTAGGGTCAAAAAGAACGCCAGAACCGTCATCCCGTGTCCTACTTAGGTGAACCTTAAACATTTCGCCTCGAGACTAGTGATATAAGAGGTGGTAGTAATCAAATTGTGCACAAAGTGTAGCTTTCGTGAAATTAATAAGACTCCATTCTCAAGATAATATCAAACCACAATGTACATGTTCGGGATCCCGACTAAGGTGATCACCACTCAAATGTGAAAATAACACATACAACACGGTGTTAAGACCCTTGAAATTTTTTAAAAATTACCCAAAAATCGACTCGAGCCCGATCATAGGCTAAGCATACCACATTTATAGCACATTTAACAACGAAAACAAGAAAACGAGATAAGTCTCCCACCCCACACTTAAACGAAACACTCGTCCTCGGTGTGTGAGAGATAAAAAGAGTAAAAAGACTTAGTTTGTTTGACCAAAACCCGGCGAAAGGCGCACTTTAGCCCACGTGACATCTTCTAGTAAGCTCCATCTCGAGTACCCGAACACCATGTAGACGAAAAACAAGGCAAACACATGCACGGGAAAAAATCCACGTGCCAAAAGATGGTGATAGATACGAGATATATAAAAATAGAAGCCATGCCACAATCAAGGTATCAAAGCATATCAACCATACTACACGGGAAGTGCACTTGGATGTAAAGATAATCAAAAGAAACACAGAGCATCCACGCATAAAATAAGGCCACAGAGGCTCACATAAAAACATCCCCGTCTACGTACAGGAGCAAGAATCAAAAAGAAAATCTCACCCCAAACTCTCTTGTGAGACAAAACTCTCCCCTCTTGCACCCAAAAAACACTTCAAAAACAAAATTATTACCAAAAAGGTGGGTTGCCTCCCACAAAGCGCCTTTGTTTTACGTCGTTGGCTCGACCAAGTGGCACCAAAACGGACTCAAACCATAAAGGACTCAAACCAACTCAAGACAACATTTTTAATTCAATCAAAATCACCAAAAACCATCAACCGAAATCCGAACTCAAGAATATCAACAATTCAAGGAGAATGAGCATAGCAAGCATAGGGGAAAACGAGTTCACTAGGAACTTACCGCACATGGCTCTTGGGAATCCCCTTTCGTTGAAATCCGCCATCATCCTCTTCTTGAAATTACCATCCCATGGTAGTTGTTCCCTTTCATAAATCTTGTGAGCTTTGTCTACCGGAGAGTAAAGAATGTAGTAGTCCGGGACCGGTATGCTAATAACCTCCAACTCTTCCGGTAACTCTACCATGGATGTCATACCAAGCTCATGAGATTTCATCACACACTCCAAAATTGCATCATCATACACTTCAATCGGGAGTGGTGGTGAAATGGGCGATCCCGTCTTCTCTTCAAACTCAGAATCCGGTTCTTCAAAAAATGTGCTCAAATCTATCATACACTCCTCCAAGTCATCGTCTTGAATTTCTTCGGGAGGCGGTGTAATAGACAAACATTGCACCTCTTCCATCTCTTCTTCATCCCAAAACGAGCTACTTTCATCACCAAAGATTTCATGTTGAGTCTTAACAATGGTTGGTTCCACCATACATTCCACCAAGGCATCATCAATGTTCACATCGGGAAGTGAGGGTGTAATTGGAAGAACGTGAAAACTACCACAGTCAAACTCCACAAGAGGAGACTCTAGTGACATGGGCGATCCCAACTCAATCTCTAGCTCGGAAAACGCTTCATCTAGATAAAAATCATCATCCTCTCTCTCCGTTTTCCTTGAATGAGCCTCTTCTCGCTCTTTTCCCACGGCTTCGAGCTCCTTTCTTGTTTCTTCTTCTTTCTCAAACCTCCTCTTTTCATCTAGTTGCACTACTCGATCTTCAAGATTTTGCAAAGATTCCTCTTGTTGGTCCAACAATTTCTCATGGTATGCATCTTCAATCTTTTCCCTTACCGACTTCATCTCACTCGGTTTCTTGCGTCTTGGCCCTCTTCTCGTCTCGGAAACATAAAGTCTTGAAGTTTCCGCAATCCGTTCAATTTGGTCAAACGCTTGATCGGTTGTAACATCATTATGTCACCACCGCTTGAAGCATGAAGTCGGTTTTGCATATCTTGATCAAGTCCCCTCAAGAAACAATGGACTTGGTCCCCAAGAGTGACTCCATGTACGGGACATTGGCGCAACAAGGCCTTATACCGTTCCCATGCCTCGAGTAGTGACTCGTCTTCATAAGCATCAAAGGTCATGATTGCCTCTTTCAAATCAAAAACTTTTCCCGGTGGATAGTATTTAAGCAAAAATGTGCGCACCACCTCGGTCCAAGTGTGTAGGGAGTCATGCCTTAAGGAGTCATACCACGCCCTTGCTTGGTCTTTTAGAGTGAATGGGAACAAAAGTAGCTTGATTGCCTCTTCACTAACACCGTCCATCCTTATAGTCCGACACACCTCGAGATAATGATCCAAGAAGAAGTAAGGATTTTCGATTGCCGTCCCTCTAAAGGTTGAGTTGTACCTAATCATATTGATAATATTTTGCCCAATACTCATAGTGTTGGCGGTGATTAGGGGCAACCTTATCGGACTATGCCCCACCAAATCGGGCCGTGGCATGACCAAATCTCTACAAGTCCGCACGTCTCCTTGATTCGGTGCCGGATTGGGAGTTTGCATATGAGCTTGCATTAATGCTTGAAATTGCTCTTGTACTTGATTCATGAGCCAATTCATAGCATTCGGGTCCATCGGTGGCATTGCTCCACCTTGTCCTTTCCATTGACGGTTTGCTCCTTTTTGAACATTGTTACATAAGGATTGGTCTTGAGCTCGATTAGTAACTCCTTGACCTCCCCCGATAGAAGGGTGTTCCAAAAAAACTTGGCCTCCACGACCAACTTGATTAGTGTCTCGGTCCATTCCCGTTTGTTCCGGTCTCAAACCTTCAAATCTAGCAATCAAATTCCCAACTAGAAGGCCCCTTCCTCTTTGTTTAGCAAAGGTCTCCATTCTAGCAATGTAAGGTTCAAGAGGTTCTCAAAAACTCCGGGCAATGCACTACAAAACACCAAACAACAAGAAAACAATAAAATAAAACCTAGGCCCAAGCCTTCGGTTCACTTGCAAGATATCACAAATAGCACACATCGTCCCCGGCAACGGCGCCATTTTGATGAGCCTTTATTTCACCAAACAAAATTTATATTACTCAAGACAACGGTGACTAAACAAGCTCTCTAACCGGCAGTGTACCGGGTCGATTGCTAGTATAGCTACAGGAGTCCGAGGTCGATCCCACAGAGAAAGGTGTGTTTGTGAGTACCAAAGTGAACTTCTAACTTAGTCTAGGCAAACAAGCGGTTGGTTGGTTGTTATCACACTATGCTAAAACATAAAAGAGAGAGAGAAGATTAAACTACTAGATTCAACGAGGGAGAAAGGGACATAGCCGAACCATGATCAATGTGACTAATCTCAACCCTAAGGTAGACAAAACCAAAAAGTGTAGTAAGCTAAACGTGCTCTTACATTCAATCTCACGGGTGCGAACTCCTAAACCCGGTGCTAGCGTCTGAACAACTCTCTTCTAACACCTTATGCCATGTTAAGGTCTGAACAACTCTCACCTAACAAGTCATGTTTTGCACTCGAGCCGCTTAAACATATAAATGAGTAACCTCACGATGGGCTCGGCTTAACAACTAAACCGAGACTACACCACGATCCTAGAACCCTTTTCCCACACCCCTCTCTCTGAACAACTCTCAAGAGTGATGTGTGTGATATTTGACCTAGGTAGCTAATCTAGCTCAAATCCGTTATAACAAGTTCTAAAACGTGAAACATGCAAGAAACAACAATAAAACACACTACCCACTCCCAATTTCATCACCCAAGGGGTGTTTTCACCACATTTCACATGATTCGACTATGGGGAGGAATTAAATACTCATTATACTAATTAAAACATAAAGGAAATAGTAAAGGAGAAGCATAACAAGCATAAGAGAGCAGAACAATACCATAAATTGCAGAAATTCGGAGTTGGAGTAAGAAAGTACAAAAGAGAGAATCAAAGAAAAGATGGAGACTTGTTGTTTGGAATGAAAATCTAATCTAAGAAATGAAAAGAGTAAGGAAAGAGGTGTTTGATCTACATAAAATTACTCTATTCTAAACTATTTACAAAAATCGAGCAAAAAGGGTAGGGTTATGCTAAGAAAAAAAGAGAGAGCCCTGCTGAGTGTCTAAGGGGGGTATTTATAGGTGAGGGGAAAATCTGCTGCAAAAAGGGTCCAAACGCGCGTTTAAGGGTCTGGAACGCGCGTTTGGGATCTTCAAACGCGCGTTTCGCTTGGCTGAAACGTGCGTTACACATAATTTTTGGGCAGGGCTTGACTGTTCTTCATCTGGAACGCGCGTTTAGGAAGGCTCAAACGCGCGTTTAGGATCTTGGAACGCGCGGTTGGCATGGTTTCCAAACGTGCGTTTAGAGGGCTTCAACTCTGAATCTGGTCTGAACTTCTGGAACGCGCGTTTGGGGATTCAAACGCGCGTTTAAAGGCATGGAACGCGCGTTTGGGGGATTCAAACGTGCGTTTGAACCCCTGTTTCCCCAAATCTTCACTTTTTCCTTTTTAGGCCCTCGTCTTGCCTCGGTCATGCTTTTTCATTGTAAACCATTGCCTTTCGGGTCATCGAGACACCAATACCCTACATCATCACAATAACCAAAAACAACCAAAACATTCCAAAGGGTAAAAGTGCTCGGGAATGGGTCAATATCATCAAAAAGGAGTGATAAACCATCAAAGTGACGAATTTACCCTCCGTGCTAATAACTCACGATATTACCCCGAAAACGGTCTAAATCACCAAGAAACATGCTAAAAGTGGGATAAACGGGGGTAGAAAATGCACCGGAATCACGTAAAGTTGACTCCCATCAGTTATCAGCACAAGACTCTACCAGTAGAGTATTCAATTCAACTTATATGATTCAACCCTGAAAAAATAATTAGAGTATTCGATTCCACCCAGAGGTAAAATATTCAATTCCGCCGAGAGGTAAATTTGAAATTTTGTTTTTGTATTTTTGTCCAAAGATTTTGGCTATAAAAAGGGAGACACTATTTATTATTTCGCACATCGCAAACACCTCTTAAGTCTTAAGCCGACTCACCCTCTACTCTGAAACCCTTCTATCATATCACCATTTTTTTGTTGGAGATCTGCAACAACACCCTTTTTGCGCATCAAAATAAAATTCAGATTTGCAGGTGTGTTTTTTTGTTTATTTATTATTATTTATAGTTTGCATTTGATGTTGATCTGTTGGCAAATTTTTATTTGTTTGTTTTGTTTTTGTTTTGTTTTTGTTTTTCTCAATACCGTGGAGAATTTCACGCGTTCACTTCCATGTTAAACAGTTTATGACCTAAGGTATGTCATTGTAAATTTCAGAAGGAAGGCCCCCCTCTAACTAGACACATTTTTCGATTTTGGTCCTGGTTTTTCTCCGACGACAATTTTAGTCCTATAAGTGGTCCTTTTTTTTGCAAAAATAGTCCTGAACGCCAGAAAGACCACTTACAGGACTAAAATTGTCGCCGGAAAGACCACTTACAGGACTAAAATTGTCATCGGAAAAGACCAATTTTAGTCCTGTAAGTGGTCTTTCCGGCGTTCAGGACTATTTTTGCAAAAAAGACCACTTACAGGACTAAAATTGTCGCCGGAGAAAAATCAGGACCAAAATCGAAAAACGTGTCTAGTTAGAGGACCAAAATTGTAATTTAGCCCCTTACAATGTTGTAGTTTATGACGAGTGAAGTTGCAATTGTGTACGTCTTTCATTATACATACTGAACTTAAGCTTTTATCCCAACAACGAATGATGTCAACGTTGCAGCAAGCGCGGAAGCCTCAACTCTCGGTCAAGTACTAGCTACTAATGGCGGTTCTGTTGTGGGGATTTCTTTTCTTCTTTTTTTGAAAATTGTTGTGGATTTTTCAAATGACCAAATGAAGCAGGGGCCTCAAGTACAGGTGATGAAAATGCTGTAAAAGCTTCAAGAAAGCCGCGTGAAAAACATCCAACAAAACGTGGCAGAAAATGAACAATATGTCTTCTCTCTCAAGAGTCAAGATCTGCCACCAATGTAGCTAGAATCAACCGAGATGGATGAAGGCGAGAGAGGTAAAGAAGCAGAAGCAAAAAAGATATGGAATGTAACATGCCTTGATCAGACGTGTCTGTAAATGCAAAGAAGTGATGGAATGTGTTTGGTAGGTTTTAATTGAGTAGATGGATACACTAAGTTGGATCATCAGATTAACATTATGGCAGTCTTACTGCCTGAAATATATCCAATTCAACTGGAAAAAAAACAAAAAAAAAGGTTGTTGCAAAGGAATTGTATGCTTCATGGCATCACCCGATATATTCTTTATGGTTGGTCTGAATTCCAAGAACTATATTTTTGTTTAACCCATTAAATGAAACTTTCCAAAGAGTTGAAGGGTACAATCTTGAACCCCTTAATTGTGACTTGACAGTCGGTTTAATCTTTGATTATGCTACAGTCGGTTTTGGCTATGATTATGCTACAGATGACTATAAAATTTTTAGGAGCCCACTTAGACTTACATGACACTACAAAAAAAATAACTTTTTGCTACACTATAGCTTGCCACGCCACAAAATAAGCACCGTAAAAATGAACCTTTAGTGTCACTTTTTATGAGCGTCGCAAAAAAGTAGTTTTCGCGTCCTTTTTTTATCAAAAAATTACAGTGAAGGTACCTTTTTGCGTCACTCGTAAAAAGTGACTATGTCGATTTTCTACAGTGAAGTTGAATTAATTCATTAATTCAACTTTTTCACTTTGGACAATAGTTACGTGTACTTATCACATTCAAACTTCTAGATATTCACAGTATATCATACTTCGGAACTAAATACAAACGATCATAATTCGCGAGATATATACGTAGCACTAAGCACATGACTTATAAGAAAATCAAAAATCACTAATCCAAAACGGGGTATAGCTTTATAAAATAGCTCATCGTCACTATGGCTCGTGAAAAGTAGTGTCAGGTGAAACAACTAACTTATCAAGTATATGAAATATCGCATAGATGACTATAAAAACAACGAACTTCAGATTGAATTGCCCACTCGAGACCAAACAAAGACAAAAGTGTCGGAAAATTTTGAAAAATTACGCTCATTTTGCATAAAAAAACAAACTAACGTATTAAACAAACGTATACGCATAGGTACAAATCGAACTAGCCCCTCCCCCACACTTAAAAATGCAACATGTCCTCATGTTGTGCAAAAAGTAAAAGGATAAGAAACTTAGCTGTATGTGCGTGGAAAACCGAGCCGTTGGTCAGGCTGGAGCATGAAAAGGCCAACGCTCGCAAAAAGCGTGGAAAAACGTCTCAAAACTAACCCAATCGGATCTCGACAAAAACTACCGCTGCAACACTCGAGAAACAGAAAACTCGGGGGAAACGGGGTATAACATGGCAATAGAGATAATAAAGCAAAACGGAATGAAAAGAAAAGATCATCGATAAACATGTCAAGTTGTCAACACAAGTCAAAGGACGAGAAACTAGAAAGTAGCAAAATGTATAGGTACAGCCAAATCGAATTAAATGTAACAAAAAGTGCAACAACAACCAGAAAGATAGATATAAAACAGCAAAAAGAAACTCAAGGCAGCCCCGGAGTCGGTTCAGTCGTAGAAGGATCAGCAACAGAGTCACCAGCAGGAGCATCAACAGAAGGAGGATCCGAACCAGGTACAACAGCCGTAGACGTCGTCTGTGAAGGTGCCGGCTGTGTAACCGGGGCAGTAGCAGGCCCAGGAGGTCTCTCCTCCGCAACTTCCTCAGCATCAGGCTCTGTCTCCATATCAAGCACATCGGCAATAACCTGCTCGATCGCATCGGAAAAGACGAACTCCGTATCACTCTCCTTGAAAATCTGCATATCCTTCGGTTTCTTGCCCTCCACAATGCACTTCAGCACGTACATCATGTTCTTCTGTGTCTCCTGGATATCCGTCATCCAATCTCGTAGACTGTTGGCCATGCTGTACCGAGTAATCTCGGAAGAAGACAATCCAGAAATGGCTGAAGCTCTGGGCGGCATAGAAGTAGATTCCGGCTCAGATGGCGGAGGTACACCCTTCTCCCTACGAATAGGGGGAAACTCTTCGTCTTGTGATCTGATGCATACTCAGCAACTCCAGCATCCAAACACGGTGGGTGAATCAAATGAGGGACTATCAAACTCCGAGTGTAAACTTTCGGTTCATGGAAATCTCATCGAATAAGGCTTGACCTACATCTACATTCAACCCGAACGTCAAAGCATATAACATCCCGAGATCACTAAGATGGAAATGTGTGAGGTTGTTCTTTGGTATCAACCTACTCTGAATAAATCGACACTGGACTCTCCAATCCTCGGTCCATGTCGTAGTGATCAACTCCTTTCTCTGGCCATTGGGTCGCAATGTCCAAGCCACATCCGGACATACTCGTAATCTCAACTCCTCCATCGGGTCACGACCATCCTCATGTTGCCTTCTCGCAATTTCCTCTTTATAATCTAAACCCTCAAAAGCTGGCATATGATATTTCTCATTTATCACCGTAGCAGAAAAAGGAACCTTAACACCTCGCACCAGAACATACTCTTCATCCACGTCCGCCTCAGAAAAGTTTGCATAGAACTCTCGGACAATAGAGTCATTGACAGGAGTAGGGGGAATTTTCAGCAAGGCACTCCATTTCCTAGCCTTTAACATCTCAACAAATGCTGGATCAACTTGAAGCACTTTGACCTCCCTATCAAAGATAAGACTCCTAGTCGAGTAATGTTTAGTGTAGGCATCGTGAGCTCGAGGATTGACAAACCGACGTGGCATCGAAAGAGGGGTAACATTCTTAGATTTCTTCTTAGGAGGTGCCCTAGGTTCGGGTTCAACTTCTTCCCTAACCACATCATCAACATCCGTCTCTCGAACTTGTTCAGCCCTAGATGACGCACCCTTCTTAAAACTGGGATGTCTAACCAATGGAACATCATCCTGTGTATCCGAATCGGAGGGGGATTCATCTCTCAAATCAGCTCGGGCTCGTTGAGATGCCCTAGGGGGTTGCTCACGGAAGACTATGCCTCGGTTGGGGTCTAAATTGGAGGGCTCATCGTCCAAACGTTTACGTTTACCAGATTCAACAACCTTCTCTTTACCAGGCCTCTGCTTAGTAACCGCTTTCTTCCCCATATCAACCTAAATGGCTAAATCAAACGATTCACAGCAACAAAGGTTACCCGTTTAACATCCAAAGCGGGGTTTCAAGCAAACCGTCCAACCACCAACATCAACACTACACCATCACAATCACCACACCACCACAGCAGAAGGAGAGAAGAAAAGAACCAACAAAAACGAAAGAAAATCAACAATAGTTGATAATTCAAGAAAATGAGCCGACTCGAAAATCGAACTCACAAAAACGTGAATTAAAACGAGAAAAGTTGTATCAAGCTTACCAAACACTATGAGGGAATGATGATCGAACAGATTAGAGTCCCAGAAACACCAGGATTGGCCCCTAAAATCCGACTTTTTGTCAAAATGGCCGCACCGAAGAATCTTTGATTCTGCAAATTTTGTTGATTGTTGGCGAATTTGGGTTATGGAAGGGAAAAGAGGGTGTTGAGAGCGTTCTTTTGCAACTTGAATCGCCCAATTTGGTTTAAAACAAGGATTTTATGTTTGGAGAAGGGGGAAAGTCGGGTTTACCTTTGAATTTTGCAGAGAAATGAAGGTTCGTGTCTAGAACATATATATATAGGCCCAGAGTGGACGCTCGTCCACCCTGACGGACGGGCGTTCACAAGTAACTGCATGAAATGGACGGGCGTCCATAAATTCAGACGCTCGTTCATAAGGCATATTTGAATACAGGATAGGAGGGAGTGTTTCAGACGGGCGTCCACTATAGTGGACGGGCGTCTGAATTGAGGAATCAGAATAGGATTGAATGGACGGGCGTCCATAGGTTCTGGCTGGACGTCCATCTAGATTGAGGTCCGGACGGGCGTCCATAGAGAAACTCACATAATCCCAATTTTTTTTTGCACACATAAGAAAATAAAATCGATAGGTTTTATTAATACTCGATAAAATTCAAACGAGTACAATAATGACATAACGAAGATATAAAATAACTAGAAAAATTAAAAGAAAAACACAACTTAAACAGTAGGTTGCCTCCTACTAAGCGCTTTCATTTTACGTCGGAGCTCGACGAAGAAGAAAAAAAAACTAACTAAGAAACAATAGCTAGTCATCATAAAGCTCTGCCCAGTCTATAACCCTGATAAAACGACGGAGTAAATCAACAGCCGGAGGAAAGTCATAGTCATCCTGAACACCCCAATCATCATCAGCTGCCTCTACACCCTGGAAATGCTCATCCTGCAGTACTAGGGCTAAATCCGTCAGCATTGGATCGTTAAGGATCCGGTATGGTCTTCCTAAAGCTGCCTGCAACTCCTCAATGGTAAAATCTCCACCCCCCGAGCATCGAGGAACAATGAGAACATAAGTGACAGTCCTGATGCGGGTAAGAATATCTATATCTATATCCAGAACTATCGTGCCCCCAGGTCCATCCGAAACGGTGAGAAGGGAAATCCTACTAATGAGATGGAACTCCTCTGGCAAAATACCGTACTCCATATCTAACTGAATGCTAAACTGATAGAAACAGACAAAACTTAATTAGACTTATCTTAAAGGATTAACAACTAAAACAAAAATAAACACACAAAGAGAGTAACTAATATAATACGGATATCTAGGATGCCTCCTAGTAGCGCTATTGGTTTATGTCGTTAGCTCGACACAGTTGAAGCTCAGCCTGGATCAGGCCATTCGACTTTTCTGCCAGCCATTACCTCGTTTAAGTTCTGATCAAGATTGTGGCCGCAGAAACAGCACTTAACACATGGGGTCAAATCTTTAATGGCTTTCCATATACGCTTGAACTTCCCCATGGGTGATCTCTTCATTCTCTGAGCCCTCTGATGACGCCTCAATTGACGCTCCCTCTCCAATTCTTCCATGTCCCAACTACCAGCTAGAACTTCTTCAGAAGGACCACTACAGCCTTCTTCTGAAAACAGGTTGAGTGAAGATTCGTCGAATTCTTCGACTTCCGTAGCACCACACCCGAGAATATCGAGGAATTTAACAATCAAAGGCTTATCCTTAGCCTTACCGATATAATGCTTGCACCTTTGGCCATTCACTCGAAACGGGTCGCCACTATAACCATGAAGTTCTAGTACGCCCCCAGGAATGATTCGGAGGATCTCGAAAGGGCCGGACCAACGTGTCCTTAACTTTCCAGGAAACAGATGTAACCTAGAATTGTATAGAAGAACTTGTTCGCCGACTAGAAATTTCCTCTTCTTAATCTTAGTATCGTGGAGTAGCTTCATCTTATCTTTACTAATCCTGGCACTTTCGTAAGCCTGGAGTCTGAACTCGTCTAGCTCATGTAACTGCTGTAGTCGATGTTTTCCACAAGATTGGGAATCAAAGTTCAGAAACTTTGTAGCCCAATAAGCTCGATGCTCTAACTCGACAGGCAGATGACATGGTTTCCCGTAGACCATTTGATATGGGGATGTACCCATAGGAGTTTTATAGGAAGTTCTGTAAGCCCAAAGTACATCATCCAATTTCAAACTCCAGTCCTTTCTATGACTGTTTACCGTTTTCTCCAGGATTTTCTTAATGCTCTGATTGCTCCTTTCAACCTGACCACTAGTCATCGGATGATATGGTGTGCCAGTTTTATGACGAACACCATACTTTTCAAGGACTTTCTCTAGGGGTCGGTTGCAGAAATGTGTCCCTTCATCACTAATCAAGGCTCGTGGACATCCAAACCTCACAAAGATATTCTTCTTTAGAAACTTCATGACCGTCTTATGATCATTGTGAGGAGTGGCTTGAGCCTCTACCCATTTCGATACATAGTCCACGCGACTAAGATGTATTTGTTACCGCAAGATGATGGGAATGGTCCCATAAAATCGATACCCCATACATCAAAGACTTCGCATTCGAGGATGGGTTTCAAAGGCATGTCAAACCGCCTTGTCGAGCACCGGTTCTTTGGCATCTATCACAAGCTTTACGAAAAGCTTCGTGTCCTTAAAAATTGTAGGCCAATAGAAACCGGACTGAAAGATCTTAGCAACGGTTTTCCACGGACCAAAGTGACCTCCGGTGGGTCCACCGTGGGCATTGCTCAATAATATCACGTTGCTCGGATTCGGAACACATCTCCTAAGCAAACCATCTTTACGGATCTTGAAAAGATAAGGTTCATCCCAAACGAAATATTTCATATCGAGAGAGAACTTCTTCTTCTCTTGATAAGACATTTCAGGATCGAGATAACGGGCATGAAGGTAGTTTACAATGGAGGAATACCATGGAACATCGGGAGGACAACCGTCTATCAACATAATGTTTTCCAGAGGAAAGTAAAGATCTATATCATCTGGTTCATCCTTTTCCTCACTTAACATTCTAGAAACGTGATCCGCCACTACATTTTCACTGCCCTTTTTATCTTTAATTTGAACGTCAAACTCTTGGAGGGTCAGTATCCAACGCAGTAAGCGCGGTTTAGCTTCCTTTTTGGTCATGAGATAACGCAAAGCAGCGTGATCAGTCCACACAATCACTTGAGCACCAAGCAAGTAACTACGAAATTTATCCATAGCAAAGACTACAGCTAATAATTCCTTTTCAGTGGTCGTGTAGTTAACTTGAGAAGGATTTAGTGTGTGACTGGCATAATAGATAGGTGGAACTTTCCGTTAAGCTTTTGCCCTAAGGCGCACCAAGCTTGCATAGTTGGATGCATCACACATAAGCTCAAAGGGTAGGTTCCGGTCCGGAGATATAAGTATTGGAGCGAGAGATCGATCTACTCTTAAGCTCCTCAAACGCGCGCTTGCAATTCTCATCAAAATCAAAAGTAACGTCTTCTTTGAGTAAAGTAGACGGGGGCTTGGCAATCTTTGAAAAGTCCCGGATGAACCTCCTATAGAAGCCGACATGTCCGAGAAAACCTCGGACCTCCCGAACATTCTTAGGATAACTCATCTTCTCAATAGCTTCAACCTTGGCTCTATCTACTTCTATACCTTTGGCTGACACTTTGTGGCCGAGGACTATGCCCTCATCTACCATGAAATGGCACTTTTCCCAATTAAGCACTAAGTCCTTTTCCACACATCTAGACAACACATGATCAAGATTATTGAGGCAATCATCGAAGGATTGACCAAAGACCGAGAAATCATCCATAAAAATCTCCATGCACTTTTCAACTAGCCCGTCAAAGATTGCCATCATACACCTTTGAAAGGTGGCTGGGGCATTACAGAGACCAAACGGCATCCGCCTGTAGGCGAATGTCCCATAAGGGCAAGTGAAAGTGGTCTTCTCTTGGTCAACAGGATCGATGGGTATCTGGAAGTATCCTGAATATCCATCCAGGAAGCAGTAGAATGCGTGCCCCGCCAGACGCTCAAGCATCTGGTCAATGAATGGAAGGGGGAAATGATCTTTCAGTGTGACCTCATTGAGCTTTCGATAATCGATACATACTCTGTATCCAGTGACGAGCCTCAATGCTATCTCTTCTCCTTTCTCATTCTTCTCAATAGTAATTCCACCTTTTTTGGGAACTACTTGAGTTGGGGATACCCACTCACTGTCTGGAATGGCGTAAATGATACCCATATCTAGAAGCTTTATAATTTCCTTCTTGACTACTTCTTGCATATGAGGGTTAAGCCTTCTCTGAGGCTGTCTAACTTGTTTTGCACCCTCCTCAGTCTTGATCTTGTGCATACAGATGTCGGGAGATATCCCTCGGATATCTCCCACCTTGCCATCCAAAGGCTTTCTCATTTTTGCGCAAGACGTTTAGCGGTTTAAGCTCTTCTATTCGAGATAGCTTGGCGAGAGATGATCAAAGGAAGCCGGTCACCTTCTCTCGAAATACATACTTAAGATGTTTAGGCAACGGCTTCAGAACCAAGTCTACATGGGGTTCCTCTAGACTTGATTTAAGATCTCCACTCCTCAACTCAACATCGTTGAGCTTACTTAGTGGTCCTACTGCCAAAGCTTCTTCTCTTAGCTCATCCTCGAATTCAGCTGCCAACTGATCTAGATTGACCGTACCATGGCTATTCAGATTATCGATCAATCGCTCATATTCCGCTTCTACAGCCAAGACTTGCTTATCCATGAAGTCATTGAAGTCATCAGACGTCTCCTCAATGGAACAGCTGGTTGGAGATCCAGAAGGTACATTGATAGATTTTGAAACACTATAGCTCACCTCCTGTCACCAACTCGAATGGTGACATGCCCACCATCACAATCGATGAGGGCTCTAGTTGTAGATAGAAAAGGTCTTCCGAGAATCAAAGGGACATTTTCACTTTTCTCAATATCTAAGACGTACCGATCAACCGGAAAGGTAAACCTATCTATTTGAACTAATACGTCCCTTAGGATCCCCGAAGCTTTCTTAGAGGACCTATCAGCGAACTGCAAGTTCATGGTAGTGGGTTCTAGAAGACTCTGTAAACCAAGCTGATTGCAAACAGACAATGGCATCAAGCTGATGGATGCACCCAGATCACATAAGGAGTTCGGGAAGACTAGGCCTCCCATTTGCAATGTGAGCACAAATTTGCCTGGGTCACCCCTCTTGGTTGGTAAGTTTTGATGATTTATCAAGGAGCAATCCTCACCAATTTGCCTTTCCATGCCTGCCAATTTCTTTTTCGAAGACACAACATCCTTGATGAATTTTGTATACCTAGGCATCTCGACCAAGACCTCGGATAATGGCAGATTTACCTGAGTATTTTTCAAAAGGTTAAGCACCTTTTCATATTTCTTGTCTTCACTCAGAGAGATGTTGCTCTTCCTCGGTGGAAATGGAAGCTTTTTAAGGTCACTCTCGGAAAATACTTTCTTTGAGGATGCACTTACGGCCTTGTCTTCCAGATCTTTCCACCTCACAACTTTATCCGACGTCTTATTGGTCAGGGGATCAGCCTCCTGACTCTCAACCGAATCTTTTTTTCTCAGGGGCTCAGCCACCTGAGGTGTTTCAACTCTTTCATCTCTCGGGGGATCAGCCTCCCGAGTACGCTCTTGCGGGACGGGGGATAGTGGTTGCTCAACTTCCCCTCTCGCCTTATCGATGGCGGGGAGGGGCTAGTGGTTTCCCTGGAAGCCGGGGGACCACTCGGTGAGTGCCACTTCTTAAATTCATCGCACCGGCCTCCTCTTTACCGTATTGCATTGTTGGCACGAGGTCGGTGCATTGGTTCTTTGCTTAAATCGGCCCGAGCAACATGACCGCCCTTAGGATTTTTCTCGGTAAAGGCGGCGGGCGGATGCCCGGGGGTCTTGATGCTAATTGCTCAGCCAGCTGCCCTATCTGTCTCTCCAGATTCTTATTCGTACTCATTAGGAGCTGAATATTCTTGTTTTGCTCTTCTTTGAATGAGTTCCATTCAGCCTTAAGATCATTCGAATTCGAGGGACCTTGAGAGTGCTGGAAGTTTGAAGAGTATGGCTGGTTGGGCCGATTTTGAAAATTCGAATTGGAATTAGAAGGCCAATTCTGATTGAATCTTTGTGTTTGATTGGAAAAATTAGAGTTTTGGTTTTGAGCAGAACCAGGGTTCCTATTGAAATTTGAATTCGGATTAAAACTCGAATTCAGATTGAAACTGGAAGCTTGATTGAACCCTTGGTTCTGGAGTTGATTCTGGCCAGATGGTGGATTAAATCTTTGGTTGTTCTGGCCATAGAACGCATTGACTTCAGCATTCTGCCCATTCGTAGGACAGAATCTGGAAGTATGCCCCATATTATCGCAGTTTTGGCATTGGACCTGAGTGTACTGTCCATCATCATGGACAGTATTGACTTGGTATGAAGAATTGGGGTTTAATTGACATTGGCCATTTACATGACCAGTCTGACAGCAAGATTCGCAATACAGAACCTGAGGGTTCTGCGGAAACGAAGGAGTCTGATTCATAGGATTCGGAGTTTGAGGATTGGCCATCTGCCTCTGCAGCATGGCAATCAGACTTTGAACATTTACTTCCTCCACCTTAGGAGGAGGAGGAGCTTGAATTGCCTGATAGGATGGGGCGTAGTTGTACTTGGCAATGTCCTCGAACAATGCCCACCCCTCGGCAGGTGTTTTCCTCAAAAACGCCCCACCAGATGAACTATTGACCATGCCCTTGGTGAGCTCGGTCAATCCGCTAAAGAAAGTAATGACTTGCCTCTCCAAAGGCAAGCCATTATGGGGACATTTTCTGAGAAGAGATTTAAACCTCTTCCAGGCCTCGAAAAATGATTCATTTTCCTTCTGAGAGAATGTGAAAATTTCATTTAAGCACTGGGCCGTCTTAGAGGGTGGAAAATATTGACTCAAGAACTCCCTCTCGAGTCCGGCCCATGTAGTGATGGATTCAGGAGGAAGAGAGTGATACCATTCCTTCGCCTCCCCTCTTAAGGAAAAAGGGAAAAGTTTGAGCTTGATAGCATCCTCACTTACACCTTGGATGCGGGTAGTACCGCATATCTCTAAGAACGTGTGTAAGTGGGTATGCGGATTTTCTGATTGGTAGCCATAAAAAATTGATGCATGCTGCATCATCCGGATAAGCCCGGCTTGAGCTCGAAAGTTTGAGCGGTAATGGCGGGCAAGACTATAGGCGGGTTGACGGTGATCGCACCGGGCATGGCGTAGTCCGCCAACGTACGTCGATCCTCTCCGCCATTATTACTATTTCTTCGATCTCTTTTATCAACTTCCGTTCAATTTCTTGGTCGGCTGAACTTCCTTCGTCCGAAGGATCGGTAAAACGAAGTTTTCGCCTATTGGGTCGGACTATGGTCCGCTCGGGGTCAGGTGAAAAGAACAGTGGTCCTTTCTGACTTCGAGTTTGCATAAACCGACTCCCTACTCAAGATGTTGAACCTAAAAACTAATAACTAAAGAAAAATTAAAAGCTTAGACTAGAGATTAAAAACCTAAAGAAAAGGAAGGGAAAGAAGAAAAGGAAACAGAATTATGGAAGAAAACAGGGCCAGACGGACGTCCAATACTTTGGACGGGCGTCCTGGTGAAGTTTGGACTTGGACGGGCGTTTAATGGTCCAAACGCTCGTCTGAAAGGTGGAATACTTGGACGGGCGTCCAAATCTTATGGACGCTCGTCTAAATGAATAAAACAGAATCAGAGTTGAAAATTTTTCAGCGGACGGGCGTCCAATATCCCAGACGCCCGTTTGATAGTGTGGAAAAGTAGAACAGAAACAGAGAGAAGGGATAGAGGGGAGAACTAATCACCAGAGAACCTTAAATCCTAAGCTAAAACCATAATTATCTAATTACCTAACCGTTTATCAATTAAAACAGGAAATTAAAATGAATTAAAAACAAAAATAACACCGAAAAACGAATAAAAACAAAAACTAGACAACCGTCCGGCTCCCCGGCAACGGCGCCAAAAACTTGTCCCGGATTTTATCAATATAAAACAACAAGTAATAAACCGGTTATTCTCAAGTGCAAGGATCGTAGTACGGAGGCTAATGCCGGGTCGATCTTACGGGGAACTAGACGAATGTTAACCCTAGATTTTGTTTTTAACTAACTATTGCCACGATTACTAACCTAACGAATAACTAGCGGAACAAATATGCAGAAAATAACTAGACAGAGGAGATTAATCCAATGCTAGGAGAGATTGAAAGCGATAAAAATAAACTAAAAGTGCAGGAAAATAAATTAACGAATCTAAACTAAGCTATGAGGATTGTAAATCAAGTTTATAAAAGACAAACGAGGATTGATCCACCTATCAACATGCATCGATCTACTATCTCGATTTTACGTGGTATTTACTTAGGTTGTGATTCACCTTACCTAAACATGAACTCCTAATTCCTTGGGCAATCCATCTATTAACCTAGTATCTTCCAATACTAAATTAACACGTTAAAAAGATCAAAGGTGTCAACTTTTACGTTAACGATCTAGTTTTTAGACTTACTAACTTCCGTTAATGTAAATCTAATGAACTATTCTTATCTATGGTGATCTATGCTATTAAAGATTTCCATCAAACAATAGCATATCAAGCATACAACATATTTTCCAATATAATTGCATTAAAACAAGAATATGCATAGATAAGAAACAACCGTAGTAAATACTCACAGTAAAAGTCGAAATAAATAGATCAATTCAATGCTGATGGCTTCACAATTCTCGTTTGAAGGAGGTTCTAGCCTCTGAGCATCCTCAGCAACCCAGAAAAGCAGAAAAATAACATAAAACTAGCCTACTTGGATCGAATTTAAAGTTGCATAAAACTGGAAATAAAAAGTGTAAAAACGCAGCCTCAGCCGCCCCTAGGGTTTAGGGTTTGTATGATGTCGAATTGTTCTTTTTTAGGTTGAGAAACAGCCGCTTATTTATAGATTTCGAAGTCGGTTTCACTAAGTCGGCCGACGGACGCTCGTCCGCCTAATCAAACGCCCGTCCAGATAACCCTAGACTGCGTCAGACGCCCGTTCAGACGGCGTCCAAACTCTCTGTATCAAAATCGCTCCTCAGGACGCCCGTCTGCTTCATCAAACGCCCGTCTACTCTGGACGGAGTATGGACGCTCGTCCAACATGACTTGAAGGTGATTTCTTCATATTTATCTCTTTTTCCTTCACTCCACTTGATCATTATCTCTTCCTTCAATCACTTGGCTCGAATTTGATCACTTTTTATCATCATTTGAGCACAATAAACATACCTACAACGCATGGAAAACATCGCAAACTGTAGTAATATTCAAATAATCATATTTTAACCATGAAATCACATAAATAAATCGATATTGCGATTAAGCCGTTAAAAATATCGTTCGCTCAATATTTTAATATAGAGACCAATTATTATGCAAATTATACAAATAAAAGGGAAAAACATCACAAAATATAACCTTATATAACATATAATTTCACCCTTAACAACTCTTAAAGGGAGTTGAAGTTCGGATCCGTCGGAAGGGCATGAAAATGCTTGTGCTTTGATGGACAAGAGTTCATCAATGTCTGTATAATTTCTAGGCCTTGTCCGTGTCTAGAGGTCTAGGAAAGAGAGTTGAGTTTGCGAATTGCGAGGGAGCTTACTTGAAAACACTTAGGTGGCTAGCTAATAACCATTAATAATTACATACTTGTGTAACTAAAAGATTAAATATCAATCCATTCTTGGTAAGGCACAAGTCTTTATCGCAATGTGCGTGCGTTCTGAAAATGAATAACTCTGTAAGTCTTTGGACCCTACGTATGGAGGAACACAACCCCGTAAGACCGAGACCCTACGTATGGAGGGACTTCGCCGAACGTGTGCACTAACGGAGTCTACCAGAATAGGCTTCCGTGGTTATTGGTGAGATCCACCAATATGTTGCACCCAGATACTTCGTGGTGAGTAGCACCATGCGTAGTGCCCTCGAGTGCTGATGTAACACAGATAAGCTAAGCTAGAAACGTATAGTCATGACATGTTGATGGACATAGAGTGAACCCTAGATTGAGTCGGTCTCAGAAAGACAACTTATTAATTATAAAACTTGAATTGTAAACCTTAGTTAATTTGTAGCTTCTACCTCTTATTGAGTACTTTGTACTTACCTCAAATGCATTGTTTTCATATATTTTTTTAGATCGCAATAGCGGACTTCCATTTCTTTATCTATTTATTTTGTGATCTCGGCATCACACTTAGCTCGAGCAAAATCGGATTTTTGATTTGCGGGTGTGTTATCTTTTTTCGTTTAGATTTCATTTGGTGTTGATCGACGGCTAATTTTTTTTATAATATATACTATTTACTCAAAAGGGTCCAATTTATCACAAGAATAGCTCGAAATGATATGATAATACCAAGAAACACATATGAAATGGGAATAAAACACAGTGAAATGTTTCATCAATTTGACTTAAGTTGTCTATATAGTTTTTTTAAGGCTAAAACTTTTATTAATTAATCATAATCCGTGATACACACATGATCCACACGAGGTTAGAATTCTATTATTAAATTCATTTATGTAGATATTGAATTAACTTAAATTATTGTATCGATATTGTAATCTGTACTATAAATACCTTTATACCAGTGAAATAATATATTTTCCTTCTTCTTCTACTTTGTATATTCTCTTGTTTCTTTAGTTTTATAACACGTTATCAGCACAAGACTCTACCAGTAGAGTATTCAATTCAACTTATAGGATTCAACCCTGAAAAAATAATTAGAGTATTCGATTCCACCCAGAGGTAAAATATTCAATTCCGCCGAGAGGTAAATTTGAAATTTTGTTTTTGTATTTTTGTCCAAAGATTTTGGCTATAAAAAGGGAGACACTATTTATTATTTCGCACATCGCAAACACCTCTTAAGTCTTAAGCCGACTCACCCTCTACTCTGAAACCCTTCTATCATATCACCATTTTTTTGTTGGAGATCTGCAACAACACCCTTTTTGCGCATCAAAATAAAATTCAGATTTGCAGGTGTGTTTTTTGTTTATTTATTATTATTTATAGTTTGCATTTGATGTTGATCTGTTGGCAAATTTTTATTTGTTTGTTTTGTTTTTGTTTTGTTTTTGTTTTTCTCAATACCGTGGAGAATTTCACGAGTTCACTTCCATGTTAAACGGTTTATGACCTAAGGTATGTCATTGTAAATTTCAGAAGGAAGGCCCCCCTCTAACTAGACACATTTTTCGATTTTGGTCCTGGTTTTTCTCCGGCGACAATTTTAGTCCTATAAGTGGTCTTTTTTTTTTTGCAAAAATAGTCCTGAACGCCAGAAAGACCACTTACAGGACTAAAATTGTCGCCGGAAAGACCACTTACAGGACTAAAATTGTCATCGGAAAAGACCAATTTTAGTCCTGTAAGTGGTCTTTCCGGCGTTCGAGACTATTTTTGCAAAAAAGACCACTTACAGGACTAAAATTGTCGCCGGAGAAAAATCAGGACCAAAATCGAAAAACGTGTCTAGTTAGAGGACCAAAATTGTAATTTAGCCCCTTACAATGTTGTAGTTTATGACGAGTGAAGTTGCAATTGTGTACGTCTTTCATTATACATACTGAACTTAAGCTTTTATCCCAACAACGAATGATGTCAACGTTGCAGCAAGCGCGGAAGCCTCAACTCTCGGTCAAGTACTAGCTACTAATGGCAGTTCTGTTGTGGGGATTTCTTTTCTTCTTTTTTTGAAAATTGTTGTGGATTTTTCAAATGACCAAATGAAGCAGGGGCCTCAAGTACAGGTGATGAAAATGCTGTAAAAGCTTCAAGAAAGCCGCGTGAAAAACATCCAACAAAACGTGGCAGAAAATGAACAATATGTCTTCTCTCTCAAGAGTCAAGATCTGCCACCAATGTAGCTAGAATCAACCGAGATGGATGAAGGCGAGAGAGGTAAAGAAGCAAAAGCAAAGAAGATATGGAATGTAACATGAGGTTGTTGCAAAGGAATTGTATGCTTCATGGCATCACCCGATATATTCTTTATGGTTGGTCTGAATTCCAAGAACTATATTTTTGTTTAACCCATTAAATGAAACTTTCCAAAGAGTTGAAGGGTACAATCTTGAACCCCTTAATTGTGACTTGACAGTCGGTTTAATCTTTGATTATGCTACAGTCGGTTTTGGCTATGATTATGCTACAGATGACTATAAAATTTTTAGGAGCCCACTTAGACTTACATGACACTACAAAAAAAATAACTTTTTGCTACACTATAGCTTGCCACGCCACAAAATAAGCACCGTAAAAATGAACCTTTAGTGTCACTTTTTATGAGCATCGCAAAAAAGTAGTTTTCGCGTCCCTTTTTTATCAAAAAATTACAGTGAAGGTACCTTTTTGCGTCACTCGTAAAAAGTGACTATGTCGATTTTCTACCGGGTGTACTATTTTCTATTTTTTTACCAGAGAAATTTTTCGGCACCTTGTTATATATATATATATGTTATCATATTCAAGCATGTTATTCTCGATCCTTTTCATGAGTGCATTTCCATGTTAGACGGTTTATTACCAAAGGTATGTCACTGTAATTTTCTAAAGGAAGGCCCCTTACAATGTTGTAGTTTATGACAAGTGAAGTTGCTAAAGATGGCTCTATTTTATTTGTTTGGTCGAGGGTCAAGCTCAGAGTTCATTAGGTGTAAAAGGAAAAATGAAGAAAACCCAACAAAGCAAACAAAATATTAGCAATTAATTGTCTTTCGCTAATTTATGGAAAAACTTACATGCTTATGTCATTATTTCATTCTTGTTTATTATTATTTTTTGCTTGCTTTTGTAGATTGTGGAACTTAAGAACGGTGTAAATGACTAAGAAATACCTGCACATACTAATACAGATAGATTGCAAGCAAAGGATGAGTACAGTGGATAGATTGCAAAGTAGATTCTATATATACAAAGTTTGCACATACCATTACAAAGAGATAGTTGTTCGTGACATATCATTTTATACCGGAGGTATTCCTACGGCTACCTAGGAAGTCCCTCGCCCGTTCCAAATGCGTATCAAAAGGACTAGTTAATTTGATGGACGGCCAGACATTCAAGAAATGCTATGATACATTTCACAATTCTGTCTCCGATTTTGCTGTCATGTGCATTTAATCCCGTCGTCGGTTGTTATCGATGGGCTTTCACTTCCCGGATAATCTCGATTCTTCTAATGAAAAAGAAGTCAACATTACCCTCAATGTTAATTACTCTTTCTTTGTAGGTTGTTGCAAAGGAAATGTATGCTTCATGGCATCACCCGATATATTCTTTATGGTTGGTCTGAATTCCAAGAACTATATTTTTGTTTAACCCATTAAATGAAACTTTCCAAAGAGTTGAAGGATACAATCTTGAACCACTTAATTGTGACTTGACAGTCGGTTTAATCTTTGATTATGCTACAGTCGGTTTTGGCTATGATTATGCTACAGATGACTATAAAATTGTTAGGAGCCCACTCAGACTTACATGATCTGATTAATTTGCAAAATGACAAGAATGCTTTGTTTAATGAAAGTCATTAAGGTATTGCTGGTGCTGCTGCGCGCTGTTGATGAAATCGTTAGAAGGGTTGGAATCGAGCTTCAATACTCGCAATTTAGAAGATGTCAGACAAAAAGGACGTTGAATATTCAATTTGGAAATTTGGACAAACTCATATTTTTTTTGGACAAGTATACCCTTAAATTCACAAATTTTTTCTCTCATTTTATCCGGTTATGATTGTTTTAATTCTTACCGTTATGATTGTTTTAATTCGTAGCGTTACAATTAATTAGTACAAAACATAGACAAACTTATATTCATAATTTTTCTATCATTTTATCCAGTTATGATTGTTTTAATTCGTACTATTACAATTATTTTGGACTGACATTTTTTACACGTTGTATGTTGTCATTTAACCAATAGAGAAATATAATAATAGTTTGTATTGCATTGATTGATAAAACTGATAGAATATTACAATATTTATAGACTAATAAATGATAGGTAGAAGTTTATCTAAACAAAATAATATATCCTAACATAATTCAAATTCAAACATAATTATCTAACAATCTATTTATTCAATCTTGTCATTATCTCTAACACGCTCATGCGATCCCATGGTAATGTAATGAACATGGTGATTGGCCCGATATGAATGAATCTGGTCTTCTGCACATTGTGTCTACCACAAACTTCTCCATATCAATCGGCATCAACTTCGTCACAACTTGATCTTGCTTGAATCTGCAATGGATGACTCCCAAAATGTTTGGAAGAGTCATAGAAGAAATAGAGAGGAAGAAATATTTTGAGGGAATATCATACCCTAAAAAAAGAAATAGAAGAAGAATTTATAGATTGTGATAGAGCAAATTAAGTGACTCAAATTAGAACTGTCGACGAAAAGAGTGAATTGAGAGCATTGGTGGATCCAGGATAATAGTTTAGTGGGGTCACAAAAATATCGCAACCCTAAAAAAAAATACAAAGCCGACAAATTGGAACTTTTTTCCAGCAAAATATTACAAAAATAGTTGATGGGTTATAACTGTTTCCGGATCAAAAAATACAATACATAGTCCTAAATTTCAACTTATCATGACACAAAATTACAAAATATAGCCAACCAATTAAAACTGTTTCAAATCAAGCACAAAATAATCGTACATCACCCATACCGTACATCACCCATAAATTACAATTGTCCCTTATGAGTTTTCATGTTTTGAAATCGTTCAATAACGACATCAATGCTAATACTATTAAGAAAATCCTTTTCAATGTCACAAATAACACAATCGCTTAGAAATTCATCAGACATTCAATTCTGCAACGGTGTCTTAACAATGGTCATTGCAGATAAGCCTCTTTCCACACTTGTTGTTTCTACCGGAAAAGCCAAAGCTAGCCTCAAAAGACGATACACCAAATTATAACCCACGTGCTTTCTTGTTTGCACCAACAATGTAGATAGACTGTCAATCCCATTCAAGTCACTAAATCTGTCATCCGTTGTCACATCCATAATATATGTATCTAGTTGAGCTTTTAACACCATACATTCATGCTGAGAGAAGTCATTAGGATAAAACTCAGCCATCTTCATCAACCTTTTTACATCAAACGCCGCAAAATTATCGAATGGACTCAAGCTAGCAATACAAAGAAGTAACTCAAAATTGATCTCAGTAAATCGATCATTTATATCTGAAAGTTGCATATCCACAATTGCATAAAAACATTCAACGCGATAATGAATCTCATTAGTGATGTTACTTTTACGCCGACGATTGCATGAAAAAACATACTCAGCATTCATATCCAAACAATCAATATCATGCTTATCATAAAATACAATGATAATATCTAAGAGATCCTCCCATCCATGATCTCTTAACTCTTGTAATTACTTCTTTGTCATTTCAACAAATCTCATAACATTCACAATGTCTTGATCTTTTTTTGCAAAGCTATTGACAACCCATTTATGATCATCAAAATTTTCAACATCAACTGTAAATTGAAGACAAAATCAAAGGATTCAAAATATATCAACAAACCTTTTGCTTGGTTCTATTTTGGAGTATTGTGAGCATCACACTCAACAACTCGAAGAACCTCAACAACACTAGAGAACAAAAGAACCAAGTTTATTATAGAATCGTGATAAGATCCCCAATGTGTATCTCCGGCCCTCTTAAGACTTACCTCTTGGTTTAATCATGTTCCTGTTTCAATCAAACCATTATTGATATCTTCCAATATCTTTTTCGCTTGGACTTCTCGAACCATATCTTAACGCTTACAAGATGCACAGACAACACTCGTCAACATGGATGTCATAGAAAAAAATGATTCGACATCTTTATGTTTTTTAGCCACGGGAACAAAAGCCAATTGAAGTTGATGGGCAAACAGTGAATACAATATGCAGACTCGTTTTCTCTCATAATCAAAGTTTTCACCCCATTGAACGTACCCTTCATATTACTGGCCCCATTATACCCTTGATCATGAATTGTCATCAAACTCAAGCCCAACTCATCAAATAAATTAAATTCGAAGACGATGTCTCATTCACATGTGTAACGCTAATAAATCTCTCTTTTACATTCCCATGACAGTCAACAAATCAAAAAATCATAGCCATTTGTTCTTTCCCTGAGACATCACTAGACTCGTCCACCAACAATGAAAAAAATCACCTTTAAACTCATCAAGTATACGAAGTTGTATCTCCTTAGCAAAACAATTAATAACGTCTTTCTGAATACTTGGAGATGTCATTTGATGATTTTTAGGAGCATTTTCAAGGACAACTTTATGGATATGCTCACTTATATCAGCAGAGTATATAAGAAATTCAAGAAAATTTCCCTTATTTGAAGAGCCTTCGGACTCATCATGACCAAAAAACGCCGAACCTTGATGTAATAGAATTCTACATAAATCAATGGTAGCACTTAATCGAACCAAATATTCCTATTTTTGAATATTCATATGTTTATGAAAAGAAACATCAATGGAACGCTCTTGTCTCCTTAGATCCTCACATTTCCTCAATGATTTGGTCTTACTTCACCGTCGAGAAAGTAAAGAAGACTTATATCGCCAAGTTTAACTCAGACGTAGCTCCTTTCTTTTTGGGTGTGAAGATGTGTTAAACCAAAATACCCAACAAGCATTAGCTCTCCCTGAAAAGGAGGTGAAGACCCTATGAAGCTTCACTGTTCCATGGGATTGGATTTGGGCCTTTCCTGCGCATCTTAGGTGGAAGGCGAAGAAGGCTTCCTTCCGGGGGGGCCGAGCCATCTGTGAGATACCGCTCTGGAAGAGCTAGAATTCTAACCTTGTGTCAGGACCTACGGGAAAATTATGAGAACTAGATTCATTACCAAAATGGATGTCTAACCTCTCTTTTTTATTCCAAGCATTGAAACCTTCACTTACAAATGCACCACCACTACCTTGATTCCCAAATTCACCTCTATACAAATAACAACACAAGCAATATGCTTCGTCTTCCTTAATGCTATATTCTAAGCAATTAGCATATTCTTTAAACCACTTTGGATTAAATCGACGAGTTTTTGTTCCATACTTTATCTTAGGAAATTTATGATCATAAGGTTGATAAGGTCCCTTTAACAAATAAGCTCTTCTAATTTCATCAATTTGATTCGATCGGATGATACTCAGATATTATTTTCCTTTGTGAAGGCTCTGCAGGGAGGCTACTCAAATCAACAATTTGTCTACTATTAGACCAACCCGACTTCGTTTATTAACAAGACGGTCCATATGACCATATATCAACTAATCTATTAAGAAAATAAAAATAAAAATAAACAATCAGCTATAATTTTTTTCTATTTATATACTTGTTTATTAGTAATTACTAGTTTATCAAATTATTACAATAAAAAAAATCCAAACAAATTATTCACACTTTCACAGGATAATAAAATTCCGGGATGGTCTTGGTATATTAACTGCAAAACAGGGTGGGGAAATTTTTTTTGCTAATAGATGAATTTGAACCTACAACCTACAATTATTAAAACTAAAGAAGGTAGGTTCTTAAACCACTAAAATAGATAGTCTTTTAGTTAACAAAAAGACAAATTAAATATTAATATTAACACTAAGACTAATACAATAATAATTTTTTCTTCAAAATTTGAGATGGTCTTAAGACCACCCACCCTAGAGGTAGGTCCGCCCCTGGGTAAATGGATAGGAGTGGATAGGGGTTCAACGAGAAACATAATTGTTATTGGTGGGGAAAGAATTCACGCATGCCCGTGTATCAACAAAAAACATAAATTTTATTTGGTGAAAATTCGGGTTGATCAGTTTGGTTGTCTATAGTATTTTTTTAAGGCTAAAAGCTTTTATTAATTAATAATAATCCGCGATACACGCATGAAAAACACAAGGGGGAGGAGCCCATTCCATGCGAGATTTACGGTGCAACGGTTGTAGGAATGTTATACAAAGTGGCATACACGCCTCTCATTTTTACTCTCTTCCACATATTACACTTTTATCGTGTGTGAGATGTTAGAAAAGAATGATTGTAGTGTATGTCACTTGGTACAACCTTCATACACCGGTTGTATTGTAAAATTTTCCGTTAAACTGGGCTCTATTCAGAGGGCAGATCCAGAAAAAAAAAACATTCAACGGGTGGATCATTTTTTTGGTAAAAAATAGGGTTGATCGGTTTAGTTGTTGATCGTTCTTTTCTAGGTGTCCAAAATCTCCGGCAAGTATACCGGGTTAATTGTAGTCTAGTAAGGGTGAGACAAGGTCGTACACACGGAGATTTGAGGTTAAGTACCGAATGACTATATTATCTTGGTTTAACTCAACAAAGATAATAAGGTATAGTATAAAAGATCAAGCTATGATGCTCTATCAAATTAAAGACTAAAAGTAAGTTAGATGTTGATTAAATTGGTAAAACGCATAGCCAAGTCAATTTAATTTGAGGGAATTGAAAATATATACTTTGGGTAAAAATAGTTTTTTTTATACCCTTTTTTTTTAATTCTTACAAGTGTAACCCCGTCAAAATACTCAGTAGGACAGACAATTTGGCATTCAGGCCGGAATTATTGTCATTAGGCCGGGTTATTTTTCATTGAGACCTGACTAAAATAACACGTCCTTAGCAAATTTTCTCACTTGGCTGGGCTAAGAATTCTCCTGCAATATTTTTTTTTGCAATTGTCCGACGTTTTTTTTATTTATTCCGAGGCCGAATTATATTTTGTTTCAATTACGAATCTCCAGTGCACATCGTCGTGATTGAAAAAAAAAAAGAAAAAGAAAAAACCATCGTCGATCATCCGCAAAAAACCTTTCTCCTCCGACGATTTCTTCTCCCACCACCATAAGAAACCGCCGGCGTAATCAAAGCTGGAGTGGGATGATGAAACATTATTTCAGCTTCCCTCCTCAAATTCGTCTCAGTTCACTTTCATCAAAACCAAACAAAAAAAAAAATGGAATCTGATTATTAATGATGAATATAATTCATTTCGCATATATATATATATATATATATATATATATATATATATATATATATATATATATATATATATATATATATATATATATATATATATATATATATATATATATATATATATATATATATATATAGCTGCAATTCCGCTTCAAACTCTTGAAATTAAATCCTTTTCTTTTTTTCCCAGAAATTGTTGCTTTTCGACTTTTATTTATCTCCTCATTTGATTGCTATAATAAAATGCTGGCGAATTTCGCTTTTTGACATCAACACTTTTGTTATACTATAGTATAAACAATGTTGCAAGAAGAAGAAATCCCTTGCTGCTGCGAAATTAGGGATTAGATTTGGAGGGATGAAATTGGGTGAAATTGGAAGGAGAAACAAAATAAAAAAAAAATGTAAAAGAAAAAATTGAAGTGTTACAATGTTATTTGCAATCGAAGATACTGAAAATAGTAAGACCTGATTAGAAAAAAGAATGCGGATTAAAACATGATTAAATACTAAAAAGTGGAGTATTTGCTAATTTTCTCAATATTCATTCCCATGACATTATAAGAGATATTACTTGAAATTAAATGACGATAATTCAAAATATATACATTTAGGTAAAAATAGTTTTTTTTATATACCCCTATTTTTAATTCTTACAGATGTAACCCGTCAAAATACTCAATAGGACGGGCAATTTGCCATTTAGGCCGGGATATATTGTCATGAGGCCGGGTTATATTTCATTGAGGCCGGACTAAAATAACACGTCTTAAGCAAATTTTCTCACTCGACGGGGCTAAAAATTCTCTAACAATTATTATCAGTGATTTCACTTTTTCTCCAACTATTGACCGGTGGTAATAATTTAAAAAAAAAATGATGTTTCCTTTTGTTTTTCTTTCTGTTTTTGGTATGCCAAGAATGAGGGTGCAATTGTTACCGTGTATTGTTAATCAAATGTATTATTGTTAAGGTGTTATTGTAAACGTAAGGTGTTACTGTCTGTGTATTATTAATAAAATGTGTGAATCATTGTGAGGGTGTGACTATGTGTCACACGTGCTACCGCACACATAAACAATTACAGTCACTATCTATTATTAATAAAAGGTGTTATTGTGACTGTGTGATTGTAAGAGTGTTACTTCAAACGATGTGACAATTGTAGTTGACAAGAATTTTTTTCCGGATTTCAAAAATTACGTCGAAACAGTCTCATATGAGATATCAAAATAAAGAATACAAAAATTTGAATTATGGTGAAATAATTTTAACGATCGGAGGTGTAAATAAATAGTTACGAATGTTAAAGAAACTTAATGCGAGAGAGAGAATGTTATTTTTTTTTTCTCTTTTAAACGTGTTTTTTGACAAAAAAAGAGAGTATGTCGACTAAATGGAACGAACTAACAATAGATCGACTGAGCTCTGTTTTTTTATAGCTAAGGGTAAATTTGTCTGGTGGATATTATTTTGTCATTTTTGCAAGTTTTTTAAATTTTTGTGTCCTGTTTATTTATTAGGTAATAAAATGTGTGAATCATTTTGAGGGTGTGACTATGTGTCACACGTGCTACCGCACACATAAACAATTACGATCACTATCTATTGTTAATAAAAGGTGTTATTGTGATTGTGTGATTGTAAGAGTGTTACTTCAAACGATGTGACAGTTGTAGTTGACAAGAATTTTTTTCCGGATTTCAAAAATTACGTCGAAACAGCATCATATGAGATATCAAAATAAAGAATACAAAAATATGAATTATGGTGAAATAATTTTAACGATCGGAGGTGTAAATAAATAGTTACGAATGTTAAAGAAACTTAATGCGAGAGAGAGAATGTTATTTTTTTATTTTTCTCTTTTAAACGTGTTTTTTGACAAAAAAAAGAGAGTATGTCGACTAAATGGAATGAACTAACAATAGATCGGCTGAGCTCTGTTTTGTATAGCTAAGGGTAAATTTGTCTGGTGGATATTATTTTGTCATTTTTGCAAGTTTTTTAAATTTTTGTGTCCTGTTTATTTATCATATAGTTAGTATACTTGTACTATTAAATTTGCATGTTTGGTCGTCCGGCTTTTTCGTCCGGCTGTAGCGACATTTTGGTCGTCGCTATACCAAAATTTTTGTCTTTTCCCTTTTTTTTTTGGTTAGGTAAAACGAAGTCGTATGATTTGGTACGGTGTTATCACATCAACGTGTTTATCACTAGGGTTTTTATTTGAAGCATTCAATTCTCTGATTCGAGTTTCGGAAATTTTAATTGTGTTATTATGTAGTTTCTAATGGTACACTGAAACTCTAGTTTGACTTTTTGTGCACGAAGGTGCATTTCGATCTTCAGAATTTTTTGGTTAAGTAAAACAAAGTCGTATGATTTGGTACGGTGCCACAAAAACTACTAGAAAATAAAATATTGTAAAAATTAGATAAGAAATGAGAATGTTCATTCGATCTATGATACATAAAAGATACATAAAAATAAAAAATGAGATCCAACTCCCATTTATCTTACTTATCCTTCGGTTAATTTACTTCGATAAAAGATAAGAAAATGAAAATCTTCCGAACCTTTTCTTTTTTATTTTTTTATTAGTATTAGTTAGGGTTAAGTCTGACATTAATAATATTCTACGACTAACATTTCATTTATTCGAGTTTGGGAATTTTAATTTTGTTATTATGTAGTTTTTATTGGTTCACAGAAACTCTGGTTTGACTTTTTTTGCACGAAGGTGCATTTTGATCTTCAGGATTTTTCCCCACATGTAACCTTTCTTGCTGCAACACGCAGGCATATTGTCACCTCTAAAGGATGGTTTAAATGTTTTTCTAAGCATTGAAGTAGGTTGATATCTTCTTTATTTTTGCTAAAGTAAATTTATTGCAGACATAAAAACTATAATCGGTGCATAAAAAAAGTGAGGGCACACCGTGCATAGCACGGTGGCCCCCACTAGTTAGGTATTAAAAATGGATTTTAGTCTTCTTCATTCATGAATACTACCGACTGACCATCCATTGATGATCAAGTGTCATGTTAATAGTGCTAACCTATATTCTAGTAATTCTTTCATACAAGTGCTTGTGATTACTCTATGTATCCTCCTTGGTCACTTTGTACCTTAATGATTCAACTTGATTAAGCTCTAAGGTTGCATAGAAAAGTTATAAACCCCGCGTACGAAACTGAGTTCCACTCAAGCTCGGTTTTACTTATCTATCTCCTTATCCCTTTTCCCACACAAAGAATCTGTTGAAATAGTGTCCTAAACCCAATCGGGTTGGACCGAATCCGACCGGGTCGGATCATTTCTACTATTTCTTTAAGTTTATACATATATTAAATGGCTTTTATGTTGTCATATATTTGTTCTTTTAAAGAACCAATTATGAATTGTTATATGATAACGTCCTTAGTATTAAACTGTGATAGAGAAACCATGATAGGCGATTATGGTTGATTGGATCTCTAATCACTTTAATAAGTTTGATGCTTAAATGTATCTAGGCTTATATGTTATTAAACAGGGCATTGATAGTACGAACAGGCTAGCGTGTATTAGATGTCTTCTATCATTAGGGGCAGGGATAGATCTCATCTATCGAAGTGTAGAGACACCTGGACTGTACGTGGACGTGTATTAGAGAATGCGTACGTTAGATTGACCCACTTACACTGTTAAGTGTCACACTATGTGGCCGTTGTGTAATTATCCTTAGGACCGGAGTCTACATGGCATCACGGTGTGGATTGTCATGCTTTGACACTATTGAGGTTTCCCCTAGCCATGGGGCGATCATTGGTATACCGTGGAGAATTTTTCATGAATGCATTTCCATGTTAAATAGTTTATTACCAACAGTATGTAATTGTAAATTTCACAAAGGAAGTCCCCTTACAATTAATGTTGTTGTTTATGACGAGTGAAGTTGCTAAATTAAGTTGGATCTATTTTAATTTTCACGGATATCCTGATTGTCTTTTATTTGTTTGGTCGATGGTCAAGCTTAGTTTCCGGCAGGTGCTAAAGGTGTAAAAGGAAAAATGAAGACAATCGAAAAAGCAAACAAAGTAATGACAACTAATTGTCTTTCGCTGATTTACAGAGAAACTTAGATGCTTTTGGTTCATTTTGTACTTGCTTTTGCAGATTGTGAGGACAATTTGAATGGCTAAGAAGTACCTGCACATACTAATACAGATAGATTGCATGCGAAGGAAGAGTACATTGGATAGACTGCAAGTAGATTCTACCTATACAGAGTTTGCACATACTATTACAGAAAGATCGTTGTTCACGACATATCATTTTGTATGGATTTTGATAGGTATTTTCATTGCTTTTTCCTTTTTTATGTTGTACTTGTTGTTATTTCCTATCAGATCTCTGTGATCTTTCTAGCAATCAAACATGCACTTCAAGAACTATTGTACTGATGAATGATTTATTTAATGATCTTCGATTCCCTCAGGAAGTGTGTGTAATTTAATATGGTAAAACCGACTTACCGTATTTCATCTTTCAGAATTTTCAAGAATCTTGTGATCAAACCAAGTGCAGCGATGACCTCAGCTTCAGAAGTTCTGAAATGGATTCTTATCTTCAAATCGTGAAGGATTTGGTTGTAGAGCTACATATGAAGGATCGGTCGATGAGCTAACATGTCTTAATGAGGACGGTGGTCCATCCCGGAGATACACACTTTGCGAAATGCGAACTTAAGCTTCGATCCCTTCAACGAACAATCTCAACATTGAAGCAAGCGAGGAAGCCTTAACTCTCGGTCAAGTACTAGCTACTAATGGAAGTTCTAGTGTGGTTTCCTCAAATGACCAAATGAAGCGGGAAAATCGGTTGGGCCTCAAGTACGGGTGGTGAAAATGATGTAAAAGCTTCAAGAAATCCGTGTGAAAAATATCCAACAAAACGTGGCGAGAAAACGAACAATAGGTCTTCTCTCTCAAGATCTTCCACCAATATGGTTGAGATTGACAATTCGAGCTCCTCAACGCCAATATCAACCGGGATGGATGAAGACGAGAGAGGGAAAGAAGTAGAAGCGAGTCGGTGATTTGAACAGTCATGACTCTTGTCTACCTAATTAATGTAACATGCCTTGATCGAGGTGTACGTAATTTCAAAGAAGATATGGAACTTGTTTGGTGTGTTTTGATCGAGTAGATGGATACACAAAGTTGGATCATCGGATTAACATTATGGCGCGCGTCTTACGCGCGAAATATATCCAATTAAACTATAAAAAAATGGTATTCTCTCTCAAGATGTAATGCGGAGGCGATTGGTGAGCATATGGAAGTCATTCGGGAAGGTTCTGCATTCTTGATGAAATCGTTAGACCTGTGGGAATCGAGCTTCAATATTTTCCATTTAGGACACATGAAAGAGAAGCTTGAAGAAGATGTGGAAAAATTGAACAGTGAAATGACAGAACAAAAGCTTGAAAAGTCAAAATTCGAAGAAGAAATCGAAGAGATCAACGAGCGGATAAATGAGCTGCGGGGAGTTGTCTAGAGTTATAGTTATGAAGGCGAAAAAATGAATGGGGAAATCGAGTTGTTGCGGTTGAAATATAAGGGAGTTGAAGATGGAATCAGTAGTATCCGTTCTGAGTTTGAAGATCAAGACATGATTTGAGAAGTTATCGAGAGGATCAATAATTTAGTTAGAGTTTGCTAACATAATCATGTTTAACATGGTAAATAGTATGTTGTACAAGCAGTAGAATAAAGATTCTAGAGTTTCCGAAAACCGGTAACATTTTCTTAATAAAAGGTACCTAATTAGTATGTTGTACATGTACTATAGAGATTCTAGAGTTTCCGAAAACTGGTAACACTATCTTAAAAAAGGCGTACCCTATTAAATTCACTCTTTTTTTTAACAGCAAAAATAAATATTATTAAAACTGCAACAAGAAGTTGAAGGTAAAAAAGAGAAGAGGATTTAGAGTATAAATCACAAAGTTCAACCAAGAACCAGCGGAAGACACAAGGTAACAAGTAACAACACCTTACCAAAGACGAAATGATACAAAGGAGACAAGTACAATAGCATCGGACACATCGAACATCACCACGTAGACCAAGTAGACTCGAAAAAGCTGCAAGACAAATTAAATTGTTGGCACCACACTTTGCGCAAAAGCATTGCACGGGTCTTCCAGCCAATTATGCCATTCCCCGTGCCAATTTTCGCACCTACCTTTAATACATTCAAAGGTACGGGCCAACGTTTCTTGAACAAGAGTATCCACATTAGTTTCTTTTGCTCGAAAAAAATCGCATTCTGTTACAACCATAAGCACCACAGGGCTGAGCGTTTTATGGCAATCCAAATCAAATTTTTTATACAAATTTTAATTGATGAAGGCACAAAACCATAAAATGATTCACAGTTAAGAGGTAGAAAGCCTGGCAAGTTCCACCACAAAAATACTCTCTTCCACATATCTTGGGCCACCGGACAATCAAGAAGAATATGAAGCTCGTCCTCGTCAGTAGTATTGCAGAATGGTCAAAGAGCACAATTGATGGGAAAACCTTCTCTTATCTCATTCTTCTTACCTGTTTTTGTACGATTCCGTTACCATTCCGATACCAAATAACATTAAATGATGTCCATTTTTACTTTTGAAACCACGATCTTGTAGCTAATAATAAAATAAAAAAAAAACTATGATCTAGTATCCACGATGAATTTCTAATGCATGAATCAGGTTCTATCAATTAATTGGATCTCGTGGAATGTTTTTATCTTGTATTTGATGGATGGGTTATGCAGACTCGATGGAAAGTATACATAAATGTTAAAGATTTTAATGAACAACAATGGAAGTTTGTTGGTATATGAACTGATTCTAAACCTTATGCTTTCCGTGGAACTCGATAATGACTCAAATTTATTTGGAGCTATTAGTGATATAATTTATGCAGTGACAACGAATATGTAGTGATACTGAAGTGTAAAATGATTTATGCAGTGACACGTGATTTTGTATTCATAAATTATCAATGAAGATGTAGTGACACATGACCTGGTCTTCATAAAGTATCCTTAAAGATGTAGTGATATTGATTTGGTCATCATAAAGTGTCACTGATTCGTTCTCTGCTATTTCTAATTGACATTTCAACTTTTGTTACTGCATATGATAATATTGATGTCACCGCATATACGATTGTTTTTTCACTAATGATTGTCCCTGCATCTGTAATTGACAATGTAATTGTATCATCAATTGTTGTTATAACGGATCGTAAGAGTTGATGGTGATTGTGAGAAGAACAAGAACACGGATTTAACATGGTTTACGACAATGTGTCGACTACTCTACAGACAAATATGGATATTTTATTATTCATAGAGAGTTATGAAAAAGATTACAAAGATGTTACAAATACAATGGTATTTATAGGCCTTGGGATTAAAACCCTAACCACTTTAACAGTCCATGAAGACGTGTTCCCTAAGTAATTTTGAGTACAACCTCAGCACAACAGACACAGTAGACGATAAAATCAGTTCACCGCTTTAGATGAACACCAGACTCAGCAGCAGTAGTACATTGCTCAGCTTACCAAATAGACTTCCAACATAGACTCAATAGCATAATTTAAGTCAGCATTACAAATATCTCTATTGGCTTGAACTCCATGATGACTAACAAACCAGATGCACAACCAAGTGTCAGATTTCCTCGTGTCTTCCGATTTGAATATCTTAGCAAAACCCCCACTTCAGCTAAGTATTCCGGATTCAGATTAACAATTTTGGATGTTTAGAAAGTCCAAACACAGTTGAAACTTGTCCCTTGGAACAAATTTAGTGAACATATCAGCAGGATTAATATCAAGGATGATCTTTTCCATCTTGACCCTCCTCTCATTCACTCAGACAATGATACCTCACATCAATGTGCATGGTTCTCTCATGATGAACCCGATCCTTATCCAATCATATTGCACACAAACTATCACAGTACACCTTTACTTGATCTTGATGCATACTCAGATCATTGACCAGCCCTTTTAACCAGATTGCTGCATTTGTTGCTTCTGTCAGTGCCATATACTATGCCTCAATAGTAGATAATGTCATTGTTTCTTGTAAAGTTTCCTTCCAACCTACCACAAAAACAACCAAAGCAAATACATACCAGTCATAGATCTTCTGTTGTCCATATTAGCAGCACAATCAGAATCACATTACCCTATGACCAAACATTGAGTACCACCTCCATAAATGAGTCCAACATCAGAAGTACCCCTAAGGTACCTAAACACCCACTTCACATCTTTCCAGTGTTCCTTTCCAGGTTGAGCCATAAACTTGCTGACAACACTGATTGCCTGTGCCAAATCAGGCCTAATGTAGACCATGGCATACTTCACACTTCCTATTGCACTAGTATATGGAACTCTTGGTATGTATTCTTCCTCCTCAGCTGATTGTGTAGCAAACAAAGTAGGAAAATGTAGATTTGAAGCCATTGGAGTGTCTATAGATTTGACAGCTGACATGCCAAACTTGGACGGTATCTTCTTAATATAATCTCTTTGAGACAGAAACAACTTCCATTGCTTTCTATTTCTATAGATCTCAATCTCCAGCTTTTTCTTTGCTTTCCCCAAATCCTTCATCTCAAATTCAGCTTTGAGCAGATTCATCAGATCTTAAGTGTCAGACTTGTTTACAACATCTATCTACATATCATCTGCATACAGAACCAGATAGATGACCGAACCATCCTTTAGCTTGTTGTGATAAACATAAAAATCATACAGACTTTTGTTTAGCCCAGCTGAATCATATAGCTGTCAAACTTCTTATACCACTACCTTGGAGTCAGCTTAAGTCCATACAAGGACTTCCTTAGTTTGCAAACATACCCTTCTTTTCCAGGAACTTAAAACCACTATGGCTGAGCCATATATATATATATATATATATATATATATATATATATATATATATATATATATATATATATATATATATATATATATATATATATGCTTATCAACATCCCTGTGTAGAAAAATTGTCTTCATATCTAGCTGCGTAAGTTCAAGATTCTGATGTGCCAGCACTTTTAATAACACACTGATGGAGGTGTGTCTGACTCTTAGTGAGAATATCTCATCATAATCCACCCTATCCCTCTGACTGAACCCTCTAGCAACCAAGCATGATTTATATTTTGTTTCCTCGGCAGGTGATATTCTTTCCTTTTTCTGGAAGATCCATTTGCAGCTAAAAACCCTTCTCTCATGTGGCTGTTTGACCAGATCCCAAGTCTAATTCTTCTAAAGTGACTCCATTTCATTTCCTATGGAAGTAATCCATTGAGATGCCTCTAAATATGTGACAGGTTTCTTGTAAGTTGTAGGCTCAGACCTATCCACCTCTTCAGCTAGCTAAAGTTCATATCCAACTATGTCCTCAAACCATACCTTGTGGGGGGGTCTAACATTGGTCCATCTAGCTCAGCTGAGAGCTAAGCTATACTCTGCTAACCAACTTCTGTTGTTTGAGTATCACCGACCCTTTTTCAGTTGACTTGTTAGGATTTAGACCTGTTGAGTGTTGACTATCCTCAATTGAGGCTAATTCAGATAACTGAATCTGCAGCTCCTCCTGCTTGTCAACCCTCTGAGTTTCTGATCTAATTTCAGATTTAGATTCACTGATTAGTTGAGCATATAATTTTCATCAAAGACAACACTTTTGCTGAGTGTAACCCTATTTTTAGCTGATGACAATGTACCCCTTAACTCATATTCATACCCTACAAATACTCCATTCTTGGACCTAGGTTCCAGTTGTTTTTTTATAATACAAACAACACTAATAATAATAAGAACAATAATAATAACAAAATCAAATCAAATCACTTTTCAAACCCCTCATTTTATGGAAATCATTCATTGAAATACACCTAACAAATCACGCATATGAAATCCTTTGTATAACTTCCTCAATATCACTTCTCTCATTTCTCTCATCAATCTTTCTTCATCTTCAATAATCAAATTTTATATACACTGCCATCAACTGCACAAAGCAACTTCATCATCAACTATGTATGTACATCAAGATATTGACGGTAGCAGACAGATATGTAGAGCATGAGATGACCTATGAAGGCATATAATGATATTTTTGCAAAATAAACAAATTTCATATGATATATATTGCATATGAAATTTACCTTCAATAACATGGTAGTAAATTGTGCTTCGAAAAAACCCTCAGATCTGAGTAATCTGCAGGCTTCCCTGACCATACCTCAAGTGGTGTGAGGCCCCCTATTGATTAACTAGCATGATGTGTTCACAGCCTCTACCCAAAATCTCCTTGCCAACCAACATTAGATAGCATGCACCTTGCCCTCTCCAAAAGAGTTTGATTCATTCTTTCTGCAATACTATTTTGTTGTGGACTATGTCTGACTATATGATACCTAGCAATGCCTTATTTCTTGCCGAATTCATCAAAATCAGACCAATAGAATTCCAGACCATTATTAGTTCTAAGTCTCTTAATCTTCCTCCTAGTTTGATTCTCAACCAATACCATCCACTACTTGAAGTGCTTGAATGCATCACCCTTATGCTTCATCATTACTACTCAACCCATCATTGAATAATCATATATAAATGACACAAAGCATCTGTGACCACCCAAAGACGCCACTCTTGAAGGCCCCTAACAATCAGAATGGACATAATCAAGTGTCCCTTTTGTGATGTGAATTTCTTTTGGGAACTTGATCCTATGTAGCTTCCCAAACACACAGTGCTCACAAAATTCCAGCTCATTGACCTTACCAACAAACCTCGTTACCTAATCGATTCTAAACAACTCAGTCAATTATAAGCAACGATTTAAAACCAATTTTCCCACACCCATTCGCAATATACATTTATAAAAAAGGTGTGAGAGATCATGAATCAAGTGATCAAGTCAATTCAAGAATTAAGCACAAGTTTTAACACACGAATTCGTCGATACATGTCTCGGATTTTATCTAATGAAAATAAACAAGTAATAAATTTATAAATCCGGTATACCCCAAGGGATCGTAGCATAGCGATTAATACCGGAGTCGATCTCAGGGAATCGGGGTATCTAGTTCATTAATTTTCCTAAGATTGTTACTATTATTATTAAAACCTAAAATAACAAAACGAAAAGATAAACCGGACAGAGGATTGTCAGTCCAAAGCCAGGAAAAATCGTTGCGAAAAATAAATCTAAACTACAAACTAAGAAAATAAATAAAACTAGTAAAACCATGACAATGACTATGGCGATTAAACATAGAACAAGCAATGATCCACCATCCCGCAACCCTTAATTTCCTCTCTAGACTATCTTATGATGATTTAACTAAAATTGTGATTCACCTATCAAAGGTATGAACTCCTAATCTCTTAGAAAAGTTCACCTATCAATCTTTTATCTCTCGATTTTAAAGATTAACGCTTTCAAACCAAGGTGCAAGATTTATTCAATCTAGCAACCTAGATATTCAACCTAATCAACTCTCGTTACTTATAGGTTAAAGATCCAATCTTTCCTATGGTGATCTAGGTTTACACCGACTCTCGTCACATAGTAAACATCAATAGCAAAACATCTCTCGATTTAAATTGCATAGCACATAATCATAGAAAAGAAACAACTTAATTAAAACTCACAAAATCATCCAAAGAAAGAAATGAAAACGCTGCAGAAAAGTTTCACATGCTTTCCCCAAGTTTGATCAGCTTCAAGCCATCCTCATGAATCGAACAAGAGGAAACGAAACAAAATAAAAACAACTAATCTAACCCTCGGTCGACCAAGCACCAAGGCTTGCCGACCGAGCACAACTCGGCTTCAGAATTTAGGGTTTTCTGCGGCTGCTGTCGATATATGATATGATGATAATTAGGGTTGAGACAATACGTCTATTTATAGAATTCTGAGTCGGTGCTGTCAAGGCGGCGGCTGGACGCCCGTCTGGATGAGTGGACGCACGTCCAGTCTTCAGTAAAATCTTCGAATCGGGCCGAGTCACGTCAGACGCCCGTCCTTAGTAAACTTGGACGCTCGTTCATCAGATTTGTCAAAACTCTGAATCAAACTTCTTCAGCCCGGATGCCCGTCCAGAATTTCAAACGCCCGTCCAGATGGACGGGACTTCAAACGCACGTTCAGTTAACATCTCAGCTTCCTGAATCCAACTTCTCCTCCTGGACGCCAGTCCAGGTATTTGGACGCTCGTCCAATCCCTTTTTCTTCCAAATTCATCTTGATCTTCATTCCAACTTCATCTCTATCTCTTTCCTTCCATTTAACCTTCAATCAAGTATCTTTTCAGCTCCTTCAATCCCTCTCCATGACATGTAAATGCACCTTCGAAACCATAAGAACACGCAAAGTGTAAAACCATAGATAATTACCAATAAAATCACGAAATTAACTCAAGTTTACATTTAAAGACTTTTAAAACTCATTTGCTCAATAATTCGATTAAACCCTTAATTTCTATGCAAATTATACGAATATGGAGGAAATTATTACAAAATATAACGATATAAATCATATAAATCACCCTTAACAATACAATAACAATCAAGCACAACCCATTCGCAATTTCATTAATTAAAAGGGGATTTAGCTATGTAGGAATTTAGCTACTCATTATAACTACAAAAGCAAGAAGCAAAAAAGAGATTAAAGCCATAAAACAAAAATGATATGAAATTAATTACAAAAACACAAAAAAGTTGAGGTTTCTTCAAACTTCATACAAACCCATGTCATTGAGGGAAGAAAAAGACTTCAAAATACCAAAATTCCAAAAGTTGTGCTAGAATCTAAGCTAAACTATGTTTAATATAAGAGAATATGGTGTAAAAGTGAATCTAAGGATCAAAATTGTAAAAGTTGATCTAAGATGAGCTCTATCTAAAAGTATGGCTAAGAGAATGTGTGGAAAAATTTGTGAAATAGCTATTTATATGTTCCCAAAATTATGCAGAAAGTCGGTCATAAACGCGCGCTTACCCTATCTTAGCACGCGTTGAATCTGATCAAAGACATGCTGAATGTTGTTGTTTCCTTTTGGAGCCCGCTAAAGTCTCTGGCGCGCGCTAAAGCTGGTATGAAGCTTGCTGATCATTCTGGTTGCCTTCAGCGTGCGCTTAAACACCTTGGCGCGCGTTAAGCTTGAGACTTCCAAAATAGAGCATTATGCTTCCTCCTGGCATGCGCTTAACCCCTTTGGCGTGCGCCAAACATGCTAAGGCCTCAAATTCTTCACTTTTCTTCGTTTCTTCCATTCCTGAGTCTTGATTCTGGGTTCACGAGACACATATTTCCTGCACCGAGCGTAATTCCACAAGAAAGATAAGGCTCGAATAGGGTTAAAAACACCGTAAAATGCCGAGGTTTCTCATCTGTGTGACGTTTCACCTTTAAGTGAGTGTACAATGAGATTTTACCCTATATTTGGTCTAGAAGTACCCAAAATGAGCCATAAGTGTCGTAAACGGAGGTTAAAACATTCATCGGAGCATAGTAAAGTTGACTCTCATCAATTTGTTGTCTTCTTTATGGCTTGTGATAAAATTAAAAAATGAAAATCGCCACAAGACTTGTGATAAAAAATAAAAAATAAAAATCGCCACCGCTGTTTGCAAATTTCATTCTCATATCTTATAACATCAAGTAATGTAAAAGAGATAACGTGCATACTTATACCGTACCAACATTGATAATGTGTTGTGTGATACCACACTTATGCTTATGTTTGGCTGGTCGTTACTATAACACGCCTGCAAGGACGGAGGTATGTGAAATGTATAGGGGGGCTAAGCCCACCCGGACAAAAAAATATCACACTAAAAATTCTATGTGATCCAGTTTGATCTGTCAAATTTTCTTAATCCATCCCACCCGACAAACCGGATATAGTCCATTAGCCCACCCTAGAGTTAAATCCTGGCTCCGTCCTTGCACGCCAGCACACAAATATGGGTGATCGATGCATCGTCACACGAGGTCGACGCGTATTGAAGAATTTTGATACAAAATTACGGGAAAAGTATAGTTTTTGTCACCTTCTTAAGTTTTTCAAAACTATTCATTATATTTCATAATGATATTCTTGACTCGTAATTCTACTTTTTATTACACCTTTAGGACACTTAACATTTGAACAACGTCGGATCCATTGATTTTCTAAAAACAGTAACAAAAATATAGTTAGAGAACCAAAAAAATTCACTATGAAAAAAGATAAGGGCTGTTTTTCAGACAATAAGATAATATAAGGAAACCAAAGCGTCGGATTTTATTTATTTATCAACCAATAGTAATGTGACATGTCACACATGTAGTAGTGTTAAACGTCAGACCTTATGCTTCTGCTTCCGTTAAGTGTCTAAAAATGTTATACAAAGTATAGTTATAGGACCCAAAATAACAATATGAAACATATGGCTTAGTTATGCAAAAATAAGAAAAATAGATGATCAAATGTGTAATCACCCCTAAAATTGATATAACTAAAATAGATGAAACCATATAGATGTAAATTAAAATTGCTAAATCAACAGCTGCTCGAGAACGGTTAGCACTTCCTCCATTTTAAAATACTAGCAATATGCATGTGCTGCGCACGTGTTCGAGTTAACAATTTAATCCGAGGTGTTACAAACTTGTTGTAAGTGCACTTGCACATTACCTTGACTTGAAACGTGCTCGCTTGTCTTTTTGAACATCGTCTTGTTTAGTCATTCTGTTGTTTTTTTCCAACATCTCATTTGGAACGAGCTTTTAAAAGTACGAAGCTCGTTCTATTAGCTATCTCTTTTGTGTTTAGAGATCCTTTTTATCCGATCACATTCATATAATCTTTAGTTGAGGGGTGTACATGTACAGAACATTATCAATCAGTAAATGCTTATGTGCCCTTAACAATGAGCTTGAAAAGTTCGATGAAACTGAATGAAAAATAGATGTTTGCTTCCAGAGGGAACCTAATATTGAGGCAATGATAGGACACTTGAGAGGGGCAGCTATACCAAATAGCATTTCATTCCGAAATCCAAGGGATGGGATGAACGTACCGACTATTTACTAGCAATGGAGCCGGTAGGTACCGTTTCACTTAAAGTCTACAATATTAGCAGCCAAACCCAGGAGAGATTTTATGGTGCAACGGTTGTAGGAAGGTTATACCAAGTGGCATACATTAGAGCCTCTCTTTTTTATTCTCTTTCACATAATACACTTTTATCGTGTGTGAGAGGTTAGAAATGAGTGGTTGTAATGTATGCCACTTGGTAAAACCTTCCTACAACGGTTGTATTTTAAAATTTCACCAAACCCGGTGTAGTTCTAGTGCCTTCTTCATTTCCGCCTAGACCGTCGCCTGTATATGCCATTCAGTCCTAACAGTGTACCGCAGTTTTCCGAGCCGAGTCCTGCATCATGTCCCAGAGGTATAGGTATAACTATCAGTGATATAAGGGCAAATTATCGAGCTTAACAATAGGCTTGAAGGGCGGGCCTTCAGATCGTTATACCAATGACACCATCCCAGCCTTGCAATTGCTGAGCCTTATGATCGAATGGGAACTCAACTCGTGCGACTCTGGACAACGCTATTATTTCACATCCTGGTTTTCACCCAAGCTCCAATCAAGACAGAAGGAGAGCTTTTACTAATGAGTTCTGTAGCATAAACCGAAATCCCGAGTTTAGCACTCCCGAAGACGGGAATGAATACACTTTGTCCATGGAGACGAAATCGGGCTAAGAAACGACGGATCGGCCGGAGCTAGTGGATCGAATTCTCGGAGGAAGGGTAAGGGGATAGCCGGGATGGAGAAACGAGCAAACAACGAGCCGTGGATACTCTTCACGAATCCGAATAATTGTGGAATTTGTTGTTGTAATATTCGTACAGTTCCTCGGCACCTGAGCAATTATGAGATGATAGCATAAATCTCTATTCAAAATTTCCAATTAATAAATGATAGCATAAATTTCTATTCAATATTTCCAATTAATTGAATGAGAGATGTAGTAATTAAATTTAATATTCTAAGTTTAAAATTTATAAAAATGTTATTCCAATTCTATAGAAATGCGAGAGGAGATAAGAAATAGCACAGCGCTGGAAAAGAGAAAAACAATGAAAAATACCTATGATATCTCATGACCAACGATCTTTCTGCCATTGAACTATTACGTGAAAACTCTGTATACCTAGAATCTACCATGCAATTCAACCTTTGCATTTGCAATCGATCCATTGTAATCAACCGGGGCTTATACCCCACAACTAGGCTTCAAACTGTTTTCGTTCAAACTGCAAAAGTAAGCACAAAATGAACAAGATTAAAAAAATGACATAAACAGGAGAATACTCAAGGTTACTCAATTTTTTCATGGAAACACAAAGTTTTAACCTTCGGCCAGATAGAATAAACGGAGAGAGATTTATAAATAAACCAAACAACTTGTATCAAAACAGTCAATGTCTAAAAGTACTACGTTCTAGTTAGTCGACTTACACTTATCTAAATTAGTGCATCATGGATCTGATTTTGCCCGGGTCACTAGGCTTCCGGTTGGAGAATCAACGTCAAATAAAAAATTAAAATAAAAACACCCACTCACACCTGCGCGCAACCAGAGGAAAAAGAATGAGACAAAATGCCCAGGGGTTTGAGAGAGAACGATTTCAGAGGAAACACAATGAGACACTCCGACTAAGAGTTACCGTCAGCTTATATAGTTATCACTTATCATGTATTTTTAATCTGTTGCTTAATTGGTCAAAGTTTGGTTTGAGTCCTACTCGTTGCCAGTGAGACTATGGCTTTATCGGTCAAAGTTAGGTTTAAGTCCCACTCATATAATTAAGAGTGTGTAGGTTATATAATTATTGATATTATTGTCATAAAAATATTGCGTTTTTTTAATTGAAAAACCAAAATATGCTTTTTTTTGGGCTAAATTGCAATTTTAGTCCTCTAACTGGACACGTTTTGCAATTTTGGTCCTGGTTTTTCTCCGGCGACAACTTTAGTCCTGTAAGTGGTCTTTTTTTTTTTGCAAAAATAGTCCTGAACATCGGAAAGACCAGTTACAGGACTAAAATTGTCGCCGGAAAGACCACTTATAGGACTAAAATTGTCGCCGGAAAAGACCAATTTTAGTCCTGTAAGTGGTCTTTCCGGCGTTCAGGACTATTTTTGCAAAATAAAGACCACTTACAGGACTAAAGTTGTCGCCGGAGAAAAACCAGGACCAAAATTGCAAAACATGTCCAGTTAGAGGACTAAAATTGCAATTTTGCCCTTTTTTTGTCCAGTGTTTTTTAGGGAACATTGGTCTTTTTTTTTGAAAGAATTATCATGTGTGTTTAATCAGTTGCTTATTGTTTTTAGTATGATTTGTCTACAAGCATAGAGTGCGTTTGTTTAAAAGAAAAATAGAACATGTATAATAAGAGACATTTTTGTGTCAAGGGACATGCATCAGAATCTTTCATAATACATTTTTATCGTGTGTGGAGATTAGAAATGAAACATTTAAAGTATGCCACTTGACTGTGACGCAACCAGCAATTATTGTTTAGGTTGGCTAGTGGACTATATATGTATGGTTTGGTGGGCTGGATTAAGACAACTAATGGTGTTAAAGTGAATTATATAGGTTTTTTAATGTACCGAAAATAAAAATCGGGTGGCCTGCGCCCACCCTAGCACCCACCCTGGTTCCGTCCTTGACACTTGATACAACTATCATACGAAGGTTGTATTGAACATTAATGACAAAAATATGATCCATAAATCAGCAAAAATTGTTTTGCAAAAAAAAAAAAATTGTTTTTACATCAACAAAGTTGTCTCAAAAGTATTTTATAAAAAAAATTTAAATTTATCAATGGCGTCAACATTGTTGTTGCAAAAAGTCTATCCACGTCAGCAATTTTTGCTTCAACAATGTCGTCTCAAAAGTTATTCCATGTCATCAATATTTCACTCAACAAAGTTGTAGCAAAAACCTTTGCCACGTCAGCAAGTAGGTTGCGGTCAAGTTGGCATTTTTAGCGACAACATGTTGTCTCAAGTTCTAAGTCCTGATGTGCCACCATTGCTAGTAACACTCTGATTGAAGTATGTCTGACTACTGGTAGAATATCTCATCAAAGTCCACCCCTTCTTTCTGACTGAACCCTCTTGCAACCAAACGTGCCTTATACTTAACTCCTTCTGCCTCAGTTATCCCTTCCTTCTTTTTGAAGATCCATTTGCAAGTAACAACTCTCCTATCACCGGATGTTTAACTAGATCCCAAGTCGATTTTTCGCAATGATTTGTATTTCATCTCCCATGGCAGCAAGCCATTGAATGCTTCAGAACATGTCACTGGTTCCCTGTAAATAGAAGGTTCAAAACCATCCACTTCTTCTGCAACTTGAAATGCATATCCAACCATATCATTAAACCATACCTCTTGGGAGGTACCCCAACATTGGAACTTCTAGCTCTGCTGACCCATGTTCTCAGTTTGACACTCAACTGACATTTGCTTAGCTGACTGGCTTGGATTCAGTTCGGGTTCAGTAACCAGATCAGATGAAAACTGACTTGGATCAGTTGACTATTTCATTTCAACTGACTCCACCTAAAGCTCCACCTTACTGTCAGTTTTCTCAGTTTCCGCACTGGTTTAAGATTCAGTAGTCCCTCTCACTGATGAACTGAGCATAGAATTTTCTTCAAAAACTGTATCTCTGCTGAGAATAACTCTATTTTCTACTGATGACCAAATTCTATAACCCTTAACTCTATCACCATATTGGGATATGTGTCGTGTGTGGAGTGATTTACGGAACAGATCCGTAATTAACGGATTAAATTACGGAATATTGATCTTGAAAATAAATCATGCGAATAGAATAATTCATATTATTTAGCAGATCTAACAAAATAAATATCATAATGCATATCTGATTCAAATAATAGACAATAAATGTACTATGCACAGAATAAAGGACTAGAGATCAAACCGAGGCGAGTAGTTACTCTTTCCTTAATACAAATCGCTACGGTATGGTGCCCACAGTAGTAGCAACTGTCTCCCTAGATACAACGGCTTTACGTCTTGGATTTAGAGGCACTTCAAAAATCCGAGCTCCGACGAACTGACATAGTGCTCCAAGCTCTCTTCGACTCAATGTCTAGATCTATATGACTGACTCTTTGTGGTGGAAAGACACACGAGAAAATTCGATGCTTAAACTCTCATCCATTGGGTTCTTTATATAGTGGAGAGGAGGAACCAATGCTCAAATATGATTGGCCGAGACACATCATCAAACTTTTCCCCTTGAAAAGTAATGGCCGACTTCTCCCTCAAGGAAAGAAGCTTGGCCAATAATAATAAGGCTAATTTCGAATTAATCCAAACCTCTGATTGGTCGGATGATGTGTCCTCTGAATTCTGATTGGTCGATTGACACAATCACATTCCAAAATTAATTTTATGGTTAATTTCATAAAGAAATTTTGTCCAAAAAATTAATAGTAACACCTGAACCGAACCGAGCTCGAGAATGAGCCGAGCCGGTCGGACGGACGGCGGCGGCGGCGCGCACGCGCGTGTGGAATAATCTAAGTCCTCCCTCCTGCACAAAAGTGCCTTGCCTCTTGGGGAGAAGGGCAATTGCATAATTTTTATAGCGAGAAGGACAAACAGTGAATTCCGAAAATCAGTGAATCTCCCCAGTGAATCCCGAAATCAGTGAATTTTGACAGTGAATTTCGACAGTGGATCCCAAAAATCAGTGAATTTCGACAATGAATTTTGAAAATTAGTGAATTTCGACAGTGAATTTCGGCAGTGAATTTAAACAGAGAATTTCGAACACAAGTGAATTTCGACAGTGAATAAATAGTTTTGTCATTTATGCAAAAGTTTCAAAAGATTTTCCTTCTACTCAATTGATGAAATATTTCTGTCATTCTCCTCATTCCCCCTTTTTTTGGGAAATTAGGGATAATGACACAATCTTGAATATTTTTAAGTAACAGGACAACTACATATTTTTTTATAGGGAGAAGGACAACTGCATAATTTTTAGGGGGAATGAGGGAGAAGGACAAAAATATTTCATCAATTAAGTAGAAGGACAGTCTTTTGAAACTTTTGCATAAAGGACAAAACTATTTATCCACTATCGAAATTCACTTGTGTTCGAAATTCACTTTGTTTAAATTCACGCCGAAATTCACCGTCGAAATTCACTAATTTTCAAAATTCATTGTCGGGATTCACCGATTTTCGGGATTCACTGTCAAAATTCACTATCGAAATTCACCGATTTCGGGATTCACTAGGGAGATTCACCGATTTTCGGGATTCACTTGTTTGTCCTTCTCGCTATAAAAATTATGCGGTTGTCCTTCTCCCTATAAAAAATATGTAGTTGTCCTGTTGCTTAATAATATTTCAGATTGTGTCCTTATCCCTAATTTTCCATAATTTTTATAGCGATAAGGACAAACAGTGAATCCCGAAAATCAGTGAATATCCCTAGTGAATCCCGAAATCAATGAATTTTGACAGTGATTCCCGAAAATCAGTGAATTTCGACAATGAATTTTGAAAATTAGTGAATTTCGACAGTGAATTTCGGCAGTGAATTTAAACAATGAATTTCGAACACAAGTGAATTTCGATCGTGAATAAATAGTTTTGTCCTTTATGCAAAAGTTCCAAATAACTGTCCTTCTACTCAATTGATGAAATATTTCTGTCCTTCTCCCTCATTCCCCCTAATTTTTTTCTTTTCAACGGGTGCGCAAAAGAATTCTAATGTAGTATTTACTATATTGTTTTGTTTGAGCGAGGTCCGCGGACCTCATAGTGGTCAACATAAATCAGCCTCTGACTCTATTAGCATCAACAAGTTTTAAAGGGGGTAGGTCTTAGGTATTGGGTGTCGGTGTGTAAGTTCTATTGATTATCTAAAAATGGAAATTAGAAAATTAAATTTAAATTCCATAATGGGATACATCGAGTTCAATGTATGTGTTCACAAGGTGGTCCAGCATTTTCCATTTAAAAAATAATTAAATAAAATGTCCAGCATTTTGGCTATAAAAAGGGAGACATTAATTATATTTCGCACACACCTCTTAAGCCGGCTGACCCTCTCCTCTGAAACCCTTCAATCTCATATTCATATATTTTTTTAGATCTGCAATAGCAGACTTCAAATTATTTATCTATTTATTTTGAGATCTGCAGCATCACACTTGGCTCGAGCAAATTCAGATTTTTGATTTGCAGGTGTGTTATCTTTTTTTGTTTAGATTTCATTAATTTGGTGTTGATCTGACGGCAATTTTTTTTTTGTTTTGTTTTGTATTGTTTTTTCTTTGGTGTTTCGAATAAGTATTTTTTTTCTAACATCCTGATCACCAGGATATTAGGACTGCGGATCCTCTTAGAGTCTCAATGATCCGTTCACCGACTGTGTCGATTTTCTACTCGGTGTACTGTTTTTTTTTCTTGTTTTTTTACCAGAGAAATTTCTCCGGCACCGGAGTGAAAATTTCAAATCTCCGGCACCATGGTGAAATTTTTAAATTTCTGGTAGCATTAGAAAATAATTGGAATCAAAGAAAAAATTATTGGAATTAGACTCATGGTGAAAATTACGATTACAGTGACATTGAATATACTCGAGAGTGCTTGTTATTGAAACTATCATACTCATTAAACAACGATTGACTGACGTGCTTGGTTAATGGCCCACAATTCTTAATACATTTATGTTTCTTTGAAGACATAATTTTATGTTTCATAATCAATCCTTTGGTTAATTTGTTTCTATATATATATATATATATATATATATATATATATATATATATATATATATATATATATATATATATATATATATATATGTTTTCATATGCATGCTTGTTATTCTCGATACCGTGGAGAATTTTCATGAGTTTATTTCCATGTTAGACGGTTTATTACCAAAGGTATGTCATGAAGGAAGGCCCCTTAAAATGTTGTAGTTTATGACGAGTGAAGTTGCTAAAGATGGCTCTATTTTAATTTTCAAGGATATATATCCTGAATGTCTCTTATTTATTTGGTCGAGGGTCAACCTCACAGTCCAGTAGGGGCAAAATTAGAATTTTAGTCCTCTAACTTGGCCTATTTTGGATTTTAGTCCTGCTCCTGTTCCGGTGAGGAAAATGGTCCTCTAAGTTTACTTTTTTTTTTTGGATTTTAGTCCTATCCGCCGGAAATAGCTGATTGGACACCGGAATTTTTAAAAATATTCCTCTAACTATACTGCCACGTAAGCGTTTTTTAAAGATTCCGGTGCCCAATCAGCTATTTCCGGCGGATAGGACTAAAATCCAAAAAAAAGCCAACTTAGAGGACCATTTTCCTCACCGGAGCAGGAATAAAATCCAAAATAGGCCAAGTTAGAGGACTAAATCCTAATTTTGCAGTAGGTGTAAAAGGAATAATGAAAAAAAACCCGAAAAAGCAAACAAAATATTAGCAATTAATAGTCTTTCGCTAATTTTTGGAAAAACTTAGATGCTTTTGTTTATGTCATTATTTCATTCTTGTTTAATTTTCTCTTGCTTTTACAGATTGTGGAACTGAAGAACGGCTTAAATGACTAAGAAGTACCTGCACATACTAATACGGATAGATTGCAAGCGAAGGATGAGTACATTGGATAGATTGCAAGTAGATTCTACCTATACAGAGTTTGCACATACTATTATAGAAAGATCGTTGTTCATGACATATCATTTTATATGGATTTGTATAGGTATTTTCCATTGCCTTTTCCTTTTCTTTGTTGCACATATTATTTCCTCTCAAATATTTGTAGAATCAGACTTACGTTTTCATAAATTTTAATCTCTATAGTTGTACTTCTTGTTGTTTCTAATAAATCAAGCATGTCCTTGTCTTGTGTTGTGATCCTTTTAGGATTAAAACGTGGAGAAAAGCTCCATTCCGGACTTCAGGAACTGTCGTACTCGTACCGTGCGTCTTCGAACAAAAATTCACAATGAGCAAAAGAAAGAAGAGGTGAGTTAACTATTTGCATGATCGAGCTATAAATAATATGATCAAAATTACAAGAAAGTAGGAAAAAATGTGAGGAATGAATTACCAACTTTTTACAATCAGATCAAAAGATATCTTCATTTTTATAGTTGAATCATGTCCTTTTTACCCAAAAATTATTCCACTGTCCTCTTTGTATATTTCTATATTCAAAATGTCATTTTTAACAATAAACCCTTATACTTATTCTACAATAGAGTGCATCTATTGTGGTGTGCATGGCGATATATATGTTAGTAAAAAAATTGGTGTCGGAGAGTTTTGTGTTCCGGTGCTAATGATTTATTTACATTATGGCGCAATGCTTATGGATGCACAAACACATTATAGTCAATCATCATTCAGTTTTTGACATTTCACAGATGGATTTCCAAGAGCAATTCTTCAAAGAACAAATTCAAGCCATGAACGACGATGCTAGGGTTTCCAAAGAAGATACTTTTGAAAAGACGCTGCAGGAGAAACGGAATGAACACACTCAATCTCTAAGTATTACACTATTTTATGTTTACTACTAATGATAATACTCAAGTCCAAACTCTACGCCATCGAGTACTGGTATATGGTGAAAATGCTGTAAAAGCTTCAAGAAAAGCCGCGTGAAAAACATCCAACAAAACGTGGCGAAAAACGAACAATATATAGGGGTTCCCTCTCTCTCGAAGATGTAATGCGAGGCGATTGGTGATCGAGCTTGGATCAATAATTGCCATTTAGGACACATGAAAGAGAAGATAGCAGGATAAGCTTGAAGAAGAGGGACCGGAAAAATTGAACAGTGAAATGACGAACAAAAGCTTTAAAAGTTGAACACCGATGAAGAAATCGAAGAGATCAACGAGCGGATAATTAAGTGAGCTGCAGGAGTTGTCTAGAGTTATAGTTATGAAGGCGAAAAAATGAATGGGGAAATCGAGTCGTTGCAGTCGAAATTGAAGAAGGGCGTTGAAGATCAGGGTTCATGGCCTTGATTTGAGAAGTTATCAAAGACCGAGGATCCGAGAATTTAGTTGTAGTTTGTTAAAGTAATCATGTTTAATATGTTGTGTTGTAAGCGGTAGGTCCAAACACTTGGAATATAGAACTTGATATTTATTGATACACAAAATATACAATAAATGAGACACTTGAAAAATACAAGAAGAGAGCAACTAGAAAGTGTTTGATGTGGGAGACTCACTTCACAACTTGTGTGTGTTGTGTTGTGTTGTTGGCCTAAGTTACAACTCCTATTTATAGGAAAGGTAAGAATATCCTAGAAAAAGTGGTAGATCATTCTAGAGAATATGCACACTAGATCTTTCTAGGCAAAGTGTGCATTAGATATTTATCTAAGTATTTTTTAGAATTCTAGACTATTCTCTAAGAAAATAATTTCTAGATTTTTCCCATGTACTAGTTGTAGAATAATCTAGAAGTCATTGCCTTCTAACATAATATGGTACCCCTCCGGGTTTTTTTTATCCGTTAAAAGAACTTAATGACACGTTTAAAAGAACTTAATAAAATTACCCAGAAAGAAACGAACTTAAATGAGAAAATTACTGGTTTGATAAATATTACAAAAGAATTCGAGATAAAGTGCTATTGATGCATTCTATCTCATATATATATGTATATAGGGTTTTTTTTTTAGTTTTTTGTCCACAAGGACATATTAATAAATAAATCGGGATTCAAGTACATAGATGATTAATTAGGACAAAATTTAAGTAAACTTACCAAACTACCCTTTTTCTAATTTAACCTAATTAATTCATATTCACCCTAATAGACAAAAAGCTGCCGCCCCCTTCCTCCTCCCCTCGAATGCTTTGCGCCTTCTTCCTCCTCCTTCCATGTTGTAAATCATGCCCCCAAATAGCGAGTTTTCATTTTCGAAGAAAAAAAAATTCACAAGGCGGGCAGGGGAGAACTCGAAGCCTTTGGGGTTGTGGATTAGAGTTTGACAAAATGATTTAGGATTTAAGACGTGGAGCAGAGACTTCGAAGGGGGCGGCTTTTAGAGCTGCATTTCAGTGATAAGGAGTCATTGGGTGGCCGCATTTCACAGAGACGGCAAAGATGGCGGATAAAATTTTGGGGAAGAAGGTGGCGCAGCCGTGAGAAGAAACAAGGGAGATGACTGTTATTCATAATCAAATAGTAACATGGATGAATGTTACTGCTGTGAATGTTGCATCTGCTGTGAATGTTACTTGATGAATGTTACTTTCTGCTGTGAATGGTATTTGATGACTCATGAATTCATGAATGTTCTTGCATCTGGATGAATGTTACTTGCTGATTCATTAATGTTACTTGATGATTGATGATTCATGAATGTTCTTTCATCTGGATGAATATTACTGTGAATGTTACTTGATGATTCATGAATGTTCTTGCATCTGGATGAATGTTGCTGTGGGTTAGAGTTAACAATGGGTATTTTTGTCCAAAAGATTTTTTTTTGTCCTTTATAATCTTTGAAAATGGAAAATGTCCTTCCAGACCCATTTCTGTTAATTCTTGTCCTTATGGCCCCTTCCCCCGTTTTTTTTTTTTTTAATTTTTTTTTTATGTATGTATATAGGGTATATTTTCAAAAATGCAATAACATTCATCCTTGTTATATACCACATGGAATAATGTGTTAAATTCCAAACTTCTCGAGTTAAACTCCCTTGTCCCGTTACTTTCCCTTTTTTTTTTTTTTAGTTCTCAAGATTGGGTAAAATGAAAAATGGGTCGTGACATTTTCTCCGTGATGGTGGCGTGACTTTGTATGTTTTGAAAAAAATTGCTTTGGGGTAGATGGATAAGGGTGGGTTGGTGTAATATCCCGATTTTTCGAAAAATGGCAAACGTGTCTTTTTGCGAAAAATAGAATATTATGATTTTCGGATTAAAGTATTTTAAGTGTATATATATATATATATATATATATATATATATATATATATATATATATATATATATATATATATATATATATAAATATATAAATAATATATATATATGGCCAAAATATATAAATAATATGGAGATAAATCGATTTTCGGTAAAAACGATAAAAGGAAAATCGGGGATTATGTTGATTATTGAGAATTTTCCTATTTAAGTAAAAATAAACCCCATTTGTTTCCCTAACCTTTTGAATCAGAATTTCCTCCTCCTAATCTCTCTTTCTGCGTGTGAGAGTTGGAAGAAAATGGCTGAGAGACTTCTTCCAGTTGCTAAGTCGAATCTCAACCGTTTTTAGATCCGAGAGAAGCGTTGGAATCATCGTGAAGATGGCGTCGTTTCAACACAAGAAAGTTGAGCTTTTCTCAAGGTATGATTTTCGACCTAGCTGCTATTTTGGATGAGTTTTAGAGATCAAAACTCATATCTTTCGTAGTCTTGTGTTAATCAAAGCTTGTGATCGATTCTAATGCGAATTTGGATTGATCACATAGGTTTTCTGTGAGAGCTATGATCATTTGCTGCAGTTTTTCCTGAGTTTTGGACTTGGATTAGCTTGCTAAAATGTAAGAGGATCTTCCTACAAGTTAATTTATGGTTTATTAGGTTTTATGTTGAGGTTTGATATGATTTTATGTTAGAAATCATACCTTCATGTTGCCTAAGTATTTGGAGTTGTTATGGTAGATAAAAGTCATGTTTTTCTGTTATTTTTCTGAGTATTTTGATGTTGAACATGTTTGGATTTGAGTAGAGATCGAAAAGGTGCATAAAAACGTGTTTAGAGAGTTTTGTGTGCTTAGTGTGCGCACACTGACTAGTTGTGTGCGCACATTTTCAAGGCTGAATGTGGGCAGCTTCTGGAGTGTGCGCACATTCCCCTGGAATGTGCACACACTGGCCGGGCTGAATGTAAATTTTCGCCCAATGTGCACACATTCCCCTGGAATGTGCGCACATTGCCCCTGTTTTGATAAATAAGCTATTTTAAGCTATGTAACGAGTTTTAAACGTTGTTTCATGATATAATAACATTAATTAACCATAAACAAGCTTTGATTGAACTTCCGATTCGTTCAGTTAAAACACCGAATGTACTCTTAATGGGAGTTGAAGTTCGGATCCGTCGGAAGGGCATGAAAAGGATTGTGCTTTGATGGATAAGAGTTCATCAATGTCTGTGTAATTTCTAGGCCTTGTCCGTGTCTAGAGGTCTAGGAAAGAGAGTTGAGTTTGCAAATTGCGAGGGAACTTACTTGAAAACACTTAGGTGGCTAGCTAATAACCATTAATAATTACATACTTGTGTAACTTAAAGATTAAATATCAATCCATTCTTGGTAAGGCACAAGTCTTTATCGCAATGTGCGTGCGTTCCGAAAATGAATAACTCTGTAAGTCTTTGGACCCTACGTATGGAGGAACACAACCCCGTAAGACCGAGACCCTACGTATGGAGGGACTTCGCCTAACGTGTGCACTAACGGAGTCTACCAGAATAGGCTTCCGTGGTTATTGGTGAGATCCACCAATATGTTGCACCCAGTTACTTCGTGGTGAGTAGCACCATGCGTAGTGCCCTCGAGTGCTGATGTAACATAGATAAGCTAAGCAAGAAACGTATAGTCATGACATGTTGATTGACATGGAGTGAACCCTAGATTGAGTCGGTCTCAGAAAGACAACTTATTAATTATAAAACTTGAATTGTAAACCTTAGTTAATTTGTAGCTTGTACCTCTTATTGAGTACTTTGTACTTACCTCAAATGCATTGTTTTCATATATTTTTTTAGATCTGCAATAGCAGACTTCCATTTCTTTATCTATTTATTTTGTGATCTGCAGCATCACACTTAGCTCGAGCAAAATCAGATTTTTGATTTGCAGGCGTGTTATCTTTTTTCGTTTAGATTTCATTTGGTGTTGATCTGACGGCTATTTTTTTTTGTTTTGTTTTGTATTGTTTTTTCTTTGGCGTTTCGAATAAGTATTTTTTTTTCTAACATTCTGATCACCAGGAGATTAGGACTACGGATCCTCTTAGAGTCTCAATGATCCGTTCACCGACAGTGTCGATTTTCTATATACCGGGTGTACTGTTTTTGTTTTTTTTTTTTTACCAGAGAAATTTCTCCGGCACCGGAGTGAAAATTTCAAATCTCCGGCACCATGGTGAAATTTTTAAATCTCTGGTAGCATTAGAAAATCATTGGAATCAAAGAAAAAATTATTGGAATTAGACTCACCGGCCGGACGGACAATTGCACCTCCTGAGTGAAAGAGGATCTGCATTGACATTATGAGTCAGTGTCATGACTCATGGTGAAAATTATGATGAAAAGAAGAAAAACCTTGTTTTTAGATACAATGACATTGAATATACTCGAGGGTGCTTGTTATTGAAACTATCACTCATTAAACAACGATTGACTAACGTGCTTGGTTAATGGCCCACAATTCTTAATACATTTATGTGTCTTTGAAGACATTATTTTATGTTTCATAATCAATCCTTTGGTTAATTTGTTTCTATATATATATATATACATATATATATTTTATTTTTGAACAACAACATTTTTATTAAAAAGAGCTAAGGCTAGCAAGATACTAAGCCAAAGTCACGTATTACAAAACCAATCAAATGACCCCAACATCTTGGAAGTCAACCATTACACCAAGTCTAAAAGTGTTAGCATCTTACGGGCCCAAATAGAGATTAAAGTGATACTCCAAGTATTATTGCAACACCAACTATAATGGTTTATTTAACCAATCTTCCCAAGTAGTAGTAAGAGTTGTATTCCTACCAACAATCCAATGGAAGCTACAACGCTGAATATCTGAGAATGCCTCCTCTGTTGTTGTCGTTTTGGAGTTAAAGATTGCGTCGTTTCTCTTGAGCCAAAGTACCCACAAAACCACTTTCCTAATAGCATCCCAAGTCTTTTTCGCAACTTTACTGGACAACCAAGATGGATGAAATGAGCAAAAATTTCCCCATGCCATAGAAGAAGGGAAAGGAGTTGAGCACCATCCGAAAATTTTCCTCCAAATATTTTGTGCGAAAGGGCAATGAAGAAAGAGGTGTGGAGAGTCCTCATCAACCGTCTTGCAAAAAGGACAAGTGACATCCGCAACTTGAATGTTCCGCAAAGCTAGATTTTTCCGTGTAAGAAGCCTGTCAAGGTTTGCCCTCCAACAATTAATGTTAACTTTAGACGGAACCCAACTATTCCATCTAGTTGGTATGACAACACTCATCGTGGAAGAGTTCTCCATTGCGTTTATATATATATATATATATATATATATATATATATATATATATATATATATATATATATCATATGCAAGCTTGTTATTCTCGATACCTTGGAGAATTTTCATGAGTTTATTTCCATGTTAGACGGTTTATTACCATGAATTTTGTATGGATTTGTATAGGTATTTTCCATTGCCTTTTCCTTTTCTATGTTGCACATATTATTTCTTCTCAAATATTTGTAGAATCAAACTTGCGTTTTCATAAATTTTAATCTCTATAGTTGTACTTGTTGTTGTTTCTAATAAAGCAAGCATGTCCTTGTCTTGTGCTGTGATCCTTTTAGCATTAAAACGTGGAGAAAAGCTCCGTTCCAGCAGCAGAAATCATGCACCTAATACTTCAGGAACTGTCATACTCGTACTGTGCGTCTTCGAACAAAAATTCAAAATGAGCAAAAGAAAGAAGAGGTGCGTTAACTATTTGCATGATCGAGCTATAAAGAATATGATCTTGTTTGTCTTGTTTTCATGTTAAGTCAATATTATGCTTAGGGGGAGTGGTTTAAAAGGACAAGAAAGTACAGTGGAAATATAAATTGGGTGATAAGAACAAATCCAATACTCATAACTCAAAATCCACTGTTTATTGCAGTGGAGCTTACCTCAAATCCAATGTTTCACTATTCCACTGTTTATGTGTTTTTTTACAAAAATGACCTCGAAAATAACGTTGAAAAAATATCAAATGAGATGTCTAAAGAAAGGGAACGAAAAAGGAAAAATGTGATGAAAGAATTACCAACTTTCGACAATCAGATCAAAAGACATCTTCGTTTTTATAGTTGAATACGAAATAATCAAAATCACAGTGAAATAAGAACATGTCTTTTTTACCCAAAAAATTATTCTACTGTCCTCTTTGTATATTTCTATATTCATATTATAATTTTTAACAATAAACCCTTATGCTTATTCTACTGATAGTGTGCATCTATTGTGGTAGTCATCTAACTAATGGCGATATATATGTTAGTAAAAGAAAAAAAGTGTCGGAGAGTTTTGTGTTCCGGTACTAATGATTTATTTACATTATGGCGCTATGCTTATGGATGCACAAACACATTATAGTCAATCATCATTCAGTTTCTGACATCTCACAGATGGATTTCCAAGAGCAATTCTTCAAAGAACAAATTGAAGCCATGCACGACGATGCTAGGGTCGCAAAAGAAGATACTTTTGAAAAGACGCATCAGAAGAAACAGAATGAACTAACTCAATCTCCAAGTATTACACTATTTTCTGTCTACTACTAATGATAATACTCTTGTCTAAACTCTGCGCCATCGAGTACTGGTACGTGGTGAAAATGCTGTAAAAGCTTCAAGAAAAGCCGCGTGAAAAACATCCAACAAAACGTGGTAGAAAACGAACAATAAATAGGGGTTCCCTCTCTCTCAAGATGTAATGCTGAGGCGAGGTGATCGAGCTTCGATCAATATTTTCCATTTAGGACACATGAAAGAGAAGATACATTATAAGCTTGAAGAAGACGTACTGGAAAAATTGATCGAACAGTGAAATGACAGAACAAAAGCTTTATAAGTTGAACACCGATGAAGAAATCAAAGAGACATCAACCGGAAGATAAGTGAGCTACAGGAGTTTTGTAGAGTTATAGTTATGAAGGAGAAAAAATGAATGGGCAAATCGAGTCGTTGCAGTTGAAATTGAAGGGCGTTGAAGATCAGGGTTCATGGCCTTGATTTGAGAAGTTATCAAAGACCGAGGATCCGAGAATTTAATTGTAGTTTGTTAACGTAATCATGTATAATATGGTACTCCCTCCGTTTTTTTTATCTGTTGCATAGAGAAGATTCACACAGATTAAGAAAGTTACTAGTATAGCTAAAAAAGAGGGTAAAATAACAAAATTATTCTTCACTCATTGTGTATGGAAAATTGTACCAAAATTTATGTTATTAAAATGAATGGTAAAGATGGAAAAAAAAAAAAATAACAAATGCAGCAAACAACCAGGCTAAATTACAATTTTTGTTCTCTAACTAGACACGTTTTTCGATTTTGGTACTGGTTTTTCTCTGGCGACAATTTTAGTCCTGCAAGTGGTCTTTTTTTGCAAAAATAGTCCTGAACGCCAGAAAGACCACTTACAGGACTAAAATTGGTTTTTTCCGGCGACAATTTTAGTCCTGTAAGTGGTCTTTCCGGCGTTCAGGACTATTTTTGCAAAAAAAAAAAAAGACCACTTACAGGACTAAAATTGTCGCCGGAGAAAAACTAGGACCAAAATCGAAAAACGTGTCTAGTTAGAGGACCAAAATTGTAATTTAGCCCAAACAACCAACTTGGATAATGCATATGAAATAATTGAACGACAGTCGAAATTCACTTTTGATCGAAAATCATAAATACAACTTAATTACACGTTTAAAGAAACTTAATAAAATTTTCTGGAAAAATGCGAACTTAAATAAGAAAATTATTGGGTTGATAAATATTACAAAAGAATTCGACATATAGTGCTATTGATGCATTCTATCTCATATATATGTATATTTTCAATGGGAAATTAGGGATAATGACACAATCTGGAATATTTTTAAATAACGGGACAGCTACATATTTTTTATAGGGAGAAGGACAACTGCATAATTTTTATAGTGAGAAGGACAAACAATGAATCCCAAAAACAGTGAATCTCCCTAGTGAATCCCGAAATCAGTGAATTTCGACAGTGAATCCCGAAAATCAGTGAATTTTTTTTCGACAATGAATTTTGAAAATTAGTGAATTTCGGCAGTGAATTTAAACAGTGAATTTCGAACACAAGTGATTTTCGACAGTGAATAAATAGTTTTGTCCTTTATGCAAACGTGTCAAAAGACTGTCCTTCTACTCAATTGATGAAATATTTCTGTGTTTCTCCCTCATTCCCCCTATTTTCAAAAATGCAATAACATTCATCCTTGTTATATACCATATGGAATAATGTGTTATATGCCAATCTTCTCTGGTTAGATCGAAATCATCATTGTTCAAATGAACTTTCAGATATCATTCTCTAATATTTGACATAAGCAACACATAAAATGCAAAATTAAAGACAATTGATATAGTATTCTTTGCCTTGGCTGAATTCTGAAATTGAATAACTCCAACACAAAAGTTACCGACGTCTAATTCCTTGACGGGATTGCTACAAGAACTCCTATGGCTTGCTGAAGATTTTTTGAAAAATGAGAAATGTTTTGTTTAGAAAAAAATATACTTAAGTGAAAAATGGGTTGTGAATACTAGAGACATGCAATTGATATCCTAAATTACAACTCCTAAAACACGGGGAGGGGAAATGAATTGCATTTATGGTAGTTAAACTTTACTTTCCTTTTTATTTTTGATGTTCTCAAGAATATTGGGTAAAATGAAAATTGGGTCGTGACATTTTCTCCGTGATGCTAGGTGTTCCGGGATAGTTAAGTGGAGATGGTGGCGTGACTGTGTGTATCTTTTGAAAAAAATTGCTTTGGGGTAGATGGATAAGGGAGGTAGGGGTTCAACGAGAAACGTAATTGTTATTGATGCAAAAAAATTAATGAAATATTTCTGTCATTCTCCCTAATTTTTATGGGGTGTTGATCATACGGCATTGGGTGTTGGTGTGTAATTTTTATTGATTATCTAAAAAAGGAAATTAAAAAAATTAAATTTAAATTCCATAAAAAGATACATCAAGTTCAATGTATTTTCACTAGGTGGTCCAGCATTTTCCGCAAAGAATATAATAATAAAAAAGTCAAAAAGAAAATGTGTCCATCATTTTGCCTACAAAAAGGGATACACTATTATTGTTTTGCACATCGCAAACCCCTCTCAAGTCTTAAGCCGACAGACCCTCTGCTCTAAAACCCTTCTATATCTTAATCAAATTTCTTTTTGAAATCTACTTTCTTAGCTCGAGCAAAGTTAGATTCGATTTCTGATTTCAAGCACAAGGTGTGTCTACTTTCTTTTCTTTCTTTTTTTTTTTACGTTTTGTTTGTTTTGTTTTGCTTTTTATTTTTTTTCTCGCATACTGCTCACTAGGAGATGAGGAATGTGATCCTCTCAGAGTCTCAATGGTCCCCTTAATTAGTGACTATGTCGATTTTTTTATTGGGTGTGATTTATTTATTCTTTTATTAACCAAAGAAATTTCTCCGGCACGGGTGAACTTTCAAATCTTCGGCACCGGGTTGAAAATTTTAAATCTCCAATAGCATTATAAAATCATTGAAATCAAAGGAAAGATCATCGGAATCGGAGTCACCGGACGGACGGACAAATTCATGCTCCTGAGTGCAGAGGATCCGCACTCATTACTCATGGTGAAAATTATGATGAAAAGGAAAGAAAAAAAAAAAAAACAAAATGCATTACAAAAACTTTGTTTTTAGATACAATGACATAGAATATACTCAAGGGTGCTTGTTATTAAAACTATCATACTCAGTAAGCAACGGTTAATGGCCCACAATTCTTAATACATTTATGTTTCTTTAAAGACTTTAGAAAAGACATGTAATTTTTTATTCTTAACCAGAAAAGCGTAGTCAGATTCTCTATCCACATAATCGCATTGAATAATTTTGTGTTTCAAGTTTGCGTAATAATTATCTACCAATGTAGTTCCGTCAATCCTATGGTTAATTTGTTTCTATCCTATGGTTAATTTGTTTCTATACATATGTTATCATATGCAAGCTAGCTTGTTATTCTATATACCGTAGAGAATTTTTCATGAATGCATTTCCATGTTAGATAGTTTATTACCAACAGTATGTAATTGTAAATTTCACAAAGGAAGACCCCTTACAATTAATGTTGTAGTTTATGACGAGTGAAGTTGCTAAAGTTGGATCTATTTTAATTTTCACGGATATCCTGATTGTCTTTTATTTGTTTGGTCGAGGGTCAAGCTCAGTTTCCGTCAGGTGCTCAAGGTGTAAAAGGAAAAATGAAGAAAATCGAAAAAGCAAACAAAGTGATGGCAACTAACTGTCTTTCGCTAATTTACAGAGAAACTTAGATGCTTTTGGTTCATTTTGTACTTGCTTTTGCAGATTGTGAAACTGAAGGAGGACAATTTGAATGGCTAAGAAGTACCTGCACATACTAATACAGATAGATTGCATGCGAAGGATGAGTACATTGGATAGACTGCAAGTAGATTCTACCTATACAGAGTTTGCATATACTATTACAGAAAGATCGTTGTTCATGACATATCATTTTGTATGGATTTTGATAGGTATTGTCATTGCTTTTTCCTTTTTTGTGTTGTACTTGTTGTTATTTCCTATCAGATCTCTGTGATCTTTCTAGCAATCAAGCATGCACTTCAAGAACTATTGTACTGATGAATGATTTATTTAATGATCTTCGATTCCCTCAGGAAGTGTGTGTAATTTAATATGGTAAAACCGACTTACCGTATTTCATCTTTCAGAATTTTCAAGAATCTTGTGATCAAACCAAGTGCAGCGATGACCTCAGCTTCAGAAGTTCTGAAATGGATTCTTATCTTCAAATCGTGAAGGATTTGGTTGTAGAGCTACATATGAAGGATCCGGTCGATGAGCTAACATGTCTTAATGAGGACGGTGGTCCATCCCGGAGATACACACGGCAGAATCCTGAACTAAAGCTTCGATCCCTTCAACGAACAATCTCAACATTGAAGCAAGCGAGGAAGCCTTAACTCTCGGTCAAGTACTAGCTACTAATGGAAGTTCTAGTGTGGTTTCCTCAAATGACCAAATGAAGCGGAAAATCAGTTGGGCCTCAAGTACGTGGTGGTGAAAATGATGTAAAAGCTTCAAGAAATCCGCGTGAAAAATATCCAACAAAACGTGGCGAAAAATGAACAATAGGACTTCTCTCTCAAGATCTTCCACCAATATGGCCGAGATTGACAATTCGGGCTCCTCAACGCCAATATCAACCAGGATGGATGAAGACGAGAGAGGGAAAGAAGTAGAAGCGAGTCGGTGATTTGAACAGTCATGACTCTTGTCTACCGACGACCTAAACCTAACCTTGGAAACGGCGCCGAAAGGCGACGGACATTACCTAGGCTATACGGATCCTAACCGGCGGTGTACCGGGTCAAATTGTAGTGCTAGTCCGGTGAGTCGGTCGTATTCCTCGGGAAAACATGGTAATTCTTTTAAGTGGGGTTAAACACCAAGAAGCTATTATTAACTCGATCTAAGTCGCAGTTTATCATTTTCCTAGGTTAGATTATGTTAGTAGTTAGATTGTTAGTAGTGCATAAAGTAAAATAAGTAAATAAATACTAATATAATATATATATTTTTGGAATCTAGCCAAGAATTATGTTACTGAATCAATATCTCTTTTTAGTTAATAAATGAGACAGTCTTTTCCTTGATACAAGGAGGTCAATTATATATGAACCGGTGTACTCCTAAGCTAGACAACTCCTCCTCACACGAGCGTATGAAATTGTCATATGTCCATTGTCATCAGTCCAAGGTCCACAACTGTTACGGTTTTTCTGAACAGGTCCCGAGTACAAATCTACCTTTAGATAAAAAGGAGTCATTCCGTTCGTCAAACGGTCAATTTTATTTAAAAAGCTCCGGTTGTCAAAGCCGGACGATTCAACTTTCCGGTTTAAGTTTCAATTAAACTGTGATTTTAACATTATTACGATCTCGAGTACAAATTTCAATAAGATTCATTTTTCCAGGACAAATCTGTCCCCGGGTAGGAAATAGGATTCCGTTTGTTAGACAAACGGCCATTTTTACCCTCCGGTCTTTCTATTACGATCTCGTATTCTAATCGCGAGTTGTCAATTCATTAGATTACGTTCAAATAGAAAGAGATTCATTATAATCGGTTTTAATCATTATTACCAGAGTCGATCATTCATTTTACCAAAAGATTAACTAATTCAGATTCATATCTTGGCTAGATATATTTTTAGTTTAACATAGATATATAAATAGAAATAGAAATAATAAACATAACAATTTTAGAATATATTACCGGTTATGACTATCGAATCGGGGTCGTTTCCACCGGATCTAACATGCCAAAGCTTCGAAATCAACAATCTTCGATAATTATTCCGCCATTACAACGATACTATAACCATTTTATTTATATATGTGAAAAACATATATACATACATACATAGACATATATATGTATATACGGACCCCGAAAAGAAAATTAAAAGAGAAACGAGATGAAAAGATCTAGATCTAGATCTATATATATATATATATAGATAGATCTATCACATATATATTCATATATAAAATATATATATATATATATATACATGAAGGGTGTTTGTATATATATATATATCATATATGTATATATATATATATATATATATATATATATATATATATGATCTTCAAAGCAAAATAAAAAAATAAAAAAAAAAAAGAAAGAAAGACGAGGTGAAGAAAAGAAAGGAGAAAGAAAGAAGAAAAGGGGCCGCATTCTCTGTTTCTGAGGCTCTGTTTATATAGCAAAATGGGGAGGCCGGATCGATCCGGATTGGTGCCGGATCGATCCGGTGGTGATCAATTCTAGATCCTTCTAAAACTTCTAAAATTCATATCTTGAGTTGTAGACCTCCAAAAATTATGATTCAAACGTCAAAATTAAGCTCTCGGAAAATTCTTCAACTTTCATGAAGGACTCTTCTTCAGAAAACGTCTTTTTGATGGGCCATTCCCATTACGCGTCGTTTTGCGACATTTTCCTTAATACAAATCAATTAGCCACTTGACCACCATTTGAGTTGTAGAAGTCCGATTGACTTGATTCAAAATCCATTGGAAAGCTTTTTTGAAGATATACAACTTTTATGAAGGAAACTTCTTCAGAAAATGTCGTTTTGATGAGCCATTCGTATGTCGTGTCGTTTTCGGGATTTCTACTAATCCGAATTGATTAGTCAATTGACCATAACTTGAGTTTTAGACCTCCAATTGACGTAATTCAAAGTGCGTTGGAAAGCTTATGTGAAGATCTACAACTTTCATTAAGAAGTCATCCCCTGAAAATGCCTCTAAGCTGGGTCAAATCTCTGTCGAAAATATGTAACGATTTAAGTACTTAGAAAATTTGCTCCGTTGAACTTATAAACTTGTGGCACCTTCTTCTAATCCTCTAAACACATCTTTTAGACTCAAAACATGTCGTTACGTGGAATCTTGGTCAATGTATAATCCTGCAATGAACCACCAAAATACCAAACGTAAATCCGACACGACACTCCGGTTACTAAACCGGTACAAAAACTAATAAAAAACTTATAAAAATACGATAATTTATATAATAACTACTACTTATATATTTGGATAAAACTTAGTAATTTTGACTTGATTTGATACAATAATGCTCAAAATGGTATCAATATTGGGGTAAAATGTCGTAATAATGATCATAAATTTATCTCTCATCACAACCCCCTACTTAGCTTTTGGTCGTCCTCGATCAAAACAAGCGATAAAACAAAATGAATAAGAGATAAATTCATGAAGATAGAAGGTATAAGGAACAACCAAGATAATACAACCATTAGAATTACAACCAGGCTTTAACCTCAATATAAATGTATAACAGAGTGTGTGTGTGACAAGCCTTTTCAATTTCCACTATCCTCTCTTGAATAATTCAAGCAAACGCACAAATATCCATTCAGACAGCCTTAATGACTTTTCTAGGTATAGTAGTAACAGTTCCACACAAAGTTCTTCCGTGTACTTATTAGGATAATCCCTAAAGCATATCATTCAGTTTATACTGGGGATAGTCAGAAGATAGTTAAGTTTTCAACCTTTTTTTTTTTTTTTTTTTCATGAACTTAATTTCACATGTGTAGCATATGCCTTCATTCCCAGCAATAGGACGTTTCGTGATAACACCCTAGCTGGACTACTATCATCAGGCAGTCGGGAGCTTTTAAACCTCATAGTGATATAGGACGTTTCGTGATAACGCCCTACCGCACTCAAATCATTGGTAGCTACAACCGACATATATATAGTTCATCTCTTTCTTTTTTTTTTTTTTTTTTTTTTTTTTCATAAACTTAACTTATATCATTTCTATCACATTCAAACCTTCAGATATTCACAGTACACGTTCAAAAGTTAGGTACTAAGTTACTGCTATTATCTAGAATAACCACTAGGATACTGAATGGATACAGTTTAAAATTTTCGTTTCAATATCAAAGGCTTACGTGAAAGAATTCATGTTACACAACTATATTTGGAATTACAATGCACTTACGGTTCACATTGGTTATACACATCCAAATTGATCATTACATCTTCAAATCCATGAAATATATACCTTATACAGTTTATTTTAATCAACTAAATAATGTTCGAAAAAGATCGAAAACTAAGAGATTTATTGATATAAAATAAACATTAATGCCATTGCTAGACCAACGACTCCACTCCCCACTTACGAACTTACATTGTCCTCAATGTAAAGTGAGTGTAAATAAGTTGTTGGGAAAGCAATGGTGTACTAAAACAAGTCAAAACAAATACTGGATGATATCAAAGGGTGGGTGGGTGGGTTAAAGTTATGACCATTGTGTGTGCAAATAAAATAAAAGTATGTGGAGTGTGACAGTGTAATGCAAAAGGGTAGATAAACACACCACATAAACTTTTATTGATTTAAAACACACAATATTCCACAGTAGTTGAACTAATACATGTCACACATTATTTTTGAAATTTAAACAGACTAGATCATGAAATGTAACGTATGGCAAAGTATTAACTCTGAGTCTTTTATACCCAGATCCTCAAGGGTTATTTCAAATCGTTCGAACAACCTAAGTCTAAGAAATGATGCATTTGAATTTTCTCTTTTTTTTTCCATCAGGATTTTCGGATAACCGCCTAATCGTTCCCTTTTAATGTCATTCAAACATTCATCCTAAGACTTGGTGAAACAAAATGAAAATCAATCCGAAGTATTCGCAAAGTATCATCCAAAGTATGAGTAATTATTATATTTAACATTCTTACGGGCTGCCTCCCGGTAGCGCTTTTGGTTAACGTCGTTTGCTCGACAAACTTAAGCAACTAATATAATATACTAAACTAAATGGGATATTTCTAACAATTACTCACCAGAGCATGTAACAATTAAGCACATGAATCAACTAGAAATAAATGTTTAAGGAGTAAAAGGGAAGGATAGTACCCGTCATTGACTACATTTATAGTCTATAGCCAGACTTTACCGTGCTTCAGTTTTTAAGGCACTGGTGGTGGGTCATCCTCACGCACCGCATCCTTCTTCAATACTGGTTTCCAACAGAGGTTAGACAATTTCCACCAATCCACACGATTCTTGAACTTTTCCTTTGATTTTCGAGCTTTCGGTTTGCGAGCCTTCATATTATTGCTAAAGTCATCTTCTTCAATTACCTGCGTGTTAGTACAATCCACAACAAGGGAACACAAAGTGTCTACACAAGAACTAGATTCTAGTGTAATGTATGGATATTTCAATGAATTGTAAATGTTGAAGATAACGCTCTCATGATTAACTCCAAAACTAAACTCTCCCTTTCAAACATCGATGAAAGGGGTATTAATAGTTAAGCACCGAAAAGTGTCAAGAAAATATGCATACTTATTATCCAACTTCATCTTTTTCATTTCATTTCTCGGGGAATGGGGGAGTAATTCAAGATCAATTAAAGTAGGGTTAGAATGTATACCTCCCTTACCCTTGTCGTTAAACGAAGATGGTAAAGCTTCCTGGAATGATTGTGCCTTTTGAAGACATAGTGTGTCATCATTCAGTACATTTTTCTTCAAAATATGCACTGGATATGGTGATGCCTTATTAGATTGAATCGAGATGAATTTGGGGTGAGCCGGATAAGGTTCGTTTTGAAATGGCCCTTTAGATTCCATATTCTTCTTATATTTACCATTTAAATCATCATCTACTACATTAATTCTCATGTTTTCTAATCCATTACTTCCACAGATCCTTCCACTTCTGGTAATAACAGCATTTACCTCTCCCGGGTTTCTTTCAGTATTACTTGACAGCTCTCCTGGAGGTTTACTGTTTTTACGTTCCACTTCTCTACTCAAGTGATATTCCAGATTCCTCAATGAAGCTTCTATAATTCTTATTCTGGTATCATGTCCACTCATATATGTTTTCAACGTACTCATATCCTTAGTGACTGTACCTATAGAAGTCATCATGGTTTCCATATTCGAGCTTGAGTTGACATCATACCCATCGATTTTCGATTAATTTCTCCCATTTATCAACTCCTTCAGGTTGAGTTGAACTTTGGGTGACTGGTATGCTTTGAGTGGTATATTGTGGATACGATCTAGGTAATGATTGTAGATTCTGATTCGAGGTATCTCCTTGATAAACTAGATTTGGATTCTTATATTGGATTGGATACGGTGGTTGTCCTTGCTTACTAGGGGTTTCAGACCAATGAAAAGTAGGGTGATCTCTTCTTATAGCATTAAACGAGTTTGAATATGCATTGTTCAAATTCCTATGTTGTAAAAAACTCACCTTTTCCCTTGAATATCCTTTTGGTTCTTCCATCCCTAATGACACATTATCATGACTTGAGTATTCATTCGGTATGATATTTTCTGAGTTTATAGTTTTACTAGCTAATAAGCCGTCAAATTTCCTACTCAAATTCTCCAAGTGTGCTAGAACTTCCGTATTCGATGTAAATTCTCCTGCAAAAGCTACTTTTCTTGTGCTAGAACCGGTTTCCCACATACGATTATTTTTGGAAATCTTTTCTATAGCATCGTAAACTACTTGGGCTTCACTCATCATTAACGAACCACCACATGCATGATCTACATCTGCACGTGAGTCTCTCCTTAAATTACGACAGAAAAGTTGGATTTGCATATCTAAGGAATAACCATGATCGGGACAAGCTCTTAATAACTTTTTAAATCTTTCCCAAGCATTCCCAAACGTTTCTTCAGATCCTTGTTTAAAGTTGGCAATTTCGACTATTAATTCCAATTTTCTACCAGGAGTAAAATACCGCTTTAAAAACTCGGTTTGAATATCCTCCCAACTAGTCAGTGAATGATGTGGAAGTGACAGAAACCAATCTTGTGCTCTTCCTTTTAAAGAAAAAGGAAACATAGACATCCTCGTTAATTCATAATGAGCACCATGACTTTTGGCTGTATTACACAATTCTTCGAAAAGATAGAGGTGATGATGTGGATCCTCATCATTTTCTCCTAGAAATTGGGCTCTTGTGTCAATTAAACCAAAAAGATGAGATTTTATTTCAAAATTATTTGCTCCTTTATTGGGTAAACGAATTGGATTATTAATCTGGTACCTTCTTACGGTCTGATCACATATTGGTCTCGGGTTAGGCTGGTTTTGATTATTACGATTATGCTTATTCCGATTCTGATTATTTTTATTATTCTGATTCTGGTTATTAGGTTGAGGTAAATTCTGATTAAGGTTTTGGCCATACCCTTGAGCATGAGCAATCCCTTGTTCAGGTGTTTCACCAACGGTTTCGGCCATTTTCGTAACTCGATTTGACAATTCTTGTGGAATAGAAAATATCGAATAGAAAATAACACAAAATCGATAAAAAAAACCACATTTTTTTTTCTCCTCGGTAATTACCGAATCCACTCGATATTTACCGAGTAGTTTTTTTTTTTTTTTTTCTCTCTCTCTCTCGGTAATTACCGAAGCCACTCGTATTTATCGAGTATTTTTATAAAAAAATTGATATCTTACCAAATAGGTAGGTACCAATGAAAATAAAAATACAAATGAGATTGAGAAATGTAGTGACTTATCCTCGGCTGTTATGACCACGTTTACTTTCTACTATCGAAAATAGAAAATAACTCGAATTTGGTAGAAGAAGAAAATTGGTAACTAAAAGAAGGTAGATACCAACGGAAAATAAAAAATAGAAATGTGATAAGAAAGCTGACGGACATTACCTAGGCTATACAGATCCTAACCGGCAGTGTACCGGGTCAAATTGTAGTGCTAGTCTGGTGAGTCAGGTGGTATTCCTCAGGGAAAACATGGTAATTCTTTTAAGTGGGGTTAAACACCAAGAAGCTATTATTAACTCGATCTAAGTCGCAGTTTTATCATTTTCCTAGGTTAGATTATGTTAGTAGTTAGATTGTTAGTAATGCATAAAGTAAAATAAGTAAATAAATACTAATATAATATATATATTTTTGGAATCTAGCCAAGAATTATGTTACTGAATCAATATCTCTTTTTAGTTAATAAATGAGACAGGTCTTTTCCTTGATACAAGGAGGTCAATTATATATGAACCGGTGTACTCCTAAGCTAGACAACTCCTCCTCACACGAGCGTATGAAATTGTCATATGTCCATTGTCATCAGTCCAAGGTCCACAATCGTTTACGGTTTTTCGAACAGGTCCCGAGTACAAATCTACCTTTAGATAAAAAGGAGTCATTCCGTTCGTCAAACGGTCAATTTTATTTAAAAGGCTCCGGTTGTCAAAGCCGGACGATTCAACTTTCCGGTTTAAGTTTCAATTAAACTGTGATTTTAACATTATTACGATCTCGAGTACAAATTTCAATAAGATTCATTTTTCCAGGACAAATCTGCCCCCGGGTAGGAAATAGGATTCCGTTTGTTAGACAAACGGCCATTTTTACCCTCCGGTCTTTCTATTACGATCTCGTATTCTAATCGCGAGTTGTCAATTCATTAGATTACGTTCAAATAGAAAGAGATTCATTATAATCGGTTTTAATCATTATTACCAGAGTCGATCATTCATTTTACCAAAAGATTAACTAATTCAGATTCATATCTTGGCTAGATATATTTTTAGTTTAACATAGATATATAAATAGAAATAGAAATAATAAACATAACAATTTTAGAATATATTACCGGTTATGACTATCGAATCGGGGTCGTTTCCACCGGATCTAACATGCCAAAGCTTCGAAATCAACAATCTTCGATAATTATTCCGCCATTACAACGATACTATAACCATTTTATTTATATATGTGAAAAACATATATACATACATACATAGACATATATATGTATATACGGGCCCCGAAAAGAAAATTAAAAGAGAAACGAGATGAAAACGAGATCTAGATCTAGATCTATATAAATATATAGATAGATCTATCACATATATATTCATATATAGAATATATATATATACATGAAGGGTGTTTGTATATATATATATATCATATATGTATATATATATATATATATATATATATATATATATATATATATATATATATATATGATCTTCAAAGCAAAATAAAAAAAAGAAAGAAAGACGAGGTGAAGAAAAGAAAGGAGAAAGAAAGAAGAAAAGGGGCCGCATTCTCTGTTTCTGAGGCTCTGTTTATATAGCAAAATGGGGAGGCCGGATCGATCCGGATTGGTGCCGGATTGATCCGGTGGTGATCAATTCTAGATCCTTCTAAAACTTCTAAAATTCATATCTTGAGTTGTAGACCTCCAAAAATTATGATTCAAACGTCAAAATTAAGCTCTCGGAAAATTCTTCAACTTTCATGAAGGACTCTTCTTCAGAAAATGTCTTTTTGATGGGCCATTCCCATTACGCGTCGTTTTGCGACATTTTCCTTAATACAAATCAATTAGCCACTTGACCACCATTTGAGTTGTAGAAGTCCGATTGACTTGATTCAAAATCCATTGGAAAGCTTTCTTGAAGATATACAACTTTTATGAAGGAAACTTCTTCAGAAAATGTCGTTTTGATGAGCCATTCGTATGTCGTGTCGTTTTCGGGATTTCTACTAATCCGAATTGATTAGTCAATTGACCATAACTTGAGTTGTAGACCTCCAATTGACGTAATTCAAAGTGCGTTGGAAAGCTTATGTGAAGATCTACAACTTTCATTAAGAAGTCATCCCCTGAAAATGCCTCTAAGCTGGGTCAAATCTCTGTCGAAAATATGTAACGATTTAAGTACTTAGAAAATTTGCTCCGTTGAACTTATAAACTTGTGGCACCTTCTTCTAATCCTCTAAACACATCTTTTAGACTCAAAACATGCCGTTACGTGGAATCTTGGTCAATGTATAATCCTGCAATGAACCACCAAAATACCAAACGTAAATCCGACACGACACTCCGGTTACTAAACCGGTACAAAAACTAATAAAAAACTTATAAAAATACGATAATTTATATAATAACTACTACTTATATATTTGGATAAAACTTAGTAATTTTGACTTGATTTGATACAATAATGCTCAAAATGGTATCAATATTGGGGTAAAATGTCGTAATAATGATCATAAATTTATCTCTCATCATCTACCTAATTAATGTAACATGCCTTGATCAGAGGTGTCTGTAAATTCAAGAAGATATGGAACTTGTTTGGTGGGTTTTGATCGAGTAGATGGATACACAAAGTTGGATCATCAGATTAACATTATGGCAGTCTTACTGCCAGAAATATATCCAATTAAACTATAAAAAATGGTATTCTCTCTCAAGATGTAATGCGGAGGCGATTGGTGATCATATGGAAGTCATTTAGGAAGGTTCTGCTGCTGCTGATGAAATCGTTAGACCTGTTGGAATCGAGCTTCAATATTTGCCATTTAGGACACATGAAAGAGAAGCTTGAAGAAGAGGTGGAAAAATTGAACAGTGAAATGATAGAACAAAAGCTTGAAAAGTCAAAAACCGAAGAAGAAATCGAAGAGATCAACAGGCAGATAAATGAGCTGCAGGAGTTGTCTAGAGTTATAGTTATGAAGGCGAAAAAATGAATGGGGAAATCGAGTTGTTGCGGTCGAAATAGAAGGGCGTTGAAGATGGAATCAGTAGTATCCGTTCGAGTTTGAAGATCAAGCCATGATTTGAGAAGTTATCGAGAGGATCAATAATTTAGTTAGAGTTTGTTAACATAATCATGTTTAAAATGGTAAATAGTATGTTGTACAAGCAGTAGAATAAAGATTCTAGAGTTGGTAACATTGTCTTTATAAAAGGTACCTAATTAGTATGTTGTACATGTACTATAGAGATTCTAGAGTTTCCGAAAACCGGTAACAGTATCTTAAAAAAGGCGTACCCTATTAAATTCACTCTTTTTTTTAACAGCAAAAATAAATATTATTAAAACTGCAACAAGAAGCTGAAGATAAAAAAGAGAAGAGGATTTAGAGTATAAATCACAAAGTTCAACCAAGAACCAGCGGAAGACACAAGGTAACAAGTAACAACACCTTACCAAAGACGAAATGATACAAAGGAGACAAGTACAATAGCATCAGACACATCAGAACATCACCACGTAGACCAAGTAGACTCGGAAAAAACTGCAGCAAATTAAATTGTTGGCACCACACTTTGCGCAAAAGCATTGCACGGGTCTTCCAGCCAATTATGCCATTCCCCGTGCCAATTTTCGCACCTACCTTTAATACATTCAAAGGTACGGGCCAACGTTTCATGAACAAGAGCATCCACATTAGTTTCTTTTGCTCGAAAAAAATCGCATTCTCGTTACAACCATAAGCACCACGGGGTTGAGCGTTTTATGGCAATCCAAATCAAATTTTTTATACAAATTTTAATTGATGAAGGCACAAAACCATAAAATGATTCACAGTTAAGAGGTAGAAAGCCTGGCAAGTTCCACCACAAAAATACACTCTTCCACATATCTTGGGCCACCGGAAAATGAAGAAGAATATGAAGCTCGTCCTCGTCAGTAGTATTGCAGAATGGTCAAAGAGCACAATTGATGGGAAAACCTTCTCTTATCTCATTCTTCTTACCTGTTTTTGTACGATTCCGTTACCATTCCGATACCAAATAACATTAGATGATGTCCATTTTTTTACTTTTGAAACCACGATCTTGTAGCTAATAATAATATTAAAAAAAACTATGATCCAGTATCCACGATGAATTTCTGATGCATGAATCAGTTTCTATCAATTAATTGGATCTCGTGGAATGTTTTTATCTTGTATTTGATGGATGGGTTATGCGTACTCGATGGAAAGTATACATAAATGTTAAAGATTTTAATGAACAACAATGGAAGTTTGTTGGTATATGAACTGATTCTAAACCTTATGCTTTCCGTGGAACTCGATAATGACTCAGATTTATTTGGAGCTATTAGTGAAATAATTTATGCAGTGACAACGAATATGTAGTGATACTGAAGTGTAAAATGATTTATGCAGTGACACGTGATTTTGTATTCATAAATTATCAATGAAGATGTAGTGACACATGACCTGGTCTTCATAAAGTATCCTTAAAGATGTAGTGATATTGATTTGGTCATCATAAAGTGTCACTGATTCGTTCTCTGCTATTTCTAATTGACATTTCAACTTTTGTTACTGCATATGATAATATTGATGTCACCGCATATACGATTGTTATTTCACTAATGATTGTCCCTGCATCTGTAATTGACAATGTAATTGTATCATCAATTGTTGTTATAACGGATCGTAAGAGTTGATGGTGATTGTGAGAAGAACAAGAACACAGATTTAACATGGTTTACGACAATGTGTCGACTACTCCACGGACAAATATGGATATTTTATTATTCATAGAGAGTTACGAAAAAGATTACAAAGATGTTACAAATACAATGGTATTTATTGGCCTTGGGATTAAAACCCTAACCACTTTAACAGTCCATGAAGACGTGTTCCCTAAGTAATGTTGAGTACAACCTCGGACAACAGACGACACGAGAGACGATAAAATCAGTTCACCGCTTTAGATGAACACCAGACTCAGCAGCAGTAGTACATTGATCAGCTTACCAAATAGACTTCCAACACAGACTCAATAGCATAATTTAAGTCAGCATTACGAATATCTCCATTGGCTTGAACTCCATGATGACTAACAAACCAGATGCACAACCAAGTGTCAGATTTCCTCGTGTCTTCCGATTTGAATATCTTAGCAAAACCCCCACTTCAGCTAAGTATTCCAGATTCAGATTAATAATTTTGGATGTTTAGCAAGTCCAAACACAGTTGAAACTTGTCCCTTGGAACAAATTTAGTGAACATATCAGCAGGATTAATATCAATGATGATCTTTTCCATCTTGACCCTCCTCTCATTCATTCAGACAATGATACCTCACATCAATGTGCATGGTTCTCTCATGATGAACCCGATCCTTATCCAATCATATTGCACACAAACTATCACAATACACCTTTACTTGATCTTGATGCATACTCAGATCATTGACCAGCCCTTTTAACCAGATTGCTACATTTGTTGCTTCTGTCAGTGCCATATACTATGCCTCAGTAGTAGATAATGTCATTGTTTCTTGTAAAGTTTCCTTCCAACCTACCACAAAAACAACCAAAGTAAATACATACCAGTCATAGATCTTCTGCTGTCCATATTAGCAGCATAATCAGAATCACATTACCCTATGACCAAACATTGAGTACCACCTCCATAAATGAGTCCAACATCAGAAGTACCCCTAAGGTACCTAAACACCCACTTCACATCTTTCCAGTGTTCCTTTCCAGGTTGAGCCATGAACTTGCTGACAACACTGATTGCCTGTGCCAAATCAGGCCTAATGTAGACCATGGCATACTTCAGACTTCCTATTGCACTAGTATATGGAAATCTTGGTATGTATTCTTCCTCCTCAGCAGATTGTGTAGCAAACAAAGCAGGAAAATGTAGATTTGATGCCATTGGAGTGTCTATAGATTTGACAGCTGACATGCCAAACTTGGACGGTATCTTCTTAATATAATCCCTTTGAGACAGAAACAACTTCCATTGCTTTCTATTTCTATAGATCTCAATCTCCAGCTTTTTCTTTGCTTTCCCCAAATCCTTCATCTCAAATTCAGGTTTGAGCAGATTCATCAGATCTTAAGTGTCAGACTTGTTTACAACATCTATCTACATATCATCTTCATACAGAACCAGATAGATGACTGAACCATCCTTTAGCTTGTTGTGATAAACATAAAAATCATATAGACTTTTGTTATAGCCCAGCTGAATCATATAGCTGTCAAACTTCTTATACCAATGCCTTGGAGTCTACTTAAGTCCATACAAGGACTTCCTTAGTTTACAAACATACCTTTCTTTTCCAGGAACTTAAAACCACTGCGGTGAGCCATATATATATATATATATATATATATATATATATATATATATATATATATATATATATATATATATATTATCAACATACCCGTGTAGAAAAATTGTCTTCATATCTAGCTGCTTAAGTTCAAGATTCTGATGTGCCAGCACTTTTAATAACACACTGATGGAGGTGTGTCTGACTATTAGTGAGAATATCTCATCATAATCCACCCTATCCTTCTGACTGAACCCTCTAGCAACCAAGCATGCTTTATATTTTGTTTCCTCGGCAGGTGATATTCTTTCCTTTTTCTGGAAGATCCATTTGCAGCTAACAACCCTTCTCTCATGTGGCTGTTTGACCAGATCCCAACTCTAATTCTTCTAAAGTGACTCCATTTCATTTCCTATGTAAGTAATCCATTGAGATGCCTCTAAATATGTGACAGGTTTCTTGTAAGTTGTTGGCTCAGACCTATCCACCTCTTCAGCTATCTAAAGTTCATATCCAACTATGTCCTCAAACCATACCTTGTGGGGGGGTCTAACATTGGTCCATCTAGCTCAGCTGAGAGCTAAGCTATACTCTGCTAACCAACTTCTGTTGTTTGAGTATCACCGACCCTTTTTCAGTTGACTTGTTAGGATTTAGACCTGTTGAGTGTTGACTATCCTCAATTGAGGCTAATTCAGATGACTGAATTTGCAGCTCCTCCCGCTTGTCAACCCTCTGAGTTTCAGATCTAATTTCAGATTTAGATTCACTGGTTAGTTGAGCATATAATTTTCATCAAAGACAACACTTTTGCTGAGTATAACCCTATTTTTAGCTGATGACTGTGTACCCCTTAACTCATATTCATACCCTACAAATACTCCATTCTTGGCCCTAGGTTCCAGTTGTTTTTTTATAATACAAAAAACACTAATAATAATAAGAACAATAATAATAACAAAATCAAATCAAATCACTTTTCAAACCCCTCATTTTATGGAAATCATTCAATGAAATACACCTAACAAATCACGCATATGAAATCCTATGTATAACTTCCTCAATATCACTTCTCTCATTTCTCTCATCAATCTTTCTTCATCTTCAATAATCAAATTTTATATACACTGCCATCAACTGCACAAAGCAACGCCATCATCAACTATGTATGTACATCAAGATATTGAGGGTAGCAGACAGATATGTAGAGCATGAGATGACCTATGAAGGCATATAATGATATTTTTGCAAAATAAACAAATTTCATATGATATATATTGCATATGAAATATACCTTCAATAACATGGTAGTAAATTGTGCTTCCAAAAAACCCTCAGACCTGAGTTATCTGCAGGCTTCCCTGACCATACCTCAAGTGGTGTGAGGCCCCCTATTGATTAACTAGCATGATGTGTTCACAGCCTCTACCCAAAATCTCCTTGCCAACCCAACATTAGATAGCATGCACCCTGCCCTCTCCAAAAGAGTTTGATTCATTCTTTCTGCAATACTATTTTGTTGTGGACTATATCTGACTGTATGATACCTAGCAATGCCTTATTTCTTGCCGAATTCATCAAACTCAGACCAATAGAATTCCAGACCATTATTAGTTCTTAGTCTCTTAATCTTCTTCCTAGTTTGATTCTCAACCAATACCATCCACTACTTGAAGTGCTTGAATGCATCACCCTTATGCTTCATCATTACTACTCAACCCATCATTGAATAATCATATATAAAGGACACAAAGCATCTGTGACCACCCAAAGACTCCACTCTTGAAGGCCCCTAACAATCAGAATGGACATAATCAAGTGTCCATTTTCTGATGTGAATTTCTTTTGGGAACTTGATCTTATGTAGCTTCCCAAACACACAGTGCTCACAAAATTCCAGCTCATTGACCTTACCAACAAACCTCGTTACCTAATCGATTCTAAACAATTCAGTCAATTATAAGCAACGATTTTAAAACCCATTTTCCCACACCCATTCGCAACATCATTTATAAAGTGGTGTGAGAGATCATGAATCAAGTGATCAAGTCAATTCAAGAATTAAGCACAAGTTTTAACACACGAATTCGTCGATACAATAACAATCAAGCACTACCCATTCACAATTTCATTAATTAAAAGGGGATTTAGCTATGTAGGAATTTAGCTACTCATTATAACTACAAAAGCAAGAAGCAAAAAAGAGATTAAAGCCATAAAACAAAAATGAAATGAAATTAATTACAAAAACACAAAAAAGTTGAGGTTTCTTCAAACTTCATACAAACCCATGTCAATTAGGGAAGAAAAAGACTTCAAAATACCAAAATTCCAAAAGTTGTGCTAGAATCTAAGCTAAACTATGTTTAATGTTGTAGAAAACGGATTATAATAAATAAAACGATCAAAACAAGTTATAAAAATTTATAATCCGGTCGTGGCCTCAAGTGCAAGGTCGTAGCAAAATGGTGTAACCGGAGTCGATCACGGGGAATTGGGGTTGTATCGATTCAAGTTTTAGTTGCAAATGTCACGAGTTTATACTAATTGCGAAACAATGAACAGTAAAAACGAAAGTGAACAGTGCGATGAACAAGAAATTTGCGAAAAAATAATAATTAACAACTAGGGTGAAGGCTTGAACAATTATCCAAATGCAGTGATATAAAAGCAAGCAAACACGGTTCCACGAATCAAACAAGTACCGGTTTCAAACTATTAATCAAATGATTCTATCCCAAGGTTACGATTATTACACCTAACCGAATGCCCAAATCTCTAATGGCTTAGATGATTTTATTCACAATCTTTTATCAAAGATTGATCCTTTAACGTTCTTAGGTGGGGATATTTATCAATATCCCCAATAATCTTGAATTGATCGAGGTATATATCGAAAAACCAAAATCCATCATATTTTTGTTTGAATCTTTTTATCGCTCATTTAAAGTATAACCAAGTTCCAAACATCATCCAACTTGTGGAACTAGACCTTTGCTTGATCACGAAGATTCCATATCCTTGACATTAAATACTAAGTTTGATTAGCTTCATTCACCGAGTTTGAACCCTCGGCCCTTCGCTGGTTGAGAAATTCATAAACAATCGGCGGCCATTTACGATATCATTTTATGAATCAAACTCTAATAAACCTATACATTTTATCTAGTCTTTTTTGCACTATAACAATGCTAGTATGGCACTCATCATCAAAACTAAGAAATAAGTCCAACATATAAATCAAGAAAGCAAAAAGATAAAAACACAAACGAAACAAATTCGCCTCATTTCTCATTATAAACATTTGTTCACGAAATTACAACTAGATACGGATAAACAATGAAAAGTAGCCGATCTATTGTCTCTTTTCTCTTTCTTGTCTAGCCTTCTCGGCTTGCTCTTGATAGGCTCGATCTCTTCTATCATTTCAACCATCCATTCATTCTCAATAAGTGTAAAGTCAATATAAGAATTGACTTGTTTCCACCAATTCCATGCTTCGGGCTTGATACGATTCACCCCGAAGCCAAACTTCATATACAAACTCTTAAATTCATTCGTTCTTTTGCTTTTGTAATTGCGCACCTTTTCACTCTCGCTACTCCTTCGTCTCCTCGGTAGATGCTCTTAAAGCTTCCTTGCCTCCCAAAACTTCAAACTCAAGAAGGAGTTGAGACCTTCATGAAATCCCATGTCACGATAGGGTCTCCTTCTCGTTGTAAAACTCTTTCTTGTACTTGTGATATCATCGAAGTTGCACTCGCCAGGTGCGGGTTGCCTAAAGGCATTTGTATCATCGGTCCATCTCTTTTGTGCAAAGAGTCTCGGTCATCAACAAAACGTGAGATGAGGCTGAATAGCTTCGTAAATAGTTCCGGTTCTAATCAAGTCCTTGATTGCGACGCTCGTTTCGGTACCCATCGGCGCTTCGCAAGTTTGTCAAGTTTTTGATGAATGGATGTAAATTGATCTTTCAAAAACTTGTCCTTCTCGAAGTGTGTTCCCTTGCTTGATATATCTTACATCATATATCATATCATTCAAAGCATTTTGAGTGGAAGCAAAGTTTGAAGCAAACTGTATTAGCGATTGTCCTGTTTTCATTGACCATCTTCATCGAGTTCTTCAAATCTCTCGTTCTTACTCGTCCAATTGAGTTCTTAACTCGTTGCATGTCATTTCTTACGTTCTTAACTCATTGACAACTTCAATTGGCACTCCACCGGCCATTCTACGTCGGTAGATCCATCGGCGAGCTCCTCAACTCTATATTGTGCCCGTTGTCCGCCGATGACCATGGCCCTACTCAAATCTCTCCCAAAGCGAGGGGAGGTCCTTCCTCAACCATTGCACCAAGAACATCTTCAAGGATAGGATCTTGTGCGGGTTCTTCAACAACTTCTTCCCCGTCCAAAAATTTGAAATTCTTCATCATTTAATTATAGTCCGGCTGACCAAGCTCATCCTCATTAACGGCGGTCTACCCGCGACTATCTTTTCCTACAAGCGGGCTCCACTTCCACGGCGGCCTCATCAATAACGGGGGGTTTCTCCAAACCCAAACACAGGTTCCAACCTTTGTCCAGGTGTCTTTGTTTGAGACTCGGCGAGCACTGACCTCGTGACCTCCCGTTCCAACCTTTGTGCGAGTCGTTGTTGTATCCCGGCAAACTCCGTACCTCCTCTTCAACTTCCCGTGGATTGAATATATTGGTATTATCCACTTGGAAACCTTCAAAGATGACCAATCTTGGTCGAATCATGGCGCTTTTGGTGAGAATTCCTTCAAAGTCAAATCCTCTTTGATATTCAATGGATTCCTCGTAACTAGCACTTGGTTCATCGAAGTCATGGTCTTTTCCACATCCAAATCGACATTCCGTACATCTTCGGGTTGTGCAAAGAGGGCTCTACAACATGAAATGTACTTGGTTCATCGAAGCCTGCCTTACCGGTACTCAAATTTATTCCTTCATTTATCAAGGCTTCTAGATCATCCATGGTGAGATCTTGTAGATCCTCATCCATTTCTCCAAATCTCGCCGTCGCCCACACGCAGACTTACCGGCATTTCCGGTGGATCACATTGTGCGGGTGGATCATTTATCAAAAGCGGTCCCCTAGATTCTCCCCGGTCCCGAGGGGAAATCTCCCGCAGAGTCGGATGATGAGGAAGAATCATCATCACCATCTCTTGGGTCTCCGAACTTGATACCCTCCTCCTTCTGCGTTGCTCATCAAACGTATCCATCGATCTTGATTGCGGCAAAGCAAGGTTGTATCAATCGATCCGGCAAGTTTTCCACTCCTAACTTGTCAAAAACCCATTCTTCAAAATCTTGTCATTGGTTGAGCAAATGTTTTTGTCTTTTGTAGAACCCAAACTTCCACTGGAAGTAATCGACAATTTGCTTTCAAGTTTGGGATCCACAAACTCTTCGGTTTTCTTGCTCTTTTTCACATGCCTCTCAAATGGCATAAAAGATCTTCTCGAGCAGCTTGGCTCCGGTAGCTTGTTGACCTCCAAAGGTTCCAACAAGCGATTCAAGGTATCTTCTACGGATGTTTGAAAGTCGAGCGAGTTCTTTGTGATGGTGCATTTGTACCTACTACTTCCATCCGTATCACACTTGGTTCCCCCTGACTTACATGCTCATCAGCAGGGTTAGCAGCAGACTGCTCTTCCCCCTGAACTATTGCCACATTTGCAGGGTCTTCAACCAAGTCTCCAATCACCTCTTCAACCACCACGGCGAGTTCAGGGTTCGGTGGTTTGCCGTGGTTCTTCGGTGGATGCTACGGCAGGCTCGGGGTCGATGAAGCTGCTTGTACATCCTCTCGCATTGCTCAAAAACAACCTCATCAATATCCAAAAATCTAAACCGTTTAAACCACAACTTTCGTTATAATTTGGTTTAAAAGATTCAAACTTTTGTATAGTGACCTAGGGTTCCATTAATCGTCATCAACGGATTGTCGAATCATACAAATAATCTATCGATCGAAATGTAAAAACGATATGAAAACGATACAAAAGTTCTAACCCTTTTTTTGATAGAAATCAATCAATACAATAATCTGAAACCAAAATCCGTTTGAAACGCTTCCCCTAGTTTGCTTGATGAAGGAATTAGCTCCTCATGGTTGAGAAATTCATACCCTAATTTTGTGTTTTTGACTGAAAATATAAATGAAATAAAAGTGGAAAAAGTCGGCCTTCTCTGTTGAAATTGCGGCTCTGTAAAGTTGTCTCCTTAGGGTTCCAATGACTGCTGCTATTTATAGATAAAAGTAGGTCGGTTGCTACAGTAAAAATCCGGACGCTCGTTTACCCATATGGACGCCCGTCCAGGGTGTCTGGACGGAGCATGGACGCACGTTTGATGGCAGACTGAACTCTCTGTATATGTTTTTGCCTCCTGGACGCTGGTTTGCAATTTCTGAACTCAAACTTCCAAAATTCATATCTTGAGTTGTAGACCTCCAAAAATTATGATCCGAATGTCATAATTAAGCCCTCGGAAAACTCTACAATTTTCATTAAGGACTCTTCTTCAGAAAACGCCTTTTTGCTTAGCCCGTCGTATTACGAGTCGTTTTCGGGATTTTCCCAAGCTTTAATCCATCTTCATCCTCTTGTATCTCTTTCTTTCCATTTTAATCTTCAATCAAACATCATTGTTTAAGCTCATCCCATCAATTCTCATGACATATTTAGGTACCTACAATCACGATAAAGGTGTGCAAAATGTAATATCATGGATATAACGGTATTTACCTATAAAATCACGTAAAACTACCACTTTTGCACTTAGACGCTTCTTAAACGCGTTTGCTCAATATTTAGATAAAACCAATGATTTTCTATAAAAACCATTTAAATAACGAGGATATTGTTACGGAAATATCGTAGAATAAACCATAAATTTCACCCTTAACAACTCCCCCACACTTAACCCTTGCTCGTCCCGAGCAAAACAAAACAAAAACCTAGCTCAGAGCCGAAGAATAGGTGGATACCAAATATAGTGCATAGTAACTAAGTAGAAATTCACCCAAGTGTTTGCATGCAAGAGCCATATCAAACTTCCACTAGATCCCAACTTGAATTGAATTCAAGCAAAACTAGCTAGTATCACACTTAAGTTAAGCATAGATGACGCTCAGATGTGCACGCGAAAAGATAATAGAAAGTAATCAAACCATTTATGACATACTTAGAGGATGATTCCTACAACATATCATAAGAGTTTATACTGGGTATAAAATCATCATTGGCCAAGTCTTGAATTTTTTTTTTCGAGTTATTATACTTTTTTTTTCAAATTCACTTTTTAACACACATCAAAAATGAGCTCTTGCCCGTCATAGTAGAATAGGACATTTTGAGATATGCCCTAACTACCCAAATCATAAGGAAGCTTTTCTGACTGTCGTGAGCTATTGGTCGTCATAGTGGTATAGGACGTTCGTGATACGCCCTACTTCACTCAAATCATAAACCAGCTTCCGACACACACATTTATTATTAATTAGCATTACCTATACGAGATTTCTGGCTGGCAGTTGGTTCTAAGCCATGAGCTATACAAACCTCCTGAGCATAATGCCTCAAGTAATGAATTATTTATTATTATTACTTCAAGACTTTGGCAATGACTTACTTATCACATTCAAACTCTATGATATTCACAATATGTCATACTTTGAATTTAAATCCAAACTATTACGAAATATAGCACTGAGCACATAGTATAAGCTAATCAAGGAATGCTTAACCTATATGGATCTAACTTTTTTAAAAATTAGCTCGTCATCTGATAAGGCATGTGAAATAAGGGTCAGGTGAACCTCTAACTCATCTAGCATACACAATATAAGGCATCCATTAAGTTTAAACATTGAACATAGGCATGTAGTTGTTCACTCGGGACAAACAATCAAATTTTTGTGCATTTTGCATTGAACTTATCATGATATGAGCGAAGGTATATAAGTACACAATTTATCTCCTCCCCCACACTTAAAACACAACATGTCCTCAAGTTGTGCGAGAGATAAAGTAAAGTAAAGTACTTAGCGATTTATAAAGGTCGGATCGTTGAGCGAGTACACGGCATGAAAAAGGCAACGATCCCCGTATGTAGAAGGCTTGTATCAGCTAAATAGCTTAAAGTAACCTGCATTACTTGATAGACACACCAAAATATTTGGGGGAAATCGGGGAAGCATGCACGAGATAGATGTAGAGAAAGGAAAACACAGTGCATAGTAAAACGGGCGTTCGACTCAAACAGCATGCAACCCAAACAGAAATTTCTTGATTAAAACCCAAAATGAATACAACGTCACATCAAAACATCACAAAAACTTAAAAACAAAAAGAAAAACAAAGAAATGGTGGGTTGCCTCCCACCGAGCGCTTTTGTTTAACGTCGAGGGCTCGACGATTAGTGAAAGTTCAACCCGGATCGGGCCACTTGATCTTTCGGCCAGTCACTCTATCAAAAGAGCTCTTGTCAGCAATGTGACCAGAAAAACAACAATGCATGCAGGGAATCCTGTTCTTCACACTCTCCTAGGCTCCTTTGATCTTTCTAGCTGTTGACTTCCTCCTCCCCCGCTTCTTCTTCAGATGCATTTCCTTCCAATACTGCTCCATATCCCAACTTCCAGCGAAGACTTCAGCTGGTGATTCGATAACGGCCTCGGTGAATAAATCTGGTGCAAACTCTATAAAGTCATCGACTTCAGGATTCACACACTCAAATATGTCGAAGAACCGAACAATCAAAGGTGCCTCCTTTGGTAGACCAATGTAATGTTTGCACCTTTGACCATTTACCTTAAACGGTCGATCACCAATTCCTTTTAGCTCCAACACTCCGCTTGGAAAGACTTGCAAAATCTCGAACGGGCCGGACCACCGTGTCCGTAGCTTTCCAGGAAACAAATGTAACCTGGAATTGTATAGCAAGACGTGCTCTCCCGCATGAAACTCTCTTTGCTTAATTTTCTTATCATGGAGCAGCTTCATTCTGTCCTTACTCACTCGGGCGCTCTCATAGGCCTGGAGCCCGAACTCATCTAGCTCATGCATCTGCTGAAGTCTGTGCTCACCACAAGCTTTGGAATCAAAGTTTAAAAACTTCGTCGCCCAATAAGCTTTATGCTCAAGTTCGACCGGCAAATGACATGGCTTTCCATAAACCATTTGATACGGAGATGTACCCATAGGTGTCTTGTAAGTCATCTGTAAGCCCACAAGTACATCATCCAATTTCGGACTCCAATCCTTCTTCCGATGATCGTTAACCGTTTTTTCTAAGATCTTCTTGAGGCTCTGGTTACTACGCTCCACCTGACCACTTGTCATAGGATGGTACGGTGTACCGGTTTTATGCCGAACACCATATTTCTCTAATACTTTGTCCAGTGGTCGATTACAAAAGTGCGTCCCCTCATCGCTGATTAAGGCTCTCGGGCAACCAAACCTCACAAAAATGTTTTTCTTTAAGAATTTCATGACCGTTTTATGGTCATTGTGAGGGGTGGCGATAACCTCCACCCATTTAGACACATAGTCTACACAGACTAGGATGTATCTATTCCCGCATGAGGATGGGAAGGGACCCATAAAGTCAATCCCCCAGACATCGAACACCTCACACTCTAAAATGGGTTTTAACGGCATATCATATCTCCTTGTCAAAGCACCGGTTCTTTGGCACCTATCACGACCTTTACAAAAGGCTTCGGTATCCTTAAAAATCGAGGGCCGGTAAAAACCGATTGGAATATCTTCGCAACGGTCTTCCAGGGGACCAAAGTGGCCGCCGGTGGGACCACTATGACATTGTTCAATTATGTCCCGTTGCTCGGATTCGGGGACACACCGGCGAAGCAACCCATCTTTACGAGTTTAAAAAGATACGGTTCTTCCCAGACATAATACTTGAGATCAGAGAAGAATTTCTTCTTCTCCTGATATGAAAACTTGGGATGCAGATACTGGGAATGGAGGTAATTAACGATTGATGAATACCACGGAGGATCAGACGTGCAACTAGTCACAGACATAACACTCTCAAAGGGGCAATATAAATCGATGTCTTGTGGATTTTCTTCTACTACCGGCAGCACTCTTGATATGTGGTCTGCTACTGTGTTTTCACTACCCTTGATATCTTTAATATGAACATCAAACTCCTGAAGGGTAAGAATCCAACGCAGCAATCTCGGTTTTGCGTCCTTTTTATTCATCAAATAGCGCAGAGCTGCGTGATCGGTCTAGACAATCACCTTGGCACCCAGTAAATAACTTCGGAACTTGTCCATAGAAAAGACAACAGCTAAAAGTTCCTTTTCCGTGGTAGTGTAGTTTGCTTGTGCCGGATTCAGGGTATGGCTTGCATAGTAGATAGGTTGGAATTTACCATTAAGTCTTTGCCCCAAAACCGTACCAACGGCGTAGTTGGAAGCATCACACATTAATTCGAATGGTAAGTTCCAATCCGGAGAGATCAGAATTGGAGCGGAGATCAGGCGATGTTTAAGCTCTTTGAAGGCACACTTGCAATCATTGTCGAAGTTGAAAACGACGTCCTCTTTAAGTAGAGTTGATAGAGGTTTTGAGATCTTGGAGAAATCTTGAATGAATCTCCTATAGAAGCCGACGTGACCAAGAAAACTCCTCACTTCTTTCACGTTCTTAGGGTAGTTCATCTTGTCTATGGCCTCTATTTTGGCCCTATCAACTTCTATGCCCTTAGCTGAAATTTTATGGCCAAGAACAATCCCTTCATCCACCATAAGGTGGCATTTTTCCCAATTGAGGATTAGGTTCTTCTCCACACATCTGTTAAGCACCTTGTCCAGATTAGCAAGACAATCATCGAACGAGTTACCAAACACCGAGAAGTCGTCCATAAAACCTCCATTCATTTCTCAATTAGCCCGTCAAAAATTGCTAAAATGCATATTTGAAAAGTGGCCGGAGCATTACAGAGGCCGAACGGCATTCGCCTATAAGCGAAAGTACCATACGGGCAGGTGAAGGTTGTCTTTTCCTGATCAACGGGGTTTATAGGGATCTGGAAGTACCCGGAGTATCCGTCCAGGAAACAGTAAAAGGGGTGTCCTGCCAAACGCTCGAGCATTTGGTCAATGAAGGGGAGAGGGAAGTGGTCCTTCATGGTTACTTCGTTCAGTTTCCTATAGTCGATACACACACGGTAACCGGTGACTAATCTCAACGCGACTTCTTCTCCCTTGTCATTTTTTTCAACAGTGATACCACCTTTATTAGGGACCACCTGCGTGGGGGACACCCAATCACTGTCAGCTATTGCATATATGATCCCCATATCAAGCAACTTGATGATTTCTTTCTTCACCACCTCCTGCATGTGGGGATTTAACCGTCTTTGAGGTTGTCTAATATGCTTGGCTCCTTCTTAGATTTTTATCTTGTGCATACAGACGTCAGGAGATATACCTCTGATATCTCCTACCCGCCACCAAAAGCTTTCTCATTTCTTTTCAAGACGGCCAACAACTTCGCTTCTTCTTCCTCTCGTCGGCTTAGCGGAAACAATTAACGGAAGCCGATCACCCTCTCTCAGGAAAACATACTTTAAATGTTTCGGTAACGGTTTTAACTCGAGGTCAATCGGAGGGTCTTCCAAACTAGACTTTAAAACTTTACTTTGCAAATTATTAGAGGAGAGCAACATAGCCTCTAATAAATCTACTTCCTCTGAAGGCGAAAGGTTCTTACTCACTACAACTTCATCTTCAGTCTCAGCTCCAAGCTCATTCAAATCTATCCTACCATATTGGTTCAGATTATCGATCAAGCGTTCGTATTCAGAATCTACTGCAAGGACTTGCTCTTCTAGAAAATCACTGAAATCATCAAATGATTCCTCGATAGAGTAGCCGGTTGGACATTCAGAAGGTCTTTTGATAGCTTTAGATACACTATAGCTCACTTCTTCATTTCCAACACGGAAAGTTACTTTAGCACCGTCATCACAATCAATGAGGGCTCTAGCAGTAGACAGAAAAGGTCGTCCAAGAATCAAGGGTGTATTGGGTTGTTGGATGTCTAAGACATACCAATCCACAGGAAAGGTAAATTGATCGACCTGAACCAACAAATCCTTTAAAATCCCTGTCGCTTTCTTGGATGATCTGTCTGCGAACTGAATACTCATAGTGGTAGGTTCCAAAAGATGGTCTAATTGGAGCTGTTGACACACATATAAAGGCATAAGACTAATTGAAGCTCCTAAATCACATAAGGAATTAGGGAAAATGAGACCTCCAATTTGCAAAGTAAGGACGAATCGCCCAGGATCATCTTTCTTAATCGGTAACTCTTCATAACTCATCATTGAACAATCTTCACTGGTTACCTTTTCCATACTCTCCAACTTCTTTTTAGATGAGACTACATCCTTTATGAATTTGGTGTATTTGGGCATCTCAACCAACACATCAGATAAAGGTAGATTAACTTGAGTGTTTTTCAGAAGGTTGAGTACCTTCTCGTACTTCTTGTCCTCGCATAAAGGGATGTTTTTCTTCCTTGGTGGAAATGGAAGTTTCTTCAATTCTTCTTCAGAAAAAACTTTCTTAAAAGAGGCACTAACAGCTTTATCTTCTAAATCCTTCCATCTCACCGTCTTCTTACTTGTCAAGGGATCCTCCTCCTGACTCACTTCTTCAGATTTCTCAGTCGTCTGGTCAGCCACCCGAATTCTTTCTTCGATTTCTATCTCATCTTCCTCTTTTTCTTCACCCGCATTGGGGGATTGGGTCTTCTCAACTTCCCCTCCCACCGAATCAGTGGTAGGAGGGTCTACTCGTTTCCCTGGTTCTGGTTGAATGCAGGGTTTCCTTGAAGTTGAGTGCCGGATCTTAAATTCATGGCACTAGTTTCCTCCCTACCATAAGGGGTGGTTGGTGTCAGATCAGTACACCGGTTTGGTTTCAAATCAGCTTGGGCCACTTGGCTGCCCTTTGGATTTCTTTCTGTGAAACTGGACAGATGACCCTGAGGTCGTGAAGCTAGCTGCTCAGCTAACTGTCCCAACTGCCTCTCCAGATTTTTAATAGTTTGTTGTTGCTCCTCAAAATCAGATCTGGTAGGAGCATCATTGGACCCAGATGGCCCTTGATGATTTTGAAATCCGGGAGGATGTTGATTAGACCGGTTTTGATAAGGAGAATTGGTGTTGGCAGGCCATGCCTGATTGAACCTCTGTTGAAAATTCGAACTCTGATTCGGGTTTTGAGAGTAATTTCGATTGGAATTTTGATAGTTCGAGTTGGAATTTTGATTCTGATTATAACCAGAGTTTTGATTAAAATTTCGGTTTTGGCTATAACCCTGATTCTGAAAGTTATTCTGGCCAGAAAATTGATTTGGGAATCGTTGGTTTTGCTGACCAGAAAAAGCATTGACTTCATCATTTTCCCCGTTTAGGGGACAAGCTAGAAAAGTGTGGCCCTTTAGACCACAAGTCCGGCAAATAATCGGAGTGTACTTGTCTCATACTTTGGACGACATTGACTTGGTAATTCGCATGGGGATTGAATTGACATTGGTCAATCACGTGACCAATCGGCAACAAGTCGCATACGAACTTGAGCGTTCGTTGATAAGGAGGAGTAGGTGTGATTTGTTTTTGGGACGAGTAAGAGCGGCCACCTGCTCGCCGCCGCAAAGATGGCGATCACCGATTCGAGAATTGACTTCCTCAATCTTTGGAACGTACGGGGCCGTAATTGCTCGATATGAAGGAGCATAGTTATATCTAGATATATCTTCAAATAAAGCCCAACCTTCGTCGGGTGTCTTCTTCGAAAAGCTCCTCCGGATGAACTATTCACCATCCCTTTGGTTAGTTCACCAAACCACTAAAGAAAGTGTTGACTTGACGTTGTAGATCTAGGCCATGATGGGGGCAGCGACGCAAAAGAGATTTGAAACGCTTCCAAGCATCGAAGAATGACTCATCCATTTTCTGTTGGAAGGTAAAAATGTCAGTCAGGCATTGGGCAGTCTTTGAGGGTGGAAAATACTGACTTAGGAACTCCTTCTCGAGTCCTGCCCAAGTGGTAATAGATCGAGGGGTTAAAGAGTTATACCACTCTTTTGCTTCTCCTCGCAGAGAAAGGGAAAAGCTTTAATTTTATAGCATCCTCGAAACTCCTTGAATGCGGGTCGTGTCACGGATCTCCGGGAAGGCGTAGACATGATTATGCGGATTTTCGAAGGTAGACCATAAAAGATAGATGCATGCAAGCATCCGAATAAGACCAGTCTCGGCTCGAAGTGGTCCGCTGCGATTTCAAGCAAGGCTACAGCAGGGTTTACCGTGATGGCTCCCGGCATAGCATAATCTGCTAATGACCGTCTATTGTCAGCCATTGTGATAACGGTTTCTTCAAGTTCTTCCTTGCAAGCTTCTTCAAGGTTTTCTATCGAGTGACCACCTAAAGAGATTTGCCTCCTTTTTCGGTTTGGACGAACAATAGTACGTTCGATCTCCGGATTGAAAATTAAAGGTCTTGATTTACTTCGTGTAAGCATACACTGAAGTGAAAATCGAGGAGCGGCAAAGAGGGGCAGCGGGTTTTTTTTTTTTTTTTTTTGATAGCTACAAAAATTTCATGGGTGTGAAAATTTTCACACCTGGATGTGATATTTTCGTCCTTTTTTTTTTTATATTCAAAAGATGAACAAGAACAGATTTTCAGGAAACAAAAATCTTGCCTATACTGGGTAAGAGCATGCAGAGAGTTTTTTTTTTTTTTTTTTTTTTTTTTTTTTTTCGGTTCACTAACAGAAAAACTAAATTAAGGTATTAAAATCAGGGACGTGTGATCAAATTAATCTAAGGCTATTCTAACAACTAAAACAAAAATAGAAACACACAACCGTTGCCAATTCCCCGGCAACGGCGCCAAAAACTTGTTGTAGAAAATGGATTATAATAAATAAAACGATCAAAACAAGTTATAAAAATTTATAATCCGGTCGTGGCCTCAAGTGCAAGGTCGTAGCAAAATGGTGTAACCGGAGTCGATCACAGGGAATTGGGGTTGTATCGATTCAAGTTTTAGTTGCAAATGTCACGAGTTTATACTAATTGCGAAACAATGAACAGTAAAAACGAAAGTGAACAGTGCGATGAACAAGAAATTTGCGTAAAAAATAATAATTAACAACTAGGGTGAAGGCTTGAACAATTATCCAAATGCAGTGATATAAAAGCAAGCAAACACGGTTCCACGAATCAAACAAATACCGGTTTCAAACTATTAATCAAATGATTCTATCCCAAGGTTACGATTATTACACCTAACCGAATGCCCAAATCTCTAATGGCTTAGATGATTTTATTCACAATCTTTTATCAAAGATTGATCCTTTAACGTTCTTAGGTGGGGATATTTATCAATATCCAAAAATCTAAACCGTTTAAACCACAACTTTCGTTATAATTTGGTTTAAAAGATTCAAACTTTTGTATAGTGACCTAGGGTTCCATTAATCGTCATCAACGGATTGTCGAATCATACAAATAATCTATCGATCGAAATGTAAAAACGATATGAAAACGATACAAAAGTTCTAACCTTTTTTTTGATAGAAATCAATCAATACAATAATCTGAAACCAAAATCCGTTTGAAACGCTTCCCCTAGTTTGCTTGATGAAGGAATTAGCTCCTTATGGTTGAGAAATTCAAACCCTAATTTTGTGTTTTTGACTGAAAATATAAATGAAATAAAAGTGGAAAAAGTCGGCCTTCTCTGTTGAAATTGCGGCTCTGTAAAGTTGTCTCCTTAGGGTTCCAATGACTCGCTATTTATAGATAAAAGTAGGTCGGTTGCTACAATAAAAATCCGGACGCTCGTTTACCCATATGGACGCCCGTCCGGGTGTCCGGACGGAGCATGGACGCACGTTTGATGGCAGTCTGAACTCTCTGTATATGTTTTTGCCTCCTGGACGCTGGTTTGCAATTTCTGAACTCAAACTTCCAAAATTCATATCTTGAGTTGTAGACCTCCAAAAATTATGATCCGAATGTCATAATTAAGCCCTCGGAAAACTCTACAATTTTCATTAAGGACTCTTCTTCAGAAAACACCTTTTTGCTTAGCCCGTCGTATTACGAGTCGTTTTCGGGATTTTCCCAAGCTTTAATCCATCTTCATCCTCTTGTATCTCTTTCTTTCCATTTTAATCTTCAATCAAACATCATTGTTTAAGCTCATCCCATCAATTCTCATGACATATTTAGGTACCTACAATCACGATAAAGGTGTGCAAAATGTAATATCACGGATATAACGGTATTTACCTATAAAATCACGTAAAACTACCACTTTTGCACTTAGACGCTTCTTAAACGCGTTTGCTCAATATTTAGATAAAACCAATGATTTTCTATAAAAACCATTTAAATAACGAGGATATTGTTACGGAAATATCGTAGAATAAACCATAAATTTCACCCTTAACATTTAATATAAGAGAATATGTTGTAAAAGTGAATCTAAGGATCAAAATTGTAAAAGTTGATCTAAGATGAGCTCCATCTAAAAGTATGGCTAAGAGAATGTGTGAAAAAATTTGTGAAATAGCTATTTATATGTTCCCAAAATTATGCAGAAAGTCGGTCATAAACGCGCGCTTACCCTATCTTAGCACGCGTTGAATCTGATCAAAGACATGCTGAATGTTGTTGTTTCCTTTTGGCGCCCGCTAAAGCCTCTGGCGCGCGCTAAAGCTGGTATGAAGCTTGTTGATCATTCTGGTTGCCTTCAGCGTGCGCTTAAACACCTTGGCGCGCGTTAAGCTTGAGACTTCCAAAATAGAGCATTATGCTTCCTCCTGGCATGCGCTTAACCCCTTTGGCGCGTGCCAAACATGCTAAGGACTCAAATTCTTCACTTTTCTTCGTTTCTTCCATTCCCGAGTCTTGATTCTGGGTTCACGAGACACATATTTCCTGCACCGAGCGTAATTCCGCAAGAAAGATAAGGCTCGAATAGTGTTAAAAACACCGTAAAATGCCGAGGTTTCTCATCTGTGTGACGTTTCACCTTTAAGTGAGTGTACAATGCGATTTTACCCTATAATTGGTCTAGAAGTACCCAAAATGAGCCATAAGTGTCGTAAACGGAGGTTAAAACATTCATCGGAGCATAGTAAAGTTGACTCTCATCAATTTGTTTTCTCCTTTATGGCTTGTGATAAAATTAAAAAATGAAAATCGCCACAAGACTTGTGATAAAAAATAAAAAATAAAAATCGCCACCGTTGTCTGCAAATTTCATTCTTATATCTTATAACATCAAGTAATGTAAAAGAGATAACGTGCATACTTATACCGTACCAACATTGATAATGTGTTGTGTGATACCACACTTATGCTTATGTTTGGCTGGTCGTTACTAGAACACGCCAGCAAGGACGGAGGTATGTGAAATGTTGAGGGGGGCTAAGCCCACCCGGACAAAAAAATATCACACTAAAAATTCTATGTGATCCAGTTTGATCCGTCAAATTTTCTTAATCCAGCCCACCCGACAAACCGGATATAGTCCATTAGCCCACCCTAGAGTTAAATCCTGGCTCCGTCCTTGCACGCTAGCACACAAATATGGGTGATCGATGCATCGTCACATGAGGTTGACGCGTATTGAAGAATTTTGATACAAAATTACGGGAAAAGTATATTTTTTTGTCACCTTCTTAAGTTTTTCAAAACTATTCATTATATTTCATAATGATATTCTTGACTCGTAATTCTACTTTTTATTACACCTTTAGGACACTTAACATTTGAACACCGTCGGATCCATTGATTTTCTAAAAACAGTAACAAAAATATAGTTAGAGAAGCAAAAAAATTCACTATGAAAAAAGATAAGAGGCTGTTTTTCAGACAATAAGATAATATAAGGAAACCAAAGCGTCGGATTTTATTTATTTATCAACCAATAGTAATGTGACATGTCACACATGTAGTAGTGTTAAACGTCATACATTATGCTTCTGCTTCCGTTAAGTGTCTAAAAATGTTATACAAAGTATAGTTATAGGACCCAAAATATCAATATGAAAGATATGGATTAGTTATGCAAAAATAAGAAAAATAGATGATCAAATGTGTAATCACCCATAAAATTGATATAACTAAAATAGATGAAACCATATAGATGTAAATTGAAATTGCTAAACCAACAGCTGCTCGAGAACGGTTAGCACTTCCTCCATTTTAAAATACTAGCAATATGCATGTGCTTCGCACGGGCTAAATTACAATTTTGGTCCTCTAACTATACACGTTTTCGATTTTGGTCCTGGTTTTTCTCCGGCGACAATTTTAGTCCTGTAAGTGGTCTTTTTTTTGCAAAAATAGTCCTGAACGCCGAAAAGACTACTTACAGGACTAAAATTGTCGCCGGAAAGACCACTTACAGGACTAAAATTGTCGCCGGAAAAGACCAATTTTAGTCCTGTAAGTGGTCTTTCCGGCGTTCAGGACTATTTTTGCAAAAAAAGACCACTTACAGGACTAAAATTGTCGCCGGAGAAAAAGCAGGACCAAAATCGAAAAACGTGTCTAGTTAGAGGACCAAAATTGTAATTTAGCCGCTTCGCACGTGTTCGAGTTAACAATTTAATCCGAGGTGTTACAAACTTGTTGTAATTGCACTTGCACATTACCTTGACTTGAAACGTGCTCGCTTGTCTTTTTGAACATCGTCTTGTTTAGTCATTCTGTTGTTTTTTTTCCAACATCTCATTTGGAACGAGCTTTTAAAAGTACGAAGCTCGTTCTATTAGCTATCGCTTTTGTGTTTAGAGATCCTTTTTATCCGATCACATTCATATAATCTTTAGTTGAGGGGTGTACATGTACAGAACATTATCAATCAGTAAATGCTTATGTGCCCTTAACAATGAGCTTGAAAAGATCGATGAAACTGAATGAAAAATAGATGTTTGCTTCCCGAGGGAACCTAATAGTGAGGCAATGATATATTCCTTAATAGGACACTTGAGAGGGGCAGCTATACCAAATAGCATTTCATTCCGAAATCCAAGGGATGGGATGAACGTACCGACTATATACTAGCAATGGAGCCGGTAGGTACCGTTTCACTTAAAGTCTACAATATTAGCAGCCAAACCCGGTGTAGTTCTAGTGCCTTCTTCATTTCCGCCTAAACCGTCGCATGTATACGCCATTCAGTCCTAACAGTGTACCGCAGTTTTCCGAGCCGAGTCCTGCATCACGTCCCAGAGGTATAGGTATAACTATCAGTGATATAAGGGCAAATGAACTATCAGTGATATAAGGGCAAATTATCGAGCTTAACAATAGTCTTGAAGGGCGGGCCTTCAGATCGTTATACCAATGACACCATCCCAGCCTTGCAATTGCTGAGCCTTATGAATGGGAACTCAACTCGTGGGTCTCTGGACAATGCTATTTCACATCCTGGTTTTCACCCAAGCTCCAATCAAGACAGAAGGAGAGCTTTTACTAATGAGTTATGTAGCATAAACCGAAATCCTGCAGAGTTTAGCACTCCTGAAGACGAGAATGAATACACTGTCCATGGAGACGAAATCAGGCAAACAAATAGAATAAACAGAGAGAGATTTCTAAATAAACCAAACAAATTGTATCAAAACAATCGATGTCTAAAATTACTACGTTCAAGCAAGTCGACTTACACTTGTCTAAATTAGAGAATGAAAAAAACAATTAACCTAGCAGACGGTGCATCATGGATCGATCTGATTTTGCCCGGGTCACTAGGCTTCAAGTTGGAGAATCAACGTCAAATAAAAAAATAAAAATAAAAACACCCGCACACACACACACACACTGCAAATGAGATATCTGATTTTTGTCATGCGCCTCTAGAAATAAGTCTGATTTCTCGGCTGTTGTATGAATGCTATTAAAGTCTAAGCAAAACAACAACACGTCAGTATGACACACCTGCAACCAGAGAAAAAAGAATGAGACACTAGACTAAGACACAAGCAACGAGTGACTATGATGGCTAGTGTTGTTGCGTGCTACCTCGTATCCACATCCTAAGACTGGTGTTTGAGAGAGAACGATTTCAGAGGAAATACAATGAGACACTCCGACTAAGAGTTACCGTCAGCTTATATAGTTATCACTTATCATGTATTTTTAGGGAGTCTTTATTCGTACCACAACAAATCTACTATCGTACCACATTAAAATGAAAAATGTATCATCTACCTATTGCACCACATGTATTATTTCAGAAGTACTAAATCTACTTCTACACCCCATTTTTTAAAATAAAAAAACTTTTGTCAAGCATTTTTTATTTGCTCCAAATTTTATTATTTGCATTTCCTCATCCACACTTTTAAAATTAACAAACTCTCCCTCCCCAGTCCTTTCTCTTCTTCCTCGTATCTATATTTTTCTGGTAAATTTTTTTTTTGTTGCATTTGTTCTTTATCTAAAATTGCTCGGGATGAGGCTGTTTTTCATTGCGGCCGCCGGATTTAAGGTGTTGGGATGGGTTTCAGTCATGACAAGGGCAGAGGGATTCAGATCGGGGGAGGGGGGGTGTGTGTTTCAGATCGGGGAGAGTCGGGAGAGGGGAGCAGAGAAGCAGAGGATGAAGCCTGAAGGAACAGGGATAGTAGGCATATCCAGGTGGCCATTATTACGAGTCACGGCCTAAAGCAAGCTTCACTTTCCTCCATTTGCTTTCCATCACCAGATTCACCACACAAAGCTATGGGATTTTGATTCTTACAGAAGAAAATAAAATTTGGGTTTTGTAGAAAAATGCAAGAATTGAAACGGGTTTGGTTTTGATTTTTGTTTCAAGATTCACAAGTTTATGCTTTGGCTATATATGATTTCTCCTGTAGTATGTTCTTGTTCATGAACATCACCCTCTCTTGTCTTGGTTTTTGTGTCGTTTTACCTATGAACAACGGTAGGGGGCGGTTGGTTTCAGGTGTGGGGTTCGGGTTTCAGGTGAGGGGATGGAGAATGGTAGTTGGAGATAAAATGATTTAAGGTGAAGGATGATGGAGATGGTGGTGGGTGGAGGACATGGATGAAGATGGATCGATTTTTTTTTGGAAGTGTTGGGGACTACATTGTTTTATAAAATTGGTGTGGAAATAGTATTAAAATGTGGTGTAAAAATAAAAAAATGTGGTGTAAATAAAAAATTAAAATGTTTAAAAATCAATGTGGTATAAAAGTAGATTTAATTTTTTAAGTGTGGTGTAAAATATAAAGTGGTGTAGCGGTAGATTATTTTTAATCTGTTGCTTAATTGGTCAAAGTTTGGTTTGAGTCCTACTCGTTGCCAGTGAGGATATGGCTTATCGGTCAAAGTTAGGTTTGAGTCCCACTCATATAATTAAGAGTGTGTAGGTTATATATGTGTTGATAATATTGTCATAAAAATATTGCGTTTTTTTTTTTTTTTTTGTTTTGAAAAACCAATATATTATGATTTTAGTCCAGTGTTTTTTTAAGGAACATTTGGCCTTTTTTTTATAAAGAATTATCATGTGTGTTTAATCAGTTGCTTATTTTTTGTGGTACATAAATTTTATTTTAATCTAGGTGCAAATTCTAGTTGATATACCAAAATTTTAGGGTGGTCCAATACTTGCACCTGAACCACCCTAAAATTAGTGTTTTTAGTATGGTTTGGCCACAAGCATAGAGTACGTATATGTTTAAAGAAAAATAGAACCTTTGTGTCAAGTGACATACATCAGAATCTTTCATTTTTATTCCTTTAACATAATACATTTTTATCGTGTGTGTGAGATTAGAAATAAAACGTCTAATGTATACCACTTGGTACAACCATCATACGACGGTTGTATTGAACATTAATGACAAAAATATGATCCAAAAATCAGCAAAATTGAAAAAATTGTTTTGCAACTTGACCTACGTAGCGTTTTAATCTTGTTTTTGCTCTGATTAGAAATTAGTCATGTACCTTGGATTTCTTTTACCAATTATAGTCATTTGGTGACGAAGAAGGCTGACATGGAAAAATTTTAACAATATTCGCTAACGTGTCTTTGAAATTTGTGGGGAAAATGATTTCCGCTCCATAATTGCAAAATTCTTTCTTTAACTTCGATAAAATGACATAATTCCTAAAATAATGCAAGTTACATGAAGAATTTTGTAATTATTCCTTTTTTTTTTTTTTTTTGCAAATTTTCAGGCAAAATATAACCATCCCGGGCACTGGAGGTCTAAATTTACCAAAAAAAATCTCTGTCATATGATTAATTTTGTAACCGGTGAAAAAACAGGACTTAATTATTAAGTAGGGCAAGTTATAGGACTAATTTTGCAATTTACCCTCCAAAAATATACTTTATCTTTATTTCAATAAATTCAGGAGGTCTAAATTTACCAAAAAAAATCTATGTCATATGATTAATTTTGTAACCGGTGAAAAAACAGGACTTAATTATTAAGTAGGCCAAGTTATAGGACTAATTTTGCAATTTACCCTCCAAAAATATACTTTATCTTTATTTCAATAAATTCAGCGTAAACTGAATATGGCCAAAATATTTCGAAATGGGGTCACATGCAAAAATCAGACAACCGAACGAAAAGTTATGGCCAAAATACTTATACGTGTCAAAACGGTTCCTTTTTGTCCATGCAGTCGATTACAATTATTGTTGAATCGGACAACTATGCATCGTATGCTCCCCAAGGACGGAGCCAGAAAATAAATGTCAGGTGGGCTAAACTAACGGTAAAAAAAATGTTTAACATAATAAGCATTCTTTATGTAATAAAAGACTGAAATTTAATCCCGAAAACACTCAAATGTTGCTTATTAATTCATTAAGAGTTGATGGATTTGGTTGTTTGCAATCATAAATTGAGCTTTTTAACTTTTTTTTATTTAAAGAAGCAGTGAAATCTATTCCGAAAAAAGAAAAAAAAAACTGTGAAATTTAGCTTGGGGATTCCCGGCCATTCAACAAGAAGATGACGTAGCGGGCTGTAGGTGTTTGATGGGCTCAGTCACCAGGTTGGGTTTTTGGGCTAAATTACAATTTTGGTCCTCTAACTAGACACGTTTTTCGATTTTGGTCCTAATTTTCTCCGGCGACAATTTTAGTCCTGTAAGTGGTCTTTTTTTTGCAAAAATAGTCTTGAACGCCGGAAGGACCACTTACAGGACTAAAATTGGTCTTTTCCGGCGACAATTTTAGTCCTGTAAGTGGTTTTTCCGGCGTTCAGGACTATTTTTGCAAAAAAAAAGACCACTTACAGGACTAAAATTGTCGCCGGAGAAAACAAGGACCAAAATCGAAAAATGTATCTAGTTAGAGGACCAAAATTGTAATTATTTGTTCGTATTGTTGCTATAAAAAAATGTGATTTTAATTCCATTGCTTATTATATGTATTTTTAAGCATACAATATGTATGTTTAAAGAAAAATAGAACAAATTACTGTAATTTTAATATTTATAACAAAAATCTTGTCGAAAATCTTTTTTTTTTTTATTTCAATAAATTCGGCGTAAATTGAGTACGATTTGGGAAGTATAATTTCTTCTATGATCAATGTCAATCTTTTTGAAACAGTGCAAGCAAGGTCTGAGGTCGTTGTTGTTGTTTACGTTTTATTTATTTGCATATGTAGGAGTTTGAAAATTGGCGGTGTTAAAAGTTTCATTGTCAAAATTCACTATAAAAAATGTTTTCAAAAAAAGAAAATCGCATTTTTATGGTGAATCACACGAGTAAGACGAAAAGGTATCAAGTAGGGTATTAAAACGAAGAAGACAGAAAAATAAAAAATTGGTGAACGAATTTTTATTTTTGGAATCTAGATCAAGGTATAGAAGTCGTGATATGCTGGTTATGATGTAAAGGAGAGTAAGAGGGATGAGGCGCCTATTCATTTGCAGAAAAAGGGGAAACTATCGGCATTCGGCACCATGAATCCGCTTACAGCACCATGATTACTCCCGATACCTAATAAATTACTTTTGGGACCACATTGAATTTATTATTTTGTACAACATAACGTATGTGGCACTGACGCGTGTTTTTCGGTACGAGCGTCACTTGAACTAACGTGGCTTTCAATTCCAACGTAAGGGGCACTGATATTATAGTAATAAATATATCATTGGTGAAAAACGTCTGACCTACTGACGTTGCTAGCAGAATGGAACATCAGTGGCTCTGACACGCGTACCGTGGTGCCAACAAGTGATTTGGTGGTGTGGTGAAGGAAAAGAAAAAAAAATTTAATAGACAGAGTGTCAATAGTAAAAAGAGTGATGACAATAGTAAAAAGATACTGACAATAGTAAAAAGGTGGTGCAAGTTAAGTTAATTATGAGTATTTATTCAATATTAATAAAACATGTTATTTATACATTAAAATCTGATAATTAGTTTTGTTAACTAAAAAACATTAGGTGAATTAGGGAGAAGGACAAAGAAAATATCTAAATTAAATAACATAATATATTTTCAAAACTCTTGCATAAATGACAAACTTATTAGTAATAAATAAAAAAACAAGCGCCTGCAACTCCAAAAAAAAAAAAAAAAAAAAAACACTTTCTTCCTCATCATCATTTTTTAACACTCAAGTCTCACAATCTACAACTCCTAAATCGGAAATTCTTTCAAAAAAAAAATTTATTTTTTCGTTCTCTTTATTTTGAGACAATATTGACCATATTTCGATGTAAATTCTGAAAATCAACTGTCGAAATTCACTATTGTTCGAAATTCACCGTCAAAATTCATTGTTTTTCGAAATTCACTGAGGGAATTTCGACAATGAATTTCTCTTAAACGATGTAATGATATCGAATCAAGTCTTAAAACGAAGAACACAAAAAATAAAATATAAATTCGTAAAAGTCTTATCACATTTGATTTACGTTGTATGTTTGCATTCCATGGTTTATGTCGTTCATGCTCTTATCCATCATTTAAGACTTTCTTATATACTTAAGAGATTTCATCCATATCGTAGATATTTATTATAGAAGAGCAGCGATGCAGATATTTATGGATGCAGAGTAACGTCGTGGTGTTTTTAACAGCCCAAATTAAAACATGTTCTTTCTAATAGTGAATGGATAGATGAATCTACTCATACACATATAAATGCAGCAACACATCATGCACCTAATGTACAAAACCAACTAAACATCAAAACCAGCTCGTTGGAGGGACAATCTTCTTTTATTTTTCCACATAAACATGAATGAACGACAAAACCATATTTTTTGGGTTTGAATCGCTACCAAGAATGAATAAGAATAGGATTGGTTTTTTTTTTTTTTTTTTTTTTTTTTTGGTTTTGGGTTTGAATTGGTACAACTTCCCATGATTTTCTCCCAATTATTGCAGTAGAGAGAAAACATTAATTGACATTAAATTCCAAAGAAAAGGAAAGGAAAAAATAAACCATTTATTTTTGCATTTTAAATGAGCTGGATTATTTTTCCAATTGTAAAAATTTCATTTGGTTATGACTCAACTACTAGGCTGCTGACTAGGTGAAGCCGGACCATAGTAAAATTACTGAAACCCAATAAATGCAAGGAAGTTGGATCAAAAAGTAATTTCCTCTTTTTTTATTATGTTCATCCCTTCCGGTTTCTCTGTTGTAATTAATTGATATTTGATAGTATAAATTAATGTAAAATTTAAGCATAAAAAACATTAATTTAAACATTGAGCGTAACATACTCCCTCCGTCCTAAAATATAAGTCATTCTACATTATCAATTAAGAATTTATTACTTTTTTTTTTCCTCTATCTTACCTCTAATTTATCAACAATTCAACTACTTTTCAATACTTTATAATCATTTCATTAATAACAGTCAAATGATATTTTAGTCATTGTTTATTAAAATTTATGACATTCAAATATTTTCTTAATCTGTGTGAAAAAAAGTCAAAATTTTGGAACGGAGTGAGTATTGTAACTGAGGATATTACATTTTTTTTTTATTGTATCCGATATATAAGCATATACTACAGGTGTCGCTTCATCGCCGTGTCTCTACATCGCGGTGTCACTTCATCGAGGTGTCTCTGCATCGCGATTGTCATCGCATCGGGCGTCGCGGTGGTCAATGTATCAGGATGGTCATTGCATCGAGGTGGTCAATGCATCGGGGTGGTCATTGAATTGATGTGGTCAATGTATCGGGATGGTCATTGTATTGCGATGGTCAATACATTGGTTAAAATAAAAAAATAAAAAAAAAAAAAAAAAAAAACATCACAACGCCCTTCTTCCCTTTTTTTTAAATTATTATTATTATTATTATTTTTTCATTAAGGGTATTTGAGTCTATCTATCTAATTTGTTTCCTTATAAGTCCAATAGATTCTTTTTTGTCCTTATAAGTCCAATAAGTCCGTTTTGTGTACTTTTGGGTCTTTGGCCCCTTTTTTTTTTATTGTATCCTATATAAGCATATACTACCTAGTAACAGAATAGCTGCAGGATTGTTTTAGCAGCAAATGCAACTATCTCGATCGGTTTGGAATGAAAACCATAAATCACTTTTGTATTTAATCTTATCATATCGCACCTAGAAATATATCCTATTGATCGATTAAAATGTCGACATAACATTGAATGTCTAGGTGATCATCAGGGATTTACAATCCATTTTCTTGAAATAAACAAGATTGGTATTCAGATCAAACCCCACGTTATGAAATTGCAACGCGGTTAATCCAATCATATCTAAACTGTTAGGACTTGGTAGGAATGCCAAACAAAAGGCATTTATATCTTGGTACTCCAAAAACATTGCTTTTTTATCCAGCTGTAGAGTATAATGTGGATCCAGGTCTAGACTTATCTGAGGAAATGAGTTAGCAAGTGGTGGCCCTTCATAACACAACGCTTCCTTTCCAAGACCCGGTACCTGTATTTTTTTCCTCCGTTTCCACCTTTCGTGCATTTCTTGCTCTACGAAACGACTCATTTGTAAATATATGCTCTTTTTCAGGTAGGAAAAGTTTGACCCAGTATCGATCAACACGGTCAAACCTTTCATCTTTATTCTATGATCTCCGACTCTGATACCGATCAATTTTACGTCGTAATAATATTTACGACGTTTAAAATTCATTGTCACGGGTTGGTCGCTTATAAGTTTTGCATCATCACCCAGAGCAAGGTGATTGTATTGGTAGTTTGGGTCATTAACGCTACCAAAGCAAAAGGAAAACTTCCTTTTCGTTTTGTCTAGAATAGAGACTTCCATTACTGGCCCGATTCCAAGAATACCGTCGAAGAATCTGGTGCTCAAAACGTTGTACGATCCGCAGCCAAATAGAACATTAGACACCTGCTGAGATGATGCAGCATGACGACTATGATCATCTTGTTTGTTAAATTTGATTGTCTCGAAACCAAGAAAGCCCTTGCTACGGCTCTTATCTCCGTATTCGACAGAGTATTTGCAACGACGGTACTTTTTGTCACATTCACCATCAACTACTCTTTTGCATGACTTGTGATCACCAGGAGCGCGGCATCTCAAAGGCTCATACGATTTTGATATGGTGGGATCATATTTAGGGTTTTTTGTTTCATGTCCTATGCTTCCTTTGCACTGAACCCAAAGGAGTAAGCTACCTGTATCAAGGACTACATACTGACGAGTATTTTGCGTACCCATGTAAATTTCGGCATAAAATGGAAGGTGTTCGATTCCTATCTTTCCGATTGCTTCTCGTGAGTGGCTCATTACACTTACATTAGTTTGATCTAAATGTGTAGAGACTGGGGGATATTTTGACGGATAGATCAAATCACGGTGAAAGAGTTTCACAGTAAATCCTTGTTTTTTAAAAGCAGAATTGTTAGAAAAAGAAGAATTTGTAGATAAAGCCGGAATGATTGAGACACAAAAGATTATGGATATGATAGACAACAAAACGGAGAACATTTTTGTTAGATGAATAGATAAGAATGGGTCTCCCATGGTGAAGAGATTGACTTGGTGAATGGTGTGTTTCTCTATGAGAGCTGGCTGGCTCTTTTATAGTGGAAAAAGCGTCCACTTAAAAGCTTAGTAATACATTTACAACAAATTTTGTTATAACAAGTATGTTGTAGCGAAACAGTGGAATATGTAATGAATTTGGTGAATTTCGACAGTAAATTTCAGCAGCGAATTTAAACAGTGAATTTCGAACACAAATGAATTTCGACAGTGGATAAATAGTTTTGTCCTTTATGTAAAAGTTTCAAAAGACTGTCTTTAATATTTCTGTCATTTTCCGTCATTCCCCCAAAAATAAATTATTAAAATATGTGTCTTGATCACTTAAGTTATTATCATTGTAATTTTATTTTTTTGAAAATGATTATCATTGTAATTTGTTGTTTTTTTTTTTTCATTTTCTTGTCCATTATTTTTGGTCTCTAAAAAATATTAAAATACCAGTCAAACCAGCGTATATGATTTATTGTTGCGTTTGTTCAAACTGTTGAGGAATTGTTTGACGGCAAATTAAGTATTTTTTCTTCAAAATGCATGTGTCACAACAAAATATACACAACAAATATCATAACAAACTTTTAAACCGTTGATTATTTTGGGATTCATATGATTCTAGAGAAATGCTTATGCCACAACAAATGTGCACAACAAAGTGGCACAACAAATTTGTCCACCATTGATTATTTTGGTACTTATTTGAATCAATAGGTCTCACATCATAATTAATTATCAAAAAATGTACTGTGGTAGTTTGTTGTGCATATTTATTGTGGCATTATCACTACTCATGATTCTATAGGTCCTACATCATAATCACTGACCCCAAAATGTGTTGGGTACAATGTTGTGACCATTTTGATGTGATATTATCCCTACTCATTTTCTCTCTACTAAAAACTTCAAAGAAAAAACTTTATTTATATTATTATTATTATTATTATATAAAAAAAATAAAAGGAGTTCTCATATCTCTAGGTCTCACTAAACCACCCATTAAAGGTTTTTTTTTTTTTTTAGAGCAAATAAAAGTTGTTTTTAATCTTGGATTTGTAGTTTGTACTTGGAAGAGATTGGTGGCAAACATCTTCTCCTTGTTAATTTAGGGCATGTTTGTGAAACACTTTCTTTTAAGAAGGGAGTGATAGAGCTACTCCCTCAAGTCTACACCATTTTTACACCATCATCATCTCACCGTATTTTTTTCACTTATAAAAGAAATTCAAAAATTGAAAAATCACAACCACAAGATTATGTCGGGAATAAAAATGATGTAGATTTGAGGGAATATCTCTATCATCACCCTTTTAGGAAACAGGATGGTGGGAAAAAAACCGGCGATAAGGACACACGGTAACGGACCCAGAAAAAAATCTCAGTAGGGGCATCGGAACAAATTCGAAATGCGAGTGAGACATCAATAGTATTTTTCATATCTCAGTGGGGACCATGCACCCATCTTTAAAGCTGGGTCCGTCCCTGAGGACACACCATTTATTATTAAGTGAACCAAAAAAAATTCAGGCGGAAATTCATTGTACACTACCCAATTTAAACGTTCGGAGCACTAAAATGCACTATTCATTACGGTAAAACAGTTGAACCGACACCCTAATTAACTATTCCCAATAATGAAACAATGTGATAAACGCCAATTTCACTTTTCCATTGTTTTACTACGGCATACCATCCATTAAGAATTTCACCACATACATTAAATTTTTCAAAAATATTTCATCAATTGTTGAAACTTTTGCATAAAGCGACAAAACTATTTATTCACCGTCGAAATTCACTTGTGTTCGAAATTCTCATAAATTCACTAATTTTCAAAATTCATTATCGAAATTCACTAATTTTCGGGATTCACTATCGAAATTCACTGTCAAAATTCACTGATTTCGGGATTCACTGGGGAGATTCACTGATTTTCGGGATTCACTTGTTTGTCCTTCTTGCTATAAAAATTATGCAGTTGTCCTTCTCCCTATAAAAAATATGTAGCTGTCCTGTTACTTAAAAATATTCCAGATTGTGTCCTTATCCCTAATTTTCCTTTAAATTTTTCGTTGTTTTTACTGAAATGAACTCATAAAATATGTAATATGATATCAAAACAAAAAGGACGAAAAAAGAAAAAATATACTGAAAAATTACAATATTTTGAAACATAGATCGAAAAATATATTTATTTTTGAGGAAATACTACAGTCCAGTCAGTACAAGAAAACTGGACGGTCCAGTTAACCGTTAGATCAATATTAAAATAATAGCAATCGTTGGATTAATTTGCCGCACGGTAGCTTATTGTGTACCATAAAAAATACTGTAACATGTCAAACAGGTAACTGGTCGTCCATTAAAAAAAAAACATTGATGATTAAATCGGATGATAATTGCCTATAATTTTCTCGTAGTCGTAGAGCATACAAATATTGGTGGAGGAAGACGATGAATTCGTATTCGTCGCCGGAAGACCTCCAAATCCCCTCATCGGAAAACTTATGCGATCCTCAAGAAGTCGGTAACAAAACCCTTTTATGGATTTCGTCCTAATAGCTATTTGCATCGCTTATTTCACTTTTCTGATTGTTCTTATTGCGGTTCCAATCATGGCTTTAAAGAAGAATTTCACATCATATAAGCCTGAAATCCAATTGGAATCCCTAGTTTTTTGCACTACAAACACTTCCGAAAATACCAATATTTTGTTTTGGCATTTCAGAATTGACATTAAAAATCCCAATAATTACTAAAGATTACACATTGACCCATTTGAAGTTTCGATTTTTTTCTCTAATCAAACCGAGTTATTGAAGAAGACGGTTGTTGTTGTTGAGAGTTCTGTTGGACCCAGAAATCATGCACCAGTCAGTGTGGTTGCAGATGCGTTTGTTGTGGTGGATGATCCGAATGAGTTAAATTAGAGGATCAATGGAACAATGATCCGTTTCGACTTGAAGATTTATGGGGATTTCATTTGGAATATCCTCCCTATAGTGCTCATTATGGTGGTGATCTTGTCTGTAAAAATGTAGAGGTTCCTCTTTCTGTTCATTGAAGAACTTGGGTTGCGGATCAATGGTAGGAGATTCAATTGCTTGTTCTTATGAGTAAGTAGATAATGTAGTGTTCATTGGAGGTGCTAAACTAGTTAATTGGTTGTTTGGATTATTCTTGCATTTGTATTGTTCTTATTTTTTAATTTATATACATTGCTTTGAGTATTAAAAAAAAAATCGGATGAAAGAAAAAAACATCGTTCAAACTGAAAAAAAAAAAAATCGTTAAGAATCAGACGATGACTAAATCGTTCATGATTAAAAAAAATCCTTCATGACCGGTTGACAAGCTTGCAGCTAAATCGGAGACAATACTTTGCCGGCTAGACTTGCAGAATCGAAAATCCCGCAAAAAAATTTCATGATTAAGAAGAAGCTCGCGAATTGAAGGAGCAGAGGCAGAACGCCAATCCATCCCTACTGGCAGGAGCAGCAAAAAGATGTTTTTTGTTTCTTGGATAGACGTAAAAGTGAAAAAATTATTGCCGTGCCGTATAGTTAATTTGTTTTTTTTTTTATAAATTGTTTACCGGTTTATCAGGTTAAAAGAGGTTAAATGATTGATTATGTGTGTTATTGTACACATTAACTATGATGTATTAAAGAATGATCTAACGTTCATGATTATTTGTATGTTTTTCAACGGTAAAGATTAAAAACTGGACAATTAGAAACTGGACTGTAGCCGCTCTCTTATTTTTGTACTGGAGTAGCAGAGAAAATGTATAACTATAATGCAAATACAAGTTTGTTCTTTTTTCCATAAAAATTAGGAAAATTAAGGAGAATGAAAATAGCTAAATCAAGTAATATGACATGTTTTCAAAACTTTTGCATAAAGCACACACTTTAATAAAAAAAAATAGAAAATAAAACATCAACATATTTTCTCTCTCATCCTTTATTTTTAAACACTTATGTTTGATAATCTACAACTCTAAAATTGATAATTCTTTTACTAATTTTTTTGTGTTTTTTATTTATCGACCACATTCTGACGTAATTCAATATCGAAATTCACTGTTTTTTCACTGTTGAGATTCACTAACTGAATTTCGACAGTGAATCTAATATAAACGATTTAATTATATCGAACCAAATCTCAAAACGAGGAGAATGAAAAAAAAAATATGGGTAAAATGTTCTTCATATTTTAAGATCAGGATCAAAAGAACCGAGTGTTTAAAAATGAGGGACGAAAGAGAAAAAAATGAAAGAATCGGCCCCACTTCACACTTACATAGGTGATCTCCTTTCAAGAGTATTCTGTCATACCCCACTTGAATTAACCAAGTTATAGGAATCATTAAAAGTTTTCACTTAATCTTTACACCACTGACAGATAACACTTTTATTCACAGAATGGGTTAGTGTTCACTGGACCTTCGTAACAACCTTTTGTACCATGATCTTGGGATCTCCAGTCAACATATTTGGGTTACCATTACAAAGTTTTTGTCGTAATAGGCTTTAGTCTCATTCCGATTGTCAATTTTGACATTTGATTTCTAGGTAAGCCTTTGATAAGCGGATCCGTAAGATTCTCCTTCGATCTGACAAAATCGATGAAAATCACACCATTATGATCAGTTGTTTAATAGTATTGTATATGTCGAGATTTACCATTATACATACTGTTTTGTGCCCGACTTATAGCCAACTGACTATCACTATGTATGCTTATTGGAGCTATAGGCTTAGTCCAGCATGGAATATCTTCTAAAGCCATTTTGCTTCTTCTCCATCCTTGTCTAATGCAATAAACTCAGCTTCCATCGTGGAACGAGCTATGCACGTTTGCTTTGTGGATTTCCATGACACCACAGCACCACCAATAATGAGTACATATTCATTTGTGGATTTTGAATCTTTTGAATCAGATGTCCAATTTGCATCACAGTATCCTTCTAATACTGCTGGATATCTCGTATATTGTAATCCCAGATTCATTGTAAATTTTAAGTACATCAGTACCCTATTCAAAGCTTTCCAATGATCCTCACTTGGATTACTCGTAAACCTGCTTAGTTTATTTACAGCACAAGCTAAGTCTGGTCTAGTACAGTTGGTTATGTACATCAGACAACCAATGATTTATGAATATTTCAATTGAGACACATGTTTGCCTTTGTTCTTGACTAAGTGCAAACTTAAGTTAATTGGAGTTTTTACAGGACTTTCATGAAAGATCAAATCTTTTTAGAACATGCTCAATATAATGAGACTGTGACAAAGCAAGCCCATCAGACGTTCTAGAGATTTTAATCCCCAAATTACATCTGCAGCTCTCATATCCTTCATATCAAAGTTCCTTGTCAACATCTTCTTAGTATTCATTATTATATCATAAGTACTTCCCATGATCAACATGTCATCAACATACAGACATATTATCACAAAAGAATTAGAATTGTTCTTGGTTCGTTTTCTACCAAATAGGTAAGAAAATCCGGACCAAAAGACGTTGAAGCCTAACCCGTTTACTTCTACGAGGTTCCGGTTCCTCATTTTCTGGAGTGGTATCCTCCGTTATTCATGCGTCCGCTTATTTGTACTTGTATTTTCTCCGTTGTTGTCTTTGTTTAGAAAGACATCCGTGAAAAACACAGGGTTTCTTGACTCAATGATGACATTCACATGTACTTCAGGGATGTCAGATTTATGCACTAGAAATCTATGTGCGCTAGTGTTATTCGCATAACCGATAAATATACAATCTATCGTTTTAGGCCCAATTTTTATTTGTTTAGGTTAGGCGCTTATGCCTTTTCTAAACACTCCCACACTTTCAAGTATTTGTAGCTTGACTCATAGCCTTTCCACATCTCATGTAGGGTCTTTTCCATCTTCCTTGATGGAATTCATTCAAGAACGACGTTGCTAAGAGAATCGCTTCCCCCCACAAGTTCTAGGATAAATCCGAACTTATCAACATAGCGTTCATCATCTCTTCTAGAGTTTGGCTATTGCATTCAGCAATACCGATCGAGAGAGGTGTTTATGGTGTAGTTGTTTGATAAATGATGCCGGCGCCTAAGCAAGACTCATGAAACAATATATCATATGCACCTCCATGATTACTATGGATACATTAAATCCGTTTGCTATGTTTATTCTCATCTTCATTCTTATATTTCATAAATATCTAAAGGGCCTAAGCAAATAGACATACAAGTGTCTTGTGCAAACGTCAACAAAAGTAACTTCATAAATTTTCAATCATTTCAGATTTGCACAACCTTTAAATCACACAACATGTGCGAATTTAATCCGACAATCATACCAGCTTATGCCACATTAGACACAACACATTAGAATTCACCTTAGTGTTTCCTTCCATTTATGTTTAATTAACAAAAGATCGACAACATATATAGTATTAGGTCCAAACTATACATTATCGGTATGAGTCATTTTAACTATAAAATTTAAGGATTTAACAATTTCAAATATCGTCAGTTTCACCGATCTGGAATTATAGCATGTACGACGAATTACTTCAAGGAAATGACTTTCCATGCGCGCTGTAACAATGGAACCATACAATAATAACAACTAACAAGTACCCACCATTCCAAAATTGCTAGTATTATTTTCCATGAAACAAATCATGGCTTTCGAAAAGGATGAATTCATTTTTAGACAAAATGAATAAAAAAAAACACACGACTTTGCATTAATCAAATGCATAAGGTTCTTCATACAAGCATGCGAATCAAGAACATGATAATTAATTTATCATCCAACATATAATTAATTAATCATATTGGTTTGGTATCCGTATCACCAAGTCATAGTTGGACCTGAACCAACTTAAAATCTGTGATTCAGTAGTGGCCTAAAAGGTCCAACACGGAAAACACCACTTAATTTAAAACAGTTCATACATATTACATATTTGCCGTACCCAACAACACATTTAAGTCACGTATGATAACTGTAATTAAATTTCCTAGAAATATTATCTTGAAGGCTATGGTCATGCTACTACTAAAGTGCTAAAATACATTGGATTAAATACCAACTTTAAATAATAGTCCCATATATAGATGGCTTTGCCAAACTATATCAATATAATTGCGAACGAAACTTGGTTTCAAAGTATCAAAACAAGCTGATTAGTTGATGTAAGTGCACTGTGCACTGACACAATGCAACACAGGAGATTGCATGCTATAAAATTAAGGGTAATGTTAATGGCACCACGCCCAATGTACTCGGACACCATACATGTACAAAATTCGACTTTTTAGAGGTCGAAATAACACATTTAGACTTTTCGGGAGTTGAAATAACACATTTCAACCTCTAAAAGTCGAATTTTATACAGGTGTGGCGCCCGAGTATATTTGGTGTGGTGCCATTAAGAATGCTCTAAAATTAAAAATACATTTTGCATCTCAAAGGTACACCGTTCAATTTATTACAGCCAACAAATCTTCGACAATTCTGTAATCTTACGGGTACTGTAAACTAACATGAAATTTGTCTTTAGTCCAATTCTGATCTTCAAAATTGGGAAGAAAAAAAAATAAAATATATTTGACGAAAGTGTATATGCATGATTGATTAATCCACAACTAAATTTAGTCATCAGCACAAACTGTAGCTTAACTGTGGTTAACAAACAGAAATTACTGTTTTCCAGTCAAAATTAGTCCAAGCAACAATCGACGTGACGATTATTTCCAGTCAAATTGGCCCACTTACCACAAATTGTTTTTCCAAATTTTTTTTTCCAAAGCAACCAGGAAAAACACCAACTTGTCGATCGCACCAAGAAATCGGCCAGAAGCAATACTCGTTTAAACAGGAGAAGCGGGAAAAAAAAATTTAGTATAAACCAATCAACACAGCGAAGTAATTTCGTTTCTGCAAGACGAACATGTTAGAACGATACATCAAGAAATTTGTCTTTAAGATTGTTAGTCCTTTTATACAATATGTGCTCAAAATCAATACAAGAGTAAAATTACAACAACATAAAATAATGCAAAATAAAATACACAAACCGAGACGGGTGCGAACATTCTGTCCTTAAGGCAAATTTGCCCACAGTGCTAGCAATTGTCTCTCATGATACAACAGTTTACATGTTCGATGTAGTGTCATTTCAAATTTCGAACAAATGGCGAACTCTTTCGGTGTCCCGACATTCTGTTCAACAAAAATGCATACTGCTCCTCTAAATGATATGTATTTTGTAGTACTAAAAAGGGAAACTTGAAAATATATGCTCAAAAAGTAAAAAATTTGACAAAATATGCCTTGTATGATGCGTCGCGCATGCGTCGCTCATTCGTCGGACGTAGACATAATTTTTCAACTTCTTCTTGCGTCCTTCTTGTGACGCATATTTTCCCAATTATTTGCTTTTCAAGCATAGAATGTCAAGTTTCCCTACTAAAAATACTTGTCAAAATCTTGTGTAAAACATCCTTAGCAAAAGGAATTTATATATTAGTAGAAAACTCCTCACTATTGGCCATTATCTCATAACTTTAGAGCCACTAATAGCAATTACGGCCACTACTCTCCACTAATGTCAAATTGTATAATTACCTTAAGGCCACTAACCCATGTTTTATGGACACTAAGAGTCTAAGAGTAGTATGCCATTAATGGACATTTTCTCTAACAATTTCTTGGATTTACATTTCATAATTATATTTTAAGGTTATGGTTTGATCTCCTGCATCCAAGATTTAGTCGCACAGGGCTGTATATTCATTCACACGCTGAGTTTCCGCTAACTGTTTGTGTGTATAGATTTACTTATTCGTATGTTGTGTGCAGTCTTGGAATTCAAAAATGTGATTATTATCGTGAGTGTTTCTGCTTTAAATGAATCAAATATATCAATTTTCAACTATTAAATTGAAGATTGCGTTTGGCGGTTAAAATTAACCGAACAAACCGAATGATCAATGTTCATAAGCAGTACAATACCATCTCAAAAATTGACTCACCAATATCAAAGAATCGAGTTTTAGAAAAAGTGGATTATTCGTTTTAGAATCGAATTTCAGAAGAAAAAAAATCGATTATTGAGTCAAAAATCGACATCTCTACAGTGTATTTTCAAAAACGATCTTCGGATAGTCGGTTTTTGACTCTATAATCGACTTTCAAAAAGGTGATCAAGGGTTGTGTATGATAGTTGCAGTGCAATAGTTGAATCGTTGTAGCGTAAGTGTATAATTTGTCATTTTTGTTACACAATTTCTACAATTTTTTTTTATCTATTTTATAACAAATTCTAATTCTTTGTGACGATACGGGATTTCACCCCTCCACGTGAAATTATCTAATTAGTCCAGCTGGCGTGTGGGGAATTCCGAGCCTCTGATATACACATCGGGTCGAATAAGAGACGTGCCAATGGATCTATGAAACTAAAACCTCATAGGTATGCTCACTGTCAAAAGGATAAAATAGAGTAGTTGGTGGATCAAATACTACAACGGGGGATTATACAGCTAGCACAATAGAAGTCCATTTACGTCACTCTTGCTCCTTGTGAAAATGAAAATTGGAACCTGGATATGTTGTGTGGATTACAGAAGGTTGAATGACTTGACTGTCAAAGATAGCTACCATATTCCTCTAATTGCTGAATTGTTGGATGAGTTAGGGAGTGCTAGGGCATTTTCAAGAATAGACTTGAGGTCTGGATTCCATCATATTCGATGACGGAAGATTATGTCCAGAAGACTACCTTTGTAACTCATCACGGCTTATTAGAATTCAAAGTGATGCCATTTGGGCTCACAAATGCCCAAGCCACATTCCAAATAAGTATGATTGAGATGTTGAGACATTAATTGAGGAAGTTTTGCTGGTATTTTTTTGATGACACCTTAATCTTCATCCCTGGCATGGCTTGCCACATACATCTTAAAGTGGCTCTAGAAGTTTTAAAGAAGAACCAATACTATGCTAAATTGTCCACATGCTCTTTTGGAAACCAAAGTGGAATACTTAAGCCATATCATACATGAGGGTGAAGTGCATGCTGACCCAAGAAATATTTAAGCCATGTCGGATTGGACCCAGCCTTATAATGTGACTGCACCGAGAGGGTTTTTGGGCCTAACATGTTTCTATAGGAAATTCGTGCCCTGTTGTGGGGTTTTTGCTAAGCCCTTGAATGACCTCTCAAGATAGACAGGTTTTGTAGGTCGCAGAGTGCATCAGAAGCATTCCAGAAACTCAGGGAGACCATGTGCAAATCACAACTACTTTTCTTGCCAGATTTTGGAATTCCATTTTGCTTTTTGCATTGAAACATATGCATGTGGAAAAGGCTTAGGAGATGTTTTACTACAAAACAAGAATATTGTGACTTATCTAAGCAATGCCTTCAACTATAAGAAGTTGAGATTGTTCATCTACGAGAAGGAACTCCTGACACTCTCCATTGCAATAACTAAATGGAAGCCATTTATTCAAGGCACGCCTTTTGTCATCAAAACTGGTCAATGGAGTATGAAGTTCATTCTGGATCAGAGGGCCACTACTTCACTACAACAAAAAAGGGTGACCAAGTTACTTGGGTTGGATTTCACTGTTGTGTACAAAAAGAGAAGTGAAAATGTAGTGGTTGATGCCATGTACATAAAAGTCATGTTTAGGCACCACCAAGAGTTGTGAGCACAATATCCTCTTCTTGGATGCAAGAAGTAATAACCAACTACAAAGGTGACCTAGATGTGGAGGAAAATTTTCGAGCACCGATGATTAGTACAACCTTAAATCCCCTATACACTATGCACCATGAGATTCCTTAAGTACAAAAGGAGGATACACATAGCAACCTCATGAAGGTTTGAGATCCATTTTTTTTTAGAAGTTTGAGATCCAAATTGATAGGGAAGTTGCACTCAAATCCAATAGGGGTCATTCAAGGGTCAGGGCATGTTATAGTAGGATTAAGAATTTTTTTTATTGGCCCGGCTTAAAAAGGATGTTCAAAAAATGATCCAAAGGTGTATTACTTGTCAGCAGTGCAAAAGTCTACATGATAAACCTCAAGGATTTCTCCACCCATTACCAGTCTCTCACATTCATGGTCCCAACTCAACATGGATTTTATAGATGGATTTCCTAAGTCTAAAGGAAATGAAGTAATCATGGTAGCAGTGGACAGACTGACCAAGTTCAACCACTTTATAACACTTGAGAAGAAGAGGCAAATATCATGACAAAAGTGTGGAATAAAGCATTAATAATACTTAAACGAACAATATAAATATCCTTGAAATAAATTTGCACGATTTTTTGCTGGTAAAATTAGTTTATCTAAGAATAAATATAATTCATTAATACTCATGTGACACAATTAATGATCATATGTCTTTAATATTTTTATAGGGGGTCCTGGTGCAAGTTTGGACCATCATGTGATCAATTTTAAAAAATTTGACTGGTGATTTTTTTTCAAGTCCATTTTAAATCCAATAATTCTTGTTGATTTTGATATTCTGATCGACGACGAACCTAAAATTTATGATTTCCTTCAATCCCTACAACATCAATTTTTGTTATTATTAGAATAAGTAAAGTCGAGTTTGGTTTTGGTTTTGTTTTTCTTTACCCTTAAAGGAAAGAAGTAGTAAAGTAAAGGTGAGGTTAAGACTTAAGAGTGACCACAAACAGCACCTTAAAACCTCACCCCAAATTATTGTCATCTCCAAACGTCCTTCACTCCATTTCATCAAATATAAAAAGACGGGTTCTAAAGGCATCCCCAAATTATTTCTGGCACCTATTTATTGATTATCTTTTCGGATGAAAAAAACGTCAGTCATACTGTTGTTCGTTTTGGCACACCAACGTCAGTGTCAGTGTCACTGATGTTGGTATGGCACAACGAACACCAGTGAAAAGTCGTAGACTAGCGGTGATGTTGGTGTTCCACAAGGAACACCAGTGTGACTGACGTTTCCTTTATAAAAAATCAACATGTGCCGAAGTAATTTTTTATAGTACCGAAAGTAAGAAGGTGTCGGTAGTAAATTGGGGGTGCATGTAGAAACCCCTATAAAAATATTAAACCATACCCCATAAGGAGAGATTGTCATCTACTGTTTGATGAGGTTGAAAGGGGTAATTCTTATAGAAGCATTATGTATTGATTGCTTTTAACCTTTTTCCCTCTCCTTCTTCACTATCCTCTGCGAAGTCACAACCTGTTTGCTCTTCCGGCGCCGGCGGCCCTTGGCTGCCGGCGTCCACCCCTTTTCCCTTCTGTACATCCTTCTTTTTCTTCTAGTTGATCTATTTTGTGATGAGGCTCCAACAGTTTTGTGTTGATCTGGTTCTTTCCGGCTTTCTTTCGGCGGCGGGTCTCAGATCTGAGGTCATCGGCGTGGAGCTTCGTTTGTCTCGGGCTAGATCTCATCGTTTCAGGCCGTGGTGGATGCTTCACCATAGTCCCGGTGCTCTACTCGCCACCATTTCTTGGCTTTTCAGCCATGTCCGGTGAGTGATGCCGGAATCTGATGGTGCTTTCCGGCGTCTTCTACGGTTGGACGCTTTCTATTCGGGAGGAGATGTCAGGTGTTATAAAACGGATGGAGATAACTTCAGATGCAAGAAACAGAAACAGAAGCAATCAAACATAAACAATCAAAGGAGAAAACAGAAACAAGAAGAACACAGATTTAACGTGGAAAACCCCTCAGTGGGAGAGGTAAAAAACCACGGGCAGAAAAGAGATATTTTATTATGCACTGAAAATTACAGATTTCAACACACGCAGATAATGAGACAACAACTGTATTTATAGGCACAAATCCCTAAACCCTAGCCGCAAGGAATCTTTGTCTGATGCACCATAAATACCCTTACACGTGTCCTCCTTTTAATGACACCGTATAGGCTGTCACATAACAGAATTTGCAGATGTGGGACCCTGCTGTATTCAAGTACTCAGCAGACTATCACCCTGCTGATAGCTACCCTGCTGACAGGAGCTCAGTAGACTCCACCCTACTGACGCACAGAATTGAATACACTTCTCAGCTGTCCATCACACAGCTGAGTCTTCAGATTGTTTCCACCCAGATGTAGAGTTTAAGTCACCTTACTGACAAATCTCCACCTTGACTTCAACTCTCACTAAAGGCAAACAGATTGCATAACCAGATGTACTTGTACCAGATGCATTCGTCAATGCCAGATGTACTTGTACCAGACTATCTCCACTGATCTGCCCTCAGTAGAGTTTCCAGAAATAGATTACAAGCTTTGAATATTCAGTAAGTCCAGGCAAAGCTGGAACTTACTCTGCTGAACTGGTTTTGTGAACATGTCAGCAGGGTTATCCTTGGTGCTGATCTTCTTCACTACAACCCTCTTCTCATTCCTCAGAAAATGATACCTGACATCAATATGCTTGGTTCTCTCATGATGAACCTGATCCTTGGCCAAACATATTGCACTTAAACTGTCACAATATATCTCAGCCTGATCCTGATGCAACCCCAAATCATTGACTAGCCCCTTCAACCAGATACCCTCCTTAGCTGCTTCGGTAAGAGCCATGTATTCTGCTTCAGTAGTTGATAAGGCTACTGTAGCCTGAAGAGTAGCTTTCCAGCTGACCACTGCATTTCCCAACGAAAACACATAACCAGTCATAGATCTTCTACTGTCAACATCACCTGCATAATCAGCGTCACAGTAGCCTGTGACCATACCAGTATCACCTCCATAAATGAGACCAATATCAGCTGTACCTCTTAGGTACCTGAATATCCTTTTAACAGCTTTCCAGTGTTCCTTTCTAGGTTGAGCCATAAACCTGTTGACAACACAGACTGCCTGAGCCAAATCGGGCCCGGTGCGGACCATGGCATACATCAAACTGCCAACTGCACTAGCATAGGGAACTTTTGACATATACTCCTTCTCTTCAGCTGACTTTGAAGCATAAACAGACAAATGAACATTTGATGCCATATGAGTATCTATTGGTTTTGCAGCAGACATCCCAAACTTGGTCAATATCTTCTGCACATAACCCTGCTGAGACAAGAATAATTTCTTCTGACTTCTATCTCTCCAGATCTCCATCCCCAAGATTTTCTTGGCTGCACCCTGATCGGCCTTTTCTAAGTGTCCAATCTCACCGGCAGTGTACCGGGTCAACTGTAGCCTAGAATTGGTGAGTCAAGGTCGTATCCCACAGGGAATCTGGTCGAGTACCAAAGTCGGTCTCGTCCCTAGTTTAGGTCAACACAGCTTTGAACGTGGTGATTTGTCAGATCACCGGTTCTACACACTAAAATATACACAAAACAAAGATTTTAAACTATATAAAAGAGATAGCCGAGCTATGATCCAATCAACTACTCTCTAACCCTAACTCGTTTCCGGAAGTGTTTCAACAAACTATAATGTTCTCGGCATCGTTGAAGGGTGTCGTCTCCTATTTCCGAAACTAAGCGCCAATTTCAACAACCTAGTTTCCTATGTCGAATTCAACAGTCCGCTGACCGGATTTAACTGACCCGACACGGTCTACGCTCTATGAGACGCTCGTTAACAACGATATAAACCTCACACACGAAACCGAATCTGAACAACTCAGTCGGTTTTACACGGTGATCCTAGAACCCCTTTTCCCACACCCTCTCGCAAAATGCATATGTAAAGACGATACGTGTGACACAATTATCGAGTGATCAGTTCAACAAAAGTCATTAAGAAAAAGTTCTAGAACGATAACAACACCGAGAATCTAACAATCATAACATCAAAACACTTCAATCAACAAGCTATTGATTCGATTTCGAAGGCTATCACATATCTCGACTATCGGTAAATTAACTACTCATTAATCTAAGAACACAACAAGAAATCAACCTTTAAGCTAAAAAGCATCAAGATCTAAAGATGAAAATCAAAAGAAAGAAATTGAAATTACCGGAAATCGGGACGAAGAACACCGTAAGCGAAAATGAAATCCAAACTGAAATTGCAATAGCTAGCAGTACGATCTTCGAGTTACAACTAATTAAAGCTAATCTAAACTAACTATATACAAATATAAGTTTTATCTAAGAAAATCTGCAGAAAAACGATCTAAGAAGAAGGGGCCCTTGATATAGATCAAATGAGGGGGTATTTAAAGTGTTTCTAAGCCAAAAACCGCATCTTAGGCGCGCGCCTATGGTGACAGGCGGCCGCCTATGGTGACACACCTTCAGAAAAACGGTCATAACTTTGTGTGTAGACCTCCAAATCGAGTGATTCAAAATCCGTTGGAAAGCTAATGAAATTGTCTACAACCTTCATGAAGATGTCCTGCCCAGAAAATGCCTCAAAGGTGGATCAAAATGCAGATCAGTGGAAGGTGTGGTTGTAGTACCAACACGTTTTGATCCGTTTGAACGTTTAAGTTTCAGGCACACGTTCCAATTCTCGTAACTCGCATTCCGGCCTTCTCGAACACCTAATACCTGTACTTAATCACAAAAAATACCACACGTAATCCCTACAGGACACTAGGGTGACCGAGAGTATAGTAAATTACACCGAAAAAGACCGAGAATCCCGGACTTTACGTCCTAGGTACCAAAATGATAACCAAGGTGTAAATACATCAAAATACAACCAAATGTCTCCGGAAACATATAAAACGAGGTATAAACGGGGTATAATCACATAGTAAATGATAGCCAATTTGACTCTCATCACACCCAAATCCTTCATTTCAAATTCAGCACTAAGAAGGTTCTTCAGATTTTGAATATCAGACTTCCTTGCAGCAACAATCAACATGTCATCCACATACAAAACAAGATAGATATATGATCCATCTTTCAGCAGACTGTAGTAAACACAACAGTCATATGGACTTCTGTTGTAACCCTGCTGAAGCATGAAACTGTCAAACCTTTTATACCACTGCCTTGGAGCTTGCTTCAAACCATACAAAGATTTCTTCAACTTGCAAACATGATTTTCCTTTCCAGGAACTTGAAAACCCTCAGGCTGTGTCATGTATATCTCCTTATCCACCTCACCATGTAGAAAAGCAATTTTCACATCTAATTGCTCAAGTTCCTGATCCTGTTGTGCCACCATTGCTAGTAACACCCTGATTGAAGTGTGTCTGACCACTGGTGAAAAAATTTCATCAAAGTCAACCCCTTCCTTTTGACTGAATCCTCTTGCAACCAAACGTGCCTTATACCTGACCCCTTCTGCCTTAGTTATTCCTTCTTTTTTTCTTGAAAATCCATTTACAAGTCACAACTCCCTTGTCAGTAGGCTGTTTGACCAATTCCCAAGTCTGATTCTTCAACAATGACTCCATTTCATCTCCCATGGCTGCATGCCACTGAGATGCTTCTATACATGTCACCGCTTCCCCGTAAGTAGTAGGTTCGAACCTCTACCTCTTCTGCAACTTGGAGTGCATATCCAGCCAAATCATCATAACCATATCTCCTTGGAGGTATCCCAACATTAGATCTTCTAGGCCAGCTGGCAGCTAGACTCTGCTGATCATTGTTTGTATGACGCCCTACTGAGGCCTCAGTAGGCTGGCTTGGATCAGATTCTGGTTCATTATCCAGATCAGTATAGTGTTGATTTGGATCCACTGATTGTTGCATATCAGTAGACTCCACTTGAAGCTCCACCTCGTTTCTCAACACTATCAGATTCAGCACTGGTTTCAGACTCAGTAGACCTCCCCACTGATGAGTTTAACATAGAATTTTCATCAAATACAACGTCCCTACTGAGGATTACTCTGGACTCTGCTGATGACCAAATTCTATATCCCTTCACTCCATCACCATACCCCACAAACACTCCCTTCTTGGCTCTTGGCTCCAACTTCCCTTCACTAACATGATAGTAAGTTGTACTCCCAAAAACCCTTAGAACCGAGTAGTCGGCGGGCTTGCCCGACCACATCTCAAATGGTGTCTTGAGATTGATTCCCGTGTGAGGACTCCCGTTGATTAAGTAGCAAGTCGTCTTAACGACCTCGCCCAAAATCTCCTTGATAAACCAAACTTGAGAAAGCATACATCTTGCCCTCTCCAAGGTAGAGTTTGATTCATCCTTTCGCCTACACCATTCGCCGAGGTGTATTCCTTACGGATGATGTCCGGCAATACCCCCACCGCACAAAATGAATCAAAATCCGTCCAAATAAATTCCGGACCATTATCTGTACGAAGCTTCTTGATTTTCTTGCCCAACTGATTCTCCACTAGGGCCTTCCACTGCTTAAAGTTACTGAATGCATCACTTTTGTTCTTCATCATCACCACCCAAGTCATCCTTGAATAGTCATCTATGAATGACACAAAATATCCGTGACCACCCAATGACTCAACTTTTCATGGACCCCAGCAGTCTGAATGGATATAATCAAGTGATGCCCTTGTGTTGTGTAACCCTGCTGAGAACTTACTTCTATGCAATTTCCCAAACACACAATGTTCACAAAAGTCCAGATTCTTGACCTTATATCCCTCAAGAAAACCTGCTGAAGAAAGAACCTGCATACCTCTTTCACCCATGTAACCAAGTCTCATGTGCCACAGCTGAGTCTGCTGAGACTGGTGAACTGTTGAGGATGCAACAAAGAAGCGGCGTGCGGATACGAGATCCTTGTAATATATACAAGGTTCCCCTCTTGATGCCTTTAAGGACTACAACTGAATCTTTGAAAACATTCAACTGTCCACCTTCACCCTTGAAGTTGAACCCCTTGTTGTCCAGAAGACTGAGAGATACCAAATTCTTGGTCATCTGTGGAACATGTCTTACATCCTTCAGTGTACAGAATTTACCATCCTCTGTCCTTAACTTTACTGAGCCAATTCCCACAACTTTGCAAACCTTGTTGTTGGCCATATATATTTGACCACCATCCATCTGCTCATAAGTAGAAAACCACTCCCTGTTTGGACAAATATGGTAGGATGCTCCGAATCAAGTATCCACACATCATTGTGGTGTGTAGAATCCCCCGCAACTAGAACCGGATCCTCATCGGATTGCTCGCAGCCAAGGCTACCGTGCCGAATTGCCTTCCCCGCCGTTTCTTCTTCCTTGGACAATTGGACTTCCAATGTCCCTGCTCCTTACAGTAATTACAGACATCAGTAGACTTAGGACCTTTGGACACTGACTTCTTTTTCTTCTTCTGTCCATATCCCTTTCCACTATTGCTGCTAGCTACTAGCCCAGCAGCCTGATTGTCTGTCCCAACAGCCTTGTGTCTAAGTTCCCTGGCATGTAAGGCTGACCTCACATCCTCTAAAGCTACTGTATCCTTCCCAACTATGAAAGACTGCACAAAGTTTTCATATGATGCCGGTAATGACACCAACAGGATTAGGGCTGCATCTTCATCCTCTATTTTAACATCAATATTCCTTAAATCAAGTAATATTGTGTTCAGCTGGTCAAGATGTTCCCTCAGTGGACTTTCTTCATGCATCTTCAAACTGAACAACCTCTGTTTCAACAACAACTTGTTGGTCAGTGACTTGGTCATATAGAAGCTTTCAAGCTTCTTCCACAACTTGGCTGCGGTGTCTTCCTCAGCAACCTCAGTGATAACATCATCAGATAAGCACAACATGATGGTTGAATGTGCTTTCTCTTCCGATCGGCATAATCTGCGCTGCACTTGTATTTGGTTTGTCGGATAAAGGATTCCACAAACCCTGCTGTTTCAACAGTGCACGCATCTTGATTGATTTGCCACAGACCAAAACTGTTCCTTCCTGTAAATTTATCGATTTTCACGTTTACTGCTGACATCTTTTCTTGCTAAAGATCACAACTTTGTCACAGATCCTAGCACCTTACTGAAGGTCTTGGTGAAGATGAAGTTGATCGTACAGATTGTTTTTCTCCAGAACCTTGACTCTGATACCACTTGTTATAAAACGGATGGAGATAACTTCAGATGCAAGAAACAGAAATAGAAGCAATCAAACATAAACAATCAAAGGAGAAAACAGAAACAAGAAGAACACGATTTAACGTGGAAAACCCCTCGCGGGGAGAGGTAAAAAACCACGGCGTAAAAGAGATATTTTATTATGCACTGAAAATTACAATTTTAACAAACCCCAGATAATGAGACAACAACTGTATTTATAGGCACAAATCCCTAAACCCTAGCCGCAAGGAATCTTTGTCTGATGCACCATAAATACCCTTACACGTGTCCTCCTTTTAATGACACTGTATAGCTGTCACATAACAGAATTTGCAGATGTGGGACCCTGCTGTATTCAAGTACTCAGCAGACTATCACCCTGCTGATAGCTACCCTGCTGACAGGAGCTCAGTAGACTCCACCCTACTGACGCACAGAATTGAATACACTTCTCAGCTGTCCATCACACAGCTGAGTCTTCAGATTGGTTCCACCCAGATGTAGATTTTAAGTCACCTTACTGACATCAGGCTTGCGGGCTCTCTTTACCGTACGACGGCGGCTCAAGACGGCGTAGTCTAGCGGTGTTATCGTTTCTAGTTTTTATTTCAGTGTTTGTTGTTTTTTGGTCGAGTAATAGATTACCTAGAGGATCCATGTGTCTGGACGTCTTACCGGAAAATTTTTCCTTCGGTTCAGCACCCTCGACCCGATCTATTATCCGACCTAGTTTCTATTGTTGTTTGTAGTGCGGCTAGGCCGCGTTGTAGTGCGGCTTTTGGCCGTGTTGTAGTGCGGTTCTGACCGTGTTGTAAATTATGTTCTTATCAATAAATTCTTTCGTTTCCCGCCAAAAAAGGGGTAATTCTTGTATGGAGAGGAGATTTGAGGAGTAAGTGACGTGGATGATTCTGGACCACACAGTTTCAACTCAAATTCAAACTGTGTGGTTCAGAATCATCCACGTGTATCCACGGTGTAAATGGAATGACTAGGCAATAATTACCCGGTTGAAAGAAGGTAGATAGAAACTAGAAAGCAAGCAGCTAAGCTCCAGAAATTGGAAATTCAGGTTGTGTCAGACCATTGACTTGCAAATCAGGTCGTGCCTTTTCTGACATGGAAAATCAGGTAAACGTAGGGTTCTCTACGTTTAAACGTAAGGAACCCTACGTTTAAACGTAGTTAAATTTGAATAATTTTAACCCCTAATTTATTGAAATAACCTACGTTTAAACGTAGGATACTTACGTTTAAACGTAGAGAACCTAAGTTTACACGTAGGTTATTTCAATAAATTAGGAATGTTGCAATAAATGTATATTTCTCTACGTTTTCCCTACGTTTGAACGCATTTATCTACGTTTAAACGTAGATTTTCTACGTTTACTAAGCAATTATCTACGTTTGGAAGTGGTAGATAGCAATTAATGTTGTTGTAAGGTACTTGTTCAATATACACCACATTACGGGCTATTTTTCTCATTCCTTCAGAGTCTTGCATGTTAATATACATTATCTAACCACTTCTTCATATTTCAAGCCCATTTCTTCATCTTTCAAGTGCTCAAATGGGTAAGTTTTTGCTATTTAATTCGTCTTAATTCAAGTGCTCAATGTGATTATGGTATTTATGCTAGTAATGAAATGTACTTAAACTAAATGTGTGTTTTTAGTAGGTTGTTTATGTAATGTTTATACATTTAAGTAGTGTGTTTAAGTCTTTTCTTAATTAGTGTTATTGTTTAGGGTTTAATTAATAGGGTTTAGTGTAAGTAATGATATGTATTCAACCGAAATGTGTGTTTTAAGTAGTAATTATGTTATTTATATAGTAGTAATGATATGTATTTATCGAAATGTGTGTTTTAAGTAGTGATTATGTTATTTATATTGTAGTAATGATATGCATTTAACCGAAATGTGTGTTTTTAGTAGGTTGTTTATGTAATGTTTATAAATCTAAGTAGTGTGTTTAAGTCTTTGGTATTGTTCGATTGTACTAAACTTTGCTATTGTTGATTTGGTATTGTAGTTTTGAGAAGTTGGGAAATTTGTTGTTGGTAGTAATGGAATTGTCCGTATTGATGGTTTGATCTTGCATAAGGGTGTTTTTCCTACCCAAAAATGGTACTGAAAATGGCTCTGTTTCAGAGGCCATTGTTATTGGAAATATTGATCACACTTAAACTTAGAGTGAAAGAGTTTTAAGTGTTAAAAGTCTTAGTTTCCTTGTTTGAAACATCTTAAAAGGGGAAAATAGTCTTTGTTTCCTTGTTGGGGTTTAATTAGTAGGGTTTTCGTGTAAGTATATTTTGTTTTCTATTTGTGATAAATTTGCTTAGGTAGGGTTTTGAATTATTATATTGAATGTCTATAATGACTTGAATTGTTTTTTTAAAAAAAACGATAATCGCAACTCTATGATTGTTGTCTCGTTCAACGGAGAATTTACGTACGATCCTCTCTATAACCGGTGGAATCATGTAAATGGATCGATGTTCTCATTATTTGTCCGAAAGAACATAAGATTGAATGCGTTGTTGGATAAATTGCATGTGAGGCTTGGTATTGACCGGTCCGTTTCAAAGCTTGGCGTAAAAGCTTTGTTTACTTATATAGTGTGTGTGGGGAATATACCACCCGATGATATCTTAGACGACGAGACACTAAATGGTTACATCGAAGCGGCCTCGACAAGTAAAAATGTGATTTTTTGCGTGAATGCTACACCAAAGTGAATGCAAACAATGAACCGATATTTGAGGATGATGGCATTGATTTAAATCAAGACTGCAATGCCCCGGATGATAACAATAATTCGGATTATAGTCTTGGTAATTTCCCTTCTCCGGTACAAGAACTTGCTACAGATCCAAATTTTAATCCATTCGAGCAACATTATGGATGTAGTAGGTTTGAAAACCATGTTCCTACACAAAGGCTTGGTGAAGCTTCGGACCAACAGTTTCGATAAACCGATCGACCAAGTCATAATCTTTCAAATCAACCTTCAAGTAGTCGTGCTCAACCTATCCAACAGCCATATAATTTGTTTGGTGGATCAGTCACTAGTTTTTTGGCTTCTCCGTTTGCACCTCATATTCAAACCGATCAAACGGGCAGGGATGACAACAATAATCAGGGTGCCAATGCTAGGGCTAGTGTACGAGAAGATTATTCATGGAGGATTCCCACATTTGAAGATGATGATTTACCGCGGTGTCTATCTACCGGTACGTTACATATGAATGACGTGAACGAATTGTTCATTGGGCAGCAATATGATTCGAAAGAAGATTTTAATTTGAAAATAAAATCGTATGCGGTTGCCAATAATTTTCGATGAGATTGGGTAGGTCGGACACACGTTGCTTGTATTACACATGTCTAAACGATACATGCAAATGGCATGTAAGGGCGAAAAGGGTGAAGACAAATACAACACATACATTTGAGATCACAACATTGAATGATGTGCATACTTGTGCCTCTCGAATGCGGATAATGACAATCGACAAGCAACACCTATTGTTATTGCGAGTCCGCTAAGTCAAAAAATGGAAGAACTCGGCAATGAGTATAAACCCAGACATATTATGGAGGACATGCTCACAACTTACAGTGTACAGTTGACTTATGACCAAGCATACCGAGCTCACGAGATGATGAGAATGCTGGTTAGAGGTTCACCGACGGAGTGTTACAATGCGATACCCTCGTACCTGTGGATGGTGCGTGAGGCCAATGAAGGGACCTATGTTGACTTTCAGCTTGATAATCTGGGAAGGTTCGGTAGTTGTTTCATGGCTTTGGGAGCAAGTCGTCGTGGTTTCAAGTATTGTCGACCTATTTTGTGTGTGGACGCCACTTATCTAAAAACCCGTTTCTCAGGGCAACTATTTGTTGCTGTTGCTGTAGATGCCGGTGACCACCTATTCCCTGTAGCCGTCGGTATTGCTGAAAAAGAATGCAACGATTCATGGGGGTATTTCATGAGACAATTGAGGGTGGCCATTGAAGGTATCCATGCTGAAAATTTGAGCTTTATATCTGACAGACACAAGGCTATTAGAAATGCGGTTGGTCAGGTATTTCTCAATGCATATCACGGTGTTTGCTATCATCATTTAAAGGGAAATCTAACAAAAAAAATGGAAGGATTACGGTTTTTGTGAAGACACATTCTATCAAACAGCCTATGCATTCTCGGAGGCCGAATTTCTCCGAAAGTATGCCCTAATCAAGGCACAATGTCTTGGCGCATATCTAAAACTAGAAGAAATATGTGTTGAACGGTGGGCGCGTGCCAAATTTCCTGGGAAAAGATACGCCTTAATGACAAGCAATTACGCTGAAAGTTTCAACTGTGCGATTAGAGGAGCTCGTCGTTGGCCTGTTCCTAGCCTCTTGGAATTCATTAGAGCTACACTGCAGAGATGGTATATGTTAGTAATATCATCCGCAGCGGAAACGATTTATGGATCTAGATCTATAAACTACACGTAATAAAATAACTAGATCTATATCTACAAGGGGGTTGTAGATCATACCTCTTGGATCTCAAAATCCAAGTTGAAGAACCGCAATAGGATGAACGAAGGAAAGCGTGAAGAGCACCACGATCTTCCGTACGTGTGATCCAAGCAATTCCCGGTGGAAGGAATTCTCGACTCGAACCTTTCCGATATGCTACCGGAAAAATCTCCAAGATTTCTCCCCAAATCTCCCTTGGCCGAAATTATTTTTCTTCTCTCTACTATAGGGAGAAGTCGAAATTTATGTGTGTATTAAGGCTTGGGAGAACTCTCTTTTTATAGGAGAGTAAAACTTACCCTCCAAGGATTTTTATTTATCAAACAAAATAAATCCTTTAATAAAAGATAATTCCATAATATCCTAGAACAAATCTAGAATAATATTTATCTTTATTATTTACCATAAATATTTATCCAATAAATATTTTATGCACATGTCTTATTAATCACAAGAAAACTAATTTCTTGTTCCATTAAGAAGAGGGGGCGAAATTTTATCATATTGACCTAGTCAATATTAATTTTGCCATCACACAATAATTGGGCCAAGATTATGGAAAATGTCTTTTCCACATATTTAATTATTTAGCCCAACTAATTTAATAGTCCACTAAACAATTAATTCACATATCGTTTTAATAAAGTCCAACAAGAACAAAATTAATATTATTAGGATTCGACGTCCGAGAATAGCTATGCTATATAGGAGGCACGTCGGGGACCATGGACTAATAATCGCCGGCTCCGATAAATCAAATAAATAATTATAGAATAATTATATTCGATAAATCAATCACGGGAATATGCCACCATAATCCCGAGACCGCACTCCTCCGATTATCGATTATATTTATCTCGTCACGATAATAATAATAAGCGTCCATTGATATAATCATTACATATGGATTAATCCTCCATAGATCGTTCATTCTAAATCGGGAAGTTACCGTTAACCCTTTTTAGAACCTCTTATCCTTATTTACCATTAACCCCCTAGTGATCAATTAATTCATACAACTCACCGGTGATCAATCAAGCAGTGATATGAACTCGCGCGATCGATCGCCTTTCTAGGATTAACAAATAAGGGAACTGTTCATCTACTTCCATAAATGGAAGGAATGGATTCCGTATCCGTGATAACACGTACTACTCACTCAATCCAAGATAATGCCAAGATGGGGTAATTCAGACTACGTACTCGGTGTAATCCTTAACCGTCAAGTCAAACTTCATACCGATTCAAGCAAACTTGACTGTGATCACCTCGGATTAAGATATATCCATAAATATGATCATCCATTGATTCGATAAGACTTCTCGATCACGGAATTATATCGTGAACTCTAATCAAATCGGTCCAGCCCTATATGATATATCTATCATATATAAATGCCCCACCAGGTTCTCTTAACCGAAAGTCCGGATAAGACAATCACACCTATTGTGTTCTGGGCGCATTAATAGCACGTTAAAGGAGAGACCCGTTACTCTCGATTAACTTTACTACGGGCTAATTGTATTTTAAGTACATCTTCACCAACTCAATCCTCCCGTGTATATACCATACACTGAGTTAAGTGATTACATAAACGATATACTTTAGGGTTTTCTGTAGTGTAATTACTATTGTCACATCGGTGAATATGAGAATAATAAATATGAATGATAACATCATTTCATTTATTAAATAAAACAATTATAAAATTGTCTTTCGGGCATCACACCTAACAATCTCCCACTTGCACGAAAGCATGTGATTAATTGTTTTAGAGCACACCCTATTATTTAAAATACAACAAACTACATCTCCCACTTGCTCTAAAGCAATGGAGACTCATCCCGTATTCTAGTACCCATTAGGCATATCATAACCATTTCAGATTCCAAAGTACACTCCGAGTATGCCGTCGTAGGATAGGTCGTTGACTCGGGGAGCACCTACATCTAAATGTCATGGGTCTTAATGATTAGTCGTGTTGTCGGCTCGAGACGATCCGTAGAATCGAAACGTTACCGGTCCATCAAATCATGTGGTACCGAGTAAACACTGAGCCCGAGATCGACTTAACGATCATCCTCAATCTGACTTAAAGTCAAAATCAGTGTATCACACATATCCAAGTTCACACATGAATATGTCCGCATATTGTTCCTCGTTCTCTTCAAGATACTAAAGGACATACTAAACTTGCTTTGTTAACCGCCGAATCTTAAGATTCGATCAAAGTTGACGTTCAATAACCTGACCATCTCTTACTAGAAAGAGAATCTATCCCATTTCTCTTGATCCGAAGATTTAGAGAGTCATTCCTGAGGCATAGGGTAGAACTTCCTCGTTGAATGTTACATACACAGATGCATCATCTTAACCAATAAGATGGATGGGAAACCAGTGACGGATTCTAATGAATTCGACCGAGTCAAACTCTAAAGAATGTTGTCCAAAACTCGTTGCGTAGAATTGTGGTATTGTCGTATTCGACTTCGTATAACACACCCATGTTGATTCCAACTCGGTGCGTTGTTATCCTTCACAAACACTAATTTATATATTCACTACCGTACTAAAATTGATATCCAAATACAAAAGACTTATCAATATTCTCGGTCAAATCCACATATTGTAGAAATATATGACTTCCAATGACCGAGAGGTTTGCTTTTTATCCACAAAGGACATAAGCCTTGACAACCATCCCGTCATAAGTTCATAAGTCAATACCCTTCTATTTCGAATGAATCCGTACTCCGTTTGTTTGGCAAGAAAGTCTCGTGGAATCACCCCTATTTTCTCGCTTTTGAACGAAATCATGCAATACCGAACTCATTCTACTCTTTTCCGTGTAGATCCAATTACTCCCACTGGGCCTGAGACGCTCAGGTGGTTCTACAAGAGTATGAACATAACTGGAGTACCGAACTCCATTCACAGGGTTATGGCTATTAAACCAACCTCTATTATCAGAATCCTATACCGCTCACAAAAGAGCCATAGGTCATCAATCGATCCTCGTACTACAAAGTCCGCGAACCCGTAATGGGTAATGGGTAAACCATACTCCCACTACATTCGGGTGGATCGAAATTCCGATCTAGTTTAGTAGTATTTAGTGTTATCACCAACAACCGATGTTGGATGTGGTCTGATTTTAATCAGTTAGTAACTACCTTGAGTAAACATACTTCAAGGTTTAATGTTTTACTGTTCATAGACTCTATCGTAAAGGACGCAACAAGATAACCGTCCCTTCCCGATTTCAAGAATCTTATAACAAACCTTTTTCTCAATGCTACAAGATATAGAACGATTGGTCACCGACCGAACGTGTTCGCGAAATTTCCGTACCTACCTTCAAGCACCGTGTGCTAAATGCTTATATTTATGGAAGTGGGGTGAACCGAATCCACACCTTATCCGTAAATTCCAAAGCATATTCTAGGTAGACTTCTCGGTCTTACATTTCAACGTAAACCGTTATTTCGCTTCCAATATCTTTATTGAGTTAAGCAGTGTATTGTAGCACATCTACAACTATGTAAAGGCAATTCAATGGTTTCTTCCTTAGTGAAAACATTTCACTATGAGGCAGACCGAGCATCAGTCCCTAGGACTATGTGATGGTCCATTTATGAGTATAGAATACTCCATCTCTCGTTGAAAACAGAGAAAACCTCAAAATATTTTGGATAAACTTGCCGGAGTTTTTGAATAGTTATCGACAAGAAGTCACTACTCGAAGCTCCTACTAGCTCGTATCTTTCATCGACCCCGAAGGTCGTCATGAACAAGCTATGTTACTTCTTTATATCCATTATCCTTTCCCGATTGAAAGGAAACTTAGTCATTGAACCTTTGAGACAATATAACCGACCGGGAGAAAGGAATCACCCCGAGCCGCCTTCGTGTCTTGTCTTTTAGTGGACTATGCACTAACTATGGAATATGAAGAAGCGTTTATCTAAATATAGAAACCAATTGCTTTTAATAGTTCTTAAGATGTGTTTTATATACATATTTCAGCGGTTGTAAGTGGTTTTGACTTTATCAAACAAAAGTCCGAGTCTTGGATTCGTACTACAAATGGTATATTCACTTTCTATACGACAAACAAATTATCGAATAGAAGGTAAATCCATTCGTTCCAACGAGTCTTAAACGTAAAATAAATTTTCCGCGATATCCAAGGATTGAACCCGAGATTCATTTCCTTATATCACTCCCACTATTCTAGCTAAAATTAACTCGCCCGTTGTTTACTCTTTTAATCGTTAAATGCACTCGCTACCTTGTTCTTCCAAAGAACTTAGCTCAAGAAAATCGCCAAGGATTCATAGGTTGGTGATCCGAAATCACTATCCTTATCCTATGATTTTCGCTTTATTAATTTTCGGTTTAGCCTTAAAATCAACTCGCTTTTAGATGACTAACACTCTTAGACATACTCTCCCATTCTTGACTTTCCGTAAATGGAAACAGCTTTTGAACTAGCAGCTCGTGTGAGTAGACACTACTCTTGAACCGTGGGATGTCTATTTCGAGTGTTACTTGTCGGGACTTCTCGGATTTTCTAATATACTAGAAAAATAACAAATCATAACATTAAATCTCCCACTAGTTTATCGGTTCCAAATACCGTCTAACCAAAGAATGCTTCATTTTATGATTTTCCAATTTTTCAATTTGAAAATCTCTCGTGTAAACACTTACACAGCTCTAATGTTTCCGTAAAAATACAAATCATAAAACTCCCACTAGTTCATCGATTCCAAATATCGTCTAACTAGCAACAGTTCATGATTTTCCGATTTTTCAATTAGAACGGTTACGTGTGTAGTCAGTTACACTTTTCTAATGTTCTAGAAAAAACAACAAATCATAAAGCTCCCACTAGTTCATCGATTCCAAATATCGTCCAACTAGTAACACTTCATGATTTTCCGATTTTTCAATTAGAAAATTGCACGTGTATTTCCTACACACTCAAAATTCACTAAAAGAATTTCAAAGTCCGAAATCACCTTTGTTCAAACTAAGTTTGTCTTCCGTTTGATACGAATGACACTAGTGACATACCTATATGTCACTCTGGTTTTAAAAAGGCTTAAGAGAAAATATCTCTTTCGAAAAATAATTGCATTATCGATTAACTAGTTCAACGTCCTAGTTACTTTCCACTTTTTAACGAAGTCAATACTAGTCAATTATAAATTTTAAGCAATTTAGTAAGGGATATAATGCTGTAAATAAAATGACATATATTAATTCAAGTTTAACACTACTATATTTATTTTAGGAATTGTAAACTAAAATTAAGTCTACTCTACCATTCCAAGGTTTTAACCTCGCATCTCAGTGCCGCCGTAGGGTAGGTCAAAGAGATCAACGGTTAAATCAATGAATAACTTGTGAGAATCAGATATCCCACGAGAATCGAACATCCCTTTATTCATTGACTACCTTCCTTTTTTAGCCTAGGTATTTATCAAAAAATACCCTTGATGAGTGTGACCTACTATATCAGATCTCTTAGGTACGCCCCGAGTGTGCCGTCGTAGGATAGGTCGGTGACCCGACGAGTACCCGTAAATCCTATCCTTTCGGAGACCAAGCCATGAATGTTGATAGGGGTGAACACCATCCGTAGGGGGACGAAATCAAAGCGCCGCGAGGCGTCACCCTTCTCTCACTTACTTGCATCTATAGTAGAGGCCGTGGGGTTGGCCGTCGCCTCCCCCGCTCCCACTCAATATTTTGGAAGTGGTGGTGGGTTAACTAACCACGTCTTTTTGATGTTAACATAAAAGCACATCAAATCAAGGATTCCGAATGGTGTCGGTAACGTAGGCAAGCCTACCCGTCCTATTCGTTGGAACATATGTGACAAGCCGGACGAAATCGGGTCAAGAGAGCCCTATTGAGATTAGAAGGAATCACCCCTCCGCTCTCGGTTTGGCTTAGTCTTGCCGGACCCCCGTGCATACATCGCACTAGGAGGGTTAAGTCGTTTGAGCGAAGCTCGCTGACCACCCAACCTAAAGGCGAACCGTTTTTATCCAAGATTTATTGTTCTTTTACCATCATTCAATCTCGTAGACACTACGAATTGAAAACGTGATCTCGTTTCGGCTTTAAGGCGGTTCACCGAGAACACACACCGAAAGTAACGATTTCATAACCCGTCCTCGGATCTTTAATTAGTTACTAAATTTATTAATTACCACGTATTAATTAAATTTCAACTAATTACACGAGTTTGTATACATGCCTATTTTAATTACCAAAATTAAAATTCTACATGTATGCATGGAGTGGATTTATGATATGATGCATGTCATGGCAATTCCGTTTTTTATATCTATTTTATGATCGAACACATAAAAAATAAATTGCGGAAAATTTAAACACCGAGATGGATCGTTGGCACCCCCGTATCTAATCTATTAGAAAATAAAAACCAAAACCCTAACTAGGGTTTACTACTTTCTAACTAAATCTGCAGCTGTTCGAACTCTTTGACGATCGGCATACTAAACGAACTCGGATCGGGACGAAACTTTCCAGATCTTATCTTCACTCCTTGAACTTCAATATGGACGGTTGGATCGGTGCTTTGACTTACCAATTTTCTCCAGTAAACCGCCAAACTAGCTGCTGAATCTGACTTTGACTGCACTGCATCAAGGACTTCCTGAGGCAGATCGGGAATCGAGATGAATCCCGATCGACCTGAAATTTTTATGGTACGTCCAAAACTCATATTTGATAAATCTGAACGGTCGGATTTGCTTTTCAACGGTCCAAACTCTCCCAGAAAATCGAGGAAGTCACAGGTAGGGTTTCTGCGAATCCTGAGTTTTTCTGTTACAGCAGCCTCTTCGCAGCATCAAACGGATATCGAAACGGACTCTGATCGACGCCAAAATTTGTGGAGTTGATCATCATCTTCTAATCTTCATTCTGACCGGAGGGATCTTCGTTTCAACGGTTCGATCAACGGGAAACACGAAATAACTAAACAGCTACTAAACAGATCTATTTTCTGGAAATTAAAATTGCAATAAAAAAGAATTACATAATTTCCTATACTCATATGGACGAATTTTCATCGTTTATATGAGTTTACAATAGATCTAACGGGTAAACAGTGCCAACCCCAATCCATCTCTTCAACCACGACATTCATAAGCATAAAAATTAAACATATGCATTGGCCCCCAAAAAAAATTGGGACAAAAAAATCTACATGTTTTACCACTCCTAGATCTAATATTTTATACGTATAAATATAGATCAACCTGGCTCCGATACCACTGTTAGTAATATCATCCGCAGCGGAAACGATTTATGGATCTAGATCTATAAACTACACGTAATAAAATAACTAGATCTATATCTACAAGGGGGTTGTAGATCATACCTCTTGGATCTCAAAATCCAAGTTGAAGAACCGCAATAGGATGAACGAAGGAAAGCGTGAAGAGCACCACGATCTTCCGTACGTGTGATCCAAGAATTCCCGGTGGAAGGAATTCTCGACTCGAACCCTTCCGATATGCTACCGGAAAAATCTCCAAGATTTCTCCCCAAATCTCCCTTGGCCGAAATTATTTTTCTTCTCTCTACTATAGGGAGAAGTCGAAATTTATGTGTGTATTAAGGCGCTTGGGAGGCTACTCTCTTTTATAGGAGAGTAAAACTTAGCCTCCAAGGATTTTTATTTATCAAACAAAATAAATCCTTTAATAAAAGATAATTCCATAATATCCTAGAACAAATCTAGAATAATATTTATCTTTATTATTTACCATAAATATTTATCCAATAAATATTTTATGCACATGTCTTATTAATCACAAGAAAACTAATTTCTTGTTCCATTAAGAAGAGGGGGGCGAAATTTTATCATATTGACCTAGTCAATATTAATTTTGCCATCACACAATAATTGGGCCAAGATTATGGAAAATGTCTTTTCCACATATTTAATTATTTAGCCCAACTAATTTAATAGTCCACTAAACAATTAATTCACATATCGTTTTAATAAAGTCCAACAAGAACAAAATTAATATTATTAGGATTCGACGTCCGAGAATAGCTATGCTATATAGGAGGCACGTCGGGGACCATGGACTAATAATCAGCGGCTCCGATAAATCAAATAAATAATTATAGAATAATTATATTCGATAAATCAATCACGGGAATATGCCACCATAATCCCGAGACTGCACTCCTCCGATTATCGATTATATTTATCTCGTCACGATAATAATAATAAGCGTCCATTGATATAATCATTACATATGGATTAATCCTCCATAGATCGTTCATTCTAAATCGGGAAGTTACCGTTAACCCTTTTTAGAACCTCTTATCCTTATTTACCATTAACCCCCTAGTGATCAATTAATTCATACAACTCACCGGTGATCAATCGGTGTGATATGAACTCGCGCGATCGATCGCCTTCTAGGATTAACAAATAAGTGAGAACTGTCTATCTACTTCCATAAATGGAAGGAATGGATTCCGTATCCGTGATAACACGTACTACTCACTCAATCCAAGACAATGCCAAGATGGGGTAATTCGGACCACGTACTCGGTGTAATCCTTAACCGTCAAGTCAAACTTCATACCGATTCAAGCAATTGACTCGTGATCACCTCAGATTAAGATATATCCATAAATATGATCATCCATTGATTCGATAAGACTTCTCGATCACGGAATTATATCGTGAACTCTAATCAAATCGGTCCAAATTTATATGATATATCTATCATATATAAATGCCCCACCAGGTTCTCTTAACCGAAAGTCCGGATAAGACAATCACACCTATTGTGTTCTGGGCGCATTAATAGCACGTTAAAGGAGAGACCCGTTACTCTCGATTAACTTTACTACGGGCTAATTGTATTTTAAGTACATCTTCACCAACTCAATCCTCCCGTGTATATACCATACACTGAGTTAAGTGATTACATAAACGATATACTTTAGGGTTTTCTGTAGTGTAATTACTATTGTCACATCGGTGAATATGAGAATAATAAATATGAATGATAACATCATTTCATTTATTAAATAAAACAATTATAAAATTGTCTTTCGGGCATCACACCTAACAGTATAATGATAGACGACAGGAGGCGCTTGATTGTGCGACTGTGTTAGCACCGGAGATCGATAAAATAGTGGCATCGAATATTACTACTAGAAGGAAGTTCAGGGTTAATCCTATTAACCCCAATGAGTTTGAGGTTCATGGAAATAACTTGCTTCATGGGACGGTAAATCTACGAGAGAGGAAGTGTTATTGTGGTTATTTTGAGAAAATGGAAATACCATGTACGCATGCTATAACAGCCGCAACAACACACAGAATTAGTCCACCCGAACTCTGTTCACGGTATTATAGAGCTGAATGTTTCAAGGAGATTTACATGGGTAGCATATATCCAGTTCCTAACAGGGAGGATTGGGATGTTCCGGAGGCGGTAAGAAACATGAAAGTCGGAGTGCCTAATATGAGATATGTGCCTAATGTCAGTGGAGCTCCAAGAAGAGGTAGAATTAATACCACTAGAATCCCTTCTGAATGGGAACGTCCAGGCCATCAGAATGTATGTATTAACTGCAAACATCCAGGACATAACAGAGCTAGTTGCACGCAATACCGGTAGGAAGTCATTGATTTTTGTTATGGTGGTATTAGAATGGATCGTTATTGTGTAACGTATTAATAGAATGTGGTATTTTATTAATGGATTGTAGTAATGATTGTATTCGGTTATTAATCGGAATCAAGTTTGTCTTGTATTACACTACCTCTGTAAAACTAACAGTAATTATTACGGGGCTTAAACACAATAAAAAAGAGTAATGATACAGGGCTTACAAACATAAAAACAAAGAGTAATGATACATTGAGATAAAAATAAGATGACGCTTAAATAAACTAAGGGTGATCATTAAATAGGATAGGATGACGCCTAAATAAATGATCTTCAATATTTAGTAATCACCACATTAAACACGACGTGATTTTCTATAGGTTGATCAATGAATTCAAAGCTACATACATCTCCCGCATTTAGGTCATTGTCCGTAATGAAACCATTCAACCCGCTTAAACGAACTTTTTGATTTACCATATAGTCAATTCTAGCAGGCCATGATTCCCCTGTGGCAATTCGCAGTTCCACGGTCTTGTTTCGCAACATGTCGTTTGTTCTCGCAAATGCCTTTGGAATACTCTACAAATCACAAACAAATTTAAATACTGTTTCAAAATGGGGAAAAAATATCAAACAAGAAAACAACTAAAAATATATAAAATATCTCACCACATAATAACAACCATGTGAAAATACCCAGTTTGGCAGCGTCGTCTGAAAATGGGGACTTTGGTTACCTACACCTGCATCATCATCTGCATTAGCTTCATCACTCTCATCATCTTCATCACTCTCGGACTCAGAAAAAGTCTTCTCACAAGAAGTGATCCAGCACAATAGTGTCGAAAGTGAAATCCCCCCTGTGTTCAAACACTATAAACTCCATCTCATTCAAGTAATGAGCCGCCACATACTCCTCCCAACCTTCCCCAAAGAAACGAAGAATTCCATTGTCTGTGGCTCCAACCCTCACTTCCCATGTCCCTAATCGGCTTTTGAGAACGGCCCTATCTAGGTTCCTCAGCGTGTTGTTCAACCTATTAACGTATGCTGGAGGTAGTGTCTATGCAAAAAGAAACATTTCACGTTTAATGACATACCAATTGATATAATTGATATAAATGTAAGTTAAACATATTAATGACATACCAAACTTGTTGCGAAACTGCCATCAAGAACTTTAAAGAAACGATCATTATCCATTTGCTTCAGTGTAGATTATGAATTGGAAGGTGAAGATGAAGAAATGGAATTGAAAGATGAAGTGGTTAGAAAATTAGATGAACTAAAAAGAATATGAATAAATGAGAGAAATGGCTCGTACTTGTACAACAACAATAATTGCCATGTACCACTTCCAACACTAGTACTTGCATTCCCTACGTTTGAACGTAGATAATGCAACATACTCTACGTCTGGACGTAGATAATGTTGCATTATCTACGTTCAAACGTAGTTTCCCTACGTTCAAACGTAGAGAATCATGCATCCTACATTTGGACTAGGTTCTCTACGTTTCGACGTAGAAAAATGTTGCATTCACTACGTTTGGACGTAGATACCCTACGTTTGGACGTAGGTAAATTCACATTGATTGTTGCATTTTAAACAGATTGAATACTCATCAAAACATCAAAACAACATACAACCAAAATATAAATGGCTACCAATATACAACAAAATATCAAAAATATAACATACACCAAAAATTTCTACACAGTTTGTCAAAACAACATACACGAAAATACCTATATATCTACTATTTAATTAAATAGCTGTACACAAAGTTTCTTTCTGAGCAACGGCATATTGTCATGATGGATCAGAGTAAATTTTTCCTTGTGCAACAAATGTTCAATGAACTTGACCGTGTATACCCCACAGTCACCCCTGTATAATATAAATAGTGTTAGAATAGTGTAAACTGTATAATATAATAATTAGTTTGAAGTTTATAACACTTACGGAATTGGCATTTGTGGTACGAATTCAGGTTTTACGATTCTAACATCAAAAGGTGGCTTCTCTGGATCAACCATTTGTGGGAGTTGACGTAGACGAGCATCCGTCTCCAACAATCTCCTAAACGAAACACCCCACGCTTTGATGTTTCTCTTCACATCATCCTTATACTTCTGCCCCGACAGACAATCCCACACCCTAACCCTCCAGTGGGGAATAGACACTTCGACAGCTGTCCAGTGACCATAACTAATGGCCCAGGGAATGTAGATCACGGTGTTTTCATCCCATTGCTTGACGTACCGATCTACAAAGTCTGGAATGACCGTTGTCTCTAGCGGCTTTCCCTGATCTACATGACCTTTCCCGTAAAAGGATGCTAATTCAGAGTATAAAATGGTCGTATGCGGTACAAAGCATCCTGGATGTGCTTCCATTTGCCGTTGTATCAGGTCCAGATACGCATCGACATGCTGTAAACATGCAAAAATAAGTTAGAGATAATGAAATTAGAAATATCAAAATTTCATAAATATGAAAATGAAGTCACAAGAACATACTTCTCGCTCTAACTCTGAAAGAGGGCCATGGAGACGTTTGAACCACTCTTTGCCAAATGTAAGTGTAAGGCGGAAACCAGCTGCGTACCCCGTCGGAATCTCAATTGGGGGCGGATCTACTTGTTGGTACCACGTTGTGAACTTGTTTTCCAGCTCGTCCGGAAACTTTTTCAACGGAGTCCATCTCACAACGTTATCACTGCGCATATTGACTATGTGAGACCCATCAGTCAAATACCGTGGTCGGCTAGTAGTCTGACGGGTCGTCAATCTTCTGTCAATTGCATCAACCGCCTTTCGTTTACCCAATTGTACAACACTTGGGCCACCAGCTAAACAAATATCAATACATGCTCAAGTTAGATAGTTTTTCACAATATAATTTAAAATTCCGATATTAATAATCAAATAACTTACTATAATCCATCTCAGGCTCCACAACCGATGCCTGGCTGGGCGTAGCCTCGGGAGGGCGATGGGGCGTAGCCTCGGTAGTAGCCTCGGGAGGGGGAGGGGGAAGGGGAGGGGGCGTAGCCTCAGGAGGGGGCGTAGCGTCGGTAGTAGCCTCGGTAGGGGGAGGGGTCGTAGCCTCGGTAGTAGCATCGACAGTATCTGCATCAAAATAGGCACTCTCATCAATTCACGATAACAAACAATATCTATGTTAATAATACAAATTTTAATATAAATAACCTACTAAACAATAATTAGATATAAATAACATAATGCTTACCCGAATAAGCTTCCTCCACGAATAAATCGTCGACGAAATCCTTCTCAACTCCCTCCTTCTGAACTCCCTCCAGCTGCACTCCCTCTTGCCCGGGTTGGGAAATGCCTTCAAGAATCTTATCAAACCCGAGCATCATCATCGGGTCGTCGGCGGACGGGGTAGGAGATGAATAAGTATGCTGATGCGTACGCTGACCAGGTGGAGGCTGATGAGTATGCTGACCAGCTGGAGACTGATCAGTATGCTGATCAGTACGATGACCCTGTGTAGACCCATCAGGGGAAAACTGAGAAGATGTGCCCCAGTCAGTATCATGTGGAGGAGGTGAAGTAGGTGGAGGCCGATGAGGGGTAGACTGAAAAGATGTTGTCCGGTTAGTATCATAATACATACAACTAAATTAATCGCATAAATAAATTGACAATGAAATAATTTTTTACCTGATCTCTAGATGGCAGCGTCTGCATCAACCCCTTAAGTTCAAGAAGTATCGCCCCATGCTCATTCGCCGCTGTATAACCTCTCGAATTACTTGCCGGTTCTCGTCATTCTGTCGGCGAATTTCCTCCCGAATGTCATTCAACCCATTATCTATCCTTCTCTTCACAGCCCTATAAAGCCCATCAGCTTCATCTTCTTCATCAGATTCATCTTCTTCCGCGTGTAGCATCTCAGTGTATGAACTGTGCGGAACACGTCGTGAATGATGAGGTAGAGGCTGTTGTGAAGTAGAGGGATGTGAAGTAGAGGCAGACTGTTGTGTAGCAGAGCGTGTTTGCTGTGTAGTAGATGGACGTCTAGGAGGTGGCCGTGCAATTGGTACAGGCCGAGGGATCACACGTGGCGGCTCATTAATCTCCGCATCAGGGATGCCCCTATGTAGCATCAACTCCCTATCAACTTCCCTTGCAGCCAGGTATCCTATAACACGGCTCTGCAAACAATGTATATTTCATTAGAATTAACAATAAGAAAATGTTTAACCATACCGGATATAATTAAGAGAAAATGTTTATTAAGCTTATTACCTTACTTGCCTTCGCCAACACCCTCTTCCACTGCGGAGGGGTAGTCTTGCAACTCCATCTCATCATCCGAGGAGCTGCATCAGGAGCTCTGAGGGTGGCAGCAATAGTCGGAACATCAATGTCCTGGAGGGTCTCGTAAGCCCAAAACTGTAAGGCATGTATAACCCCTTGTATCGTCACCCTGCCTTCTGCACTTTCCTTGTAGGTATTCATCATGCGACAGATCTTTCTATAAGTCTGATCCCACAACCAAGTACCCCATGGAAAGTCAGTTAGGCCTTCTACATTCTCGACCAAATAGAAGGTCTCTCGAGGTACCTTAGTAGTCTCATCATGACCCATCACAATACCGTGAATAAGGTAGACTAAACCTACGGTAGAGAACTTCAGGTTGCTCACCCTCATCCAATAACCATCTCTCAATATCCGGTATGTGATCGGTTTTGGGTCACGATGATGGATGTGGCCGTATGTCCCCTCAGCAAAACATCTGGAATAACTATCGGGAGCTTCCGGGAGATCACCAAACCTAAAACCGGTCATCATGCAAAACTCCTGCCTACCGAACTTCGCGGTCGTCTCACCAAATCTAAAATGAAGCTCACCGGCCACATTCGGATAAACGGCACTGAAACATACATATTGTAAAATTTTGGCGGAAAACTGCCAGTGCTCGTACATTTGAATGAATTCTCCAAAAACCCCACCTCTCAATGTTCCCTCAAATCCGATCCTTCTCATGTGAATGTCAAGAAGATCCGAGAGCTTGTTCTTTTCCCCTCTAAAAGTCCATGTCAAATTTTCCTTTACTTTGTAGACTTCAGTTCCATGAGTGCCAATCAACTGTTAACAAATAGCATTGTTTCGAGTCAATCACACACATATACTATACAATCACAAGCTTTATACACTAACATTGTGAAGTAAATCAACTATATAGTACATCTAATACCAAAGAAGAAAAAACAAAGCTACCAATACATAAATGATTAATGTAAGTGTAAGTGTGATCAATATTTCCAATAACAATGGTCTCTGGAAAACAGAGCCATTTTCAGTACCATTTTGGGTAGGAACAGCACCCTTATGCACGATCAAACCATCAATCTCACCACCAAGCCTCAATCAATCTCAACATATACAAGAAAAAATGCATAGCAACACCATACTCAATATTTCCAATAACAATGGTCTCTGGAAAACAGAGCCATTTTCAGTACCATTTTGGGTAGGAACAGCACCCTTATGCACGATCAAACCATCAATCTCACCATCAAGCCTCAATCAATCTCAACATATACAAGAAAAAATGCATAGCAACACCATACTCATACATTATCAACTTAAATGTCCCAAATTTAAACATACCTAGCCACATATTGCATGTTTTTATCAAATTACAATCAAGACTTGAAAAATCAGCCTAAACACAGAATTTCATGTTTAAGAACAGTTTTCTACGTCCAGACGTAGAAATCCTACGTTCAGACGTAGCAAAACCAGCCAAAACACAGAATTTCTCCCTTAATCGTCTTCTTCAAAATTTCTCCCTTACTTCAACCCACATAAAGAAAAATCAGGCTAATTCCCTATATTAGTCATCAATATCAGACTAATCACCACAAGGCCAACAAATATCAGGGGAAACACTAAAACGTTTTATACAACATAATTTAGGAAAAATATATAACAATAAAACGTTTTACGAGCATCATAAAGGGAAACACTTACACTTTCTATATTGCTTTGATCCATTATGCTTGAGAGCAGAGGTGCCAAATCTGAATATTTGGTGCAAAATCGCCGTCAAACGTAAAGAAACTGATGAGAAACGTAGGGATTAGAACTAGTGGAAGGGGATAGAAGAGAGAGAGAGTTATTCAAAACCCTTCAAGCACCTTACCGTTAAACGTAGGTTTCTCTACGTTTAAACGTAAGTAATCCTACGTTTAAACGTAGGAAATTGAATCTTTTTGCCTTCCTAATTTATTGAAAAAAACCTACGTTTAAACGTATATTATTTACGTTTAAACGTAGAGAATCCTACGTTTAAACGTAGGTTATTTCAATAAATTAGGAGTTGCATTATTCAAATTTCTCTACGTTTAAACGTAGTATTCCTTACGTTTAAACGTAGAGAACCCTACGTTTACCCGATTTTCCAAAAAAATGTCGAAAAAGCGCACGACCCGATTTGCGTTCACCCGTTGGTCTGACACAACCTGAATTTTCAATTCCTGGCCAAGCTCTCACCCTCTCTCTCCAGCTTCAATTTCAATTTCAATTTCTTGTGTGCGAATTGCGAAGAAGCTGCCGAGATCTGTATCTGTTGTAGATGTGGAAATTCAATCGTCTTTTTGCTGGTAAATTTCCCTATTCTTCTTCTCTTATTCATCGTAGTAATGCTACTGCTATCCCTTTACCTCTTTATTATTCATCTCGTTGTTGTCCAACTTCCAACCCTCCTCCTTATTCGAAATTAACCCGGAGTGATGTTAAAGATATTTTAGCTGTCAAACGCATAACTGGATTTGATCGGGTGGATGATGCCCACTCTTTGTTTTATGGAATGCTTGAATTTCAACCTCTGCCTCCTGTTGCTGATTTCTGTCGGTTGTTAACCGGTGTTGTTAAGATGAAGCAATTCAGCTCCGCCGTCCTTCTTTACAGAGAAATGCGCTTCAAGGGTGTTCCAATTAATGAATGGACCATGACCATTGTCATAAACTGTTTCTGCCATTTGAAACAGGTTGATTTTGGTTTTGCAATCTTAGCAGAAATTTTCAAGCTTGGATTCAAACCTAATGTGTTTGCTCTGACCACTCTTATTCGTGGGCTGTTTGAAGCTGACAGAATTGCAGAGGCTGTGCAATTATTCCGAACAATGGTCATTCAGAAAGTTTGTAACGAGATTACTTATGGGACCGTGATCAATGGATTGTGCAAATCTGGAAACACTTCTAAAGCTCATGAACTCCTCCGTCTTGTTGAGAAACAAGGATCCCTTAAGCCGGATATTGTGATGTATAGTGCAATCATAGATGGTCTGTGTAAGGATAGGAAGGTGGACGAAGCACTTCAGCTTCTATCTGAAATGACTGCTAATGGAACCCCGGCAAATATCATCACGTATAGTTCGGTGTTACAAGGGCTTTGCAATGTCAGCAGATGGAATGATGTCACTATTTTAATGACGGAAATGACAAATACGAGAATTCACCCTAACGTGGTTACCTTCACTATACTTGTGGATGCTTTTAGCAAAGAAGGTTGGGTTGAAGAGGCAGAGGCTTTGCTGAAGATCATGGTCGAAAGGGGTCAACATCCTGATGTAGTCTCTTACAATGCACTAATGGATGGATACTGCTTGCGAGGTGAGATGGACAAAGCTCATCAAGTCCTACAGATCATGGTGGCTCAAGGATGTCAACCAAACATTCGGAGTTACAACATATTGCTCAACGGACATTGCAAGGAAGGGAGTGTTGATGTTGCCCTTGATTTGTTCAAATTAATTTCTAATAAAGGCATGAAATGTGATGCTGTTACCTTCAACACCTTGATAAAAGGACTATTTGAAGCTGGTAGATGTGCTGATGCAAGGAAGTTAATCAGCGTGATGCAATGCCAAGGAGTGAGTCCGATAGCTTTACTTATTGCATTTGGCTTGACGGACTATGTGGAAATGGCTTTGTCTCCGAAGCGCACGCATTGCTATGTGAAATGGAGAATGACAACGCTTCTCTAGACATAGCAGCATATAATGCTGTTATCAAAGGATTATCTGAAGCACGAAAATTATCTTCAGCTCGAAATCTGTTTGACAAACTTCCCTCTTTAGGACTGGAGCCTGATGTTTATACATTTAATGCCATGTTGAAAGGATTCGTCAAGAAGGGTTGTTGGAGGATGCCAAAGATCTTCTAACTAAAATGAGAGAATGTGGTTGTTTTCCTAACAGTTTTACTTATAATCTAATTGTTCAGTGTCTCCTTAAAAAAAGTCAAGGGTTTGGAGAGAAGTTGCTTTTGGAGGAAATGTTAAATCATGGGATTGAACCGGATTCGTATACTTGTTCTCTTTTAGCCAATTCATCTCTTCTTCGCAAGCAAATAACGTGAACTGATCTTGTTAAAGGTATGAATCTTTAGGCATGTGGAACTAGTTTGTTTGATGTGGATCTCTGCATGATTTGCTTTTGGTCGGCTGCTTGTGTGAAAGATCTAATATTTGGAATCTTGTATGGTGTGATATTGCTATAATTACTTAAATCCGAGGCCTCTTTCGGTCGTAAGTTTCAAATGCTTTTTTCTTTGCTCTTTTATAGCTGATATGATATCAGGATATTGAGATCCTTTGTTGCATCATCATCTTGTTAATCGTATGTCTTGTGCAATGATAGGAAGTTGTGATTTCATTGCCAAAGTCTAAAATTAATCGAATAATTGAATTCTGTACAAGTATTGAGTGTTGTGCTATGTAAATTTTATGTGATGCTGGATCAATCAATGATTAGTGGCGTAACCCAGGAACAGACAAGGAAGCTTTTGGATGAAGTTTAGTGTTTCTATTTATTTAATTTTTATTTTGATTTAACATATTGTTCTATATGCAATATTGTAATGTTACTTACATGGTCATATTCCTTTACTTAAATCTGAGACCTCTTTATGTCGTAAGCTTCGATTGTTTTTTTTAATCTTTTTATTTAGTATTTTATAGCTGATAGATATGATATCAGGATAAAGAGATCCCTAGCTTGTTGCATCATCATCATCATCTTGTTAATTATCTCATCTGGCTTGTACTATGATAACAAGATTTCTGTTCATTGCCAAAGTGTGAATTCTGTACAAGTAGTGTGTTATGGTTGTCACCTGACCTTGTATCAATACTAACTTCCAACCATCCTCCATATTCGAAATTAACCCGGAGTGATGTTAAAGAAATTTTAGCAGTCAAGCGGATAACTGGATTTGATCGGGTGGATGATGCCCGCTCTTTGTTTTATGGGATGCTTGAATTTTAGCAGTCAAGCGGATAACTGGACTTCTATCGGTCGTTAACCGGTGTTGTTAAGATGAAGCAATTCACCTCCGCCGGTGTTATTTCATTTGGCTTGACGGACTATGTGAAAATGGCTTTATCTCCGAAGGGCACGCATTGCTATGTGAAATGGAGAATAACGGTGTTTATTTAAACATAGCAGCATATACTGCTGTTATCGAAGGATTATGTGAAGCAGGTGAACTTTCTTCTGCTAAAAAACTGTTTGACAGACTGCCTTCATTAGGCTTGGAGCAGTTGATTGTATGTTTATGTTGTATGTTGTTGCAGTATTGGAATCCTACATGGTCATATTGCTTTGCTTCAAATCCGAGACCTCTTTCGGTTGTAAAGCTTCGATTGGATATGTTTATTTATTTTATAGAGATCCCGCCAGTGTTGCGTCATCTAGTTAGTTATGTGGACATTAGGCTGGGGATATTAAAAGGATTTAATGAATTCAATTGCTTTTAACTTAACATCTTCACAGGGGTTTTTTTAACTTTGAAAACTACTGGATCGAGTTCAAACCATTATTGTTTACTCTGTGACCTTTTTTGGGTTACTAAGAAAGCTTTTCAAGTAAAAAGAAGGGTAATGGGGAGATAAAGTGCAGGATTGATGTATTGCCAATATCTAAATTAATGGGGTTGTGTACAAGTATTGTTAGTTGAAGTTTAGAACTCTTCAAGTTTTGTTATAGAAACTTTTTCCAATTCTGTATGTGGGGGGGAGGGATATGCCTACTCAAACTGGGCAATGTTTTTAATTCCCTGATGTATGTTCTTAAGAAGGACATTGGGGCATTTGGGTCTCTGAAGAATAGGAAGTTGATAATGCTCTCTCTAGTCTCTGTATGTATAAAGCCTAGTATCCTCTTAAATCAGTAGCTTGCCCAATTTTGAATCCAATTGAGTTTCTTAGCCAAAGCATATATAAGGAACTCTTGATGCAGATGCAGATGCAGTTGTTTGCCCTAAATCTATTTGCCTTATTGTTTGGGGGTCCATTACTAGATCTCATGATTTCTGGACTTTACTTATCAGTGGGAAATGTTTTTCAATTTAGATCTACCACTTGATCATTTCTCTCTGTACATGGTGAACATGGAGTTCCTTTTTGCCTTGACAATAACAAGATCACTCAGACGAAATGCAAGTCGGTTTGAAATACGCTTCATGCGTGAATGGTGCTCGGAATATATTTGTGAGTTGAGCGGCTCCTAAATTACCACACAAAGTGAAGTGGGTAGAGGTCAAGGAAGATGTATTTGCGGCTCTTGTAGTAAGGGACGCAACAAAATGTCTTCTAAAGCTGCTTATCCGAGTGCTCGATTTTCTCCTTTGGCTTCTTGACTTCCGTTGAACACGCCGAGTTCATGGCAATCCATCTAGGATTATCTGAAGCGGCTCATCTATCGAGTGGAAAGATTTGCTTAGATTTGGACTATATTGCAAGGATCCAAAAAAATGCACGTTGAGGATGACCTAACTCTCTTTGGTTCGCTCATGACTCGCTTTTGGAAAGACAAAGAAATGTTTCAATCTTGCATCTTTTCTAATGTTAATTGAAGTTGTAATAAACCTGCAGATCTTCAAGCATCACTAGGGTTTAATTTGATAGATCTAAAATCTAATCGTTGTAATTGGGGTAAATTCCCCTTGCCTGTATTCTTTCTCCGCACTTTTAGCAGATTTGCAATCAAAAGTCTCTTTTACCCTTAAAAAAAAGACGGTATCACAGTCTAACATCCTGCACACATTTGCACAAAGGGGTCAGAGTTCATAAGGACGGGTTTTAAAATTAAATGGTTGAGAAGGACAGTCACTACATGTGTTACTACATTTTTATACATATGTTACTACATGTGTTACTACATGTTTGTCCTTCTCAACCATTTTAGATTAAAACATGTCCTTTACAACCTTTAACCTTTGCATAAATTCAACCTGCCAATTTAATGTTCACTCTAATTAATTGCAGTTCGTCTACTGTTTGTTCTTGCTGTGCAAAATATGCATAAACACTAGTTCCATTAATATTTCCTTGCTTATATTTTCAAATGGGTTTGCTATGGTTTTATTTTTTACCACCAACAAGTATTCTTCCCCTAAAAGTTTAATCCTTATTTAATTGGATTTTACAAGAACTAAAACCTAGTTTATTAAGAACAAGGACACTTAAACCTAAGACGAAGATGATGTTTGCGCTTACTAGACTTGATGAAGGATAATAATGGTGGTTTTCGGTATTTGAAGTACATAATTTGCTACTGATTGATAGGAAAATTGAGAGATAAGAATTATGGGATATGTTTGAATTGGGAACAAATGAAGAAGAAAGTTGTTGAAGAGTAGAGGTCGCAAAATGGGTATTAAAAACCACCGTAGTTGTCATGTCACAAAAGATTGCAATTGCAAAAGTTTTGGTTGGCGGACGGCGGAACCTGATGGTGCATTAATGGAAAATTTTAGTCGATGAATCGTATTTCGACCCTGACACTAATTATTATGATGTATTACATCCGTCTCAAAATGTAAATCTATTTGGCTTTTTGATTTTGTCTAATAATGTAAATCCAGTTAAAAATCCAATGAGACATTTATTATATTTTTTTACTTTTACCCATCATTTATTTAATATCACCAATTTTTCATTTCTTTGCATTAATTTAGATTTTTCATCAAAATTAATGACACATAATCAATTTAACTTGTTTTCTTAATCTGTGTGAAAAATCCAAATAGACTTATATTTTATGACGGATGTAGTATTACTTCTATTTAAAAATATAAATCCAAATAAAAACGATTTATGACATTAACTTAGAGATAGTTGACGAAATGTTTTTTTTTCCCACAGGAAACGAAAGCTTTCATTATAAAATTAAGTGTTACAGAGCCATACATGTACAGAGTTGTGCCAGTAAATACCTATATCTGAGCCGAACGAGAAGGCAGCAAGATTATGGGCCATCTTGTTACCTTCGCGCTCCGTGTACAAAATTTTGCAAAAATCGAAGTTTGTAGCTAACAATTTAATGTCATCAATAATAACAGAAATATCAACTGGGGGAGGGTTAGAACTGTTACAGAAATTAACCAAAACTAAACAGTCCGAGTAGCAAACTATCCGCTTAATCCCCAGTGCTATACATCTAGCTATGCACCATCTTAAAGCTTGTGCCTCCGCAACTAAGGCCGTCCTACATTGCGACTTTGGTGAAGCCCGAGCCTCCAAAATAGCACCGTTTTCCTGTAGAAGAACTGCTCCATAACCCGCAAGGCTAGAGTCCGGTTTCCAGGCTGCATCGACAAAGGCACGCACCTCAACAGAATGTGAGTCCTCGCGCTGCAAGTCAGGAGAGGAAGGAAAAATATTAGAATTAGCCCTCTCCTCATCATGTACCTGTAAGAATTCAGACCAAGCCACACTGGCGTATTTAGCAGTTTCCTCAAAGGACCAAAACAAGTTATTAAAAACACGATTACAACGGGCTTTCCAAATATACCAAAGACTAAAACAAGATAAAGATATTCGGTCCGTGAGAATACTAGTAGGCTTTTCTTTCGAGATTTCATCCCACCAAAGCCATAAAGATTTATTTTGAACTTTAAAAGAGTTCCAAGATATCCCCACAAGCTTCCAAACGTTTACCGCAAAAGGACATTCTAAGAAAATATGCTCAATCGATTCCTTTTCTTGCCCACAGAAAGAACACAAGAAATCATGAAGACCGAACCTTCCGTGAAGCACCTCCGACGTGGGTAAACTCGTTTCAGGAGCTTCCACATGAATATTTTTATTTTAGGGGGTAATTGGAGAGCCCAAATCCTTTTCCAAAATTTCTCATTAGAGTTATTATTCTGAAGGGGATTTGAACTATTCTCTAATTTGAACTTGCTTTGTAGGCAAAAATCATAAGCTGCTTTGTGGATGAAGTTACCATTATTTGAAAACATACAAACACGCTTATCCGGAACATTAGTAATACTAATCGGAATCTTAATAATTTGATTAACATCAACCGGCCAAAAATATTTTGTAAGCTTGTCCCGATTCCAAGATTTATCACTCAGAAAATCACTAACTCTCAGGTCGGTAGGATTGTTACCTTTAGGGGTTATTGGCAAACATTTGTAGTTGCTTGATATCCAGGGATCATTCCAAACATTAATAGACTTTCCGTCACCTATTAAGAAACATGTGCTTTTTTTCAAAAAGTCCTGGGAGGACATTAGACTCTTCCAAACAAAAGAGGATGAGGGTCGGACTTTACAGTCGAAAACAGAAGTTTTATGAAAGTATTTCCCTTTTAGGACTTTAGAGACCAAAAGGTTGGGGTTGACGAAATGTACAAAATAAAACTTTTCTTTTCTGAATTAAAAAAATAAAAAATTGAAGCTTTACATGTGTATGCGTTCATCACAAAATTTTATTAATTAGACAATTTGTAACAGTAGCACCATATTTATATCCTTTAAACATTTATCTTTCAAGTTTCACATTATTATTTCGAAAAATAATCTCCTCACTGTCATGATCAACCTAAAATTTATGATTTCCATTGGTTTTATAGTTTTTCTAGTGTAAGTTTGGACCACCATGTGATCAATTTTAAAAAATTTGACTGGTGATTTTTTTCAAGTCCATTTTAAATCTAATAATTCTTATTGATTTTGATACTTTGATCGACGAGGATCCTAAAATTTGTGATATCCTTTAATCCCACTGCCTCAAGTTTTTTTAAATATACGTTTCCTTTTTTTTTCCCTACAACATCAATTTTTGTTATTATTAGAAGGGAAATGGTATGTGTATTATACAAATGTGTAGTGCACTTATCACTATTTGCTTCAACCCCATTGATTAAAGTGATAAACTATTTATTATGTTAGGTTCCAATAAAATATGTGATGTTAATTGTGTTGTGTAAGATGTTGTGGTGAAAAGGATAAAAACTGTAAACTCGAGTGATGATATGTAGGCCCACTGGGTCGGATTATTCGTAATTGGGCCGGGCCCAGTATAAAAGTTAGACAATAAAGATAAACGGGCCAGTCAGGCAGGACTCCACCAAGCGCTGACTAGATCAAGCTGCTGGACAGAATAGTCATAGGAGCAGGACTCCACCACGTTCTGACCAGAAGAGTCTCTGGATAGAATGATCGGCTGAACATGACGAAGACCGAGTCAACAACGTCTCAACTGTTTACAGACGTGGGTAGACCCCACGTCCAGTAATGTCCAGAGATAACCGATAATAACTTCCCAGTACGTCAAGGAAGAGATTCACGATCTACAACTATATAAAGAATACCCTGAACCACGAGGGGGACTTGATTCCAATTTACTATTTCGAATTGGATACGTAGGCAGCTCTCCCAAAGAGTTCATTCCAAATCCATATATAAATTTATCTTCTTTTATGTTGTTTTCCTAACTCGAATCACCCAATTACCCGGTTGTAATATCCGATCAACATCATTTGGCGCTAGAAGGAGGGCCGATTCTAGTTAGTGAGTTATTGTGATAGTAGAAATTGGCGAAAAATCAAGGAAAATCGAAAAAGCAACAAAATCCGTTGGAAAAGGAAAATCAAACCAGGGAAGAAAATCCGGAAAGAAATGACCAAGACACTGGAAAGAAAATTCTGGAAGAAGGACAAACCAGGAATCCGAACCAAGTTAGACAGATGCTGGTGGAAAATCTTGCAAATCTCAAAGGGGAAGAGATAAAAGCCATATTCGAAGAAGCCCTGAAAGCCAGAAATCAAGATAATGATGTCTCTGAAACACCTACTCCGCTTCAGACCGCTAAGAAAGAGAAACACGAAGCAGAATCTAGCATAAGAGTGGTAGTTACTCACCCAGGTGGTGATAATGCCAGAGCAGAATTAGATGTTATCCTTAAGCCTAAACAAGATGAGTTTAGGCTGGATTCCCCTTTTACTGAGGACATTGATACATTTCCTTGTCCTCCGGGATTTAAGATCCCCAAGATCCATGCATATGATGGCACAAAAGATCCATACGATCATATGCATCAGTATATTCAATATATGAATCTATACAACGCACCAGAAGAGATGATGTGCAGGGCATTCGCCACTTTTCTCACAGGAAAGGCAAGAGATTGGTTCAACAAATTGAACCCCAGATCCATACCAGATTTCCCCACTCTGACCAGGGAATTCATGCACGCATTCATCGCAGCAAGACCTTTCCAGAGAAACCGGACATATTTGCTGACCATTAGGCAAAAAAGTGATGAAACAGTGTTGCAGTTATCAAAAGATTTAACGGAGAATCATCCCAGATCGCAGATCTGGATGATAAGTTTTTAGTGGCATCCTTCGTAGCAGGTCTTAGAGAAGGGCGGTTACATGCCAAGCTGAGCAGTAAGAATCCAAATACAATGGAAGAATGTCTGGAAATTGCATACAGACATTGTCAAGGAGAAGAGGCTAACAGAGCCAAAAGAGAGGAATCCCACAGGGATTCTAAAAAGGGAAAATCTGATGATAAGTCTGACAAGAAGAGAAAATATGTTTGGGATAGGGTAACCGCTCCCATTTCTGAGAGGTTAGGGAAAAAAGGTGCTTTGCAGGACATAGACCTTATTCCTCTGAACAGATCTCGTGACCAAGTTCTGGCGATTATGGAAAATAAAGGCATTGTCAAGGCCCCCCCTCTATTGAGGGGTCCAAGAGAGAAGAGAGACCCTACCAGATGGTGCAAATATCACAAAGACATCGGACACGACTCTGAGCAGTGCAGGGACCTGATCAGAGATATAGACGCAGCGGCAATGGATGGAAAGATCGATGAGTGCATCGATCGAGCACAGGGAGACAACCCCAGGGGGAGAAGAGAATTTAAAAGACAACACAACAATCATGATAGGTACAATCAGAGGAGACACATAGATCTGTCTACTGATGCTGTGGGCATAGGGAAAATGCCCCGATCAACACAGTGAACACGATTTTTGGAGGGCCAGCAGGAGTCAATAAGTCGGCCCAGCAAGAAAAAAAGCGGCACCACAGAAAAAGACGGAGATGCAAAGAAACAGAAAGTAATGGGAACCGTTCAGTACGGCCCAACAGATGCACTACCAGCCGTTGTGAGCAACGAAGGACTGGTAATAGAGGCGGTTATTCAGAAAAACCTGGTCAGAAGGATCTGCGTAGACACAGGCAGCGCAGTAAACGTGATGTATTACAGTGCATTCCAAGCAATGGAGCTAACAGACTCGGAGTTGACTCCGGTGTCAACTTCTCTTTTCGGATTTACAGGGCCTCCCATCCATCCTATGGGTATGTTGAAGTTATTAACAACTTTTGGACAAGGACCACAGAGCAGGACTCTGATGGTAAATTATGTGGTAGTAAAAGCCCCATCAGCTTATAATGTAATTCTGGGAAGACCGGCATTGATTGATCTCAGGGCATTGGTATCACCGGCACATAACAGTATGAAATTCCCAACATTTGAAGGAGAAGCCACCGTTAAAGGGGATGTGGATGCTGCCAAGAACTGCTACACAGCCACAATTAGCGGAAAGATGAAGGTGCAGCAGGTGACAATGGAAGATCTTGTCCCAGATGAAGAAAAAGAGTTGGCAATCCAATGATCTTGTGGAATCAATTACGCTAGACGAACTTGACCCTGAATCCACAGTCAGCATAGGATCATGGATACCTGCTGAACAGAAACAAATACTGGTCAAAATCTTGAAAGATTACAAAGACGTGTTTGCATGGAAAACAAGTGACATGCCTGGACTGTCAACAGAGTTGGCAGTCCATAAGCTCAACATCGACCCAACCAGGAAACCAGTGAAGCAAAAGAAAAGATCGTTCGCACCAGAAAGGATACAGGCTGTCCAGCAAGAAGTGGAAAAGTTGTTACAGGCTAACATGATTAGAGAAGTTATCTATCCAGAATGGCTAGCAAATCCGGTGCTAGTCAAGAAGCCATATGGCAGTTGGAGAATGTGTGTGGATTTTACAGATTTGAACAAAGCTTGTCCTAAAGATAGTTATACTTCCCCTAGAATTGACAGGCTAGTAGATTCTACAGTTGGTTATGAAATCTTTGCTTTTTTAGATGCTTATAAAGGATATCATCAAATTATGATGGACCCCGTAGATGTTGTAAAAACTGCTTTTATTACTGAATTTGGTTCCTACTACTACGTGTCTATGCCTTTCGGATTAAAGAATGCAGGGGCTACCTACCAAAGGGCAGTCAACACCATTTTCAAACAACAGATTGGAAAATCCTTGGAGGTATATGTGGATGATCTATTGATCAAGAGCAGGACTCTTGACCAATATGTGAAAGATGTGGAAGAAGTTTGTCAAGTATTAAGACAAACAAAGATGAAGTTGAACCCCAAAAAATGCACTTTTGGAGTAAGATCATGCAAATTCCTTGGTTATATGATATCTAAAGAAGGTGTCAGGGCCAACCCTGATAAATTGGAGGCTTTAAAAACAATGCCCGAACCAAGGAATATCAAAGAAGTCCAACGGCTGACAGGGAGATTAGCAGCGCTAAACCGCTTCTTGTCAAAATCTGCACAGAAGTCACTGCCATTTTTCAAAATTCTCAGGAAGGCCAGCCCATTTGAGTGGACTGAAGAATGTAAACAGGCTTTTTAGGATCTAAAGGATCATATCAGTCACCTACCAACTTTAACTCCTCCTCAGGAAGGTGAGGTACTATTTCTATACTTGTCTTTTTGTAACGAAGCAGTAAGTGCGGTGTTGGTAAAACAACATGGCATGTTACAAAGGCCTATATGTTTTGTAAGCAAAGCTCTGCAGGGGCCTGAGATCAGATATTCTGAGGTGGAAAAATTGGTTTTAGCCCTAGTACATGCCACAAGGAAACTAAGACCATACTTCCAAAGTCATCCAGTGATTGTGTTGACAAATCAACCATTAAAGCAGATTTTGGATAAACCAGACAAGTCTGGGAGATTCGCAAAGTGGGTAGTCGAATTAGCAGGGTTTGACATCGAATACAAGCCAAGAACAGCAATTAAAGCTCAAGCATTAGCCGATTTCTTAGCATAAGAAAAAGCTTTGGCTGTAGAGCAAAAGGCTGAGAAGAAAAAAGCTGAGCAGTGGCAACTGTACGTAGATGGAGCTTCAAATAAAGAGGGAGCAGGAGCAGGTCTCCTACTCGTTAGCCCAAAAGGTGAAGAATTCCCGTATGCTCTTCATTTTGAATTTCAAGCTACTAACAATGAAGCAGAGTACGAAGCTTTGATAACTGGTTTAAACCTAGCACAGAAGTTAGGTGTGCAAAATCTGAAAGTCTACACGGACTCACAGCTTGTAACAAATCATATCAAGGGGGAATACGAGGCAAAAGAAGGCCCTATGAAGAAATATCTTGTGGTTGCGCAAAGGAAATTGCAAAACTTCTCAATGGTGGAAGTGGAACAAATAACCAGGGCCCAAAACACAATAGCAGATGCTTTATCTAAGCTAGGGTCAATTTTTTGTCCAACAAGAAAGTATTGGTTGAGCAGTTAAAACAGAAGAGCTATGATGAGATGGTAGTGCAACCAATAACACAAGCAGAAACTTGGATGGATCCAATTGTAATATATCTGAGAGATGGAAAACTCCCTGAAGATAAAGTGTGCGCAAGAAAACTAATAAGACTCTCAGCCAGGTATGCTCTATTCAACGATGTTCAATACAGAAAATCTTATGCAGCCCCTGGTTAAAATGCGTTACTCCAGATGAAGGAGATTATGTACTAAGAGAAATCCATCTCGGAATTTGTGGAAATCACTTGGGAGCAAGAGCTCTGGCCAGAAAATGCAAGCTTTTTGGGTATTATTGGCCCGAAATGCAAGAAGATGCAGAGCAGCTGGTCAGAACATGCAAGACATGCTAGGTGCATAGCAATTTATCACACAATCCTGTACAAGAGATGATACCAATTGTATCCCCATGGCCTTTTGATCAGTGGGGAGTAGATTTAGTGGGTCCACTACCCAGAGCATCGAGAAATTTCAAGTTCCTAGTGGTGGCAGTAGATTATTTCACCAAGTGGGTGGAAGCCGAACCTTTGACCACCATCACAACCAACCAAATACAGAAATTCCTATGGAGAAATATTCTGTGCAGATATGGAATTCCTAAAGTACTCATCTCTGATAATGGCACACAATTTGAAGATCAAGGAGTGCAAACATGGTGCACAAACCTAGGAATCTCCCAACACTTTACATCAGTGGCCTATCCTCAAGCCAATGGACAAGTAGAGCAGACAAACAGGCAAATTAAACAGGGATTGAAGAAAAGGTTGGAACATGAGGGATCTCATTGGGTAGACCATCTTCCAAACATCTTATGGGCATAGAGAACTACCCCGAATGCTGCTACATAGGAAACACCATATTCCTTGGCATACGGATGCGAAGCAGTGATACCAGCAGAGATCGGACATAAATCTCCCAGGACAGAATTGTACTGTCCAGAAACGCAAAGGGTAGACATGCTGCACATCAAAGATGAGTTGGAGCACAAAAGGGACATAGCATTGATACATATGGCCAAATACAAACAAAGGATTGCTCAGTACTACAACTCTAGGGTTAAAGGTACGTATTTTAAAGAAGGCGATTTAGTTCTGAGGCGAAACGAGGCCAGCAAGCAAGGCCCCACTGGAAAGCTAAACCCAAATTGGGAAGGCCCTTATAAAATCATCAAGGTACATGGAAAGGGATCATATCAACTAGCTAACGCCTCTGGAAAAACCATTCCTAAAGCTGGAACGCTATCCATCTAAGGAAATTTTTTCCTTAAGTACTTTTATTTTCTTGAGTAATGTTACCTTGAATATATATATCTCTTTTAATTTTGTGATCATATATGTGAATACTTTAATTGTGTTGAAACACGAAACTAAAGACAGGAGGCTGGATTATCAGTAAACTTGCAGCGTAAGAACACTCTGGGCACGAGGACCCAATCAAAAAATATAAGCGTTAAACTTGCTGTGCAAGAACACGCTGGCCAGGAGCCCCAACTAAAAACCTAAATGCCAAACTTGCAGCGCAAGGGCATTCTGGGCAGAAGTCCCAAAGTAAAAAACACAAGTGTTAAACTTGCAGCGCAAGAGAACTCTGGGCAGAAGGACTGATGTATGAAAAATATATCATTATATTATAGGACTTTTTATTATTATTTTTATGATATTTTAGTATAATTTCATATAAATGCATTGAAAACTTGTAAAAATCATAGTTAGTTATAATTAGATGCATGAGTTATAAGAACGATAAAAATGATGGTTTTTTGTCAAGTTTACGTTTGGTGTTTCGTTGATTTTATTGCAGGATCAGATGTTTACCGAGATCCCAAAGTATGACATACTTTGAAGCATAAATCATGAGTTTTTGTGGGATAAAATATTATGCCAAAATCTAACAACTTTGAACAGATCAACTGTCCTTAATGTTTCTACCGTAACTCATCTTCAATGGACATTTGACCTAACTTAGAGGCATTTTCAGAGAAAAAGTCCTTGATGAAAGTTGTAGACCTTCAAGAGAGCTTTCCAACGAATGTTAAATCATGTCAATCTGAGGTCTACAGCTCGAGATAGGTTTTTACGAACATCGGATATGTTGCATGGCCGGCACGCGCCGGAGAAGGCCGGATCTTGCAGGAAAATCTCTGACATTGGGCCCACAAATCTCTGACAAGGGAATATATACTATTTGACCGGCACGCGCCGGTGGTGTTCCGGCACGCGCCGGCCTTGTGGTTCACTCTATAAATACCCCTCAATTGCAACCATTTTGAGGTGTACCAATGCATATATCTCTCTTCTATATCTCTCTATAGTCTCGTTTGTTGTTTTTAGTTAAATAAAAGTCGTAAACGGCACTCGCCGGAATAATGCTTTGTAGTATAAAGTATCGTTATAATGATTAGAAGATGTATCAAGGCTCATTGATGTAAAAGAGTTGCTATTTCCGGAGGGTACAACTCGAAGCTTCGATTGTAATCCGGTAACTTTTCTAATGTATTTATGTTTGTTTGTTGTTATTAGTATCTATATATTAATTATAATGATATTAGGCTAACTTAATATCTAGCCAAGATATGAAATTGGATTAGTTTTATCTTTTTAGGGAAATAGATAACGACTATGTTAAAATTGATTAAAATCGGTTATAATGAATCTCTTTCTATGTTTGAATTGAAGTAGCTAATTGATTTGAAAGAATTCATAATCTAATTATGAATTGACGCCTCGTAGTTAGTTTATGAACTCGTTAATAGAAAGACCGGAGGGTAAAATTGGCCGAGTGAAAACGTGACAACGGAATCCTATTTCCTAAACCGGGGGTAGATTTGTTTCGGGAGAAACAAACTCTTATTGAAATTTATACTCGAGAGATTATCACGTTAAATTCGCCTGTTTAATTGACATCTCTTAAAATTGGCCGTATGACAAAACGGGAGTGACCCATGCTTGAGGATGACATTGGACAGAGGACAAGACATATGACAATTTCATACGCTCGTGTGAGGAGAAATTGCCTAGCTTAGGAGTATACCGTTTCGTATAATTGATTGGACCTTGGAAAAAGGAAGATCTGTCTTATCTAATTTCTACTAAAAAGATATAAGAATTCAATAACATATTCTTGGCTAGTCTCTAATTATAATATCTATCTCCCTCCCTTATATATTGATTTGGTACCTATATATACTTATATATATATATATATATATATATATATATATATATATATATATATATATATATATATATATGTATATATATTTATATATATATTTATATATTTATATATATCTCGTTTTAGTTTTATGCATTTATTTATTGTTGATTAGTTTAGAGGTTGGTTTTATGATAAAATTGCCACTTAGATTGAGATAATAATAGCTTTTTGGTGTTTAATCACACGGTGAATTACCAAGTTTTCCCTGAGGATCGACACCTGACTCACCGTACTACGCTGCAATTTGACCCGGTACACTGCCGGTTAGGATCTGTATAGCCTAGAAAAGGTCCGTCAGCTTAATGGCGCCGTTGCCGGGGAACGACGCTAATTCATTGTGTTCGAATGATTTCTACTTGTATTAGCTCAAAAGTCTCGAGGATAAGTCAACACTTTTCTTATCCCATTTCTATTTTCTTTTCGTTGGTACTTACCTTAAAGGTAAGTTACCAATCTTTACTTTTATCGATTTCAACTATTTTCGGTTTTCGTAGTTGATGACCAGAAAGAGTAAGGCCCCACTTACTCCTTATAAGCCTGACATAGATACTTACGAAAGGCAGTTAAAGAGCGAAAGAAAACAAGGTCATACTAGTCGGGGAAATCCTGACGGAGAATCATCATCAAATCAAAATACGAAAATGGCTGAAACCAGTGATGAAACACCTGAACAAGGGCTAGATCATGCTCAAGGGCATGGCCAAAACCTTAATCAGGATCTACCAATACCAAATAACCAGAATAGGAATAATCAAAATCGGAACCAGAACAATCGTAATAATAACCCACCAAATCCGAGACCTATTTGTGATCGACCTTAAGAATAAACCGGACTAATAATCCAATTCGTTTACCCAATGAAGGAGCAAATAATTTTGAAATAAAATCTCATCTTTTTGGTCTAATTGACACAAGAGCCCAATTTCTAGGAGAGGATGATGAGGATCCACATCACCATCTCTATCTTTTCGAAGAATTGTGCAATACAGCCAAAAGTCAAGGTGCTCATCGTGAATTAACGAGGATGTCTATGTTTCCTTTTTCTTTCAAAGGAAGAGCACGAGATTGGTTTATGTCACTCCCACATCATTCATTGACTAGTTGGGAGGAAATTCAAACCGAGTTTTTAAAACAGTATTTTACTCCGGGTAGAAATTTGGAATTGAAGGTCGAAATTGCCAACTTTAGACAAGGATCTGAAGAAACGCTTGGGAATGCGTGGGAGAGATTTAAAAAGCTGTTAAGATCTTGTCCCGATCATGGTTATTCCTTAGATATGCAAATCCAACTTTTCTCGTCGTAAATTAAGGAAAGATTCACGTGCGTATGTAGATCATGCATGTGGTGGTTCATTAATGATAAGTGAAGCCCAAATAGTTTACGATGCTATAGAAAAGATTTCCAAAAATAACGAGAATGTGGGAAACCGGTTCTAGCACCGAAAAGTAGCATTTGCAGGAGAATGCACATCGAATACGGAAGTTCTAGCACACTTGGAGAATTTGAGTAGGAAGTTTGACGTACCTACAAAGCTAGTAGGATCGTAAAACCGAAACTATCATACCAAATGACTACTCAAGTCATGATAATGTGTCATTAGGGATAGAAAAACCGAAGGATACTCAAGGGAAGAGGTGAGTTTTTTACAACAAAGATAGGAATTTGAACAACGCGTATTCAAACTCCTTTAATGCTATTAGAAGAGAGCACCCTAATTTTCGTTGGTCCGAAAACCCTAATAAGCCAGGACAACCGCCATATCCAAGCTCAAGATAAGAATCCATATAGTAATCAAGTTTATCAAGGAAATACATCAAATCGAACCTACAATCGTTACCTAGATCTTATCCACAACATACTACTCAAACTATACCAAATCACCCAAAGTTCAACCCAACCCGAAGGAGTTGATAAATGGGATAAATTAATGGAAAATATGATGGGTGTAGTATCTACTCAAGCTCGAATATGGAAACTATGATAACTTCTATAGGTTCGCCTCTAAGAATATGACTATGTTGAAAACGTCTATGGGTGGACATGATACGAGAATGAGAACTATAGAAGCATCATTAAGGAATATGGAAGATCATTTGAGTAGAGAAGGAGAACGTAAAAACAGTAGACCTCCAGGAGGATTACCAAGTAATACTGAAAGAAATCCGAGAGAGGTAAATGCTGTGATTACGAGAAGTAGGAAATATTGTGAAGATACTAGAGCAGAAAACACAGGAAACAATGAGGTAGAAAATGATTTAAATGGTAATATCGTAAAGGAAAAGGACGAACTTGAATTTACTAATGAAGAGGAAGAAATTATCGAAGAATTCTTAAAACAGAATAATGATGTTGAACCTGAAATTGAAGGTGAAAAATGGGTAAAAGTCCCTAGAATTCGAAAGATCCTATGGATAAGGACACGAGAACCCTATTTAAGGAACATGTCGAGAAAATCGGGGAGAAAAACAGAAGATTTAAAAGTAACTCGAGAAGGATAAAGTTGATACAAGGGATGTTTTAAAGGAAAAATCTCAAGATAATGAAACTTGGCAATCAAGTAATGCTCAAAGATTCAAGGAAAAAGGAAAAGAGAAAATGACTTCAGAACCAAAGGTTATAGATTTAGAATCTTTGCCTTATCCACCGAAAGATCAAATTAAAAAGATAAAAACTGATAAGAAATATGCTCGTTTCCTTGACACTTTTTCGTCATATTCATGTCAATATCCCTGTTATAGAAGCTTTAGTCAACATGCCTGCCTATGGAAAGTTTCTTAAAGATATCCTATCTAACAAAAAATGATTAGAAGAATATGAGAATATATGCCTTAATGAAGAATGTTCTGCAATACTCCAAAGATCGACTACCTCCTAAACTTAAAGATCCCGGTAGCTTCACTATTCCATGGAAATTGGAGGATTTCTCGTTTAAGAAAGTATTGTGTGATCTAGGAGCAAGTATCAATCTCATGTCTTATGAGGATTATAAGAAACTAGGAATAGGAGAGCTTACGAATGCCGAAATGACCCTTCGTATGGCGTATAGATCAATTAAACATCCTAAGGGAATAATCGAGGACGTGTTGGTTAAAATTGATAAATTTTACTTCCCAAGAGACTTTGTAATAATGGAAATGGAAGAAGGATATTCAGCGCCAATTATTCTAGGTCGACCATTTCTAGCTACAGGAAGGACTTTGATAGATGTTCAAAAAGGTGAACTAATACTGAGAGTTAATGAGGATAAAGTTTCGTTCAATATCTTCAAAGCTATGAACCATCCATACAAAGAACCAGAATCATGTTCTTTTATAGATGAATATTCTACTATCTGGGATGCCAAATTTAAAGGTTATGAAAATAAATTAGAAGAATGTTTGGCATTTTCTATCTATAAAGAAGATGAAAATGATACTGAAATGAAAGAAGTAATCCTTTATTTAGATAAAGGAGGGTTTGTTAAACATCCATGGCATCAAAATTTGAAATTGGAAATGGAAGGACCGAGCTTTAAAACCATCGGTAGAAGATCCACCAAGGAATCTGAGTTGAAACCACTTCCTTCGAATTTGAAATATGCTTTTCTTGAAAATGACAATCTGTTACCAATTATTATTTCATCAACCTTAACAAATGAACAAGAGGATCAATTAGTAAGAATGTTAAGACAACATAAGAAAGCATTTGGATGGACAGTGGCAGATATCAAAGGAATTAGCCCTGAGATTTGTGTTCACAAGATTATTTTGAACGAATGAGCTAAACCTTGTATTCAGCCACAACGCCGCCTCAACCCGAATTTGCAAACAATCATTAAGAAAGAGGTCATTAAACTATTAGAAATGGGAATAATCTTTCCCATATCAGATAGTGAATGGGTAAGTCCAACTCAAGTAGTTCCAAAGAAAGGAGGTTTCACGGTAAAAGAAAATGATAAAAATGAATGGATTCCGACAAGGGAAATTACAGGATATCGAATGTGTATTGACTTTCGGAAACTGAATGATCATACTAAAAAGGATCATCATCCACTTCCATTCATCGTACAGATGTTGGAAAGATTGAGTGGACATAAGTATTACTGCTTCTTAGATGGTTATTTACAGATATTCATTGCAACAGGAGATAGAGAAAAAACTACTTTCACTTGTCCCTATGGAACTTTTGCTTATAAAAGAATGCCGTTTGGATTATGTAATGCACCTGCTACATTTCGCCGATGTATGATGGCAATATTTTCTGATATGGTCGAGAAATTCTTAGAAATCTTTATGGATGACTTTAGTGTTTATGGAGATTCTTTTGATAAATGCTTATCACACTTAGAACGCGTTTTACAACGCCGTGAAGATACCAACTTGGTACTAAACTCGGGAAAAATGTCATTTGATGGTATCTCGAAGGAATTGTACTAGGTCATAGAATCTCTCGAAGTAGGAATTGAAGTTGATAAAGCTAAAGTCGAAGTAATTGAAAAATTACCTCCACCAATTAATTTGAAAACGTTAAGAGGATTTCTTGGACATGCGGGATTTTATAGAAGGTTTATTGCGATTTTCAAAAATAGCAAAGCCCCGAGTCATTTGCTAGAAAAAGAAGTACCTTTTAACTTTGATGATAAATGTATGGAAGCCTTTAAGACCCTAAAAGCGAAATTAACTACCGCACCAAGTACTAGTAGCACCGCATTGGGATTTGCCGTTTGAAATTATGTGTGATGCAAGTGATTTAGTCAGAGGAGCTGTTTTAGGTCAACGATATAACAAAATACTCAAAGCAATCTACTATGCATCTCACACTTTGAATGCAGCCCAACTTAATTATGCAACTACCGAGAAAGAACTCGTTGGTCGTAATATTTGCCTTAGATAAGTTTCGATCATATATTGTTGGTTCTAAGGTAATAATCTACACGTACCATTCACTACGAAGTATCGTTAAGTAAAAAAGATGCCAAACCGCGTCTTCTTAGGTGGATTCTGTTACTTCAAGAATTTGATATTGAAATTAAGGATAAAAAAGGAAGTGAAAATGTAGTAGCAGACCATCTAAGTAGGATGGATAATGATGAAGGAAAAGGAAAAGAAATTCAGGATTCGTTTCCAGATGAGAAACTGTTTAAGATAGATACTCCCTCAACCATGCGATTATTAAAAAATAGAATACCATCAAAGGAAGATTCGCCATGGTTTGGGGATATTGTTAACTACATTACCCGTAAGTACATCCCACCTCATTGGACTTGGCAACGAGAAAAAGAAGTTCTTTTATGACTTAAAGTTTTATTATTGGGATAAACCGGATCTTTTCCGAAGATGCTCAGATGGAATAATTAGGAAATGTATTCCTGATAGTGAAATTTAAGTGTATTATCATTTTGTCATGATCGTGAGGTAGGAGGTCATCATGGAGGATGGAAATCTGCTTTCAAAGTTTTACAATGTGGTTTCTATTGGCCTACACTATATAGAGATGCATATAAATATGCAAAATCTTGTGAATCATGTCAAAAATGGGGAAATATATCGAAAAAACATGAAATGCCTATGCAACCGATATTAGAATGTGAGCTATTTGATGTATGGGGCATAGATTTCATGGGACCTTTCCCTATATCTTTTGGAAAAAGATTTATTCTAGTAATGGTTGATTATGTTTCTAAATGGGTAGAAGCCGAAGCTCTCCCAACTAATGATACCGAGTAGTGCTAAGGTTCCTTAAAAAGAATATATTCACACGATATGGCATTCCGAGGGCTATCATTAGTGATAGAGGTTCACATTTTTGTAACCGACCATTTACTAAGGTAATTGAGAAATATGGTGTAACTCATAAACTTGGAACACCCTATCATCCACAAACTAGTGGACAGTAGAGGTGTCTAATAGAGAAATTAAAAGAATCGTGGAGAAGACAAGTGGACTCGAATCGTAAAAACTGGCGTAAAGACTTGATGATGCATTATGGGCATACGAATGCCTTTAAAACACCGATTGGTCGTTCTCCTTACAAATTAGTATTTGGTAAATCTTGTCATCTCCCCGTTGAATTAGAACACCGAGCTTTATGGGCTATTAAATTTCTAAACTTTGATCCTAAAGTCGTCGGTGATCATAGATTACTTCGCTTAACGTAACTAGAAGAATTTCGACTCGATTCTTATGAAAATGCTCGAATCTACAAGGAACGCACGAAAGCTTTTCATGATAAGAGAATCTATAGTCGTGAGTTCCATGTAGGTGATCGAGTACTTTTATACAATTCACGTTTGAAGTTGTTTCCAGAAAAGCTTAAATCTAGATGGACAGGTCCATATGACGTAACAAAAATCTATAAGTCTGGAGCTGTTGAGCTAACTGATGGAAAAACAACTTTTATAGCCAATGGACACAGGGTGAAATTGTTCGTGGAAGCTGAAGGGATACCTCAACCAGAAGAAGTTTTATTGCTTATCGACCCTCCAACGAATTAAGGAAGCAGGAATTTTAAACTCAGCCGATTACGGGTACTATCTTTCTAATTCACCTTTTAATATGCATTTTAAAGTAGTTTCGTCTTTTACCGGATAGACGTAAAAGAACTGGATGCCTTTCATAGATAGAATAAGAGTTTTTATTTTACTTTTAAGATTAGGTCTGAATAAGGATGTCGCATTTAAGATAGAAGCCTTAGTTTCTAAATTAAATAAGGAATTGCTAATCGAAGTCAGAGAAAGAGAACTTTGTAACGGAAATTCAAGGAGTGCAATAAAAAGAAGAGCAAGGTTTCTAATGAGATGTAGAATCTGTGGGAAAAAGTGAACATGATGGACAATGTGGAAGAAATACAACCATATCCCGTGATGAGTGTTTGAATGTTATTAAGAAGGGAACGATTAGGTGGTTATCCGAAAATCCCGAGAGAATACAAAGAGATAATTCAAACGCATCACTCCTAGGAGAAAGGTTAAGGGATCGTTATGATAACAATCTTGAGGATCTGAGATTGACGGAGTTAGCAAAAAATCCTAAGAATTTCAGTGTGTGTTTTTAATTTATCAGATTTTAATTAAATTTCGTACTTTTAAAGTTATTTTTCTAAACTTAAAAAGAAAATATTTTTATGAAAAATTTATAATAAACCTATTTTCATCTCATGTGATTTTAAATAGGTATATTATATCAAAAATATGTGATTTCAATATTATATTAGCTTTTCATGTATTTTATCAAGTTTTATATAGAAAAATCGTATTGAACTTAGATTATATAACATAAATCATTTGATTAACATCAAATGATCTTTATGTGGTATAATTAGAGCTCATTACACAAAAAATGATAAAAATTTCGATTTTTGGGGGCCATGTGACCGGCACGTACCGGTACACAACCGGCACCCGCCGGTAAACCTATACACTCAACCCTAATCTCGAATGATAGCCTCATTTCTCACATCCCCATTTCAATTTGAAGAACATCCCGACTTCTCCCTCTCTTCTCCTCAAAAATCAACCATTTTCCATCAATTTTCTTCACTCAAACATCATACAAGTGATAATCTCTCTTCCTCTCTTCAACTTAATCATAAAAGAAGATACCTATTGAAAAAAAAAAAAAAAAAGTTGAAGCTTGGCAAGCTCAAAGCTCTCTTTCCGGCGACCACCATTAATTCCGGTGACTAAGTTTAGCTTGATAGCTTCTTAAGGTAGTATATATACTTATATTTCAAATATTTCAAATTTTAGTTAATTTTCTGAATTTATTTTGATTTATTTTATAGCCTAAGTAATTGTTGTTGGTGTTGTATGTTTGTGTTGTTGTATTGTCATACCACTATCGTAGATGGCCTCATCATCTCGAAGCAATCCTAAGAGGAAAAAGACTGAAGTACCAATCGTAGTACCGGTAGTTCAAACTAGGCCTTTAACCAAAAGGGAGAAAACTTTAACCTTTGAAAAAACCGCTAGTGCAGAAGCTAAGCGGGCACATGATGAGTACTTTGGTAAAAGTAAGGTTTGGTTAGAACGAGGGATTGATTTTTCGAAGATTGGTAAAGAAGTGAAAGAAATTTTCAAGGATATAGGATGGTTGGATATAGCTATGGATAGGAAAGATACGATTAATGTTTCTATGGTATCAGAATTTTATTCAGTATTATCTACTTATGATGCTAATACGGTTGAGGAGATGACCTATATCCCTCTAAGAAATGTTAATGTTACTTTTTACCCTGCTATGATTAATGTATTTTATGGCTTAGCTGAAATACCTGAAGAGGAGGATTATCATAATGTTTGGGGTTTAGAACATCCTATGGCTTTACAAACCAAAGCTTATGAAGCCCAACAAGCCTTTGACCCTACTGCTGAATGGATAGAAAATAGGTTTGCTTATGGGAAATGTATTAGGGACATAAGGGCAATAAAACAATTCTTAGGCCATAATGTATGTCCTTCCACACATGTTTGTGCATTTGGTCGAGATGAAGTGGTTATTTCTTGGGCCATGGTTAATGATATTCCTATAAATCTGGGGAAATTGATCTTTTCTAAGGCATGTGAGTTTGCAAGCACTCGTTATCGAGGGGGACGTCTCCCGTTCCCTAGTCTCATTTCTGCCTTATGTGAGCTTGCGTAAGTCCCCGTCTTACCCTCGGATAGAACCGTGTCTCCCTACATTCCTCCCATTGGTCTTAAGTCGAGAGCCTTACCTACTTTGGAATAATAGATTACAATAATCCTAATCGTCAACAACAACAACCACCACCTCCACCTCCTATTCACACTCAAGTACCTAGACCACCTGAGACATACCACACCGGCCACAAAGCAGAGCCAAGTTGAGGCTATGTTTCAAAGATTTAGTTCAAGCCCAGGCTAGAACTGATGCTAATATAGCTTTAGCCTGTGAGAAGAATAGACAGTGGGCTGAGGACATTCGAGTTGGTCAAAGAGGATATCGAGATGCTATGAGTGAGTATGATCTTAGATTTGCTGAGATTTCTGCTAGACACCCCTATAGTCAGCCTGACCCGTATACTATGCCAGATTGGATTCCGCCGATTCCACCACCTGTTATATTTCAGGACTATACGCCGTCATCCATAGGACAGGGTGGTATGTTTCCAGGTACACCAGGGACATCCATGGGCATGGAAGGAGTGACTTCGTAGCGTATGTGACAAAGGGATTTGGTTCATTTGGTCTACAGGGGATCGCTTTCTACGTCGACGATGAGGACCGAGACATCATTTCGAACTTCGCATCGGATCCACAAAGCGGTCGCTTATGGTATTCATACGACGCAGCCTTTAGGGGCTGATTATACTTCGATACTATCTCGCGCTCGGTTCGCATTTGGATCATCGTCATCTCGCACGACCCTACCGGTGACATTGATCTTAACTATGATGAGGACGAGTGATTTTGTCTCTCGTTGTATAACTATCTACTTTTGGTTTGACTTAGTATCTTTTATGTCTGTTATGTTTGTTAAACGTTTGATGCCCTCTCAGGGTAGTGCACGTTGTTATTTTGAGACTCTTTCATAGTTTTTTCGGTTGTTTTAAGTATTTCACCACGTTTTAGAAAACATGAAGAACTCTTGATGCAGAAAATAGATGCTGGAATGATCTAAAAATAGAAATATCTCTGACTGAGCACTATTTGATCGGCACGCGCCGGTTGGTGTCCGGCACGCGCCGGTTGGTGTCCGGCACGCGCCGGTTGGTGTCCGGCACGCGCCGGTGTAGTGGGCTGCAGGATCTTCTCAGGATATTTCCATTTCAGTCCAGTTTTGTCTATAAAAGGAAACAGATGCAGCATTCCTAAAGTGCTCATTCTCTTCCTTTACCTTTAATTTTCTTGCTATAAAGAGTTTAAAATGTCCGATCGTTCGTCGCTTAACGCTTATTCTCCTCCGCATACACCGAATTCTCGTCATTCCAAATCCATTTTTTCATCAAATTCCTTACGAGCCTATGTATGCTTCGGCTCACAACCCTTATATAAGTAATTTCAATCACACCGGTGTTGATTGAAAGGGGTTTAAATTTCGAAAGGTTGACAACCGGGCATTTACGAGGATGGAAATAGATGGGTGGGACTATTTTTGTCGTATGCCGAGAGGTAGGATTAATGTTACTATGGTAAGAGAATTCTATTCAAGACTTTCGTAAGCTAATACCGTGTCGTTAACACGATCCGTTACGATGAGAGGAGTTGTTGTTCCTTTCACTTCTACCAACATAAATCAAATTTTCCTTATTCCACCAAATCCACACATCACCAAGTCATTTTGAGTATCAATGGAGATTGGATACCGCTGACGGTTTTATTACAAAATATTCGGAAGCTTGTCCACTCTTGTTCTACAATTATGATATTGATCAAAATGTCTCTACGACTGCTTTGCTTCCCCATCTTAGAACGTGGAAACGATTCATCAATTCACGAGTATATCCAACTGTTAATTTCTCGGAAGTTAGTGATGATGAATTGATGCTTCTATATGCGATTACTACTTGAGCTGTTATAGATTGGGGGGTGCTGATTCAGAAATCAGCTGTGAGTTTTGCGTTCGGGAGAAGACCGAATTATCATCCTTTACCATTTGGATGGTTGATTTCTAGATTATGTGTTCGTTTGGCAAGGGTTCCGGAAAGAGCGACGATGAATATTTTCCAAATTTCGCATTCCTCATGTTGGGCTTTTACCGCCGATATTCCGGGAGGATCGTCAAGTGGTGAAAATTAGATAATTGTGTTGGTAGTCAGGAAGGAATAAAAATAATAAAAGTAGTACGGTACGTTAGTATAAGTCACAATAAATTAAAATAACTTAGTTTAATAAATTAGTTTAATTTAGTTTAACTTAATTTATGTTTTTCTAGTTTAACGTTCCTAGTAGTTTTAATTTGTATTTTAGTATTGTAATATATTTGCATGTTTTTAATTTATGTTTTTAAATATTTTTCTTTTATATTATATAAACGCTCGTCTATTTGACACCTAAAATAATCTAACCATGATAAAATTCATTTTATTTTCTAATCCAAATTTTTACTACTCATTAGCCATCGAGACGATGCCAATTCGTAAGTGGGGAGTAGGGATTGGTTAGTAAATAAATTGAATTTAATACATCAAATACTTACACACTTAGTTTAATTTTTCTTAAGGGAATAAGTGAATAATATATAATTATTATGATAAAAATGATATATTTGGATAGAATAAATTTTTAATTAAGTAAAGTAATCTTGATATATTATTTCTATATTAATTATGTCTATTTTAGATTTTTAATAAGATTTTTAGTATATATATCTTGATAAATATTATGAAATATTTTTTTTATGAAATTAGACAAAAGTTACTTATAATTATAATGAAATTTTAGAATAATTTTCTTTTCAAGACAAAGTATGAAATTGGAATCGGATTAGGGATGATGAGATTTTTGGCATAACTTTGATAAACCGAGCCAAATAAGCCTACCCGAACATGATTTCTAATTTTTGTCCCCACCTCACCTTGTAGAGTGATCAAGACCTCACTCGAAATAGCCATTATTATTAACTAGAAATTACTAACCCTAACTTAATAATGGTCTACATTTCTTTGAAAATCCCGCAAGTTTAGTATGTATTTATGAATAGCGGTGACGACATCGAAATTTGATATATGCTGAGATTGAAATGAATGTTATTCGGAAGACAGTTTGTTATCAAATATGGTTATTCTCTAAATATATATATATATATATATATATATATATATATATATATATATATATATATATAACGAGTATTATAGGTATCTTTTCAGTTTTTGATCGACAAACCAAAAATAAAATATCAGATATAGCTGCCTGATGATAGTAGTCCAGCTAGGGTATTATCACGAAATGTCCTATTGCTGGGAATGTATATGCTACAAATCTGGTGAAAAAGAAAAAGTCGAATCAAAACTATCAATAATTATCACGAGTTTAAGGAAACCGGATTCGTGATTTTCGATTGAAAGATTAGTACTCCGATCAATCTTGATAAAGCAATGCCTATGTTCTTAAGTTCTTAAAAAAAAAACCATATTTTGGAAGTTATCAAGGTTGAAAATTGAAAACAGTGCCAGGAGTGTTACTGATTGACAAATTTTTGATCAGAAGATGAAAGTGTAAGTACGTACGACTTGCTTCTATCTCTTTTGATTTTCCTTTGTTATCCTTTTCGATTAGCCAACTATCCTAAGCCTGAACGTTACAAGCCAATTTGCCAACTACTTGACTTAGTCTTTGATTCCGATAAATCATACAAAGGAGATTAAAAAGTTGTTCTAAATATTTTATTTATACTTATAAAGTAATTCAAGAAAAATTTCATTTAAATAATATTTTATAACTAATTTATTACGTTATATACACTTCTTATCTTTTTAAAATATCTTAGATAGATGAAATTAATATAATTATAATGTTGACAAGATACGTTACTAAGTTAGGAATTTAATCTAGAAGAATTATATTTTTATAATTTTTATATATTATCGCTTATTTTGCTCGAGGACGATCAAAAGCTAAGTGGGGAGTTGTGATGTATGAAAAATATATCATTATATTATAGGACTTTTTATTATTATTTTTATGATATTTTAGTATAATTTCATATAAATGCATTGAAAACTTGTAAAAATCATAGTTAGTTATAATTAGATGCATGAGTTATAAGAACGATAAAAATGATGGTTTTTTGTCAGGTTTACGTTTGGTGTTTCGTTGATTTTATTGCGGGATCGATGTTTACCGAGATCCCAAAATATGACATACTTTGAAGCATAAATCATGAGTTTTTGTGGGATAAAAGATTATGCCAAAATCTAACAACTTTGAACGATCAACCGTCCTTAATGTTTCTACCGTAACTCATCTTCAACGGACATTTGACCTAACTTAGAGGCATTTTCAGAGAAAAAGTCCTTGATGAAAGTTATAGACCTTCAAGAGAGCTTTCCAACGAATATTAAATCATGTCAATCTGAGGTCTACAGCTCGAGATAGGTTTTTACGAACATCGGATATGTTGCATGGCCGGCACGCGCCGGAGAAGGCCGGATCTTGCAGGAAAATCTCTGACATTGGGCCCACAAATCTCTGACAAGGGAATATATACTATTTGACCGGCACGCGCCGGTGGTGTTCCGGCACGCGCCGGCCTTGTGGTGCACTCTATAAATACCCCTCAATTGCAACCATTTTGAGGTGTACCAATGCATATATCTCTCTTCTATAGCTCTCTATAGTCTCGTTTGTTGTTTTTAGTTAAATAAAAGCTGTAAACGGCACTCTGCTGGAAGAATGCTGTAGTATAAAGTATCGTTATAATGCTTAGAAGATGTATCAAGGCTCATTGATGTAAAAGAGTTGCTATTTCCGGAGGGTACAACTCTGAAGCTTCGATTGTAATCTGGTAACTTTTCTAATGTATTTATGTTTGTTTGTTGTTATTAGTATCTATATATTAATTATAATGATATTAGGCTAACTTAATATCTAGCCAAGATATGAAATTGGATTAGTTTTATCTTTTTAGGGAAATAGATAACGACTATGTTAAAATTGATTAAAATCGGTTATAATGAATCTCTTTCTATGTTTGAATTGAAGTAGCTAATTGATTTGAAAGAATTCATAATCTAATTATGAATTGACGCCTCGTAGTTAGTTTATGAACTCGTTAATAGAAAGACCGGAGGGTAAAATTGGCCGAGTAAAAACGTGACAACGGAATCCTATTTCCTAAACCGGGGGTAGATTTGTTTCGGGAGAAACAAACTCTTATTGAAATTTATACTCGAGAGATTATCACGTTAAATTCGCCTGTTTAATTGACATCTCTTAAAATTGGCCGTATGACAAAACGGGAGTGACCCATGCTTGAGGATGACATTGGACAGAGGACAAGACATATGACAATTTCATACGCTCGTGTGAGGAGAAATTGCCTAGCTTAGGAGTATACCGTTTCGTATAATTGATTGGACCTTGGAAAAAGGAAGATCTGTCTTATCTAATTTCTACTAAAAAGATATAAGAATTCAATAACATATTCTTGGCTAGTCTCTAATTATAATATCTATCTCCCTCCCTTATATATTGTTTTGGTACCTATATATACTTATATATATATATATATATATATATATATATATATATATATATATATATATATATATATATATATATATATATATATATATATTGCTATATATTTATATATATATTTATATTTATATATATATCTCGTTTTAGTTTTATGCATTTATTTATTGTTGATTAGTTTAGAGGTTGGTTTTATGATAAAATTGCGACTTAGATTGAGATAATAATAGCTTTTTGGTGTTTAATCACACGGTGAATTACCAAGTTTTCCCTGAGGATCGACACCTGACTCACCGTACTACGCTGCAATTTGACCCGGTACACTGCCGGTTAGGATCTGTATAGCCTAGAAAATGTCCGTCAAGGACCCAATTAAAAAACATAAGCGTTAAACTTGCTGTGCAAGAACATGCTGGGCAGAAGCCCTAACTAAAAACCTAAATGCCAAACTTGCAGCGCAAGGGCATTCCGGGCAGAGGTCCCAAAGTAAAAAACACAATTGTTAAACTTGCAGCGCAAGAGAACTCTGGGCAGAAGGACCCAATTAAAAAACATAAGTGTTAAACATGCTGTGCAAGAACACGCTGGGCAGAAGCCCCAATTAAAAACCTAAATGTCAAGCTTGCAGCGCAAGGACATTCTAGGCAGAAATCACAATTAAAAAACACAGGTGTCAAAAGAAGCATTTATGTGCAGCGTATACATTATATAAAGAAGCTAAGGATAACTCATCATAACTTCTTTGCAGCGCAACAAGATAACTCTAAGTCCAAAGGATAGAAGCAAATTCAGATGCTTAAATGATCAAAGTATCATACATCAATAGCAAATAAAGTCATTACATCAAAAGCCGCTCTTCAAGTGCAGCGAAATTCAAGTTTCAAAAATTCAAGTAAATCAAGATGAAGGAGGGGCAGAAGGCAGTGCAGATTTCTTCTTCGCATACTTGAGAATGATATCTTCTACATTCTTGTACTCATCGTACCACTTGGTGAAGATCTCGCCAGCTTTCTTATCATATAGCTTATGATTAGGCAGAGTGCTAATCTCAAAATCAGCCGGCTTAGCTTCATCGACACCAATGGTATATCCTCTGCGCAGTGCTGGAGCTAGAATAATCTGAATTTCCTCATAAGTTTGAGGAGAAGCCTGATGAGCTTTGATTTTACCCCTCGAAAATATATTTGTAAAGACTCGCAAAACCGTGGGTAAACTAACTCTCTAACCAACAGAGTACCGGGTCAGATTGTTAGGATAGCTACAGGAGTACGAGGTCGATCCCACAGGGAAACGTGGTTGTGAGTACCAAAGTGAACGTGTTTCTTAGTCTAGGCGATCAAAGTTGTTGGTTTATTTATACTAAAGATAGAAAAGAAAGAAAATTAAACTATTTGGTTTTAAAAGACATAGCCGAACCATGATTAAAATAGCTAATTTCAACCCCACGGATAGACAAAACTGGAAGTGTGCATTATAACAAATGAACTCTCACATTCAATCTCACGGGTGCGTGCTCCTAATTCTGATGTTAAGATCTGAACAACTCTCCTTCAACATCCTATGTGAGGTTAACTAATTCTCTTTTTAGAAAACCGATTATCCTAACATGATTAAGTGCTGTGAGACGCTTTATATAACCCTCGTTATGGAAACAAGTCCAAAAATTACTCGGTCGAAGTTACTACCGATTCATACTCATCAACGTACTACACCGAACATATTAACGAGAATGTGTCAAAGAAGAAAACCGAAGCTTTACCCAATCCATGGTCTACCCGAAAGACTCCGTGAAACAACTTGTCATCGTTGGCTCAAGAACCACCCGGCACTTCATAGTTCAACCCCGGGGTCTAACACTAAACTACACTAATCTAGACTACCACATTCAAGTTACTATGTTGATAATAAAACACCGATGAGCGCAGGCCTGAATTCACGACCTAAAACCCCGGTATGTTTTACCGCCCGGTCTTAGAACCCTTTTTCCCACACCATTCTCTCCGAACACTCTCAAGAATGATGTGTGTGATTTTTGACCTAGGTAGCTAATCTAGTTCAAATCCGTTATAACAAGTTCTAAGACGTGAAATATGTGAGATATAACAAAAAAAAAAAACACAACACACTTCCAATTTCATCTTCCACGGGTTGATTTCACCAAATTTTACATGATTCGGCTATGATACGTTTAGCTACTCATAACAACGGAAATAACAACGAAATATATAAATATATCTAAATACATACATATATATATAAATACTAGTATATAGATATATATGCGTATATATATATATATATATATATATATATATATATATATATATATATATATATATATATATATATAAAAAGAAACAAAACGAAAGAAATCAAAACGAAATAAAATAACTAAAACGTATAGAAATAAAATAATATATATATAATATATATATATATACGTATATATATATATATATATATATAAAAAAAGATATATATAAAATATATAGATATATATATATAATATACGTATATATATATATATATATATATATATATACGTATATATATATATATATATATATATATAGATAAACTAATTGCATAAAATGAAAGAAAGCAAGAAAAATGAAAAACGAAAACGAAATTATATTAAAATGATAACTAGTCGGGTTATTACACCGACATTATAACGACATATATATTACATATAGGCCCCTCCATAACATAAATAAAAGAAAGAAGAAGGAGAAGAAGAGAAATGGGAGAAGAGAGGGGCAAGGAAGAAGGAATGGAAATGGGGGAGCAACAAAATATTTTATATATATATATATATATATATATATATATATATATATATATATATATATATATATATATATATATATATATATATATATATATATATATATATATATATATATAAGAGCACATGCGTAGGATATCATTTAGAAGCATGTGGGATGTAATGATGAGTCCTCACATGTCCTCACATGCACCACATGGGAGAATATAATCAAGTTGGGAGAATATCTCCACTTTTCCCGGCGTTTCTATTACGGCGCTTATCGATAAAATAGTCATAACTTGAGTTGTAGACCTCCAATTGACGTGATTCAAAATGCGTTGGAAAGCTAATTTGAATATATACAACTTTTATGAATAACTCTTCCCCAGAAAATTCCTCTAAGTTGGGTCAAATGTCTGTCGAAGATATTTTACAGTAGAAGCATTCAGGACAATTGATCCGTTTGAACTCGTTAGCTTATGGCACATTCTTCCATTCATCAAAATATATCTTTTTAGGCTCAAAACATGTCGTTACGTGGAATCTTGGTCAATGTATAATCCTGCAATGAACCACCAAAACACCAAACGTAAATCCGACACGACACTCCGGTTACTAAACCGGTACAAAAACTAGTAAAAACATTATATTTTATATAATACTTACTACTAACGTACTTAGATAAATCTAAGGAATTTATGACTCGAAATGACATAATAACGCTCAAAATGGTATCAGAAGTGGGGTAAATTGTTATAATAATAACAGTGAATTTTTCCCTCATCAAAGCCTTATACCCGGCAACAGCTTTCTGAATAACGTTCTGGGCAGGAGTTTCCTCCACCTGCCTCAAAGTTTCATCAAAATCGGCTTTCATCTTCTTTACGGTAGCCAGGTGCTGTTGGTTCTCTTCTCTCATCTTCCTCAGCTGCTCATCTCTACGTTTTAATTGTTCCTCATTGGTGAACAACAAACCCTCAACTTTGGCAAGATTGGTCTTTAATTTCTCAACTTCCAGACGAGCTTGCTCAACTTCCAGACGAGCAGCTGCCTCTGAAGACGTTAACGAACGGTTGGCTTCTTCCAAACTCACAACTTTGGCATTAGCCTCTTCCAGACTGATAACCTTCTGTTTCAGGGCAGAGATATCCCTAGCCATGCTAGAATTTTTCTTGTGCAATGACTTACCCAGGCGGTAGCACTGCAAAAGGACAAATCTTAGGAGATGGAGATTACAAAACAAAAATAATAATAATAATAATAAAAGCTGCTTACAGAATCAGCAAAGTCTTCAGCAGACATATCCTCAAAGTTAAAGGAGGAATCACTCGCAGAACTACCAGAGGAGGTGGACCTGTGCCTCTTTTTCTATCTTTGGAAATGGTCCTTAGAGGCACAGCATTCAAGCCGGCAGATTGACCATCGGGGAGATCCTCTTCAACAGGCAGATCCACAGGATTAATGGTGCTCAGAATGTTCTGGTCAGAAGAAATGGCAGTGGGAATGGTTTCCTGAGCAGCATTACCAGAGTCAACATTTACCTCCACTGTTTCCTGCTGGCCAGAAGCCTCACCACCTTCAAGGATAACATACAAGGTCCATTCAGAGTCTCCTGGCACTTGTTCCGTTTCCTCCTCCTCGTCCACATCAATGTTAATCAAATCATCCACATTGGCCACTACAAAGATAAAAGACAATCAAGACATATTCAAAACAAGAACAAAAGTAAATTCAAACATACATTTTCTGTACTATTCTTTGGAAAACTCCACATAGCCAATAGGCCCTACAGTATGAAGCTGAGCAGCGTCTACCAAGGCGGAGCTTATAATGATCAAAGTCAGAGAGATTTTGTTGCTGGCAAGCTAGTCAACCAGGGTTACATTTATGGGGTCTTCCAATTTATCCTTCATAGAAGAAGTGTTTCAACGACCAAGGTTCGCCTCAGTGTTGTGCTTCACCAAGAAGAAGCGCTCTGACCACATTTTCATGGTCTTATCTTTACTGGATAGAGGAACAATATGGCTAAACTTACCGGATCTACGACAAAAGTGATACCATCCTCCACTACCCTGTGTCAATTTACACTGATAAAAGTTCCTAAATAACTTTACAGAGAAAGGAGTAGTGTTCAGGCGACACCAAATCATAAAACCTACAAGGAATTTGACACTGTTTGGGTGTATTTGACCAACCCCCAATTTATAATACTTCATTACCTCGATATACCCAGGAGGAAGAGGGAACCTTAAACCACTATGAAGCTGATCAGCATACACCGTACAGAAACCTGTTGGGGGATTATAGGCATACTCAGTGGATTTGGGGAGAAGAACTTCAAAAGGCTCAGTGTGAATCTTATAGGTTTTCGGTAAACTGGCCATTTCAGTTTTCGTCATTTTGCTGGAGACACCATGGCAGGCCATTATAGCTTTGGTTTTGTCATATCGATTGATTTCTCTTTTCAAAGTATTTAAGAAGGAAGTATGGTCTTCTAGGTATTGATGAACGATTGAAGTAGGAGTGAAGATCCCATGAGGAATGAGATGAGAAGGCAAAATACACAAGGGATTATCCTAAAAGTGGAAGTATTTCTTAGATCAATCGAAGAAGATGGATGATCGATGTCTGTTACAGTTTCAGGACAAGGAATGGATTTAGAGGAATTCACTTTTTCACTCACTACTACGATCGAAATTTTTCCGGAGATTGAAACAATTTTTCTATAGAATCGCTAGAGGCGGTATTGGCTCTCAGACTCATGAATGAAATGAAGATTCAAAAGAAATAGCAGGATGACATAAAGGCAGAGACTTACTTGTAACTGCTGAGGTACGATTCCAAAGGTCTGAGATAGACGAGTTGTTTGACAAGAAATGGAAGCGACGTAAGGGTTCAATTCACAGTTATAATAATGACCGGATGTGACTTGGCCTCGATTCACGATATAATAATGATGGAAGTTAAAGCGTTTCAGACTAGGGCAGCTGTGGAGCAGTCCACCCCAGTCTGGGGGGACTTATGATGATATGTAGGCCCACTGGGTCGGATTATTCGTAATTGGGCCGGGCCGAGTATAAAAGTTAGACAATAAAGATAAACGGGCCAGTCAGGCAGGACTCCACCAAGCGCTGACCAGATCAAGCTGCTGGACAGAATAGTCATAGGAGCAGGACTCCACCACGTTCTGACCAGAAGAGTCTCTGGACAGAATGATCGGCTGAACATGACGAAGACCGAGTCAACAACGTCTCAACTGTTTACAGACGTGGGTAGACCCCACGTCCAGTAATGTCCAGAGATAACCGATAATAACTTCCCAGTACGTCAAGGAAGAGATTCACGATCTACAACTATATAAAGAATACCCTGAACTACGAGGGGGACTTGATTCCAATTTACTATTTCGAATTGGATACGTAGGCAGCTCTCCCTAAAAGTTCAGACCAAATCCATATATAAATTTATCTTGTTTTATGTTGTTTTCCTAACCCGAATCACCCAATTACCCGGTTGTAATATCCGATCAACATCATCGAGTGTTTTTTTTTTTTTTTTTTTTTTTGATTTTGATTTTGATTTTGTTTTTTGTTTAGTAAAGTAAAGGTCAAGTTAAAGGCGTGAAGATTGAAGTATTGAACCATACCCCCACAAGGAGAGATTGTCATCTACTGTTTGAAGAGGTTTGAAAGAAGGGTTGAGGTCGTCTGCTGTGAAGAGACAGGACTGTAAAGGACTGTGAAGCAAAACAGCAGTCGTTTCGGCCCGAAACGACGCCGTTCGGTTCCGATCTTAAAAAAAATTATAAAAAAAAAAAAAAACATGGCGTCGCTGTGTTCGGGCGTCACAGCAACAACATACAACAGAGGGAGCCACATCAGAGGATTAAGAAGGTAGATAGAAAGCAAGCAGCTAAGCTTTCACACTCTCCAGGTTCAATTTCAATTTCTTGTGTGCGAATTGCGAAGAAGCCGAGATCTGTATCTGTTGAAGATGTGGAAATTCAATTGTCTTTTTGCTGCTAAATTTCCCTATTCTTCTTCTCTTATTCATCGTAGTAATGCTAATGCTATCCCTTTACCTCTTTATTATTCATCTCGTTGTTGTCCAACTTCCGACCCTCCTCCATATTCTAAATTAACCCGGAGTGATGTTAAAGAAATTTTAGCTGTCAAGCGCATAACTGGGTTTGATCGGGTGGATGATGCCCGCTCTTTTTTTTTTTTTTTTTTTTTTTTTTTTTTAAACAACGATCTTTAATATTTATTTCTCAACAAAAGTTAACATGTACAAGATGTTCCAAACTGCATAAGCACGAAAAACAACAGACTTGTAGGAAAATTGAAAGACTACATCAGAATATGTCCCAAGCCAATCTCAGATTTTTTGCTCGTTCCACCATTTGGTCGATGAAGACATGAGGGGGTGGACGATTTTGTTGTTCCCCGAAGGAGATCAAATTCCTCCATCTCCAAATACCACTCACGATCTCTCTCCACGCATAGCGCCATTTCAAAGATCTGCGAGAAGAGTCCAGACAGAATCGTATCCAGTCCTTGGGCTCATTCGATTGAAAGAAATCCATGTTGGTCGATTCATCATTGAACTTTCTCCAAATAGCTCTTGGCCATGGGCAGTCTCGTATCGCATGTAAAGCTGATTCTTCCGCTTCTCCGCATAGATTACACATGCTAGAATTAGCCACGTGCCGATGGTAAAGAAGCTCATTAACTGGTAGGGCATTGTGACACAAGTTCCATATAAAGTGGTTGCCACGACTTGGGCCTTTGAGTCGCCAAATGTCTTCCCATATTTTCTCCTCATTGCCAACGATGGTCTCTTCAAGCTGTAAATGATAGCCAGAGCTCACCGTATACATCCCTTTAGGGTGATCTTTCCAATGGGGGACAAAATGGGACGGGTCAAGGCCTGCATTAATTAAGTGAGCTGCCGATTGAATGCTTCTCCAAGTGATGGAAGCTCCTTGTTTACATGGCAAAAAAATATCCCCATACTTTGCACGAAGGACTTCTACCCAAAGAGCGTCCTTATTACTAATAAAATCCCAGGCCAGTTTAGCAAGAAAAGCATAATTCATTTCTGTTAAGCGACGGAACCCCAAACCACCAGCTGCTTTGGGAAGACAGAGCTTGTCCCAAGAAATAAGATGCAGATGATGCCCGCTCTTTGTTTTATGGAATGCTTGAATTTCAACCTCTGCCTCCTGTTTCTGATTTCAATCGTTTGTTAACCGGTGTTGTTAAGATGAAGCAATTCAGCTCCGCCGTCCTTCTTTACAGAGAAATGCGCTTCAAGGGTGTTCCAATTAATGAATGGACCATGACCATTGTCATAAACTGTTTCTGCCATTTGAAACAGGTTGATTTTGGTTTTGCAGTCTTAGCAGGCATTTTCAAGCTTGGATTCAAACCTGATGTGGTTACTCTCAACACTCTTATTCGTGGGCTGTTTGTAGCAGACAGATTTGCAGAGGCTGTGAAATTATTCCAAGTGATGGTCCTTCAGAAAGTTTGTAGCGTGACTACTTATGGGACCGTGATCAATGGATTGTGCAAATGTGGAAACACGTCTAAAGCTCTTGAACTGCTCTACCTTATGGAGAAAGAAGGATCCCTTAAGCCGAATATTGTGATGTATAGCACAATCATAGACAGTCTGTGTAAGGGCACGAAGGTGGACGAAGCACTTCAGCTTCTCTCTGAAATGGCTGCTAAGGTAAGTCAACCAAATATTTTTACATACAGTTCAGTCATACAAGGGCTTTGCAGTTTCGGCAGATGGACAGAGGTTAAATGTTTAATGACAGAAATGGTAAATACGAGAATTTACCCTAACTTATTTACCTTCAATATACTTGTGGATGCTTTTAGCAAAGAAGGTTGGGTGGAAGAGGCAGAGGCTATGCTGAAAATCATGGTAGAAAGGGGTCAACATCCTGATGTAGTCACTTACAGTGCACTAATGGATGGATACTGCTTGCGAGGTGAGATGGACAGAGCTCATCAAGTCCTACAGACCATGCTATCTGAAGGATGTCAACCAAACATTCGGAGTTACAACATATTGCTCAACGGACATTGCAAGGAAGGGAGTGTTGACGTTGCCCTTGATTTGTTCAAATTAATTTCTAATAAAGGCATGAAATGTGATGTTGTTACCTTCAACACCTTGATAAAAGGACTATTTGAAGCTGGTAGATGTGCTGATGCAAGGAAGTTAATCAGCGAGATGCAATGCCAAGGAGTGAGTCCAGATAGCTTCACTTATTGCATTTGGCTTGACGGCTTATGTGAAAATGGCTTTGTCTCCGAAGCGCACACGATGCTATGTGAAATGGAGAACAACAGTGTTTATTTAAACATAGCAGTATATACTGCTGTTATCAAAGGATTATGTGAAGCAGGTGAACTTTCTTCTGCTAAAAAACTATTTGACAGACTGCCCTCTTTAGGCTTGGAGCCTAATGTTAGAACATTTACTGCCATGATGAAAGGATTCTGTCAAAAAGGGTTGTTGGAGGATGCCAAAGAGCTTCTAACTAAAATGAGAGAATGTGGTTGTTTTCCTAATAGTTTTACTTATAATCCAATTGTTCAATGTCTCCTTAAAAAAAGTCAAGGGTCTGGAGCGAAGTTGGTTTTGGAGGAAATGTTAAATCATGGGATTGAACCAGATTCGTATACTAATTCTCCTTTAGCCAATTCATCTCTTCTTCGCAAGCAAATTACGTGAACTGATCTTGTTAAAGGTATGAATGTTTAGGCTTGTGGAACTAGTTTGTTTGATGCGGATCTCTGCATGAATTGGTTTTGGTCGGCTGCTTGTGTGTAAAGATCTAATATTTGGAATCTTGTATGGTGATATTGCTATAATTACTTGTATCTGAGTCCTCTTTCGGTCGTAAGTTTCAAATGTTTTTTTCTTTGCTCTTTTATAGCTGATATGATATCAGGATATTGAGATCCTTTGTTGCATCATCATCTTGTTAATCGTATGTCTTGTACAATGATAGGAAGTTGTGATTTCATTGCCAAAGTCTAAAATTAATCGAATAATTGAATTCTGTACAAGTGTTGTGCTATGTAAATTTTATGTGATGCTGGATCAATGAATGATTAGTGGCGTAACCCAGGAACAGACAAGGAATAGCTTTTGGATGAAGTTTAGTGTTTCTATTTATTTAATTTTTATTTTGATTTAACATATTGTTACGGTGTATGGCCGAGGTGCTGTTGCAGCTGCGAAATGAGAGATATGCCGTGTACGCCTTACAGATCACACTGTGTCAAGACATATGCAGATGGTATATGAATTGAGGATGAAGAGAAGCAACCATTTGATAAACAGCGTGCGTTGTTGTTGTTGTTGTTGGTTGGTTGTTGCTGCAGCCACCCTTAGGTCGCACTGTTGGCCTCGTGGATCATTTCACTAGAAATAATCATTGTGAAATTATTTATATGTATCAAACATTAGTTTGGGAAGTAAAGTAAATTGGCCAACAGGGGAGCAGGCAGCAAGGGTTTCGGTAATATATATGAGGCGCAGAGAGTGTGTTTTGCACAAGTAAAGATGGAGCACTAGTTTCTTCAAGTAGAACTGTATATGTACTACACAAACAACCATATTCATAATGTTGGGACAAAACGGCGTGAATCTAAGACTGAGTTGTTTCCTCAGAGCGCACATCGGGAAGCTAAGTGATGGATGGTAGGTAGGTAAGGCAGGTACACATGCATATTAGGTGTGTAAATCAAACTGGAAATTCAAGGACATTAAAGAATGATATTCCTCCTCTACACATGGGCCTGGAAGAAGCAGGTCTGGTTCATTTGATGCGTTTTTTCGGATGAACAACGCAAGGTAACTTGTTGAGTTTTTATCTGCTATAGATTTATTAGTATGTATGTTCTATATGCAATATTGTAATGTTACTTACATGGTCATATTCCTTTACTTAAATCTGAGACCTCTTTATGTCGTAAGCTTCGATTGTTTTTTTTAATCTTTTTATTTAGTATTTTATAGCTGATAGTTATGATATCAGGATAAAGAGATCCCTAGCTTGTTGCATCATCATCATCATCTTGTTAATTATCTCTTCTGGCTTGTACTATGATAACAAGTTTTCTATTCAAATCTCTAAAATATTTTTATTTTTTTATAGAATCTGTTGTTTACAGGAAAAAAAAAAATAGATTGAGTATCTGCTGCAGTGTTATTTTTCTGGTAAAAATCTCTAAAATAAAGTTTTTAAAGGATTTATAGTATCTATTACAGGTGTTCTTACATCGTACAAAATAAAGATTCTTTTTTTCTTTTCGTGAAGGGAAAAATAGATATTCTGTTGCAATTCATTATGGTTCTGTAAAATAGAAATAAATGGTGTTTAAGTTGGTCAACTAAAGAGTCTATTGAAAAATAAATACATATGCAAGTGCTCCTACTTTTTCACAACATGCTGTAAACTATATCAAACTCAATATGGGATTATGGGTAGCAGATGCACCACAAATATCAAACGATCAAAGAGGAACAAAAAAAAATTCTTGGCTAATGAAAATTTAATGCGGTTGTATCCGTTGAATTATAAGACTGATGGCTGCAAATATCACTGATTTTTATGTTCGTGGGCTATGGACGGTATTAATCATCTAACCATTTATGCAGGGTCACCCTTTACCCTTAGCCATTCCGATTCCTGCAATTAGATCACAAGAACACTTAAATCTAAGAAGAAGATGTTTTCACTTACAAGACTTGATAATAATGTTGAGTTTCAACATTTGAAGTACATGATTTGCTACTCATTGAAAAGAAATTTGAGAGAAGGAATTTTGGGAGATGTTTGAATTGAGCACAAATAAAGAAGGAAGTTATTTATTCGTATTTTAAAGAGCAGATATCGCAAAAAATGTATGAAAGACCACTTGTAGTTGTTATATCACAAAAGGTTGCAACTGCAAAAGTTTTGGTTGAGGGTAACCAGTGCTGGATTTGTGGAAATTTTAGTCAACGAAGCGAAGTTCCATCCTGACACTTTCCGTTTGTTTTGGTTAGATTTTATTTTGGAGGTTTTTTGTATGCTAGTGGATAATAAAATATAATAAAAATAATTGAAGGAAGGATTATAAAGTTAAAATGTTTTTTTGAAATTTGTGCAGATAAAAAAATGATTGGTGGGAGAAATTAAAATAAAGTAGTATAATGAATAAAATAATGATAAAAAAAAGGTAATAAAGTAGATAAAGTGAAATGATGAAAGATAATTTAATATTTTATTTGTAGTTGAAATAATGATTGGTGAGAGAATTGTAAAATATAATTGATGAAGTGATATAAAAAAACACCAACGAAAACAAACGCAAGCGTAATGATGTATTGCATCTTTTTTTTTTTTTTTTTTCTAAATGCAAATAAGAAGGATTTATGACATTATCTTTTAAAATAACTGACGAAAGGTATAAAATTAAACTTGAAGCATTAAATGTGTATGCATTCATCACACATGACATATTATTTTCTATCTGACAATTTGTAATAGTATAACCATATTTGACATCCCTTAAACACTTATCTGTCAAGTTTCGCATTATTAAATTTTCTTTTTGTGATTAAAAGGGGGGTCGATTATATTAAAACTTCAAAAGGTTCATAAGTACAATCTACAAAGGCTAAAAACGGCCACTCACTACTATGCCAAAAATATCAAATATATCCATGTTCCGGCAAATTTGGAAGGCAAGAAATGCTTGGTGCTTCAACAGAGAATTTATTGATCCTATCTGTTTAGTTTCTTTAGCTGGTGTAATGGTGACTTAAACTATGCTACTGAGTTTGATCAGCTGAGTGTAATACTGTTTGAATCCGTATGGAACGTCGTAGTCGGTCGGCGGTGCATGAAGCATCTGCTGAATCTGGTGTTCAGCTGGGACATCGATAGGGACTGATCAACCTACTGAGTCATGAGTTTGTTGAGTTGGTTCTCTACAGACTTGGGGAACACGTCTGCTGCATGGTTTTCCGGTTTGGATAAGGTAATTTCTGGGGTATTTCAGTCATTTACTGGGTTTGGCTGTTTAGTTGGTTAGGGTTTGATCTCAAGACTATAAATAACATCTGTGTTTATTGTGTAGGATGTAATATCACCGGATGGATCTAAGATCCACCTGATTACGCAGCGGAAAGTATAAGATCTAGATCTAACAACCAAAATACATAAAATAATATATCTAAACCTACGAGGGGGTTTAGATTACTTATCTGTTTATTGTGAATAAACACCAAGAACAATCCGAGATCCAAGATCCAAGAATTGAGAAGCCACCGTCTTCCGACGTGTATCTCCAAGCAACACCAAGTGGATGGTGATTCAAGCCGCTTGACCTCCTCGATATGCTACCGGAATAATCCCGAGGATTATCCCAACTCGAAACCCTAGTATTTAGGCCGACATATCAAAGCCTAATACTTCTCAATAATTTCGAAATTTGTGATGATGTATAAGGCTTGAGAAAACTCTCTTTATATAGTAGAGTAATCATTGTCCTCCAAGGATTTAATAATTAAGAGATAATTATTAGATTAATCCTTATTTTAAATAAAAGATTAATATAATATATATCCCAAACAAATTATGATAAATAAATATATTATCTAATATTCCATGATTTATCATTTAACAAATAAATGATTAAATCACATATTAAATAATTATCCAAGAAAACTAATTTCTCTCTAATTAAATAATAATCAAATGCGCCCCACCCTAATTGGAAATAGGCCACACGCATTTTTCATCACATTGGGCCGAGTCCACGAAAAATTTCTTTTCCATGTATTTAATTATCCAGTCCAACTATACAATTAATCCACATATCAATTAAATAGTTCAATCCAACTATTTAATTATAATTGAGGTGAAGCGATGAGAAAACATATGCTATGTTAGGAGCCACGTCGGGGACCATGGACCCATATTCAGTAGCTACAATAAATTAAATAATATTATCCGTCAGACCGAACAATAATATTCAATCTATTAATTCCAGGATTACACCACTATAAACGCGAAACTGAACTCTGCCGAATATAGATAACTTACACTCAACCATGAGTTGATAAGGTGTCCACTGATATAATCATTACATACGGATAAATCATCCATAGACTGTTCGTTTCGATTCAGGATATCTCCGTAAACCCTTCTCGAAACCTATTATCCTTATTTGCCATTAACCTCCTAGTGATCAATTAGTTCATAACTAATATAATATGAACTCCCGGGATCGATCAGTTTCTAAGATTAACGAATAAGGGAACTGTCTGTCTACTTCCCGAGGGAAGGAATGGATTCCATATCTGTGATAGCACAGACTACTCACCCATTCCAGAATAGAGCCAACGAGAAGTGTTGGACCACATACTACGAAGTAATCCTTACTAACACATCAAACTCTACCCTAGTCTGAGCAGTTGTCTATGATCACCTCAGGATTGAGATTAATCCATAGATGATTATTTTGTGATTCAATAAGACTTCTCGATAACGGAATTATATCGAGAACTCAAATCAAATCGGTCCAGCCCTATATGATTATCATCATACATAAATGCCCCACTAGGTACCCTATTACCGACAGTCCGGATAAGACTGTCACACCGTAAAGTGTTCTGGGCGCATTAATAGCAAATTAACCATGAGACCCGTACTCAGATTAATAAACTCTACGGACTAAGTTAATTTTAAGTACATCTCACTAACTCAATCCTCTTGTGTATATCCATACACTGAGTTATGTGATTACATAAATGAGGTACTTAGGGTTTCAGTAGTGTCTTAATTATAAGCCTACATTCATATAATAAGATGAATTATTAATTCTGTCCTAAAATAATTAGATAATTGTCTTTCGGGCACTACACCTAACAAATTTTAACTTGTAACTTTCTCGTGATAATAAAATATCCTCGTTTGTCCGTGGAGTAGTCGGCACATTGCCGGAAACCATGTTAAATCTGTGTCTTCTTGTTTCTGTGTTTGTTTACTTGTTAATTGTTTATCTTTACTCACAATCACCATCACTTTTTGATCGATCCGTCATAACAAACTGGTATCGGAGCGTCCAGGTTCATCAAGAAATCTGTTTATCTGTTTTAAGAAAGGTAGATTGGCACCAAGGTCATAATTGACGCTAGGATTTGGGATCTATGCAAGCTTTTCTGTAAAAAAAGATGTCTGCTTTAATCGTCAAAATTGACAAGTTTACAGAAAGAAACAGTTTTAGTATATGGCAGATCAAGATGCGTACTTTGTTGAAGCAGCAGAGATTATGGGGTCCCTTATCAAAATCAACATAAGGAAGTGCTGCTGAGAGATCCAGTCTGGAGGAGAAAGCACATTCAACAATTATGTTGTGCTTGTCAGATGATATTATCACGGAGGTTGCTGAATAGGACACAACAGAGAAGCTGTGGTCCAAGCTTGAGATTCTGTACATGGCAAAGTTTCTAACCAACAAGTTGTAATTGAAACAACGTATGTTCAGCCTTAGGATGCATGAGGGCACTCAGTTGAGGGATCATCTAAATCAGCTGAACACAATATTGCTTGACCTAAGGAATATTGATGTGAAGATTTGAAGATGAGGATGCAGCATTGATTCTACTGGTGTCATTGCCTGCCAGTGGCGGATCCACGTGCCCCGGGGGGGGGGGGTCCCGTGACCCCACACAACTTTATTAAAAAAATCGAAACGACGTCGTTTTGGTAAAAAAAAAAAATTCAAATTTTGACCTGATTACCCGCCCAACCCGGTTTCGACCCGAAAATTTTGACCTAATTACCAGCATTTTCCTGAACTTTTTTCCTGGATTTTAGAGTTACTACATTTTTATGACGGGTGACCCCACTGAACTTTTTTCCTGGATTCACCACTAGCTGTTGCCTGCTAAAGCCTTCGTCTGACTGGAGAACTCTTGGAATGACAGAAAATACAGCTGAAAAGACCTTTAGTGATGGGTTTGATTCACGTCTCTTTTTTCTTTTGCAATAATGTGGAGAAATTGGAACGGGAAACACGTTCATATCTGCCTTTTTTTATAGTTTTTTATTATAAGCCTCGTACATTGAAGAAGCAGACTCTTCGAAATCCGAAAAACAGTTGTAAAGTGGGAAATTGGTAAATCAGGTCACTGTAATGTCTGACATTTTTTTTCAGGTCTAACATTTTCTGACATTTTTTTTAAGGTTCCCTGTCCAAATTTGGACGATTTCGTCCAAATACAGTTGAACCTTCCAAATTTGGATTCATTTTCGTCCCAATCCATTTACTGACCAAAATGGACGGAATCCGTCCAAAATTCGGATGCAACGTCCGAATTGTGATGAATTCCGTCCAAATTTAGACGTCTTTTTTATAGTTTTTTATTATTCCTGAAGCAACCAATTCTCCTCTTCTTCTTCAATTGATCAATCTTCATTTACCCCACAAATCTCCATTCCACTTGTCGAGAAATTGGTAAATCAGACCACTGTAACTTCTGGAAAAAAAATCAGGTCAAACATTTTCTGATATTTTTTTTTAGGTTCACCGTCCAAATATAGTCAAACCGTCCAAATTTGGACTCCTTTTCGTCTCAATCCATTCACTGCCCAAAAAAGACGGAAAAGGTCAAAAATTTGGACACACCGTCCAAATTGTGAATAATTCCGCCTAAATTTGGACGGTTTATCAAACAGTTCATCTGGTACACCCCTTCAAATTCATTACACCTTATGTCCAACTCAGGTAAACTCAGAACAACATATGGAAAATTCCCAGCAAACCTGTTGTTACTCAAGTCCAATTCAAACAGTACCTTCAAATTCTTCAACTTTTTAGGCACTGTCCCACAAAATCGATTTGAATTGATATGAAAAACCCCAACATCCGTGAGTAAACCTAGCTCCTCCGGGAGGTACCCGGCAATATCGCCATGGTTCAAGTTGTTAGGAAATCACTAGTTTAACGCAGCGGAATTTAAAATTTGATTTCCTTTTTCTAGATCGTTCTTCGTTTAATGCAATAAACACGTTAAGTAGTTTGACGGTTATACCTTAGATGATTGATGACGTGGTCAATCAGGTTATAATATACTTGACCACCATAAACCAATACTAGCAAGAGGACTAGGCCCATCGTAGTATAGCTATAGTGAATCAAGGTCGATCCCACAGGGAACCAATTGTGGATCATCTTATATACAAACAATTAATTAAACATGTCAAGGACATAAAGGCGGTCTACGACCAACATAAAACAAGAAAGGTAAATACACGACTCGACACAACTTAATTAACCTCCCCAATTATAGTCTTTATCGTTTGGACCTAGATAATTTATATAATAAACTGAACTTATTAACTCGTCAATCCGTTTGTATCTATCTTAGATTGGCTACGGGAGTCATCCCCTTTAACTTGACTTAGCACCGGTAGGCCACTAGATCACTGTGGTATTGTTACGTGACTTCGCCTTTTGGTGCCTCCATCTCATATAACTCACACGCTTACGACTCTAAGGATGCCGATATTAACCGTACACCTCGTCCGGGCAACATTCCTTTGGTTAGGCGTACTTCCTAGACGATCACTCAAGCTCTCGTCCAACTAGCAATTACCAAGTTATAGTCTCATGCTAATCTACGACGTATGTATAATCAGGTGCTAGCAATCCCCAAATATAAACCTACCTAGATAACGCTGAACGTCCGAAGATCAATTCATGAGCCTACCTAAGAGTTTTATATTGGTATTTCCTTCTTACACATTTTAATTAAACTAAGCGAGTAACGTAGCCATAGCCATACCTACTGAGATAATAAATTCTATTAAGTTAACCTAACCATAAAGACGTGGCTATTTAACGGATAAACAGGAGGCTCGGTCGACCGAATATAGACACTCGGTCGACCGAATGACACCATTCGGTCACCCAAACGATTTCAACTCCCAAATTACATCTCTGAACGTATCTCTCAGCGTTTCATCATACACAACAGATTAAACAGTAACTCGTAAAGAAATTATATAAACTACTTAGATACGCATTAATTAAACCAAGCAGATTCATGAATAGACGTTAAACATATGACGTAGGTTATGGGATCCTCATAGACAAGGCTTCGCCACATCCCTAACGTCATAGCCTAGATCTACATCATCTAGCTATGAATTAACTAACTCAAACGATAAAGCATAATTGGGAGGGATTAATTACTTGAAAGAAAGAAATAGAAAATAAAGGCTTACATATTGCAGCCCTTAAATTGCTGGAAACCTTCAATAAACTACATTGTATCAAAGCTATAAAATTGAAGAAAGAATGAAGGGATATGTTGGTGTATTTTGTGTATTACAATTCTCGTAGCTGCTTGCTTATATAGAGGTTTTTGCCGACTTAGGGTGATTCTAGAAGATAAACACGATTAAAGCCGAAAACCGACCCAAACCCGAGGCTCGGTCAACCGAGAGGTGACACTCGGTCGACCGAAGCATCAGGCTCGGTCGACCGAACCTAAATTTTCACGCGTCAATCGTTTTTCTCGTCTATCTTGTTCCCCACGCACGCTTTCGTGTTGATCTGATTAATCTCTCATTTATCTCTTGATTAATGCTCCGATTTTATTCCTTCTTTATCTTGATATAATTGATTGAATGACATTAATCCTCTCGATTTGTTGTGATCTGCAAAATCAATAATTATCACACAATAAATCGGCTTTAAATAATAAAAACGGCTAAATACCAATTTACATAATATAAATCACATAACATTAAATATTAAATATAAACATGTGATTTAATATGAAATATATATTATTAATCTCGATTTAAGGTCAATGTTGATGACTTTTACGGGTATAATTTGACCGTCATCAACTACCCCCCACTTAGACTTTGATCGTCCCGAACAAAGCATCAATAAGTCATTCCCCAAGACGACATTTTCTATGGTCAAATCATACTTACACAAGAAACTCAAGTCAACTCATACTAGTCATGCTCATAAGATATCCATTATTCACTACTCACTATGAATCGAAGTGATGTGTGCATGTGCATTTAGTTTTATATATTCGTGGCAAGATTAGAGTTTATGCCAACTTCGTAATCTCAACCTACCAACCTCAGCATTCATACTTCTCAAGCCTTTAAATTTTGAAGCACTAGAGCAATAAGCAAGAGCGTATCTATAGGGTTTTTGGACTTGGAGACCGAGTACTACTCAAAGCCTCTTAAAGAGTTGAATATTTTTTTCATATCTTCATATTTTTCAAATACTATTAATCTCAAGGAAGAAAAATTTTCAGAGTATCCCCCTATCTTAGATCATGTATAGCATCGAATATTACCACAAGCGCGGGGCTACTTTGGTAATGTTACTACAAGCCCAGTGTTTTAACGCATTGTCAAACACAGGTACGTCTCAAGCTTATTACTCCACTTTTGTGGCTAAAATATAAGAATGCATCAGCCAATAAGTATCGACACTAAGTCTACATAACCAATCATCTATGCAATGTACACATAATTTCTTCAGTTATTATGATTTGCGCGGTATACTCGATTCACGAGATTGAGTAATTGAATAATAAATAACTACTCGCAAAAACGGGCATGAATATCCTTAAATTTACTTAACATAAGTATAAAATGATCACGTACTCATATAACTTGGTTTATTTCCTATCAATTCTTAGCTAGGAACTCACAATTCTAAGGGTACGAGATACCTAATATGGTATTTATTCAATTTTTTCAATCATGTGCCGTTTCATTCAAATTTTCAATTAGACCGAGTACTACTCAAAGCCTCTTAAAGAGTTGAATATTTTTTTCATATCTTCATATTTTTCAAATACTATTAATCTCAAGGAAGAAAAATTTTCAGAGTATCCCCCTATCTTAGATCATGTATAGCATCGAATATTACCACAAGCGCGGGGCTACTTTGGTAATGTTACTACAAGCCCAGTGTTTTAACGCATTGTCAAACACAGTACGTCTCAAGCTTATTACTCCACTTTTGTGGCTAAAATATAAGAATGCATCAGCCAATAAGTATCGACACTAAGTCTACATAACCAATCATCTATGCAATGTGCACATAATTTCTTCAGTTATTATGATTTGCGCGGTATACTCGATTCACAGATTGAGTAATTGAATAATAAATAACTACTCGCAAAAACGGGCATGAATATCCTTAAATTTACTTAACATAAGTATAAAATGATCACGTACTCATATAACTTGGTTTATTTCCTATCAATTCTTAGCTAGGAACTCACAATTCTAAGGGTACGAGATACCTAATATGGTATTTATTCAATTTTTTCAATCATGTGCCGTTTCATTCAAATTTTCAATTATAACATGGCTAAGTCTCCTACCCCCCACTTAAACATGGCATTGTCCTCAATGACAAAAATAAATGAGAATTTAAGAAAAAGACTTAGCTCTGGAAACGGCTCTCAAGTAAAGGAACAATATCGGAGTAAATGTCAGCACGTTGTGGAGAAGCAAGTGAAAACCTATATAAGCAGACAAACTCCACGAAACCGTTAATAACACCATGTCTATGGAAGTTATAGAATAATGTGGCAGTAATGAGGTATAAATACCTAAAAACAGTTTAAGCCACTTTATTTTATACAACCAATGACAAGGGAAACCAAAAAGAAAAATACTAAATAGAAAGAAAAATAAACAAGCAACTAAAGATGGTGGTCTTCATCTACAACCGCCTAAATTTTCTCAAAACCGGGTGGAGAAGACAAAGATCAAAAAGCATAACCCCACGAGGTGGACTGGCTCACTATGTATTCATTCCAGTATAAAAGAGAAACTTGGTAAGGTATAACAGATACAATGTGACCTATTGGCTAAAGATAAAATAAAAAACTTAACGCATAAACTTCTCGCTTGCATCGGATATCAACAACTTAGGGAGATGTAGCTACTCCTCGAAATTACTAATAACCCAATGTATCACGCAAAAGTCATAACCGTCATCAACAAGGTCGGATCGGTGAGATAGTTCAGAACAAAACTTATCATCTATAAATGCCGGAATAGACGGAAAAAATGTGAAATTTAAAACTTCCGGTAAAAAGATAAGTTGTACTTTGATCGAACCAAAAACCTTTAAAATCTAGCTAGGGTCAGAGCTACACTTACCTCAACTAGGATCATGAAAATCAAAATGATAAAAGATAATCATTAAAGCTTAGCAATAATTCAAATTCCGCAACACAAAGGTATTTTGTAAACAAAATGGAGGTTGAGAGTATGATGGGTTTAGAAAAAGATACACATAAGGTTGGGAAGAAAAGATAAAGGGTGGGTAAGAAATTGTGTTTATGGGTAGGTTGAAAATGGTTAAGGCATTGAGATTGGGTGGGAGAGTGAAACAGATGGAAAGAAAGAGAGACGATGAAAGAATGGTTAGAAATGTGAACTTCCGGGGCAGATTGGTGAGAGGATCGAAAAGTTTGAAGGTGAAAAAGTGTAAAGGGAAAGATAAGGATAATTGCAGAATGAATTGCACATCACTTTGGATTTTCACTTGGATCACCATTCTAAAAGATTTTGGAAGTTAACCAAAATTGTTCTTGTTCGCACCAATCATTCTCTGTTACATTTTCAGTAATTCTCAAGCTCTCTTAATGCTTCCATCTTAAGGTTGATTGCTAAATTTCTTTTTATTTAGCAATTTCTTGACTCTCCTACGGAACTCTATTTCACGTGGCCTATATTGAGTAAAAAAGTTTTGCACATCCTTAGCCCAATGGCCATCGGAACACGGCAAAATAAAAAACCTCAACATATGTCACGTTACTCTTATTTGACTCAAAGAAAACAAAACCTAAAATCCTAAAAAGAAATCCTAAGGGTTTTAAAGAAGTAGTTCTGAGTTTAAAGTCCTCAGCTCGACTTTCCAAAAGTATCCTTGTCAGTCATTATTTTTGGATCACGAGACTTTGACCCTTCGAGCACTATAAGAGGTGGGCTTGTTGCTTTTGCGGATTAATATCCTTCCCTTGGTTGTGAGACCTAGGAAACGACATTTATCCATACCATTTATCCAAAGCTCTTACCTCGGCTCTCGTTTTAAGAATTAGTGAATTCTAAGAAACTCGGCTAAAATTATGGTTTTGGCCTTGACAATAAGAAACAATGAATCAAAGTACTCCGAATAAGGTCGGTTATGTAGGCAAGCCTACGCCGTCTTATTCGTTGGAACATATGTGACAGTTCAGGCCAATCCGTCAAGATTAAGCCCCGTTTAGCCCGAAAGCTTATCGGCTATGCTAAGTCTTGTCGAACTGCTGTAACGTACATCACACGTGGAGGGGAGTTGATTGAGCCGAAGCTCGTTTGAACTCGCCCAGCCATGGTTAAACCATTTCCGAACCTATGTACAAAGATTCTTCGATTTCTAAATTGTCACCCAAAGCGTAATCTCGTTTTTGTTTAAGGTGGGTTCACCGAGAAGCCATCACCATAAACATCAACGAAAGCCGAAGATTGCGTTCTTTCAAAACTCAACGTCTTCTTTAGATTGTGAATGCTTAAACTACACAATTTCTTGCTCCCATGGCCAGTAGAAGCAATTTCATGCATAGGACCATGAGATTTTAACAGAACTACGAGGAACTCTTTATTCACTGCTTCCTTCAACTACTGCATGTTTCCCTACACCCTCTAGATGAGATAGATTTGGGGGCAGAACCTTCCACACTAATAAAATTATTCTTACAAACCAACTCCGGGCTAAGATTCTTACTAAGATTCATGTATAGGCTAAATTATGCTCAAAAAACCAAAAGGTAATAAAACATAAGCAAAAAAAAGGGTAGTACCTTGCCTTCAACATTGTACCACGAAGAATTTAAGCCTTTAAAATTTTTTCGGAGCCATCTTGGTGCTTTAAAGGTATTTCTTCCATTTATTTTCCCATCTTAGATTCGTAGCTCCACATGTTTGCTGGGTTATTTTCTCAGCGCCACCGAAAAATTACTGACTCAGAATATTGCTTCCCTGGTTTCTGCAAACAGAAGAAAAACAAAACAAACAGACCGTAGACTGATTTTAACATGGTTTCCCATGCTGCTATCAGACCTACGGATTAAACATACGGGGATAAACAGACACGCGAAATTCCAGACTCGAAAAACACAAATCAGAAACCGTGTAAACAGAACAGAACAAGAACAAAACAAAACAAAACAAAACAAAAAATCTAAATTCTCGGTCGACCGAACGAGGTCTCTCGGTCGACCGAATAAATATTATTTTTATTTTTTTTATTTTTTTTATTTATTTTTTTTTTATTTTTACTTTTTTTTAGAATCTGGAATTTTCAGACAGAGCAGACAACCAGAGGGACTCAAAACGTAAATACAGACTCTAAAACAGAAAACTTGACATGAATAAGAAAATTATTTATATATAAAATTGACCGTTGGTTCCCCGGCAACGGCGCCAAAAACTTGATGGCGTGGTCAATCAGGTTATAATATACTTGACCACCATAAACCAATACTAGCAAGAGGACTAGGCCCATCGTAGTATAGCTATAGTGAATCAAGGTCGATCCCACAGGGAACCAATTGTGGATCATCTTATATACAAACAATTAATTAAACATGTCAAGGACATAAAGGCGGTCTACGACCAACATAAAACAAGAAAGGTAAAGACACGACTCGACACAACTTAATTAACCTCCCCAATTATAGTCTTTATCGTTTGGACCTAGATAATTTATATAATAAACTGAACTTATTAACTGTCAATCCGTTTGTATCTATCTTAGATTGGCTACGGGAGTCATCCCCTTTAACTTCACTTAGCACCGGTAGGTCACTAGATCACTGTGGTATTGTTACGTGACTTCGCCTTTTGGTGCCTCCATCTCATATAACTCACACGCTTACGACTCTAAGGATGCCGATATTAACCGTACACCTCGTCCGGGCAACATTCCTTTGGTTAGGCGTACTTCCTAGACGATCACTCAAGCTCTCGTCCAACTAGCAATTACCAAGTTATAGTCTCATGCTAATCTACGACGTATGTATAATCAGGTGCTAGCAATCCCCAAATATAAACCTACCTAGATAACGCTGAACGTCCGAAGATCAATTCATGAGCCTACCTAAGAGTTTTATATTGGTATTTCCTTCTTACACATTTTAATTAAACTAAGCGAGTAACGTAGCCATAGCCATACCTACGAGATAATAAATTCTATTAAGTTAACCTAACCATAAAGACGTGGCTATTTAACGGATAAACGGGAGGCTCGGTCGACCGAATATAGACACTCGGTCGACCGAATGACACCATTCGGTCACCCAAACGATTTCAACTCCCAAATTACATCTCGAACGTATCTCTCGGCGTTTCATCATACACAACAGATTAAACAAGTAACTCGTAAAGAAATTATATAAACTACTTAGATACGCATTAATTAAACCAAGCGATTCATGAATAGACGTTAAACATATGACGTAGGTTATGGGATCCGCATAGACAAGGCTTCGCCACATCCCTAACGTCATAGCCTAGATCTACATCATCTAGCTATGAATTAACTAACTCAAACGATAAAGCATAATTGGGAGGGATTAATTACTTGAAAGAAAGAAACGAGAAAATAAAGGCTTACATATTGCAGGCCCTTAAATTGCTTTGAAACCTTCAATAAACTACATTGTATCAAAGCTATAAAATTGAAGAAAGAATGAAGGGATATGTTGGTGTATTTTGTGTATTACAATTCTCGTAGCTGCTTGCTTATATAGAGGTTTTTGCCGACTTAGGGTGATTCTAGAAGATAAACACGATTAAAGCCGAAAACCGACCCAAACCCGAGGCTCGGTCAACCGAGAGGTGACACTCGGTCGACCGAAGCATCAGGCTCGGTCGACCGAACCTAACTTTTCACGCGTCAATCGTTTTTCTCGTCTATCTTGTTCCCCACTGCACGCTTTCGTGTTGATCTGATTAATCTCTCATTTATCTCTTGATTAATGCTCCGATTTTCTTCCTTCTTTATCTTGATATAATTGATTGAATGACATTAATCCTCTCGATTTGTTGTGATCTGCAAAATCAATAATTATCACACAATAAATCGGCTTTAAATAATAAAAACAGCTAAATACCAATTTACATAATATAAATCACATAACATTAAATATTAAATATAAACATGTGATTTAATATGAAATATATATTATTAATCTCGATTTAAGGTCAATGTTGATGACTTTTACGGGTATAATTTGACCGTCATCAATGATCTACAAGATCGTCGCTTTGACCGCCAACGGAGAGTAGTTCAATGCGCAAGCCGTCCACGCGTCCGGCCTCTATCGCTAATCCACACGAACCCCTCGCCGGAATCCTCCTTGGATTGCTATTAGAAAAACTCCGGCTGCTAGACCGGACCTTTTCTTCCCTCACAAACTCACTATGGAGAGCTCTCTATTTTACACAAGAATTATGAACTCTTGCAATTGTGATGTACAAAAGAGCTTGACACCCACTTCCTTTTTATAGAGGAGGTGGCGCCCTATATGTAGTGTGGAGGAGAAGAAAACCTTTTTCTAATAAAATAAGGAAAATCAATTAGATTGATTTATCTCTTTAATTATAATTTATTTTGTCAATATCATATATTGATTATAATTATCTTATTACCATAAATCTATTTTTTCAAAATCAATTAATATCCTATAGTAATATTATGGCAATATTTATTAATTAAAGTGCACAATCCAAGTGTATCTTATACATACAAAAGTGGCGCCCCATTAGTCAACTAATTGACTTCCGGAATATTCTTTAATTAATATAATTTATATATAATTAATATCTTGTATTTTATTTATTCATAATAAATAAATACCACCATATTAATTTACCACTATAACCTTTATAGTCTAGAGATAAACTTTCCTTATTTGGTTATCAACTATAACCGCATTTTAATCCGACTCGATGTTCATATGTGTGTGACCCGATAGGCTTCCGAATATGTTGGCCGTAAACACAAAGTGCATTTTACTAAAATGCCCTTCATACCTAACGATCACGGGATAGCGTCTAGCAACACACCGTGACCCCCAATCATCGGAAGAGTCAAAAGCAATGACTACTACCTTTCATGTGAAGCAGTTACCGTGTAACTTACAATCCTATCGCTGTAACAATATCCATACGATCGTGTCTCGAGTGTCAATACATTGACGATCGTATCTTATAATCTGGATATCATGCTCTCTCGGAATAACACATTTACTCCCACTTTGCAAAGATTCTCGAGAGCTAGACATTCCTTATAAGAAGGCCATTTCGGATATTCGATCTCAATCATAGGATACGCGATTCCCGGACGACCAATCATGTATACTCCGCATGCTTCAATATCATACCCAATCACTACCACATTATCGCCCCGTGGTTAGGAGAAACCTCAATAGTGTCAAAGCATGACAATCCACACCGTGATGCCATGAAGACTCCGGTCAAAAGGATAATTACACAACCGCCACATAGTGTGACACTTAATGTAAGTGGGTCAGTCTAACGTATGCATTCTCTAATACACGTCCACGTACAGTCCAAGTGTCTCTACACTTCGATAGACGAGATCTATCCCTACCTTCTAAAAGACAGAAGACATCCAATACGTGCTAGTCCGATTATACTATCAATGTCCCTTTTGATAATATGTAAGACTAGAGACATTTAAGTACCAACCTTGTTATAGTGATTAGAGATCTCATCAACCATAATCACTATCATGGTTTCTCTATCACAGATTGATACTAGGGACGTTACTATATATATATATACAACAAATAATATGAAGACAAACAATATATAATAACATAAGTGCTTTTATTAATCATAATAAAGTTATTACATGAACTAAATAGACTGTAAACGACCCGACCCGGTCGGATCCGGTCCAACCCGATTGGGTTTAGGACACCTTTCCAACACAAGTCTATTCCGGCAACGTTGAGAATACTGGAATCGTCCAGTGCCGGATTAAACCCCAGTATAATTACACACATTAGATCCTACCCAATTACCTTTGATATTATATGGATCTGAGAGGATGGCTTGCTTCCATGCTTGCAGAGCAATATAGGCATTTTGTTGCCTTTGATTCAGGCAGACAAGTGATGGAATCCGTCCAATGTTCGATAAACCGTCCGAATTTGGACGGAATTCGTCACAATTTGGACGGTGCGTCCAAATTTTGGACATTTTCATCTTTTTGGGCAGTGAATGGATTGGGACGGAAAGGAGTCCAAATTTGGACGGTCGAACGGGAACCTGAAAAAAAATGTCAGAAAATAGTTGACCTGAAAAAAAATGTCAGAAGTTACAGTGGTCTGATTTACCAATTTCTCCCACTTGTCGCCACCACAAACTCAACACAGCATCATCAATACATCATTGCCAAATAAATTATTGTAGCATACACGGCTTGATTTAGAGGGAAACCGAGTAAACGGTGGCTCAAGGGTGTTAATGGCTTCCTTTTGAGTTCCTCCACATTTTCGTCCAATGGAATGAATGAGGCGGTAAAAAAGAGCAAATAACATAGCAGAGTGCAAAGGGTTTTATAATTTTCCATTATCACTAACTGTGTTTTAATTCCTCAAAATCCTTCTGGAATAAAATATACTCAAAGTGAACTCCCCTTTTTCTTTTATTTTTTTGTTGTTGTTGTTGTTGCTGGGAATATGAATCTAACGTCCAAATTTGGACGGAATTTGTCACAATTCGGACGTTGCGTCCGAATTTTGGACATATTCCGTCCATTTTAGTCAGTGAATGGATTGGGACGAAAAGGAATCTAAATTTGGATGGTTTGACTGTATTTGGACGAAATCGTCCAAATTTAGACGGGAACATGAAAAAAAATGTCAAAAAATGTTTGACCTAAAAAAAATATCAGAGAACACTGACCTTATTTATCAATTTCCCCTGTAAAAGTCTTTGACACTTTGAAAAAGACAAAAAAAGATAAACTCAGGTTGAAGGCGGGAAATTATAGAATCAGGTAACTGTAGCAACCCTTATTTCATGTCAGGTCTGTGCAGACCTGACGTTTTTTTTTAGTTGCCCGTGTCTTTTACCACGAGGCCATGGCAAATTCCACCAGATTGCGTGGAATTCAGAAGATGCAACCTGGAAAATCAACTGGGGCCAAAACTTGAATTTCCACGTGACCTGGGGCAAAATTAACCTACGCCTCGTGGAAACTGGCACGCAGCGTGGAATTTTACCACAGGCCCGTGGGGAAGCGAGTTATTAATAAATGTTCCAACTACGTTTTTTTGCTACATTTCACCCAATCATCATCTTCTTCACCCAAAATCATCATCTTTTTCAGTCGAAATTATCCACAAATCTTTCGGAAAAAAAAAAAATCATCATATTATTGGGTCGTGTTGTAAAGAGAAATCAACCAACGAGATATCATCTATCTACACCGGTCTTTCGCCTTTAAACAAATGGTAAGCATTTCATTTAACATTTTTGTTTGAATTATTTTAAATATTGTATTTGTTTTAAATATCGTATTTGTTTTAATTGATGATTATGTTTGAGATAATTAACCTTTTAAAGATATAATTTTTCGATTTTTTGTATGGTGAAAATGTAAATCTTCTAGTTTTAGGGTAGTGATAAAATTTGGATTTTAATCTATTGAAATGATTAATTATAATGAGATCGTTCGATAATGAAATTGATATTCGTTGGAGGAAAATGTAGTTTATATATTTTTATTTTGTTTGAAATCAATGTGATTGCTTGTTGTAAAATACGAAAGTTGTGTTTTATTAGTTTGGTTATAAAGTGTCATGTGAAATGGATAAACTTATTTGTATTTTATTACGTTATTTCAGCACGTAGTATGAAATTATTGCTAAGAACATAAAGAATATTTATAAGTAAATGAACCGTACGACGAATGTAGACATATTCTATGGTACGCCTTAACCTGACGAGGTTCTTAGAAATGCATGCATCCCTAGGGTGTTTTTGAATCCTTCTGATCCGCTGTGTCATGCCTAATCCCCAGGCTTTGTATTGGGACTCCTGGTAGGTAGCTCGTAGAAAATTTAATTAGATCTGCTCAATAGAGCATATTTTCCGTTCTCAGCAGATTGGTAAAGCCTCTGCCGGAAGTGAGGCATCCATTAGATCGAAAGTATAAGCTCTGTTTTGTTGACTCTGTCCAGAAGATTGTTTTCACCAGCGTCATAGAATATTTGATGATGACGAGGGAGATCAGATGTTGGACAGAGCCAACAGAACAGAGCTTATACTTTCGATCTAACGGATGCCTCACTTCCGGCAGAGGCTTTACCAAGCTGCTGAGAACGGAAAAGATGCTCTATTAAGCAGACCTAATGAAATTTTCTACGAGCTACATACTAGGAGCCCCAATACAAAGCCTGGGGATTAGGCATGACACAGCGGATTAGAAGGATTCGAAAACACCCTAGGGATGCATGCATTTCTAAGAACCTCATCAGGTCGAGGCATACCATAGAATATGTCGACATTTCATATTTTTTGAAATTTCAAACAACATTTACATGTCATTTGTTTCTCGTTTTTAAAATCAAATTTTATTCTTTATAAAATTTTGGCATTTTCATACATGATACATGAATTTCATTTAATTCTAAAAATTCCTACAATATCCAATAATAAAATAAATTACATTATCAATATGTCTGCAACATCAAAACATGTACAAAATCATTTATACAACATCAGTTCTAAAAATAACTCTGTCACTTTCATATCATACATGCATTTCATTTCATTCTAAAAAATTCCTACATTATCAAATAATCATTAATTTTACAATATACAAATAATTTCTACAAACATCAATAACAATGTTTTGGAATATACAAATAATTGCCAATCGAAATTTCCCAAAATACATTAATTCGAAAAATTCAATATCTTATACTCAAAATCTCTACAATATACTACAATTTCATTTCAACAACATTTGTAAAAATATTCATAATATCGAAAAGATTACAATATCACAATTTCGAAAATATCTTGAATAACCAAATCACAATTTCCACTATATCAAATCATAATTTCTTCTGCATCAAAATTTCACAATATCAAAATTTCTACAACATCACAATTTTATAATACCACAATTTCAAATACATTTCAATAACACAATTTTAAATAAACATAAATTCATGAATTTTGGGGAAAAATTTACCGAAATTAAAAATAATAAACTCTAAATTACTTACTAGAGGGTACTCCTCAAGATGAATTACGGCCATTGTTGTATGATATGAAGCTTGGTTCAATGCAATCCCTTCCCTTCCCCGTGAAATGAAACCAGTTCCAATCACCTTCCCCGTTTCTTAATCCCTTCCACGTGAAATGCAATCCTTCCCCGTGAGATTCTTCAACAATTATGGGATGTGCGGTGAATAATTCTCCCTGGTGCGTTTTTTTTAACTGAGGAAACGAATGAAGAACTGAGGAAGGAGAAACCTTTGATTGTGATTTTCATATTCCACGGGCTCGTGTAAATGCCACGCCGCGCTTTCACTTTTCCACGCTGCGCTTCTTCTTTTTCCACGTACCCCCGTGGAATTCAACTTTTGACTCCACTTAATTTTCCATGAGGATTATTTAAATTCCCACGAGATCTGGTGGAATTTTCCACGGCCTCGTGGTAAAAGACACGGGGAACTAAAAAAAAACGTGAGGTCTGCACAGACCTGACATGAAATAAAGGTTGCTACAGTTACCTGATTCTATAATTTCACGCTGAAGGCGTGAAAGTGGAAAGAGTAAAATCCTGACCCCCAAAGCGCCATTGACACCTAATGTTTGAAGAAGTTGAAAGTAGGTAGATAGAAAGCAGCAACTCAGCTCTCGTCCAGGTTCAATTTAACTTTCGTGCGAATTGCGAAGAAGCGAGATCTGTATCTGTTGAAGATGTGGAAATTCACTTGTCTTTTTGCTGCTAAATTTCCCTATTCTTCTTCTTCCCCTTCTTCTCTTATTCATTGTAGTAATGCTACTGCTCTAGCTTTACCTCTTTATTATTCATCTCGTTGTTGTCCAACTTCCAACCCTCCTCCATATTCGAAATTAACCCGGAGTGATGTTAAAGAAATTTTAGCAGTCAAGCTCAAAACTGGATTTGATCGGGTGGATAATGCCCGCTCTTTGTTTTATGGAATGCTTGAATTTCAACCTCTGCCCCCTGTTGCTGACTTATGTCGTTTGTTAACCGGTGTTGTTAAGATGAAACAATTCAGCGCCGCCGTCCTTCTTTACAGAGAAATGCGCTTTAAGGGTGTTCCGATTAATGAATGGACCATGACCATCGTTATAAACTCGTTTCGCCATTTGAAACATGTTGATTTTGGTTTTGCAATCTTAGCCGCATTTTCAAGCTTGGATTCAAACCCGATGTGGTTACTCTCAACACTCTTATTCATGGGTTGTTTGAAGCGGACAGATTTGCGAGGGTTTGTTAAATTATTCTAAGTGATGGTCCTTCGAAAGTTTGAAGCGTGACTACTTATGGGACCGTGATCAATGGATTGTGCAAATCTGGAAACACTTCTAAAGCTCTTGAACTGCTCCGTCTTGTTGAGAAACAAGGATCCCTTAAGCCGGATATTGTGATGTATAGTGCAATCATAGATAGTCTGTGTAATGATAGGAAGGTGGACGAAGCACTTGAGCTTCTAGCTGAAATGGCTGCGAAGGTAAGTCAACCAGATATATTTACATACGGTTCGGTCATACAAGGGCTTTGCAATTTCGGCGGATGGACGAGAGGTTAAGCATTTAGTGACGAAATGGTAAATACGAGAATTTACCCCGACGTAATTACCTTCAATATACTTGTGGATGCTTTTAGCAAAGAAGGTTGGGTTGAAGAAGCGAGAGGTTATGTTGAAAATCATGGTCGAAAGGGGTCAACATCCCGATGTAGTCACTTACAATGCACTAATGGATGGATATTGCTTGCGAGGTGAGATGGACAGAGCTCATCAAGTCCTACGGACCATGCTATCCGAAGGATGTCAACCTAATATTCAAAGTTACAATATATTGCTCAACGGACATTGCAAGGAAGGGAGTGTTGACGTTGCCCTTGATTTGTTCAAATTAATTTCTAATAAAGGCATGAAATGTGATATTGTTACCTTCAACACCTTGATAAAAGGACAGTTTGAAGCTGGTAGATGTGCTGGTGCAAGGAAGTTAATCAGCGAGATGCAATGCCAAAGAGTGAGTCCAGATAGCTTTACTTATTGCATTTGGCTTGACGGCTTATGTGAAAATGGCTTTGTCTCCAAAGCGCACACGTTGCTATGTGAAATGGAGAATAACGGTGTTTCTTTAGACTGGCCCTATCTATTCAGAGAAGTTGCTAATGGAATTTGGTTTTGGAGGAATAAGCTCTTCCATGATCCACAGGCGGTCCGTCCACCCATTGAAGCTTTCCTATCAAAGGTGGAAAGGAAGGTCAGGGAGCTGAGATTAGCTTGGAACTTAGACTATATGTAATCTTTCTACGTTTTTTGTTTAGGCTTTTGGCCTTATTCCGTTTAGAGGTGTGCAACTACAAGAACCATGCTAGCAGGCTGCTTGCAGAAGGAACAAGAAATATGACCCGCCTCCCGTACCAAGTATGGTCATTACGAGTTTTCCTTATGTTCCAGGCTCGACTCTCCGGTATCGGCATCGGTAACATTCAAAGTTGAGCTGATTCTATCACTCTCACTTGCAGCCTAGTCTGTAACATAGCGGTATATACTGCACTTATCAAAGGATTATTTGAAAAAGGGGAACTTTCTTCTGCTAAGAATCTGTTTGATAAACTTCCCTATTTAGGATTGGAGCCTGATGTTTATACATTTAATGCCATGTTGAAAGGATTCCGTCAAGAAGGGTTGTTGGAGGATACCAAAGCGTTGCTACCTAAAATGAAACAATGTTGTTGTTTGCCTGACAGTTGTACGCATGCAGTTGTTCAGGGCCTCCATAAAAAGAGTCAAGGGTTTGGAGCAATGCTACCGATGGAGGAAATGTTAAATCATGGTGTTGAACCGGAATTGGTTTGCTGAAGGTACAAGTCTTTAGCCTTGTTGAATTGGTTTGTTTTACGGAGTAAATAGCAACTTTAGTCCCCTATCTTTCCTAAAAAGGAGGGACTTAGCCCTCATCTTTGATTTTGGTTTGACCGGTCCCTTATCTTTTAAATCTTTTGCAACTTTGGTCCATTTAGCCGTCAGTCGACAAAAAAATTGACGGAAAACTTGTGCGTATCCTTCACGCACTCTTAGAATTTAAAAATATTATTATTTTAATCAATTTCCCAAAAACAATTTACAAAAAATCAATAAATTATCTCATTAATGTTATTACCGTATAAGGTGTAAAACAAAACCCTTTTTCACCATTCTTCCTCCCGCGTTTTTTGTTGATCTTTCTCAGCCTTTCATCGTTCTCATCCATAATGTAGCTCGAATTTGGGGGTTTATCCCCAAGTTCATCTTCTTTAAATCATTCCTCTAATCGTTCATCTTGGAAAACGATTTGGTGATTTGCAATATATATTAGAGATATGATTTAAAGAAAATGAAATTGAGGATAAACCCCTAAATTCGAGCTACATTAAGGATGAGAAAGATGAACGAAAAACGATGGGAAGAAGAATGGTAAAAAAATGTTTTGTTTTACATGCTATATGGCAATAACATTAATGAGATAATTTATTTAATTTTTTATAACTTTTTTTTTTGGAATTGAGTAAAATAATATTATTTTAAAATTCTAACCGCGCGATGAAGGATACTCAAATGTTTTCCGTTAATTTTTTTGTTGATTGGTTGTTAAATGGACCAAAGTTGCAAAAGATTTAAAAGATAAGGGACCGGTCAAACCAAAATCAAATATGAGGGCTAAGTCCATCATTTTTGGGAAAGATAGGGGACTAAATCTGCGATTCACTCATGTTTTACGTGGTCTTCTTAATGAATAAGTAACTTGCTGATCATGTTGTTGTGCATTTGTGTGTGAGGTGTTTCCTTGTTTTTTTGTGTGTTTGCTGAGCAGGAGGAAAAGGAAAATTTTGGTTTTGCAGTGTACACTACATCCTACTAAGCCCTTCTCTTCTAGTCAAATGAAAATTGTTGTCTGGATGATTGTGTTACACAATTCTACGTTTTCTTCATGCCTTGGGATTTAGTGGTTCGGAGAGCTGATTTTTTTTCCCCTTAAAAGAAGAATTGCTCATTTTATAATCGTTTTTTTGCATCAAATATTTGAAGGTTGGTGTTTATTAGTAGGGGAGGAGGCTGAAAGGGGAAGTGATATGTATGGCGATTTTATACCGTTTTCAATTACACACGAGTTTACGAGCTTCGGTTAGCTGCTCTTGTGTTTAATTTATTAACTTGTATGTTCTGTGCAATCTTAGAATCTTACATGATGGTATTTTGCACTAAAGTTAGAATGGTGATCCAAAAAAATTAGTGCAAACCTTATTGTTTAATCTGGAGACCTTTTGCGATTACGAAGGATTCTTTTCCAGTAGAAGGAACAGCTATGTGGAGATAAAATAGAGGATGTATTGCATTTTATCGTGATTAATTGCTTGAGGGTTACGTACTTGCACAAGAGCTGTTCCTTGGAAATTTTACATGGCATTAGAGCGCAATACCGTTTCTTGCTCATTATTCTTGAAGAATCATTCTATTTCTTTCATTGAAATTCTTGGAGAAATCAGAGGCAGTTGACTAAGATGGAGTGATTTAAGGATCATAAATGGTGTGGAAGTGGAAGCAGGGGTACCCAGAACATTACTAGTAATTATTAGAATGCACTATCTACTAAGATTTGTTGTGGAGGATGTTTTGCTGCCATCATTCATTTCTTGAATTTACATTTCATAATTATATTTTAAGGTAATGGTTTGATCTCCTGCATTCAAGATTTAGTCGCATTGTGTCTCGTTTATGGGCTGAGCTGTATATTCATTTACACGATAAGTTTCCGCCAACTGCTTTTGTGTATAGATTTACTTATTCGTATGTTATGTGCGGTCTTGGAATTCGATAATGCGATTATCGTGAGTGTTTCTGCTTTAAATAAATCAAAAATATCCATGTTCCGGCAAATAAAAAATGCTTGGTGCTTCAACAGAGAATTCACTGATCCTATATCTTCAGTTTCTTTAGCTCAAAAGGATTGGGAATGACTTCTCTAATGGCAATGCTAAAAATTGCAGTCTTTCCTACGGGTGTTTTCATAATCATAAGGGTATATCCAATCTAATCTCTCATTGACACATTTTCAAAGCTGCAGAGTCTTCCTCCATATCTGCATAAAGCAACATGCTGTATCATAACATTTATTTTGTTTAGTTACAGAAGGATGCTACTAAAGTCATCTCGAAAGGTGAAATCTATGCAGTTTCAAGGATGAAAAATCGGACCCTCTGCTGTAAGAATTTTACGAAGGCTTGTCTTCAGAACCATTTGTCTTGCTCTTAAGATTTGTAGTATATCTTTTAAAACCTGAGATGATGGGTGGTAGTGGTTTTTTTAAAAACAATTCTCATTTTGACGGCTTTGGCAAGTGATCGAATTTCTTCAGAAACTTGTTGTTTGGATCCACCTTTTCAAGGGTGAGGGCAGCAGGCTGAAGAGACTTGTCTGATCGATGATGTCCGTCCGTAAAGATTAATTTTTAGATTCTCTAATTTCATCTGTTTGTCATCCCCTGGCCGCCTTTCTTTTGTTAACCGGACTGAGAATCAACCGGCTCGTTTTCTTGGTGGCATTTCCCTTGTTTCTTTTTTTGTTGAATTGTGTTTCCCTCCTCCATTCCCCACTTGATGATGTAATTATTTGTTTCTTCCAATAGTGATGCATCATCAAAAGTTGCTAATGAAGACATGTATACAATAAGGACAAAAAAGAGCTAAATTAACTCAAAGCCTAAACTCAAACTCCAAACTGCTTGCAAAACGAAGACATGCATGCAATAGCAGTAGGCCGACTTTTATGTGAATTATGCATCTCGTTGTTGCCCCAAGTACCATTATGATTTCCTGGAAAACGAATCTCCGTGCTGCTACATCAAACAAGAGAACAAACAATCCAATCGCCGCATTTTTCGTGCTAAAATTGAAGCAAATGGGATGAAGAATTTTGGTTCTATGATTCTTTTTCGGCACGAGTTGGAAGAGTTTTTTTTAAATGAAAATGAGACTTTCATGTCTCCATAAGCTTCTATGCATCGACGCGATTGGAGAAGTTTTGGAAAAAAAAAAGCGTGAAAACAAAAGCCAATACCCGATTATTTTTTTCACAAGGCTTCTATTTTAAATACATGACAATGGAAGCCAAAATAAAAGGAGCCAGTACATATGCTTTTATACCACTTGCAGAGATACTGTAAGAGCATTCGCATCATATACTTTTAACGAATTCTCTACTTTACAGTTTTAAACATACATTTTTCTGGTTTACAGAATCTTTATCCAAGATGAAATACATCAGATTCTCTATTTTATTTAATGCAATAGACATAAAGTAAAATTTACAGAATCTGTAAGAATGCAGAGTTGTAAAGGAAATTTACAGAATATATAGTTTACAGTAAAATATAAAGTATCTGCTGCAGTATTGTTTTTCATGTTGTAATCTCTAAAATAGAGTTTTTGAAGGATTTACATTATCTACTACAAGTGCTCCAAATCATTTAAAACCTATATTTTAAGGATTTCAACATTCAGATATAGGAAAAATAACACGAGATATTGTAAATCATTTAAAACCTGTATTTTAGATATTTCAACATTCAAATCAACCGGCTTGTTTCCTTGGTGGCATTTCCCTTGTTTCTTTTTTTTTTTTTTTTTTTTGGTTGAATTTGTGTTCCCTCCTCCATTCCCCACTTGATGATGTAATTAATTGTTTCTTCCAATAGTGATGCATCAAAAGTTGCTGTTATAAAACGGATGGAGATAACTTCAGATGCAAGAAACAGAAACAGAAGCAATCAAACATAAACAATCAAAGGAGAAAACAGAAACAAGAAGAACACAGATTTAACGTGGAAAACCTCTCAGTGGGAGAGGTAAAAAACCACGGGCAGAAAAGAGATATTTTATTATGCACTGAATTTTACAGATTTCAACACACTCGGATAATGAGACAACAACTGTATTTATAGGCACAAATCCCTAAACCCTAGCCGCCAGGAATCTTTGTCTGATCTGCCATAAATACCCTTACACGTGTCCTCCTTTTAATGACACTGTATAGCTGTCACATAACAGAATTAACAGATGTGGGACCCTGCTGTATTCAAGTACTCAGCAGCCTATCACCCTGCTGATAGTTACCCTGCTGAAGCTACCCTGCTGAAGCTCAGTAGACTCCACCCTACTGATGTACAGAATTGAATACACTTCTCAGTTGTCCATCACACAGCTGAGTCTTCAGATTGGTTCCACCAGATATAGAGTTTAAGTCACATTACTGACAAATCTCCACCTTGACTTCAACTCTCACTAGAGTCAAACAGTTGCATAACCGGATGTACTTGTACCGGATGCATTCGTCAATGCCGGATGTACTTGTACCGGACTATCTCCACAAAGATCCACTCCACCGATCCGCCCTCGCAAAGTTTCCGAGAATCGGATTATAAGCTTTGAATATTCGGTAAGTCCAGGCAAAGCCGGAACTTACTCGCTTTGAACCGGTTTAGTGAACATATCAGCAGGATTCTCCTTTGTGCCAATCTTCTTCACCACAACCCTCTTCTCATTCCTCAAGAAATGATACCTGACATCAATATGCTTGGTTCTCTCATGATGAACCTGATCCTTGGCTAAACATATTGCACTTAGACTGTCACAATATATCTCAGCCTGATCCTGATGCAACCTCAAATCACTGACTAGTCCCTTCAACCAGATACTCTCCTTAGCTGCTTCAGTAAGAGCTTGTATTCTGCTTCAGTAGTTGATAAGGCTACTGTAGCCTGAAGAGTAGCTTTCCAGCTGACCACTGCATTTCCCAATGTAAACACATAACCGGTCATTGATTTTCTACCGTCAACATCACTGCGCATAATCGGCATCACGAACCGTGACCGGACCGATATCACCTCCATAAATGAGACCAACATCACCGTACCTCTCGGGTACCGAATATCCTTTTAACAACTTTCCGGTGTTCCTTTCCAGGTTGAGCCATAAACCTGCTGACAACACTGACTGCCTGAGCCAGATCAGGCCTAGTGCAAACCATGGCATACATCAGACTGCCAACTGCACTAACATAGGGAACTTTTGACATATACTCCTTCTCTTCAGCTGATTGTGAAGCATAAACAGACAAATGAACATTTGATGCCATAGGAGTATCTATTGGTTTTGCAGCAGACATGCCAAACTTGGCCAATATCTTCTGCACATAACCCTGCTGAGACAAGAACAATTTCTTCTGACTCCTATCTCTCCAGATCTCCATCCCCAAGATTTTCTTGGCTGCACCCAAATCCTTCATTTCAAATTCAGCACTAAGAAGGTTCTTCAGATTTTGAACATCAGACTTTCTTGCAGCAGCAATCAACATGTCATCCACATACAGAACAAGATAGATATATGATCCATCTTTCAGCAGACTGAAGTAAACACAATAGTCATAAGGACTTCTGTTGTAACCCTGCTGAAGCATGAAACTGTCAAACCTTTTATACCACTGCCTTGGAGCTTGCTTCAAACCATACAATGAGTTCTTCAACTTGCAAACATAATTTTCTTTTCCAGGAACTTGAAAACCCTCAGGCTGTAAGAATTTTACGAAGGCTTGTCTTCAGAACCATTTGTCTTGCTCTTAAGATTTGTAGTATATCTTTTAAAACCTGAGATGATGGGTGGTAGTGGTTTTTTTTAAAACAATTCTCATTTTGACGGCTTTGGCAAGTGATCGAATTTCTTCAGAAACTTGTTGTTTGGATCCACCTTTTCAAGGGTGAGGGCGAGCAGTGAAGAGACTTGTCGATCGATGATGTCCGTCCGTAAAGATTAATTTTTAGATTCTCTAATTTCATCTGTTTGTCATCCCCCGGCCGCCTTTCTTTTGTTAACCGGACCGAGAATCAACCGGCTCGTTTTCTTGGTGGCATTTCCCTTGTTTCTTTTTTTGTTGAATTGTGTTTCCCTCCTCCATTCCCCACTTGATGATGTAATTATTTGTTTCTTCCAATAGTGATGCATCATCAAAAGTTGCTAATGAAGACATGTATACAATAAGGGCAAAAAAGAGCTAAATTAACTCAAAGCCTAAACTCAAACTCCAAACTGCTTGCAAAACGAAGACATGCATGCAATAGCAGTAGGCCGACTTTTATGTGAATTATGCATCTCGTTGTTGCCCCAAGTACCATTATGATTTCCTGGAAAACGAATCTCCGTGCTGCTACATCAAACAAGAGAACAAACAATCCAATCGCCGCATTTTTCGTGCTAAAATTGAAGCAAATGGGATGAAGAATGTTGGTTCTATGATTCTTTTTCGGCACGAGTTGGAAGAGTTTTTTTTAAATGAAAATGAGACTTTCATGTCTCCATAAGCTTCTATGCATCGACGCGATTGGAGAAGTTTTGAAAAAAAAAAGCGTGAAAACAAAAGCCAATACCCGATTATTTTTTTCACAAGGCTTCTATTTTTAAATACATGACAATGGAAGCCAAAATAAAAGGAGCCAGTACATATGCTTTTATACCACTTGCAGAGATACTGTAAGAGCATTTACATCATATACTTTTAACGAATTCTCTACTTTACAGTTTTAAACATACATTTTTCTGGTTTACAGAATCTTTATCCAAGATGAAATACATCAGATTCTCTATTTTATTTAATGCAATAGACATAAAGTAAAATTTACAGTAAAAAATAAAGTATCTGCTGCAGTGTTATTTTTCATGTTGTAATCTCTAAAATAGAGTTTTTGAAGGATTTACATTATCTACTACAAGTGCTCCAAATCATTTAAAATCTATATTTTAAGGATTTCAACATTCAGATATAGGAAAAATAACACGAGATATTGTAAATCATTTAAAACCTGTATTTTAGATATTTCAACATTCAAATCAACCGGCTTGTTTCCTTGGTGGCATTTCCCTTGTTTCTTTTTTTTTTTTTTTTTTTTGGTTGAATTTGTGTTCCCTCCTCCATTCCCCACTTGATGATGTAATTATTGTTTCTTCCAATAGTGATGCATCATCAAAAGTTGCTAATACAAAAAGGGCAAAAAAAAGAGCTAAATTAACTCAAAGCCAAAACGCAAACTCCAAACTGCTTGCAAGATGAAGACATGAGACTAGTAGTAGGCCGAAATTTTTGTAGGAGCCCGAACGCAATTAAAATAATTAACACGAATTAAACAACAATTTTATTGAAAATAAAACGAATTACAAATGAAAAATGAAATATACTAAAATAAAAGTGGATACAATAACTCCGAGACGAGTAGGACACTCTGTCCTTAAGACAAATTTGGTCCGGTGTGTACCCCGGTTAAAACCAATTGTCTCCCAGGATAACTCGGATTACTGATTCGTATAGAGGTACTTCTTACACGAACCTTCAACGAACTCTTCTAGTGCTCAGAATCTCTTCTTCAAACTCGTATGCAACTACGTCAGAACTATATGAATGTATGAAGCTTTCTGGTGTTGTATTTCGAATGTATATGTGTAGCTTCAATCCATATGGAGGCTATATATAGGAGAGGGCTGGGCTGGAATGAATTAATTACAGCCGTTTCATCAGTTACAGCAATGAATTACCATAACTCATCTTAATTACAGCCGTTTCATCAGTCTATGTTGGATAACCGAACCGAGCTGAACTCAATCTTCAGCTCAATCAGAATGTTTATGAACTGGACCAAGCCCAATTAACTTTTGTATAAAAAGTTTAACACAGGCCTGGGCCTAGGGCCCTCAGGCCCAGAAGGCCCATTCCCCAAAGCCCAAAGACCAAGGTCAACGGTCAACGGTCAACGGGCTCGGGCTCGGGCATGGGCACGGGCTCGGGCGGGCGGCGGCGGCGCGCGCGCGCGTGTGGCCATTTTAGCAGAACGTCTGACTGCTAAAACCAACCCGCTATCTCTCCTTCTTCTAGGAGCTTATACCACATATAACATTCTTCCCACATATATACTGGAAAACATTTCTCTCTTTTTCCAATGTGGTACATAGTTTAGTTGAATACTCTTCAACTTCCACTTCCAACAAAAGTTCTTTCAAACACCCGACTTCAAGCGTTAATTTCTCATTCACTCGTACTCCGAATTGAATGATTCTAAATCCCGAATTCATCTACGACTTACGTAGTTTTCGAATTATCAAAACATAGTATATATTCTATACAAGAATATAATCAAATTAAGCTTGCAAAGTCGTTCGAATAAAATGATTATAAAATCATTTTTATTCACTTTAATTCAATTCCACTATTTTCTCCAACAATCCCCCACATGAATGGAAATTAATGCAAATGCGGACCACGAAGAGATTCGACGAGAAAAACATTGCATCGGGAGAGGTAGCTTCGGCTTTGAACCCGCCCTAGTGAAGTACTATCGGATCTACTCGGCTAATCGGTGAACTTAAGTCTTGAACTCGTTCGGCCTTTAGTGTAGAACCGGACAATAGCACTCACACAATATTTCCCTTAGCACCGTACTTGGTTCTCATGACCGGATTCATTTTGGCCCCGAATCACACCTGGTTTCGAGAAAGTGCTTTAGAGAATTCTAGCCTCCGAATTCTCATAGAAGCGGCCCCACTTCGCACTTACATAGGTGACTTCCTATCAAGAGTATTCGCCATACCCCACTCGAATTTAATCAAGTTATAGGAATCATTAAAAGTTTTCACTTAACCTTCACACTCCCGGCGTACAACACTTTTATTCACGGAATGGGAAAGTGTTCATCGACAACTTCATAACTTAGTTGTCCCTTTGAACCAAGATCTTGGGATCTCCGAATCAACATGGTAGGGTTACCATTACAAAACTTAACTTTCAATAGGCTTAAGTCCCATTCCGAGTGTCAAAATTGACATCGATCTCTAGGTAAACCTTTAGTAAGCGGATCCGCAAGATTCTCCTTCGATTTTACATAATCGATGGAAATCACACCACTAGAGATCAAGTGTTTAACGGTATTATGTCGTCGACGTATGTGTCTAGACTTACCATTATACATACTATTTTGTGCTCGGTGTATAGCCGATTGACTATCACTGTGTATGCTAATAGGAGCAATCGGTTTTGTCCAACAAGGAATGTCCTCTAGGAAATTTCGAAGCCACTCGCTTCTTCCCCGCTTTGTCCAAGGTGCAATAAACTCGGCTTCCATTGTGGAACGAGATATGCATGTCCGCTTTGTGGACTTCCGGGACACCGCAAAGGCACCACCAATCATAAAGATATATCCGGTTGTGGATTTTGACTCTTTAGAATCGAAATCCGGTTGCATCACAAGTATCCTTCTAATACTTCGCCGGATATCTTGTGTAACGTAATCCCAGGTTCATTGTATATTTCAAGTACCCGAGTACTCTCATCGCGCTTTCCAATGATCCTCACCGGGATTACTTGTAAACCCGCTCGCCTTGTTCACAAGACACGCAACATCGGTCTAGTACGGTTGGTTATGTACATTAGACACCCTATAATCTGTGAATATTTCAACCGAGACACGGGCTCACCCTTATTTTTGACCAAGTGAAGACTTAAGTCAATGGGTGTTTTCATAGGACTTTCATCGAAACATTGAATCTCCTCGAACGGATTCACCGTAGTGAGATCGTGATAATACTAGTCCCTCGATATATCTCGGAGATTTTAATCCCCAAAATTACATCTCGCTTGTCCCATATCCTTCATATCAAAATTGCGTGTCGACAACTTTTTGGTATTCATGATGATATCATGAGTACTTCCCATAATCGCATATCATCAACATATAAACACACTAACACATAAGCATTAGGTGTTTGTTTGATGTAGACGCATTTGTCACACTCGTTAATTTTAAACCCATTAGATAGCATAGTTTGATCAAACTTTAGATGCCATTGTTTGGGTGCCTCGTTTCGATCCATACAAAGACTTAACGAGTCTACACACCTTGTGCTCTTGCCTTGGAACCACAAACCCCTCGGGTTGTTCCATGTATATCTCTTCTTCTAATTCACCATTTAGAAATGCGCTTTTAACATCCATTTGATGGATCTCCAAGTTATAGATCTGCAAAGCAAGAGCAATAAGAACCCTTATAGAAGTGATTCTCGTTACGGTGAATAAGTATCAAAGAAGTCAAGACCTTCCTTTTGTCGATAACCCTTGGCTACCAACCTGGCCTTATACTTATCAATAGATCCATCGGCCTTAAGCTTCTTTTTGAAAATCCACTTACACCCGAGTGCTTTACTTCCCGGTGGAATGTCAACCAATTCCCAAGTGTGATTTTGCATAATAGAATCTATTTCACTATTAATAGCTTCTTTCCGAAAGGTGCTTACGATTAGACATAGCCTCGGCATATGTCCTTGGAGTATTTTCTACCATGTAGGTTAGAAAATCGGCCCAAAAGACGTTGAAGTCCTAGCCCTCTTACTCCTTCGAGGTTCCACTTCCTCGTTTTACGGAGTACTATCCCCCACATTTTCGTGTACTCTCTTATTTGAGTCTTCATTGTGTCTTTCTTTATGTGGAAAGACATCCTCAAAAAACACCGCATTTCTTGACTCCATGACTGTGTTTACATGCACATCAGGATTGTCAGATTTGTGCACAAGAAATCTATATGCACTACCGTATGAGCATACCCAATAAATATGCAATCTATCGTTTTTGGCCCAATCTTAATCTGTTTAGGCTTTGGCACTTCCACCTTTGCTAAACACCCCCACACTTTCAAGTATTTATAACTTGGTTTGTGGCCTTTCCACATCTCATATGGAGTTTTATCCATCTTTTTAGACGGAATCTGTTGAGAATTGTATTGGCGGAGAGAAGGGCCTCCCCCCACAAGTTCGAGGTAACCCGGAACTAATCAACATAGCATTCATCATCTCTTTCGAGTACGGTTTTTGCGTTCGGCAATTCCGTTAGATTGAGGTGCATATGGAGCGATAGTTTGATGAATAATGCCCGAATCTAGACATATTCTTTCAAATGGCGATTCATACTCTCCACCTCTATCACTACGAACCTTCTTGATTCGTCTGCTAAGTTGATTCTCAACTTCATTCTTATAATTTTTGAATGCCTCGATAGCCTCATCTTTGCTACTTAGCAAATATACATAACAGTACCTTGTACAATCATCGATAAAAGTTACAAAATAATTTTTACCGCCTCTCGATTGCACAAACTTTAAGTCACACAAATCAGTGTGAATTAATTCTAACGGTTCTGTGTTTCTTTCCACGGATGGAAACGGCGCTTTAGTCATTTTAGCTTCAACACGGACTTGGCATTTTGCGCTTTCATTAACTTTAAGTTTAGGTAATAAATCCAAATTCATCATTCTTTGAATTGATTTATTATTAACGTGTCCTAAACGATTATGTCATAAAGTACAAGACTCAATCAAGTAAACAAAAGTAGAAGCACTTTTTATTAGCCTCAGCGGGCACATTTAATTTAGGTACAATAGTCAAAAGATTTCTCTTGCATACCCAACCATCACTTTTATGTAAACATAAAATTATTCTAATTTTATTTTACAATACGAAGGTCCATAAAAAATAATCTATCGACCGAGTGCCTTCGCCAACTACCAATCCATTCGAGAAAGTGTGAATTTGTTTGCAACAAATTCTAACTTGTAACCCGATGACGGAGTTAGGCGAGGACCGAAATATAATTTCTACCGAGGTCCGGCACATGCAAAACATTTCGGATAACCGGATAGTTTCCATTCTTTAAATTTAACGTGATATTCCCATATCCGACAATTTCGGACGTTGTTAAATTTGCCATGAAAACATTTTCTTGAATTTCCTGGTATCCCCGGAACAAAGATTTGTTCGCACACATATGTTGAGTAGCTCCGTGTCTACACACCAATCATATGTCTCTTCATCGAGGTCTCTCGGGCTCAATTTTGACTGTTTTAAAACCACTTCACTTCCCGCAACCTCAGGGAGCTTTCTCCTTGAATTGGCGCACCAATAGGAGTCATCGATTATAAAATTCCATTTCGTTCACAAACGAAAGATAAACTTTTATCGAAAAGAATAACGATAATACAACACGTAGGTTTTTCACCCAAAGAAAACAATTTGAAGATTGTTTTGACTCGTCAAAACAAGCTCGAGTTTGTTTCAACTCGATTCTCCAACAATGTTTGTATTTCAATCTTGTTTTAACGTGGTAGTTTTTACCGAAAAAACACCAAAAGGAGGTGGACCGATTTTGCCGAAATCGATACCAAAAGGAAGTGGACCGATTTTACCGAAATCGATACCAAAAGGAAGTGGACCGATTTTACCGAAATCGATACCAAAAAGGAAGTGGACCGATTTTACCGAAATCGATACCAAAAAGGAAGATATAACTAAATTATAAAACGAGCTGAAGTTTCAGAAGTAGACTGAACCGTTCAGATTAAGAGCTGAAATGTTCAGTAAACGAGCTGAAAATTCAGAAATAAGCTGAATCAATCAATAAACGAGCCGAGCTGATCAGAACCGAGCTGATCAGAATCGAATTCTGATTAAAACAAGTTTATATAATTCGTCTAAACTCAGAAAAATTGAGTAGAAATTCGTATAAAAAATTTCGATTTCGCACGGGTTAAAATCAGAACATCGGTTCTGAAATTTGTCTTAAGCTGTAGGAGCCCGAACGCAATTAAAATAATTAACACGAATTAAACAACAATTTTATTGAAAATAAAACGAATTACAAATGAAAAATGAAATATACTAAAATAAAAGTGGATACAATAACTCCGAGACGAGTAGGACACTCTGTCCTTAAGACAAATTTGGTCCGGTGTGTACCCCGGTTAAAACCAATTGTCTCCCAGGATAACTCGGATTACTGATTCGTATAGAGGTACTTCTTACACGAACCTTCAACGAACTCTTCTAGTGCTCAGAATCTCTTCTTCAAACTCGTATGCAACTACGTCAGAACTATATGAATGTATGAAGCTTTCTGGTGTTGTATTTCGAATGTATATGTGTAGCTTCAATCCATATGGAGGCTATATATAGGAGAGGGCTGGGCTGGAATGAATTAATTACAGCCGTTTCATCAGTTACAGCAATGAATTACCATAACTCATCTTAATTACAGCCGTTTCATCGATTCTGACAATGAATTAACCATTAATTATTCTTTGAACCGAACTATGTTGGATAACCGAACCGAGCCGAACTCAATCTTCGACTCAATCGAATGTTTATGAACTGGACCAAGCCCAATTAACTTTTGTATAAAAAGTTTAACACAGGCCTGGGCCTAGGGCCCTCAGGCCCAGAAGGCCCATTCCCCAAAGCCCAAAGACCAAGGTCAACGGTCAACGGTCAACGGTCAACGGGCTCGGGCTCGGGCACGGGCACGGGCTCGGGCGGGCGGCGGCGGCGCGCGCGCGTGTGGCCATTTTAGCAGAACGTCTGCCTGCTAAAACCAACCCGCTATCTCTCCTTCTTCTAGGAGCTTATACCACATATAACATTCTTCCCACATATATACTGGAAAACATTTCTCTCTTTTTCCAATGTGGTACATAGTTTAGTTGAATACTCTTCAACTTCCACTTCCAACAAAAGTTCTTTCAAACACCCGACTTCAAGCGTTAATTTCTCATTCACTCGTACTCCGAATTGAATGATTCTAAATCTGAATTCATCTACGACTTACGTAGTTTTCGAATTATCAAAACATAGTATATATTCTATACAAGAATATAATCAAATTAAGCTTGCAAAGTCGTCGAATAAAATGATTATAAAATCATTTTTATTCACTTTAATTCAATTCCACTATTTTCTCCAACAATCCCCCACATGAATGGAAATTAATGCAAATGCGGACACGAAGAGATTACGACGGAAAAACATTGCATCGGGAGAGGTAGCTTCGGCTTTGAACCCTGCCCTAGTGAAGTACTATCGGATCTACTCGGCTAATCGGTGAACTTAAGTCTTGAGAACCTGTTCGGCCTTTAGTGTAGAACCGGACAATAGCACTCACACAATATTTCCTTAGCTTGTACTTGGTTCTCATGTTGGATTCATTTTGGCCACTGAATCACACCTGGTTTCGAGAAAGTGCTTTAGAGAATTCTAGCCTCGAATTCTCATAGAAGCGGCCCCACTTCGCACTTACATAGGTGACTTCCTATCAAGAGTATTCGCCATACCCCACTCGAATTTAATCAAGTTATAGGAATCATTAAAAGTTTTCACTTAACCTTCACACTCTGGCAGACAACACTTTTATTCACAGAATGGGAAAGTGTTCATCGACAGCTTCATAACTTAGTTGTCCCTTTGAACCAAGATCTTGGGATCTCCAGTCAACATGGTAGGGTTATCATTACAAAACTTAACTTTCAATAGGCTTAAGTCCCATTCCGAGTGTCAAAATTGACATCTGATCTCTAGGTAAACCTTTAGTAAGCGGATCCGCAAGATTCTCCTTCGATTTTACATAATCGATGGAAATCACACCACTAGAGATCAAGTGTTTAACGGTATTATGTCGTCGACGTATGTGTCTAGACTTACCATTATACATACTATTTTGTGCTCGGTGTATAGCCGATTGACTATCACTGTGTATGCTAATAGGAGCAATCGGTTTTGTCCAACAAGGAATGTCCTCTAGGAAATTTCGAAGCCACTCTGCTTCTTCCCCAGCTTTGTCCAGTGCAATAAACTCAGCTTCCATTGTGGAACGAGATATGCATGTACGCTTTGTGGACTTCCGGGACACCGCGGCACCACCAATCATAAAGATATATCCGGTTGTGGATTTTGACTCTTTAGAATCGAAATCCGGTTGCATCACGATATCCTTCTAATACTTTTCTTTGGATATCTTGTGTAACGTAATCCCGGAGTTCATTGTATATTTCAAGTACACGAGTACTCTCATCGAGCGCTTTCCAATGATCCTCACCGGGATTACTTGTAAACACTTCGGTTGTTCACGGCACACGCAACATCGGGTCTAGTACGGTTGGTTATGTACATTAGACACCACTATAATCTGTGAATATTTCAAGCGAGACACGGGCTCACCCTTATTTTTGACCAAGTGAAGACTTAAGTCAATGGGTGTTTTCATAGGACTTTCATCAAAAACATTGAATCTCCTCGAACGGATTCAATGTAGTGAGACTTGTGATAATACTAGTCCCTCAGATATTCTGGAGATTTTAATCCCCAAAATTACATCTGCTTGTCCCATATCCTTCATATCAAAATTGCGTGTCAGCAACTTTTTGGTATTCATGATGATATCATGAGTACTTCCCATAATCGACATATCATCAACATATAAACACACTAACACATAAGCATTAGGTGTTTGTTTGATGTAGACGCATTTGTCACACTCGTTAATTTTAAACCCATTAGATAGCATAGTTTGATCAAACTTTAGATGCCATTGTTTGGGTGCACATTTTCGATCCATACAAAGACTTAACGAGTCTACACACCTTGTGCTCTTGCCTTGGAACCACAAACCCCTCGGGTTGTTCCATGTATATCTCTTCTTCTAATTCACCATTTAGAAATGCGGTTTTAACATCCATTTGATGGATCTCCAAGTTATAGGCTATGACAAGAGCAATAAGAACCCTTATAGAAGTGATTCTCGTTCTTGGTGAATAAGTATCAAAGAAGTCAAGACCTTCCTTTTGTCGATAACCCTTGGCTACCAACCTGGCCTTATACTTATCAATAGATCCATCGGCCTTAAGCTTCTTTTTGAAAATCCACTTACACCCGAGTGCTTTACTTCCCGGTGGAATGTCAACCAATTCCCAAGTGTGATTTTGCATAATAGAATCTATTTCACTATTAATAGCTTCTTTCCGAAAAGGTGCTTGGATTAGACATAGCCTCGGCATATGTCCTTGGAGTATTTTCTACCATGTAGGTTAGAAAATCGGCCCAAAAGACGTTGAAGTCCTAGCCCTCTTACTCCTTCGAGGTTCCACTTCCTCGTTTTACGGAGTACTATCCCCCACATTTTCGTGTACTCTCTTATTTGAGTCTTCATTGTGTCTTTCTTTATGTGGAAAGACATCCTCAAAAAACACCGCATTTCTTGACTCCATGACCGTGTTTACATGCACATCGGGATTGTCGGTTTGTGCACAAGAAATCTATATGCACTACTTGTTATGAGCATACCCAATAAATATGCAATCTATCGTTTTTGGCCCAATCTTAATCTGTTTAGGCTTAGGCACTTCCACCTTTGCTAAACACCCCCACACTTTCAAGTATTTATAACTTGGTTTGTGGCCTTTCCACATCTCATATGGAGTTTTATCCATCTTTTTAGACGGAATCTGTTGAGAATTGTATTGGCGGAGAGAAGGGCCTCCCCCACAAGTTACGAGGTAACCCGAACTAATCAACATAGCATTCATCATCTCTTTCGAGTACGGTTTTTGCGTTCGGCAATTCCGTTAGATTGAGGTGCATATGGAGCGATAGTTTGATGAATAATGCCCGAATCTAGACATATTCTTTCAAATGGCGATTCATACTCTCCACCTCTATCACTACGAACCTTCTTGATTCGTCGCTAAGTTGATTCTCAACTTCATTCTTATAATTTTTGAATGCCTCGATAGCCTCATCTTTGCTACTTAGCAAATATACATAACGATACCTTGTACAATCATCGATAAAAGTTACAAAATACTTTTTACCGCCTCTCGATTGCACAAACTTTAAGTCACACAAATCAGTGTGAATTAATTCTAACGGTTCTGTGTTTCTTTCCACGGATGGAAACGGCGCTTTAGTCATTTTAGCTTCAACACAGACTTGGCATTTTGCAGTTTCATTAACTTTAAGTTTAGGTAATAAATCCAAATTCATCATTCTTTGAATTGATTTATTATTAACGTGTCCTAAACGATTATGCCATAAAGTACAAGACTCAATCAAGTAAACAAAAGTAGAAGCACTTTTTATTAGCCTCAGCGGGCACATTTAATTTAGGTACAATAGTCAAAAGATTTCTCTTGCATACCCAACCATCACTTTTATGTAAACATAAAATTATTCTAATTTTATTTTACAATACGAAGGTCCATAAAAAATAATCTATCGACCGAGTGCCTTCGCCAACTACCAATCCATTCGAGAAAGTGTGAATTTGTTTGCAACAAATTCTAACTTGTAACCCGACGGAGTTAGGCGAGGACCGAAATATAATTTCTACCGAGGTCCGGCACATGCAAAACATTTCGGATAACCAGATAGTTTCCATTCTTTAAATTTAACGTGATATTCCCATATCCGACAATTTCGGACGTTGTTAAATTTGCCATTAAAACATTTTCTTGAATTTCCTGGTATCCCCAGAACAAAGATTTCTTCGCACACATATGTTGAGTAGCTCCAGTGTCTACACACCAATCATATGTCTCTTCATCGAGGTCTCTGTCAGGCTCAATTTTGACTGTTTTAAAACCACTTCACTTCCCGCAACTGGGAGCTTTCTCCTTGAATTGGCGCACCAATAGGAGTCATCGATTATAAAATTCCATTTACGTTCACAAACGAGAAGATAAACTTTTATCAGAAAAGAATAACTGATAATACAACACGTAGGTTTTTCACCCAAAGAAAACAATTTGAAGATTGTTTTGACTCGTCAAAACAAGCTCGAGTTTGTTTCAACTCGATTCTCCAACAATGTTTGTATTTCAATCTTGTTTTAACGTGGTAGTTTTTACCAGAAAACACCAAAAGGAGGTGGACCGATTTTGCCAGAAATCGATACCAAAAAGGAAGTGGACCGATTTTACCAGAAATCGATACCAAAAAGGAAGTGGACCGATTTTACCAGAAATCGATACCAAAAAGGAAGTGGACCGATTTTACCAGAAATCGATACCAAAAAGGAAGTGGACCGATTTTACCAGAAATCGATACCAAAAAGGAAGATATAACTAAATTATAAAACGAGCTGAAGTTTCAGAAGTAGACTGAACCGTTCAGATTAAGAGCTGAAATGTTCAGTAAACGAGCTGAAAATTCAGAAATAAGCCGAATCAATCAGTAAACGAGCCGAGCTGATCAGAACCGAGCTGATCAGAATCGAATTCTGATTAAAACAAGTTTATATAATTCGTCTAAACTCAGAAAAATTGAGTAGAAATTCGTATAAAAAATTTCGATTACGCACGGGTTAAAATCAGAACATCGGTTCTGAAATTTGTCTTAAGCTGTAGGAGCCCGAACGCAATTAAAATAATTAACACGAATTAAACAACAATTTTATTGAAAATAAAACGAATTACAAATGAAAAATGAAATATACTAAAATAAAAGTGGATACAATAACTCCGAGACGAGTAGGACACTCTGTCCTTAAGACAAATTTGGTCCGGTGTGTACCCCGGTTAAAACCAATTGTCTCCCAGGATAACTCGGATTACTGATTCGTATAGAGGTACTTCTTACACGAACCTTCAACGAACTCTTCTAGTGCTCGAATCTCTTCTTCAAACTCGTATGCAACTACGTCGGAACTATATGAATGTATGAAGCTTTTACGGTGTTGTATTTCGAATGTATATGTGTAGCTTCAATCCATATGGAGGCTATATATAGGAGAGGGCTGAAATTTTGGAATGAATTAATTACGGCCGTTTCATCGATTCTGACAATGAATGAATTACCATAACTCATCTTAATTACAGCCGTTTCATCAGTTACAGCAATACTTTTGTATAAAAAGTTTAACACAGGCCTGGGCCTAGGGCCCTCAGGCCCATTCCCCAAAGCCCAAGCCCAAGACCAAGGTCAACGGTCAACGGTCAACGGTCAACGGGCTCGGGCATGGGCACGGGCTCGGGCGGGCGGCGGCGGCGCGCGCGCGCTTGTGGCCATTTTAGCAGAACGTCTGACTGCTAAAACCAACCCGCTATCTCTCCTTCTTCTAGGAGCTTATACCACATATAACATTCTTCCCACATATATACTGGAAAACATTTCTCTCTTTTTCCAATGTGGTACATAGTTTAGTTGAATACTCTTCAACTTCCACTTCCAACAAAAGTTCTTTCAAACACCCGACTTCAAGCGTTAATTTCTCATTCACTCGTACTCCGAATTGAATGATTCTAAATCCTGAATTCATCTACGACTTACGTAGTTTTCAGAATTATCAAAACATAGTATATATTCTATACAAGAATATAATCAAATTAAGCTTGCAAAGTCGTCTGAATAAAATGATTATAAAATCATTTTTATTCACTTTAATTCAATTCCACTATTTTCTCCAACAATTTTTTTGTTTTTGTTTTTTTGTTTTTGTTTTTTGTTTTTGTTTTTGTTTTTTTTTTAATTTTTTTTTAATTTTTATTTTTTAATTTATGTGAATTATGCATCTCGTTGTTGCGCCAAATACCATTATGATTTCCCGGCCAGCTTTGATTTTGATGTTTCCTTACTTTCAGAAGGGTTTGTTATAGTTTCTTCTTTTCGCACCAACAATGTATTCTTAAATATAATCCCGATTTACTTGTATTTTTACAAGAACTAAAACCTAGTATTTTGAAAACTAGAACACTTAAACCTAAGAAGAAGATGTTTACACTTACAACACACATTAGTACATGTGTATGCATTCATCAAACATGTCGGAAAGTTTTTTTATTTTATTTTTTTACTTGACAAATTATGGAAACAAAAACCTTATTTATATCTTTTATATCACTTGCGTCAGTAGATACCGTAAATCATTCAAAACTTGTATTTTAGAGATTTCAACATTCAGATATGTATAGGAAAAATAAGAATGCAGCATATACTCTATTTGTAACTTTTAAAATAAAGATTCTGTAAAATTTCCTTTACATCTACCCTATTTATCCAGATTGTGTCAACTTTCCTTTAAATTTATCGCGTTATGTAAAACAAATAATCTGATGTACTTTTTTAATAGATATTCTAAACTAGAAAAATGTATTTATAAAACTGTAAAATAGAGAATTTATTTAGAGCACATGATGCAAGTGCTCTGATAAACATTTACCATCCACGTTTCACGTTATTATTTCGGGAAAATTAGGTGAACGAAATTATTTTTTTGAAAAATGAAATCAATTGTTTTTATGGAAAATTATTGAGACAGTTTATACATTTTTTTTAATTAACAGTCCTACTTAACATTTTTATTGGCTAAAGGACATAATTAAAATTATATGACTAAATTGCCCTTTCTTAAGCCATTTTTATCTTTTCCCGTTTGAATAAACTAAATCTCGGCTTATCTTTCTCGCATTCGAAGAAACTCAATTTGTAAGTCAGAAATCTGCATGGACGAACTTTAATCGTGTGTATTCCATTGTTTCTTTTCCAGATTCGGCTGATCGATCATCTAATTCCAAAATTCTTTCTCATCATATTATCTATTCATCAGGTATTTTTCTGCTTATTGTTTTTCGCTGTACACATTGTAAAATCTGAGTTTTATAAGTTAAATTTCAATTTTCTAATGAAATTGAACATAGATTTGAGCTTCTTAAGTTTAATGCGTTCTTGATTCTGTGTTTGATGTTTGTTTCTGAATAATGTGTGTTTTTTATGAGGAATGATGTGATTTTCTCTGATTCCTTTTTAGAGTAATAGTAAAATAGAATTATGCGTTTTATAAGTTACATTTCAATCTTCCTAATTGAATTGAACATAAATCTGAGCTTGCTAAGTTTAATTTGTTCTTGATGCTGAGTTTGATTTTTGTTTTGTATCTATTGTGTGTTTTATGAGAAATAATGTGATTCATTGCTGATTTTCTCTTATTCGTTTGTTATGTAGGTTTTTGAAGATGATATTCCTTATTTGTACTTACAATGGAGAGTCGTGTATTTTGAAAATCAAAGAATTTGATACTCTACGAAGTATTAAGCTACGTATATGTGAGAGATGAAGTTCATTGAGAGAAGATACGATCAGTTTGTATTATTCATTACCTGAACAAGCAAATTGTTTTCTGTTCAATAATGAAGATGTTGAAATCATGTTGGTTGTGTCTACTTTGTTCGGTGCATCACGTGTACAGGCATATGTTGTTTGTAATGCTTCTACTGCGGCTTCTACTGTGGCTTCTACTAGTATTAAATCAGTTGCATCATCATCTATTACTCAATCTGATGATGAGGAGATCGATTTGCTTCCTACGTTTTGTCCTCAGAAGGAGAATATGCAACTATCTATCAACTGGGTTAAGTGTGTAGAACGTGTTGGGCAATTGTTTGTCGGTGGAGCAACAGAATTTAGGAAAGCATTGTGTAAAATGTCTGTTCATAGTGGGTTTGATTTCGTATACATTAAGAATGATGATAAGAGGATTATGGCAGTGTGTGCAAAGAAGGATGAAACGGGCTGTGCTTGGATGGTTAGTGCAAAAAAAGAAATTATTAATGGATTTTTTCATGTTAAGAAGATGCATGAATTGCATACATGAAGTACGTCATCGTGTTCTTTTAAAGGGCATCGGATGAGTTCAGATTTGGTTTGTGATTTGGTTTGTAATGAAGTTCGTGATGATCCCTCAATAAAACCTATTGATGTTAAGCATCGGTTTTTTTCGAATCATGGCCTGCATGTTTCATATTACAATTCTTGGACCGGTATCGAAAAAGCGAAGAATGCTCTGTTTGGTGACATGAAAGAATCTTTTAATTGTTTAAATTCATATGTGTCAAAGATTCGTGAAACGAACCCCGGTTCTTATGTGGTATTGGAAGTTGATGAGGTTTAAAGTCGTTTTAAGAGGGTGTTTGTTGCGTTTCATGGCACCATTGAGGGATTTAAGCATTGCCGTCCAATGTTGTGTTTGGATGGAGCTCATATGAAAACGCAATTTAAGGCTCAACTTTTGTCGGCAGTTGCGAAATATGGTGATCAAGGTACTGTATTCATTCTATGCCTAGAGTTTGTATTGTTGGTTTATTCATTTTTTTTTTGTTTTTTGGCTGTTAATTTATTCTCTTTATTACTTGACGTGGTGATATGAATACGTTCTTTTCGTACCAGGCTTGTACCCTGTTTGTTTTGCGGTTGTTGATTCCGAAAATACTAAGAACTGGCATTGGTTCTTTATGAATTCAAAGAACATAGTTGATCCCACTAGGCGAATTACGTTTATTTCGGATATAAATACTAGTTTAATAGATTCCAGGCCTATTGTTTTCCCAGATTCAGACCATGCTTTTTGCCTTTTTCATATTAAGTTGAATTTGAAAGACAAATTTAGAGGTTATAGATTCAGCAAGGGTTTTAAGAAGCATATGGATTTATATGTAGAACGTAGGTCCGCTTGTGCTTCATGGAATTCCGCAATATGCCCAAGTATAAACAAGATATTAGCAGATTCATTTGTTGCATCTAAGAATTGGAGTATCATTAATTCCAGTGGATATGTATTTGAAGTGCGTTCAACGCCATCTTGTATGGTTGATCTTAAGAAGTTTACTTGTTCTTTTAAGTTTTGGCAATTGAATGGTTACCCATGTGATCATGCGGTAGGTTCTATAATGAAAGCTGGTATCCCCTTGCATGAATTTGTTGATGTTGGATTCCGTTCGAGTTCATATGTTGCTTTTTATGAATATGCAATCCATCTGTTGCCGTTGGTTTATAAGCCACATGATTCCAATGTCGTTGTTTTACCTCCTATTTCAAAGAGACAACCTGGAAGGCCAAAGAAGAGGCGGATTCCTTCTAGATGTGAATCCAAACGGGAAATGATGTGTGGTCGGTACCATAAGTTGGGGCATCACAATCAGAGGACATGTGTTGCTTCTGTTATTATGTAGATGACATTCATTAGTATAACTCTGCTATTCTAGACATTTTCATATTTTGGCTCATGCTTATTGTTTTGCGACTCTGTTCTTCTTAACTGAGTGACTTATCTATTGACTCTTATATTTTACATTGTGGTTCTGTAAATCTTGGAGGCTTCAAGTCCCATACAAAGTCTATGAATTATATGTTTGTGTTTTATGCATTTTATTTGAATGTTCTTTTTTGTTGTGTTTGTAGCATTGTGTGCATTATTGTATTATATGTTATGTACAAAATGAATGCAGCCAAACTATCCCAAGTGATGAAAAATTCACCAAACTTTTGTTGTAATGAACTGTGTTTCGTTTTGAGAGTTGGTTTTATATAGTCACAACACATTTCATGAGTTTCACTGTCGAAATTCACTAGTGAATATTAAAAGTGAATTTTGACTAACAGTGAATTTTGACAATGAATTTCAAACAAACGTAATTTTTAACAGTAGCACTGTAGTAACTGAACTTATGAATCAAAGTTATACATGTACTAATCAACCAATAGACAAAAAAAAGAGAATACTTAATAATTGAAATATGTAAACATTGCTTGAAATAGTTGTCTCCTTGTAATTCAAATCTTGTCCACAGTAATTCAAATCACGTCAATTTAGGACATACATATGAAAATAAACAATAGTTTTCACTTGGCATACACATTAATAGTGATGTTTGTGCTACATATGAAGATAAGTTGTGTAGATCGCTTGGCATCTATACATTAACAGTTATGTTGGCCTACATTGCAATGTTCATCTTATTAGATGTAATACAATTTACTAAGAAGGCTTTGAATTCTTGTACTTCATCAGTGTTCCATTTCTTGTCAATTGGCTGATTAAGTGCAATCTGGTACATGTAGTACATGACGTATATTGCGCAGTCATTCCTGCAAAGTTTTGGCATTCAAATAAACTTGTTAGCCATTATTTCCATTACATGTATGAATAAAAAAGTCTATTGAATAATACTTACGTATTCGATCCCTATTGTGGAGGCTTTGCAACCTTCTTGATTTTTCTGGCTTTTAATTCACTGGATGGTCAAAAGCATTTCCATATGTACTTTTGCTGAAAAATAACACATGTTTAACACATTTGATTAGTATAGAAAATGTGACCGTAATATTAACAACACAAATACGAATAATACTTACAATGTCAAGTGCATTTTCCTGAAAGTGGTCAACAGCACATTTCCAGCTAGCCATTGAGTTGTACATCTGCCATTCTCCTCCTTCACTTGAAGCAAATGTGACTAATATCCAATGATATGATTCATGCTTCACACCTGGACAACACAACGGAATGAGAATATTTTTGCTTGTTTCCAGATGTGGTTTCATACTATCGACAAAAGGATTTGAGTAGTTCCCAGTTGCTGCATATTTTTTGCAGTATACCTGCAATCAGTCATCATTTTTTGTTATGTATTACACATAAATCAAAATGTATTCATACTGATTTTAGTAAACGTTTCATTGTATATTGCAAGTGAATGGAGAATACTTATAACGACCATTCAAAATAATTTGATCTCACCCAAGCTGATACTGGCAATATGTGAAATTCCTTTCGGACTTCTTCATTTCTGCTTAGCATTGTTGCAAACGCATCGATAACCTGTAAATATACATGTCATTGGTTAGTTTGTTTCTTGGAATGTTGTCGTAGAAAAAGTAGTTAGATTGAATTGTTTACCTTGTCTGCAATGAACGATCCCTCTAGTAATTTCACCATGTCATGGACAGTGATTGTGGTACCACTCTCAATATCTGACCATACTTCCCTCCTGAAAACATTGTTCACACAAGTTTATTATCATATAAACTGGATAAAATGTAATCAGAAATTGTTAACTACTGTTACTTACAATCTTCCATGTTTGTTTAGTGTTGTGTGTACCAACTAAAATGCTTCTTCGGTTATTTTCTCCCCACATGTGTAACCAGCTTTCTTCTTTTTTAAACTCACTTTCACAGTTTTTGCCCTCCTTTAGACATCTTCTATTGCAGCTTCATTGGTCAAGTCCAGAATTTCAGTTCTTCTTTTCTTATCTTCTGGATATACAAAGTCGTCATCCTTTCTTGTTGTTCGTTTCCTTTCTTTTATTGCTTTTACACGTGAACTTTGCTTCACAGTTTGTTGTACTTGCTTAGCATCTGTGTTTCCATATTGCTGTGTCACTACATGCACCGCTGCATTCTCAATTTTTGTATGAAGAGCATCAATTCTTGTGCGTTGTTCCTCTATTCTGCTCTCATACGATTTTTTCATTTATTCAAACACATCCAATCTATTATGTAGCTCACTCACGGTTGAGTTCAATTCATAAATAGTAGCTTCTTTTGTGCAGTTCTCATCCTCAAGATGCTTCACTTTTTCTGTCAGACTAGTGTTCAGTTGCCTGATCTCTTCAGTGCCTTCATCACCACTCTTTTTCATCTCCTATTCAAATTCCTCCAATCTTGATCTCATTTCATTTACAACTTTCTGAAGATCATGATCTTTTATTAAAGCATCAGTAAGTGAAGCTAAAAGTCCAGTATTTTCTTTTTTGAGACCATCTACTACACCTTTGTATACCTCCTCCAATTCGCTGAAAAGCTTGATTTTGATCTCATTCTCTCTGTCCTCAATATTTTTCAATTTCTCATGCATGTCGTTGTTCACTTGTTCAAGTTTTCTGATTTCTTCCTTTTGCTTTGTTATCTCCTCCTCTTTTGCATCTGCCTTTCTCAACTTTTTCTTCAACCTCTTAACTTTTACTTGCAAATGCTCTATCATGTCATCCCTTTCCTACATTGATGAAATGTTCCAAGTTTAGAAATACATCTACTAAAACAATTGCTTGGAAAAAAATGAATATTTTCATGATATTCACTATCAAAGTTCACTGAGTGATTGTCAACAGTGGATCTCAAACAACAGTGAATTTTGACAGTTAATAAGAAGCTATTGTTCACAAAATCAGAATAATATATGAAGTTATTTACTGATATTGGGAATTAGGACACTAAATTCATGTTAATTTTAAAGAACAAATTACCTTAATTGTCTTATCAATGGAATCTCTTTCTTGCTTTTCCAACTCTCCCGTTCCTTGGACATTCCCTTCATATGGATCATCATCCGTGAAATCTGTATTTTGTTCAATCTGGTACACATCATTTTGAGGCTGCACTTCCAACTGTGTTATGGGTAGAAAATCTTCTTCAAATGTTTCATCCATGATTTGTGCATTTTCTTCAGTGTGATTTGCATCATTTTCGTTCTGCTCATGAATTACCAGTGGTTTGAGTTTGATTTTGAGTTTGAGTTGTTGTATTGGAATGTCATCTTCAAAATCTGAATCGCGAAGCTCTTGCATGAGCTGTCCATCTGGATTCTTTTCCAAATCTGGAATTAGTTGTAGCTCAGCTGGTGTAGGGTCCAATTCCATCCATATGACCTATGTATATAATCTTGAAACAGTGAATTGTGTTAGTGAATGCATGTAAATCAGTAAATGTATGGCATGGATTTTGTTTTGTATAAGAAATGCAATACTTACACTTTATTTAGGCATAGCCATGATTGTTACCTTGTTCACATATTTGCTCAAGGTGCTCACGTCCCACTTTGTGCACCTTGGAATTCTTGTATATGCAATGGAAGTTGTGTCCTGTTGATTTTACTGCTTCATCGGATCCTCTTCTTCTCCTGGCTTTAGTGTTTTATCATGTTCACAGAGCCAGTACTACAATACTGTTAAGGGTGATCTTATACGATTTATAACGCTATATTCTATGATATTTTTCCCCGTATTCGTACTAAATTGCATAAGAAGCATGTGTTTAATGAATATATTGAGTAAACGATATTTCAAAAGAGTTAATTGCAAAATAGGTTGATTTATGTGCTTTAATTATGTTTTTACGATTATTTGAGCGATATTACATTTAGTGGTGTTTTTATATGATGTAGATGCACTTTTCAAGGCTCAATTGATGATCAAAAGAGATAAGAGTCGACATATATGATGATTAAAAGAGATAATGAAGGCATTGACAAGATGAAAAAGAGATAGAGATCAAGAAATCAAAATTCAGTCATATTGGACTGGCGTCCAGTGGACGGGCGTTTGCTGACATTGAACGAGCGTCCAGAGATGGAAAGTTGATTCAGGAAGTTTGGACGCTGAGGTGGACGCTGGTTGGACGAGCGTCTGATCATGACTCGGCCCGATTTGAAGTTCATATGAAGAATGGACGGGCGTTCAAGGATCCAGACGGGCGTCCGGTAGCCGACTTGCTGAAACCGACTTTAAAATCTATATATAGTCGGTACGTTTTCTCCACGAAAAGATACCATACACTCATTATTCAAAACCCTAAACCTAGGGGCGGCTTTAGGCTGCGTTTTCCTCCTTTTTATTCCAGCTTTTATGCACTTTAGATCTAGATTAAACTAGTTACTTTTTATGAACTATTCCTGCACATTCGAGTTGCTGAGGATGTTTAGAGGCTAAAGGCTTCATCAAACGAGAATTGTGAATCCGTCCAACGATTGTTGATTTCGTTTTCTTCGGTTGTACTGTGAGTTTTTATTTAAAGGTTGTTTCTTATTCATGTTTATTACGTTTAATTGCTTTTATATCGGAAGATCCGCATGTGTGATTGTTTATTGTTGATGGAAATCTTAATAAACCCTAGATCATCATGAATAAGAATAGTAATTCGAATCTATCATAACGGAAGTTAATAGGTTTAATTGCTAGATTATAAACGTAAAGTTTGCACCTTTGGTTAGAAAACGCGTTAATCTTACATCGGAAGATAATAGATTAATAGATGAACTCTCTAAGGAATTAGGGTTCATGTTTAGATAAGGTGAATCACAACCTAGATAAAAACCACAATATAATCGAGACAGGGAATCAATGCTTGTTGGATAGGTGGATCAATCCTCGTTTGTCCGTTATAAACTTGATTTAAATCCTTAAAACTTGAATTTGTTTAGTAGTTTGCTTTTACTTGCATCTTAGTTTAGTTAGTTTAAATTGGTTCGCAGCCCGTATCCTTCCTAGCTTTGGATTATATCCTCTGTCTAGTTTTATCTTCTGTTTAGTTTGGTTTTATTCCCTGTTTAGAGTAGTTTCGTGACATAGTTAGGTTAGACAAAAAGCTAGAATCACAATCGTTTAGTTCCCCGTAAGATCGACCCGGCATTAACCACTATTACTACGATCCTTATACTTGAGGTTAACCGGATTATTACTTGTTTGTTTTGTGTTAATAAAATCCGTGACAAGTTTTTGGCGCCGTTGCCGGGGAACCGGACGGTTGTCTAGTTTTTGTTTTCTGTTTTTATGTTTGTTTTTCCTGTTTTATTTCGTTTTAAATTCCTGTTTTTAATTGATAATTGTTTTAGGTAGTTGTTAAGTAGATAATTAGGGTTTAAGACTGTCCCTTAGTAGTTTCCTTGGAGATTAGATCTTCTGTCTTTCTGTTTTTCTGTCGTTCTTTCTTACCTTCTTTTATTCTCTGCAAATTTCAGCATCTGTTCTTGTTTTCCCGCTACCAAACGGGCGTCTGGGATATTGGACGCCCGTCCGCTGGAAAATTATCAATTATGTTTTGTTTTTATTCACTTAGACGAGCATCCATAAGATTTGGACGCCCGTTCAAGTATTCCGTCTTTCAGACGAGCGTTTGGATCACTAAACGCCCGTCCGATCTCAATTTCATCTGGACGCCCTTCCAAACTTTTGGACGTCCGTCTGGTCCTGTTTTCTTCAACACCTTTGTTTCCTTTTCTTCTTTCCCATTATTTTCTTTAGGCTTTTAATTTTAGTTTAGGCTTTTACTTTCTTAGCTTTTAGGTTTCGTTCCACTTGTTTTTGGTCCGGTTTATGCAAACTCGGAGTCAAAAGGGACCGTTATTATACACCCCTGACCCCGAGCGAACCGTAGTCCGGCCAAACAGGCGGAATTTCCGTTCTGTGGTTCTGGCAAACAGAGCCGAGCGAGATCTTGAAGAACAACTAGCTAGAGAAATCACTGATTTTGTGATAATGGCTGCTGATAATAGACGTACGTTGGCAGACTACGCCATGCCAGGAGAAGTCAAAGTCAACCCGGCTATTGTTATTCCAGCCATTACTGCACAAACCTTTGAGCTGAAGCCAGGACTTATCCAGATGATGCAGCACGCATCAATTTTTCACGGCTATCAATCAGAGAATCCGCATACCCACTTACACACATTCTTAGAGATATGCGGTACTACACGCATCCAAGGAGTAAGTGAGGATGCTATCAAACTTAAACTATTTCCATTTTCGTTGAAAGGAGAGGCTAAAGAGTGGTACACCTCTCTCCCATCTGAATCTATCACCACCTGGGCAGAACTCGAAAAGGAGTTCTTGAGTCAATATTTTCCACCTTCAAAGACGGCCCAGTGCTTAAATGACATTTTCACATTCTATCAGAAAGAGAATGAATCTTTCTTCGAATGTTGGAAGAGATTCAAGTCTCTTCTTAGAAAGTGCCCCCACCATGGCTTGCCACTGGAAAGGCAAGTCAATACATTCTTCAGTGGATTGACCGAGCTTACAAAAGGCATGGTCAATAGCTCTTCTGGTGGGGCATTTCTGAAGAAAACACCGGAAGAGGGATGGGCACTGTTTGAGGATATTGCAAAGTATAACTATGCCCCTTCTTATCAGGCAATTCAAGCACCTCCTCCTCCGAAGGTTGAGGAAGTTAACGTGCAAAGTTTGATCACCATGCTGCAGAAGCAGATGGCAACATCTCAAGTTCCAAATCCGATAAATCAAACTTCTCCTTTTCCACAGAACTCTCAGGTTCTGTATTGCGAAAATTGCTGTCAGACTGGCCATATGAATGGCCAGTGTCAATTTATTCCCCCTGCACCTTATCAAGTAAATGTTGTTCATGACTATGGACAGTACAATCAAGTCACATGTCAGAATTGTGACGAGGTGGGGCACACTTCTAAATTCTGCCCTATGAACGGACGAGAATGCGGAAGTGAATGCATTCTATGGCCGAACAATCAAAGGTTCAATCGGTTTTACGGCCGGGGCAATTTTCAAAACCAAGGGTTTAATCCATCTTCAAATTTCAATCCTAATTCGAATTTTAATTCGAATCGAATTTCAACGAAACCCCGGGTTTAATCGAAATCAAAACTCGAATTTTTCCAATCCTACGCAAAAATTCAATCAAAGTTGGCCTTCCAATTCAAACTCTCAATTTCAAAGTCGGCCCAAATGACCCCATGCTCCAAATCTCCAAAACTCTCAAAGCTCCTCCCAATCTAACAATCTTGAAGCCAAGTTAGAGGAGCAAAGCAGGTCAATGAAAAATCTCGAGAGACAAATTGGGCAACTGGCTGAGCAGTTGGCTTCTAGACCCCCAGGGCAGCTGCCCAGTTTCACCGAGAAGAATCCAAAGGGTGGTCAAGTTGCTCAAGCCGACTTGAACAAAGACCCATGTACTGACCTTGTGCCATCAATTCAATACGGTAAAGAGGAGGCCAGTGCAATGAATCTGAGAAGTGGTACTCAAGTTAGTGGTCCTTCCCATCAGGGAAACCACTAGCCCCTCCTGCCATTGATAAGGCAGGAGGGGAAGCTGAGCACCCACACTCCCCTCAACGTAAGAGAAAACTCGGTGGGCGATCCCCTGAGAGGTGAAGAATTTGGTGACCCTCAAGTGGCTGATCCCTCGAGGACTGAAAAAGCAAGCGAAAGTCAGGAGGCTGATTCCCCGACTACTAAGAAATCTGAAAAAGCTGTTCGTTGGAAGGATCTGGAAGACAGAGCTGTTAGTGCATCCTCAAAGAAGGTTTTCTCTGAGGATGACCTTAAGAAACTTCCATTTCCACCGAGAAAGAGCAACATTCCCTTGATTGAGGATAAGAAGTATGAAAAGGTGCTAAACCTCTTGAAAAATACTCAGGTGAATCTTCCTTTATCGGATGTCTTAGTCGAGATGCCTAAGTATACAAAATTTATCAAGGATGTTGTGTCTTCGAAAAAGAAATTAGCAGGCATGGAAAGGCATATTGGTGAGGATTGTTCCATGATTAATTATGAAAACTTACCAGTTAAAAGAGGTGACCCTGGCAAATTCGTACTTACAGTATTAATGGGAGGTCTAGTCTTCCCAAATTCTTTGTGTGATCTAGGTGCCTCTATAAGCCTTATGCCAATGTCTGTATGCAAACAGCTCGGTTTACAAAGCCTTCTAGAACCCACTACTATGAGTTTACAATTCGCGGATAGATCTTCTAAGAAAGCCTCAGGGATCCTGAAAGACGTTTTGGTTCAGATTGATAGATTTACCTTTCCAGTTGATTGGTATGTTTTAGATATAGAGAAAGACAAAAACGTCCCCTTGATTCTTGGAAGACCTTTCTCATCTACAGCTAGAGCCCTCATCGATTGCGATGGTGGGCAAGTGACTATCCGAGTTGGTGATCAAGAGGTGAGTTACAATGTCTTAAAGTCCATTCAAGTACCCTCTGGCCCTCCAACCGGCTTTTCCATTGATTATATGACGGATGATTTCACCGACTATATGGATAAGCAAGTCATGGCTGTAGAAGCGGAATATGAGCGATTGGTTGATAATCTGAATACTCATGGTGTGGTGAATCTGGATCAACTAGCAGCTGATTTTGAGGAAGAGTTGTTGGAAGGAGAAGCTTTGGCAGTGGGACCACAGAGTAAACTCAATGATATTGAGTTGAAAAGTGGAGATCTCAAGTTTAGTTTAGAAGACCCCCCTGCGGATTTGGTGTTGAAGCCGTTACCTAAACATCTTAAGTATGTGTTCTTAAGAGAAGGCGACAATCTTCCATTAATCATATCTGCCAAGCTTTCTCGTGTAGAGGAAATGAAACTGATCAACGTCTTGAAGAAGAATGAAAAAGCTTTTGGTTGGCAAGTAGGAGATATCAGAGGAATATCTCCTGACATCTGCATGCACAAGATCAAGACGAATGAGGGTGCAAAGTGTGTCAGACAGCCCCAGAGAAGGCTCAACCCTCATATGCAAGAAGTCGTTAAAAAAGAAATCATTAAACTTCTGGACATGGGAATCATTTATGCCATCGCGGATAGTGAATGGGTTTCCCCAACTCAAGTAGTTCCCAAGAAAGGTGGAATTACGATTGAGAAGAATGAGAAGGGAGAGGAGATAGCATTGAGACTTGTCACTGGTTACAGAGTCTGCATCGATTATCGAAAGCTCAATGAGGTAACCATGAAAGATCACTTTCCCCTTCCGTTCATTGATCAGATGCTTGAGCGTCTGGCGGGACACGCATTCTACTGCTTCCTAGATGGATATTCAGGATACTTCCAGATACCCATTGATCCAGCTGACCAAGAAAAGACCACCTTCACCTGCCCTTATGGTACATTCGCTTACAGACGAATGCCATTCGGTCTCTGCAATGCCCTAGCTACATTTCAGCCATGTATGCTAGCTATCTTTGACGGGCTTGTAGAAAAGTGTATGGAGATTTTTATGGACGATTTTTCGGTTTTTGGTCAGTCTTTTGATGATTGCCTTGACAATCTTGATCAAGTGTTATCCAGATGTGTGGAAAAGAACTTAGTACTTAATTGGGAAAAATGCCATTTCATGGTAGATGAAGGAATAGTTCTTGGCCACAAGATCTCAGCCAAGGGTATAGAAGTTGACGGGGCAAAAGTGGAAGCTATCGAGAAGATGAGCTATCCTAAAAATGTGCGCGAAGTGAGAGGCTTTCTTGGACATGTCGGCTTTTACGAAGGTTCATTCAAGACTTCTCCAAGATAGCCAAGCCCCTGTCCACTTTACTAAAGGAAGACGTTGAGTTTAATTTTGATGAGAGCTGCAAGCAAGCGTTTGAGGAGCTTAAGGATCATTTGATATCTGCTCCAATTCTTATATCGCCTGACTGGAACCTACCATTTGAGCTTATGTGCGACGCATCAAACTATGATGTTGGTGATGTTCTAGGGCAAAAGATCAAGGGAAAGTTCCATCCTATCTATTACGCCAGTCACACATTGAACCCCTCTCAAGTTAACTATACTACTACTGAAAAGGAACTACTGGCCGTAGTCTTTGCTATGGACAAGTTTTGTAGTTACTTGTTGGGAGCTCAAGTGATCGTGTGGACTGATCACGCTGCTTTGCGTTATCTGATGACTAAGAAAGAGGCTAAACCGCGCCTACTGCGTTGGATACTGACCCTACAAGAGTTTGACGTTCAAATTAAGGACAAAAAGGGCAGTGAAAATGTAGTGGCGGATCACGTTTCTAGAATGTTAAATGAGGAAAAGGATGAACCAGATGATATAGATCTTTACTTTCCTCTAGAAAATATTATGTTGATAGACGGTTGTCCTCCTGATGTTCCATGGTATTCTTCCATTGTAAACTACCTTCATGGCCGTCATCTCGATCCAGAGATGTCTTATCAGGAGAAGAAAAAGTTCTTCTCTGATTTAAAATATTTCGTTTGGGATGAACCTTATCTTTTTAAGATCTGTAAAGATGGTTTGCTTAGGAGATGTGTTCCTGAATCTGAGCAACGTGACATCATTGAGCAGTGCCACAGTGGACCCACAGGAGGTCACTTTGGTCCGTGGAAAACCGTTGCTAAGATATTTCAATCCGGTTTCTATTGGCATACGATCTTTAAAGATACGTGCTTTACGTAAAGCTTGTGATAGGTGCCAAAGAACCGGTACTCTGACAAGGCGTTTTGACATGCCTTTGAAACCCATCCTAGAATGCGAAGTCTTTGATGTATGGGGTATCGATTTTATGGGACCATTCCCATCATCTTGCGGTAATAAATACATCTTGGTCTGCGTAGACTACGTGTCTAAATGGGTGGAGGCTCAAGCCACTCCTCACAATGATCATAAGACGGTAATGAAATTTCTGAAAAAGAATATCTTCGTGAGGTTTGGATGTCTGCGGGCCTTGATCAGTGATGAAGGGACGCACTTTTGCAACCGACCCCTAGAAAAATTACTTGAAAAGTATGGTGTTCGTCATAAAACTGGCACACCATATCATCCGATGACTAGTGGTCAGGTTGAGAGAAGCAACCAAAGTATCAAGAAAATCCTGGAGAAGACGGTAAACAGTCATAGGAAAGACTGGAGTTTGAAGTTGGACGATGTACTTTGGGCATACAGAACTGCCTATAAAACTCCTATGGGTACATCTCCATATCAAATGGTCTACGGGAAACCATGTCATCTGCCTGTCGAGTTAGAGCATAGAGCTTATTGGGCTACAAAGTTTTTGAACTTTGATTCCCAATCTTGTGGGAAACATCGACTACAGCAGTTACATGAGCTAGACGAATTCAGACTCCAGGCCTATGAAAGTGCCAGGATTAGTAAAGATAAGATGAAGCTACTCCACGATGCTAAGATTAAGAAGAGAGAATTTCTAGTCGGCGAACAAGTTCTTCTATATAATTCTAGGTTACATCTGTTTCCTGGAAAATTAAGGACACGTTGGTCCGGCCCTTTCGAGATTCTCCAAATCATTCCTGGAGGCGTTCTAGAACTTCGTGGTTATAGTGGTGACCCGTTTCGAGTAAATGGCCAGAGGTGTAAGTGACGGACCTTTTCTATGCTATCAATCCTTACCGGCAGTGCACCGGGTCAAATTGTAGTGATAGTATGGTGAGTCAGGTGTCGATCCTCAGGGAAACTTGGTAATTCACCGTGTGATTAAACACCGAGAAACTATTATTATCTCAATCTAAGTCGCAATTTTTATCGTCCAACCAAACTTTAAACTAATAAAAGCATAAAACTAAAACAGATATATATAAGTATATAAATATATATATATAGCAATACATATATATATATATATATATATATATATATATATATATATATATATATATATATATATATATATATATATATATATATATATATATATATATATATATATATATATATATAGATATAGATATAGATATAGATATAAGTATATATAGGTACCAAAACAATATATAGGGGAGGGAGATAGATATTATAATTAGAGACTAGCCAAGAATATGTTATTGAATTCTTATATCTTTTTAGTGGAAATTAGATGTGCTCGATCATTATTTTAAGTTAAATCAATTATACGAAACGGTGCACTCCTAAACTAAACAATTCATCCTCACACGAGCATCTGAAATAGTCATATGTCCAATCATTTGTCCAAGGTCATCCTCAAGCATGGGTCACTCCCGTTTTGTCATTCGGCCAATTTTAAGGTATGTCAATTAAACAAACGAATTAAACGTAATAATGTCTTGAGTACATATTTCAATAAGAGTTTGTTTCTCCCGAAACAAATCTACCCCCGGTTTAGGAAATCGGATTCCGTTGTCACGTTTTCACTCGGCCAATTTTACCCTCCGGTCTTTCTATTAACGAGTTCATAACCTAACTACGAGGCGTCAATTCATAATTAGATTATGAATTCTTTCATATCAAGTAGCTAATTCAATACGAATATAGAAAGAGATTCATTATAACCGATTTTTATCCAATTTTAGTATAGTCATCATCCATTTCCCTAAAAAGATAATACTAATCCAATTTCATATCTTGGCTAGATATTAAGTTAGCCTAATATCATTATAATTAATATATAGATACTAATAACAACATAAATACATTAGAAAAGTTACCAGATTACAATCGAAGCTTCAGAGTTGTATCCTCCGGAAATAGCAACTCCTTTACATCAATGAGCTTTGATACATCCTCTAAGCATTATAACCATACTTTATACTACAGCATTATTCCGGCAGAGTGCCGTTTACAACTTTTATTTAACTAAAAACAACAAAACGAAACTATAGATAGATATAGAAGAGAGATATATCCATTGGTACACTTCAAAATGGTTGCAATTGAGGGGTATTTATAGAGTGTACCACAAGGCCGGCGCGTGCCGGACACCAACCGGCGCGTGCCGGTCAAATAGTATATATTCCCTTGTCAGAGATTTGTGGGCCCAATGTCAGAGATTTTTCTGCAAGATCCGGCCTTCTCCGGCGCGTGCCGGACATACAACATATCTGATGTTCGTAAAAACCTATCTCGAGCTGTAGACCTTAGATTGACATGATTTGATATTCGTTGGAAAGCTCTTTTGAAGGCCTACAACTTTCATCAAGGACTTTTTCTCTGAAAATGCCTCTAAGTTAGATCAAATGTCCGTTGAAGATGAGTTACGGTAGAAACAATAAGGACAGTTGATCTGTTCAAAGTTGTTAGATTTTGGCATAATCTTTTATCCCACAAAAACTCATGATTTATACTTCAAAGTATGTCATATTTTGAGATCTTGGTAAACATCTGATCCTGCAATAATATCAATGAAACACCAAACGTAAATCTGACAAAAAACCATCATTTTTATCGTTTTTATAACTTATGCATCTAATTATAACTAACTATGATTTTTATAAGTTTTCAATGCATTTATATGAAATTATACTAAAATATCATAAAATAATAATAAAAAGTCTTATAATATGATCATATATTTTTCATACATCACAACTCCCCACTTAGCTTTTGATCGTCCTCGAGCAAAATAAGCGATAATATAATTCTTCTAGATTAAATTCCTAACTTAGTAACGTATCGTCAACATTATAATTATATTAATTTCATCTATCTAAGATATTAAGAAGATAAAAAATGTATATAACGTAATAAACTAGTTATAAAATATTATTTAAATGAAATTTTTCATGAATTACTTTATAAGTATAAATAAAATATTTAGAACAACTTTTTAATCTCCACTGTATGATTTATCGGAATCAATGACTAAGTCAAGTAGTTGGCAAATTGGCTTGTAACGTTCAGGCTCAGGGTAGTTGGCTAATCGAAAAGGATAACAAAGGGAAATCAAAAAGAGATAGAAGCAAGTCGTACGTACTTACACCTTCATCTTCTGATCAAAAATTTCTCAATTAGTAACACTCCTGACACTGTTTTCAATTTTCAACTTTAATAACTTCCAAAATAGGGTTTTCTCTTTTTTTTTTTTTTTTTTTAACAACATAATAAGAACTTAAGAACATAGGCATTGCTTTATCAAGATTGATCGGAGTACTACTCTTTCGATCGAAAATCACGAATCCGGTTTCCTTAAACTCGTGATAATTCTTGATAGTTTTGATTCGACTTTTTCTTTTTCATCAGATTTATAGCATATACCTTCATTCCCAGCAATAGGACATTTCGTGATAATACCCTAGCTGGACTACTATCATCAGGCAGCTTTATCTGATATTTTATTTTTAGGGTGTCGATCAAAAACAGAAAAGATACCTATAATACTCTGTTCTTATATTTTTATTTTTATTATTATTTTTTTTTAGAGAGAATAACCATATTTGATAACAAACTGCCTTCCGAATAACATTCATTTCAATCTCGGCATATATCAAATTTCGATGTTGTCACCGCTATCCATAAATACATACTAAACTTGCGGGATTTTCAAAGAAATGTAGACCATTATTAAGTTAGGTTAGTAATTTCTAGTTAATAATAATGGCTATTTCGAGTGAGGTCTTGATCACTTTACAAGGCTGAGGTGGGACAAAAATTGGAAATTATGTTCGGGTAGGCTTATTTGGCTCTGGTTTATCAAAGTTATGCCAAAAATCTCATCATCCCTAATCCGATTCCAATTTCATACTTTGTCTTGAAAAGAAAATTATTCTAAAATTTCATTATAATTATAAGTAACTTTTGTCTAATTTCATAAAAAAAATATTTCATAATATTTATCAAGATATATATACTTAAAATCTTATTAAAAATCTAAAATAGACGTAATTAATATAAGAATAATATATCAAGATTACTTTACTTAATTAAAAATTTATTCTATCCAAATATATCATTTTTATCAAATAATTATATATTATTACTTATTAAACTAAGTGTGTAAGTATTTGATGTATTAAATTCAATTTATTTACTAACCAATCTCTACTCCCCACTTACGAATTGGCATCGTCCCGATGGCTAATGAGTAGTAAAAATTTGGATTAGAAAATAAAATGAATTCTATCATGGTTAGATTATTTTAGGTGTCAAATAGACGAGCGTTTATATAATATAAAAGAAAAACATTTAAAAATATAAATTAAAAACATGCAAATATATTACAATACTAAAACACAACTTAAAACTACTAGGAGTGTTAAACCATAAATTAAGTTAAACTAATTTAAACTAATTTATTAAACTAAGTTATTTTAATTTATTGTGACTTATACTAACGTACCGTATTACTTTTATAATTTTTATTCCTTCCTGACTACCAACACAATTATCTAATTTTCACCACTTGACGATCCTCCCGGAATATCGACTGGTAAAAGCCCAACACGAGGAATACGAGCTGGAAAATATTCATCTGTCGCTCTTTCCGGAACCCTTGCCAAACGAACACATAACCTAGAAATCAACCATCCAAATGGTAAAGGATGATAATTCGGTCTTCTCCCGAACGCAAAACTCACGAACCGATTTCGAATCGGCACCCCCAATCTATAACGACTCCGTAGTAATCGCATATAGAAGCATCGGTTCATCATCACTAACTTCCGAGAAATTAACGAGTTGGATAAACACGTGAGTTGATGAATCGCTTCCACGTTCTAAGATGGGGAAGCAAAGCAGTCGTAGAGACATTTTGATCAATATCATAATTGTAGAACAAGAGTGGACAAGCTTCCGAATATTTTGTAATAAAACCGTCAGCGGTATCCAATCTCCATTGATACTCAAAATGACTTGGTGATGTGTGGACTTTGGTGGAATAAGGAAAATTTGATTTATGTTGGTAGAAATGAAAGGAACAACAACTCCTCTCATCGTAACATGTATCGTGTTAACGACACAGTATGAGCTTCTGAAAGTACTGAATAGAATTCTCTTACCATAGTAACATTAATCCTACCTCTCGGCATACGACAAAAATAGTCCCACCCATCTATATCCATCCTCGTAAATGCCCAGTTGTCAACCTTTCTGAAATTTAAACCCCTTTCAATCAACACCGGTGACTGATTGAAATTACTTATATAAGGGTTGTGAACCGAAGCATACATAGGCTCGTAAGGGATTTGATGAAAAAATGGATTTGGAATGACAGAATTTGGTGTATGTGGAGGAGAATAACTGTTAACTGACGAACGATCGGACATTTTAAACTCTTTATAGCAAGAAAATTAAAGATAAAGGAAGGAAATGAGCATTTTAGGAATGCTGCATCTGTTTCCTTTTATAGGCAAAGCTGGACTGAAATGGAAATATCCTGAGAAGATCCTGCAGCCCACTACACCGGCGCGTGCCGGACACCAACCGGCGCGTGCCGGTCACCAACCGGCGCGTGCCGGTCAAATAGTGCTCAGTCAGAGATATTTCAATTTCTAGCTTGATCCAGCTTTTATTTTCTGACAATAGATTCTGCATATTTCTAAAACGTGGGGGAAAGATCTAAAAACATCCGAAAAAAAATACAAAATAACAACGTGCACTACCCCGAGAGTGCATCAAACGTTTAACGTACACAACAAATATAAAAGATACTAAGTCAAACCAAAAAGTAGATAGTTATACAACAAAGAAAAGAAATCACTCGTCCTCATCATAGTTAAGATCAATGTCACCGGTAGGTCGTGCGAGATGACGATGATCCAAATGTAGATAGTATCGAAGTATAATCGCTCCTTGCGGCTTGCGTCGTATGAATACCATAACCGAACCGCTACTTGTGGATCCGATACGAAAGTTCGAAATGATGTCTCGGTCCTCATCGTCGACATAGAAACCGATCCCCGAAGACCAAATGAACCAAATCCTGCCGTCACATCTCGCTACGAAGTCATTCCTCCCATGCCCAAGGATGTCCCCGGTGTACACAGCGTAAACATACCACCCTGTCCTATGGATGACGGCGTATAGTCCTGATAAATAACAGGTGGTGGAATCGGCGGAATCCAATATATGGGTCAGGCTGACTATAGGGGTGTCTAGCAGAAATCTCAGCAAATCTAGGATCAAACTCACTCATAGCATCTCGATATCCTCTCTGACCAACTCTAATGTCCTCAGCCCAATGTCTATTCTTCTCACAGGCTAAAGCTATATTAGCATCAGTTCTAGCCTGAGCTTGAACTAAATGCTGAAACATAGCCTCAACTTGACTCTGCTGTGGCTGATGTGACTGTCTAGGTGGTCTAGGTACTTGAGTGTGAATAGGAGGTGGAGGTGGTGGTTGTTGTTGCTGACGATTAGGATTATTGTAATCTATTACTCCAGTAGGTAAGGCTCTCAGCTTAAGACCAATGGGAGGAATGTAGGGAGACACAGTTCTATCCGAGGGTAAGACAGGGACTTCTGCAAGCTCACATAAGGCGAGAAATGAGACTAGGGAACGGGAGATGTCCCCTCGATAACGAGTGCTTGCAAACTCACATGCCTTAGAAAAGATTAATTTCCCCGCATTTATAGGAATATCATTAACCATGGCCCAAGCAATAACCACTTCCTCTCGACCAAATGCACAAACATGTGTGGAAGGACATACATTATGGCCTAAGAACTGTTTTATTGCCCTTATGTCCCTAATACAATTCCCATAAGCAAACCTGTTTTCTATCCATTCAGCAGTGGGGTCAAAGGCTTGTTGGGCTTCATAAGCTTTGGTTTGTAGAGCCATAGGATGTTCTAAACCCCATACATTATGATAATCCTCCTCTTCAGGTATTTCAGCTAAACCATAGAATACATTAATCATAGCAGGGTAAAAAGTAACATTAACACTTCTTAGAGGGATATAGGTCATCTCCTCAACCGTATCAGCATCATAAGTAGATAATACTGAATAAAACTCTGATACCATAGAAACGTTAATCTTATCTTTCCTATCCATAGCTACATCCAACCATCCTCTATCCTTGAAAATTTCTTTCACTTCTTTCCCAATCTTCAAAAAATCAATCCCTCGTTCTAACCAAACCTTACTTTAACTAAAGTACTCATCATGTGCCCGCTTAGCTTCTGCACTAGCGGTTTTTTCAAAGGTTAAACTTTTCTCCCTTTTAGTTAAAGGCCTAGTTTGAACTACCGGTACTACGATGGGTACTTCAGTCTTTTTCCTCTTAGGATTGCTTCGAGATGATGAGGCCATCTACGATAGTGGTATGACAATACAACAACACAAACAAACAACACCAACAACAAGAACCAACAATTACTTAGGCTATAAAATCAAAATAAATTCAGAAAATTTAACTAAAATTTGAAATATTTGAAATATATATTTATATATATCTATATTACCTTAATATGCTAGAAAGAAAAGCTAGGTCGCCGGAATTAATGGTGGTTCGCCGGAATGAGAGAAAAGAGAGCTTTGAGCTTGCCAAGCTTCAATTTTTTCCAATGTTGATCTTCTTAGACGTTTTAGATGAAGAGAAGATGATGGATTGTTGAATTTGTGATGAAAAAGTGATGAAATTTGATATATTTTTGGGCGAAAATGGGGAGGAGTCGGGCTGCTCTTCTAAAATCTTGAGGGAATGGGGGAAATGAAGAAACTGCGCATTTTTTTAGGTTTAAGTGTGTCCACACCGGCGCGTGCCGGTAGTGTACCGGCGCGTGCCGGCTACATGGCCCCCAAAAATCGGAAATTTTATCATTTTTTGTGTAATGAGCTCTAATTATACTACATAAAAATCACTTGATGTTAATCAAATGATTTATGTTATATAATCTAAGTTCAATACTATTTTTCTATATAAAACTTGACAAAATATAAAAAGCTAATATAATATTAAAATCACATATTTTTGATATAATATACCCATTTAAAATCACATGAGATGAAAATAGGTTTATTATAAATTTTTCATAAAAATATTTTCTTTTAATTTTTAGAATTAACACAACTTTAAAAATAATTAAAAGACTAAAAGCACACACTAAAATTTTTAGGATTTTTTGCTAACTCCCTCAATCTCAGATCCTCAAGATTGTTATCATAACGATCCCTTAACCTTTCTCCTAGGAGTGATGCGTTTGAATTATCTCTTTGTATTCCCTCGGGATTTTCGGATAACCACCTAATCGTTCACTTCTTAATAACATTCAAACACTCATCCTGGGATATGGTTGTATTTCTTCCACATTGTTCATCATGTTCACTTTTTCCACAGATTCTACATCTCATTAGAAACCTTGCTCTTCTTTTTATTGCACTCCTTGATTTTCCATTACAAAGTTCTCTTTCTCTGACTTCGATTAGCAATTCCTTATTTAATTTAGAAACTAAGGCTTCTATCTTAAACGCGACATCCTTATTTAGACCTAATCTTAAAAGTAAAATAAAAACTCTTATTCTATCTATGAAAGGCATCCAGTTCTTTTACGTCTATCCGGTAAAAGACGAAAATACTTTAAAATGCATATTAAAAGGTGAATTAGAAAGATAGTACCCGTAATCGGCTGAGTTTAAAATTCCTGCTTCCTTAATTCGTTGGAGGGTCGATGAGTAATAATACTTCTTCTGGTTGAGGTATCCCTTCAGTTTCCACGAACAATTTCACCCTGTGTCCATTGGCTATAAAAGTTGTTTTTCCATCAGTTAGTTCAACAGCTCCAGACTTATAGATTTTTGTTACGTCATATGGACCTGTCCATCTAGATTTAAGCTTTCCTGGAAACAACTTCAAACGTGAATTATATAAAAGTACTCGATCACCTACATGGAACTCACGACTATAGATTCTCTTATCGTGAAAAGCTTTCGTGCGTTCCTTGTAGATTCGAGCATTTTCATAAGAATCGAGTCGAAAATCTTCTAGTTCTGTTAACTGAAGTAATCTATGATTACCGACAGCTTTAGGATCAAAGTTTAGAAATTTAATAGCCCATAAAGCTCGGTGTTCTAATTCCACAGGGAGATGACAAGATTTACCAAATACTTGTAAGGAGAACAGGCAATCGGTGTTTTAAAGGCTGTTCTGTATGCCCATAATGCATCATCAAGTCTTTCTGCCCAGTTTTTACGATTTGAGTCCACTGTCTTCTCCACGATTCTTTTAATTTCTCTATTAGACACCTCTACCTGTCCACTAGTTTGTGGATGATAGGGTGTTCCAAGTTTATGAGTTACACCATATTTCTCAATTATCTTAGTAAATGGTCGGTTACAAAAATGTGAACCTCTATCACTAATGATAGCCCTCGGAATGCCATATCGTGTGAATATATTCTTTTTAAGGAACCTTAGCACTACTCGGTATCATTAGTAGGGAGAGCTTCGCTTCCACCCATTTAGAAACATAATCAACCATTACTAGAATAAATCTTTTTCCAAAAGATATAGGGAAAGGTCCCATGAAATCTATGCCCCATACATCAAATAGCTCACATTCTAAAATCGGTTGCATAGGCATTTCATGTTTTTTCGATATATTTCCCCATTTTTGACATGATTCACAAGATTTTGCATATTTATATGCATCTCTATATAGTGTAGGCCAATAGAAACCATATTGTAAAACTTTGAAAGCAGTTTTCCATCCTCCATGATGACCTCCTGCCTCACGATCATGACAAAATGATAATACACTTAAAATTTCACTATCAGGAATACATTTCCTAATTATTCCATCTGAGCATCTTCGGAAAAGATCCGGTTTATCCCAATAATAAAACTTTAAGTCATAAAAGAACTTCTTTTTCTGTTGCCAAGTCCAATGAGGTGGGATGTACTTACAGGTAATGTAGTTAACAATATCCCCAAACCATGGCGAATCTTCCTTTGATGGTATTCTATTTTTTAATAATCGCATGGTTGAGGGAGTATCTATCTTAAACGAGTTTCTCATCCGGAAACGAATCCGAATTTCTTTTCCTTTTCCTTCATCATTATCCATCCCGCTTAGATGATCTACTACTACATTTTCACTTCCTTTTTTATCCTTAATTTCAATATCGAATTCTGAAGTAACGAGAATCCACCTAAGAAGACGCGGTTTGGCATCTTTCTTACTTAAAAGATACTTCGTAGCCGAATGGTCCGTGTAGATTATTACCTTAGAACCAACAATATATGATCGAAACTTATCTAAGGCAAATATTACGACCAACGCTTCTTTCTCGGTAGTTGCATAATTAAGGTGAGTTGCGTTTAATGTGTGAGAAGCATAGTAGATAGCTTTGAGAATTTTGTTATACCGTTGACCTAAAACGCTCCTACAACTAAATCACTTGCATCACACATAATTTCAAACGGCAAATCCCAATCTGGTGCTATTAGTACTGGTGCAGTAATTAATTTCGCTTTTAGGGTCTTAAAGGCTTCCATACATTTATCATCAAAGTTAAAAGGTACTTCTTTTTCTAGCAAATGACTCAAGGGCTTTGCTATTTTTGAGAAATCTGCAATAAACCTTCTATAAAATCCTGCATGTCCAAGAAATCCTCTTAACGTTTTCAAATTAATTGGTGGAGGTAATTTTTCAATTACTTCGACTTTAGCTTTATCAACTTCAATTCCTACTTCAGAGATTCTATGACCTAGTACAATTCCTTCGATACCATCAAATGACATTTTTCCCGCTTTAGAACCAAGTTGGTATCTTCACGGCGTTGTAAAACACGTTCTAAGTGTGATAAGCGATTATCAAAAGAATCTCCATAAACACTAAAGTCATCCATAAAGATTTCTAAGAATTTCTCGACCATATCGAAAATATTGCCATCATACATCGCCGAAATGTAGCAGGTGCATTACATAATCCAAACGGCATTCTTTTATAAGCAAAAGTTCCATAGGGACAAGTGAAAGTAGTTTTTTCTCTATCTCCCGCCGCAATGAATATCGTAAATAACTTTGAATAACCATCTAAAAAGCGTAATACTTATGTCCACTCAATCTTTCCAACATCCGCACGATGAATGGAAGTGGATGATGATCCTTTTTAGTATGATCATTCGGTTTCCGAAAGTCAATACACATTCGATATCCCGTAATTTCCCTTGTCGGAATCCATTCATTTTTATCATTTTCTTTTACCGTGAAACCTCCTTTCTTTGGAACTACTTGAGTTGGACTTACCCATTCACTATCGATATGGGAAAGATTATTCCCATTTCTAATAGCTTAATGACCTCTTTCTTAACGATTGTTTGCAAATTCGGGTTGAGGCGGCGTTGTGGCTAATACAAGGTTTAGCTCCTTCATTCAAAATAATCTTGTGAACACAAATCTCAGGGCTAATACCTTTGATATCTGCCACTGTCCATCCAAAAGCTTTCTTATGTTGTCTTAACATTCTTAATAATTGATCCTCTTGTTCATTTGTTAAGGTTGATGAAATAATAATTGGTAACAGATTATTATTTTCAAGAAAAGCATATTTCAAATTCGAAGGAAGTGGTTTCAACTCCAGATTCCTTGGTGGATCTTCTACTGATGGTTTTAAAATTGGTCCTTCCATTTCCAATTTCAAATTTTGATGCCATGGGTATTTAACAAACCCTCCTTTATCTAAATAAAAGATTACTTCTTTCATTTCAGTATCATTTTCATCTTCTTTATAGATAGAAAATGCCAAACATTCTTCTAATTTATTTTCATAATCTTTAAATTTGGCATCCCACATAGTAGAATATTCATCTATAAAAGAACATGATTCTGGTTCTTTGTATGGATGGTTTATAGCTTTGAAGATATTGAACGAAACTTTCTTCTCATTAACTCTCAGTATTAGTTCACCTTTTTGAACATCTATCAAAGTCCTTCCTGTAGCTAGAAATGGTCGACCTAGAATAATTGGCGCTGAATATCCTTCTTCCATTTCCATTATTACAAAGTCCACTGGGAAGTAAAATTTATCAATTTTAACCAACATGTCCTCGATTATTCCCTTAGGATGTTTAATTGATCTATCTGCCATCTGAAGGGTCATTTCAGTATTCGTAAGCTCTCATATTCCTAGTTTCTTATAATCCTCATAAGACATGAGATTGATACTTGCTCCTAGATCACACAATACTTTCTTAAACAGAAATCCTCCAATTTCACATGGGATAGTGAAACTACCAGGATATTTAAGTTTAGGAGGTAGCCGATCTTTGAAGTATTGCGTAACATTCTTCATTAAGGCATATATTCTCATATTCTTCTAATCGTTTTTTGTTAGATAGGATATCTTTAAGAAATTTCCATAGGCGGGCATGTTGACTAAAGCTTCTATAACGGGGATATTGACATGAATATGACGAAAAGTGTCAAGGAAACGAGCATATTTCTTATCAGTTTTTATCTTTTTAATTTGATCTTTCGGTGGATAAGGCAAAGATTCTAAATCTATAACCTTTGGTTCTGAAGTCATTTTCTCTTTTCCTTTTTCCTTGAATCTTTGAGCATTACTTGATCGCCAAGTTTCATTATCTTGAGAATTTTCCTTTAAACATCCCCTGTATCAACTTTATCCTTCTCAGTTACTTTTAAATCTTCCTGTTTTTCTCCCTGATTTTCTCTGACATGTTCCTTAAATAGGGTTCTCAGGTCCTTATCCATAGGATCTTTCAGAATTCTAGGGACTTTTACCCATTTTTCACCTTCAATTTCAGGTTCAACATTATTATTCTGTTTTAAGAATTCTTCGATAATTTCTTCCTCTTCATTAGTAAATTCAAGTTCGTCCTTTTCCTTTACGATATTACCATTTAAATCATTTTCTACCTCATTGTTTCCTGCGTTTTCTGCTCTAGTATCTTCACAATATTTCCTACTTCTCGTAATCACGACATTTACCTCTCTCGGATTTCTTTCGGTATTACTTGGTAATCCTCCCGGAGGTCTACTTGTTGTTACGTTCTCCTTCTCTACTCAAATGATCTTCCATATTCCTTAATGATGCTTCTATAGTTCTCATTCTCGTATCATGTCCACCCATAGACGTTTTCAACATAGTCATATCCTTAGAGACCGAACCTATAGAAGTTATCATAGTTTCCATATTCGAGCTTGAGTAGATACTACACCCATCATATTTTCCATTAATTTATCCCATTTATCAACTCCTTCAAAGTTGGGTTGAACTTTGGGTGACCGGTATAGTTTGAGTAGTATGTTGTGGATAAGATTTAGGTAACGATTGTAGGTTCGATTTGATGTATTTCCTTGATGAACTTGATTACTATATGGATTCTTATACTTGAACTCGGATATGGCGGTTGTCCTGGCTTATTAGGGTTTTCGGACCATCTAAAAGTTGGGTGCTCTCTTCTAATAGCATTAAAGGAGTTTGAATACGCGTTGTTCAAATTCCTATGCTGTTGTAAAAAACTCACCTCTTCCCTTGAGTATCCTTCTGGTTCTTCTATCCCTAATGACACATTATCATGACTTGAGTAGTCATTTGATATGATAGTTTACGGTTTTACGATCCTACTAGCTTTGTAGGTTGTCAAACTTTCTACTCAAATTCTCCAAGTGTGCTAGAACTTCCGTATTCGATGTGCATTCTCCCGCAAATGCTACTTTCCCGGTGCTAGAACCGGTTTCCCACATTCTCGTTATTTTTTGAAATCTTTTCTATAGCATCGTAAACTATTTGGGCTTCACTCATCATTAATGAACCACCACATGCATGATCTACATCCGCACGTGAATCTTTCCTTAATTTACGACGAAAAGTTGGATTTGCATATCTAAGGAATAACCATGATCGGGACAAGATCTTAGCAACTTTTTAAATCTCTCCCACGCATTCCCAAGCGTTTCTTCAGATCCTTGTCTAAAGTTGGCAATTTCGACCTTTAATTCCAAATTTCTACCCGGAGTAAAATACTGCTTTAAGAACTCGGTTTGAATTTCCTCCCAACTAGTCAATGAATGATGTGGGAGTGACATAAACCAATCTCGTGCTCTTCCTTTTAAAGAAAAAGGAAACATAGACATCCTTGTTAATTCACGATGAGCACCTTGACTTTTGGCTGTATTGCACAATTCTTCGAAAAGATAGAGATGGTGATGTGGATCCTCATCATCCTCTCCTAGAAATTGGGCTCTTGCGTCAATTAGACCAAAAAGATGAGATTTTATTTCAAAATTATTTGCTCCTTCATTGGGTAAACGAACTGGATTATTAGTCCGGTTTATTCTTAAGGTCGATCACAAATAGGTCTCGGATTTGGTGGGTTATTATTACGATTGTTACGGTTCCGATTTTGATTATTTCTATTCTCGGTTATTTGGTATTGGTAGATCCCGATTAAGATTTTGGCCATGCCCTTGAGCATGATCTAGCCCTTGTTCGGTGTTTCATCACTTGTTTTCGACCATTTTCGTATTTTGATTTGATGATGATTCTCCGTCGATTTCCCGACTAGTATGACCTTGTTTCCTTTCTCGCTCTTAACTCGCCTTTCGTAAGTATCTATGTCAGGCTTATAAGGAGTAAGTGGGGCCTTACTCTTTCTGGTCATCAACTAACGAAAACCGAAAATAGTTGAAATCGATATAAGTAAAGATTGGTAACTTACTTATAAGGTAAGTACCAACGAAAAAGAAAATAGAAATGGGGTAAGAAGAGTGTTGACTTATCCTCGAGACTTTTGAGTTAATATAAGTAGAAATCATTCGAACACAATGAATTAGCGTTGGTCCCCGGCAACGGCGCCAAAAAGCTGACGGACCTTTTCTATGCTATCAATCCTTACCGGCAGTGTACCGGGTCAAATTGTAGTGATAGTATGGTGAGTCAGGTGTCGATCCTCAGGGAAACTTGGTAATTCACCGTGTGATTAAACACCGAGAAACTATTATTATCTCAATCTAAGTCGCAATTTTTATCGTCCAACCAAACTTTAAACTAATAAAAGCATAAAACTAAAACAGATATATATAAGTATATAAATATATATATATAGCAATACATATATATATATAGATATAAGTATATATAGGTACCAAAACAATATCTAGGGGAGGGAGATAGATATTATAATTAGAGACTAGCCAAGAATATGTTATTGAATTCTTATATCTTTTTAGTGGAAATTAGATGTGCTCGATCATTATTTTAAGTTAAATCAATTATACGAAACGGTGCACTCCTAAACTAAACAATTCATCCTCACACGAGCATCTGAAATAGTTATATGTCCAATCATTTGTCCAAGGTCATCCTCAAGCATGGGTCACTCCCGTTTTGTCATTCGGCCAATTTTAAGGTATGTCAATTAAACAAACGAATTAAACGTAATAATCTCTTGAGTACATATTTCAATAAGAGTTTGTTTCTCCCGAAACAAATCTACCCCCGGTTTAGGAAATCGGATTCCGTTGTCACGTTTTCACTCGGCCAATTTTACCCTCCGGTCTTTCTATTAACGAGTTCATAACCTAACTACGAGGCGTCAATTCATAATTAGATTATGAATTCTTTCATATCAAGTAGCTAATTCAATACGAATATAGAAAGAGATTCATTATAACCGATTTTTATCCAATTTTAGTATAGTCATCATCCATTTCCCTAAAAAGATAATACTAATCCAATTTCATATCTTGGCTAGATATTAAGTTAGCCTAATATCATTATAATTAATATATAGATACTAATAACAACATAAATACATTAGAAAAGTTACCAGATTACAATCGAAGCTTCAGAGTTGTATCCTCCGGAAATAGCAACTCCTTTACATCAATGAGCCTTGATACATCCTCTAAGAATTATAACCATACTTTATACTACAGCATTATTCCGGCAGAGTGCCGTTTACAACTTTATTTAACTAAAAACAACAAAACGAAACTATAGATAGATATAGAAGAGAGATATATGCATTGGTACACTTCAAAATGGTTGCAATTGAGGGGTATTTATAGAGTGTACCACAAGGCCGGCGCATGCCGGACACCAACCGGCGCGTGCCGGTCAAATAGTATATATTCCCTTGTCAGAGATTTGTGGGCCCAATGTCAGAGATTTTTCTGCAAGATCCGGCCTTCTCCGGCGCGTGCCGGACATACAACATATCTGATGTTCGTAAAAACCTATCTCGAGCTGTAGACCTCAGATTGACATGATTTGATATTCGTTGGAAAGCTCTTTTGAAGGTCTACAACTTTCATCAAGGACTTTTTCTCTGAAAATGCCTCTAAGTTAGATCAAATGTCCGTTGAAGATGAGTTACGGTAGAAACATTAAGGACGCTTGATCCGTTCAAAGTTGTTAGATTTTGGCATAATCTTTTATCCCACAAAAACTCATGATTTATACTTCAAAGTATGTCATATTTTGGGATCTTGGTAAACATCTGATCCTGCAATAATATCAATGAAACACCAAACGTAAATCTGACAAAAAACCATCATTTTTATCGTTTTTATAACTTATGCATCTAATTATAACTAACTATGATTTTTATAAGTTTTCAATGCATTTATATGAAATTATACTAAAATATCATAAAATAATAATAAAAAGTCTTATAATATGATCATATATTTTTCATACATCAGTAAGCACTATATTGGTGAACCTAGAGAGAGACCTTTGAATGTCCGTTGCCTCGACATCCTTGGGTGTGGAGCTACGGAAGTCAAAGAATTCGACGAGTCTTCACTCAACCTGTTTTCAGAGGATGGCTGCAGTGGTCCTTCTGAAGAAGTTCTAGCTGGTAGTTGGGATATGGAAGAATTGGAGAGGGAGCGTCAGTTGAAGCGTCATCAGAGGGCTCAGAGAATGAAGAGGTCACCCATGGGGAAGTTCAAGCGTATTTGGAAGGCTATTAAAGATTTTCCCCCATGTGTGAGATGCTGTTTCTGCAGCCACACCACTGATCAGAGCTTACACGAGGTAGTGGCTGGCAGAAAAGTCAAATGGCCTGATCCAGGCTGAGCTTAAACTGTGTCGAGCTAACGACATAAACCAATAGCGCTACTAGGAGGCATCCTAGATATCCCTTATTTTATTAGTTAAATTTTGATTAGGCGGTTAGTGTTTTATTTATTTAAGTTTTCGTTTAATTTAGTTGTAGCTGATTAAGTTTTTGTATTTATATCTGTCAGTTAGTGTGCTTTTTAGATATGGATTACGGAGTTCTTCCTGAGGAGTTCCCCATCACTAGTCGGATCCCACTGATTACGATAGGGCGATGGACCAGGAGGCACTATAGTCTTGCACGTAGATTTTGAGCTTAGTACCCGTACGAAGACCATCACATATGTTCTCATTGTCCCCCGCTATTCGGGAGGTAGTGACTTCACCACTGAGGAGCTACAGGAAGCAATAGGACGTCCATATACGATCCTAAATGACCCTATGCTGACAGATCTAGCGCTGGTACTCCAGGATTCACATTTTAGAGGTAGCTGAAGATGACTGGGGCGTACAAGACGACTATGATTTCCCTCCTGCTATTGATGTGCTTCGTCGTCTCATCCGTTTGGTGGATTGGGACGAGATTTATACAGACTAGCGTTAGTTAGGTTTGTTTCGTCGAGCAAACGACGTAAAACAAAAGCGCTTCGTGGGAGGCAACCCACTGTTTTCTATTTGTTTTTATTTATGTTCTAGGAATTTTATGTACTTTATTTGATTTAAGGTTGTATTTTTGAAATTTTAAATTAAGTTTAATAAGAGATGTACTTTTAAATTTGGGTTGTATGGAATTTTATGATTTTTGCATTTTTGCCTTCTGGGACGCCCGTCCAGACAAACGGACGCCCGTCCGCTATGAAGAATCCTTAGACGGACGTCCACTACGCCTGGACGCCCGTCCGATATTTTCCCTCCAATCCTGTATGTGATTTAAATTCTTGGACGAGCGTCTACTGAACCGGACGCCCGTCCAGTTCATCTGATTTCCCAGTGAACGCCCGTCCACTGAGTTGGACGAGCGTCCAACATCTGCCTATATATACCCCCTGCTTCGATGAACCCTCACTTTTCACTTTTTCAAATCGATAAACCGTTGTCTCTCCCTCTTTTTGGCCTAAAATCTTCATTTCTAAACCATTTTGAGCGATTCCAAGTGCTATAGACCGCTTTTGATACCCTCTTTTCGATTTTCATACCCAAAACTCCCAACACGCTTTATTTTTGGAGAATCATCACCCTCCTTAGTCCGACTTTTCAGAAGAAAAATCCGATTTTTGGAGCCAAATTTGTGTTGTTTGGACTAATCTTCACATCAATCCGCATCTACTCATCCTACTTGGTAAGTTAGTAACAACTTTTCCAGTTTTTATTCACGTTTTTGTGAGTTCGATCTTTGGGTCGGCTCGTTCCCTTGAATGTCATCTTAATTCGTTTTTTTTTTCTGGTTTTGTGTTTCTTTCTGCTCAGATATGGTGATGTGGTGTTGTGATGGATGTTGAATGGGTTGGTTGGTGATGATTGTGGTTGTGGTTTGGTTGTTTTTGAAATCCCGCTTTGGATGTTAAACGGGTATCTCTTGTTGTGAATTGGGATTGTTTTTGTGTCGTCTAGGTTTAGAATATGGTTCATAAGAAGGGAGTGGTTAAGAGGCATGGTAAGGAAGTGGCTAGGGAGGCCGAAAAGAAACGCAAGGAGTTTGACCCTACTTTAGTTGATCCTAACCGGGGTGTGAGTATACGAGAACAACCTCCTAGAGCCACCCAAACTAGGGCTACTTTGAGAGATGAGCCGACCTCTGACTCTGAGACTGATGACGATGTTGCCTTTGGTACGGATGCCTAGAGTTCAGAAAGGTGGAGCCTCGTCTAGGGCTGAGGAGACTATAGACACTACCCGGGAAGAGGAACCGGTTGTACCTAGGGCTGCTCCACCTAGAAAGAGAGCCAAAACCGTACCTCATATGCCCTTACCTCGTCGGTTCGTGAACCCTAGAGCTCACGATGTGTATAAACAGCACTATTTCTCGAGGACAATGTTGATAGAAAGGGCCATTTTGGAGGCCAAAGTCGATCCGGGGTTCGTTAAGTTGCTCAAGGATCGGAAATGGGAAGCTTTGATGACAATCCCGACTACCCCGGTAAATAGTTCCCTTGTTCGGGAATTTTATGCGAACTGTTCGGAAACCGACTTGGGGACAAAGGTAGTTGTGGTTCGAGGGGTAGAAGTTCCTTTTACACCGGAGGTGATCAATGCTAAATACAACTTAGCGGCTTTTGAGGGAAGGGATTATAAGGAAGAGATTGTGCATAGGCAGAGTTTGGGGCAGAATCCTTTGGAGGAGTTGAGGTTACGAGTGTGTCCGGATGTGGCGTGGACGTTAAGACCGGGAGGCGACCGGAAGGAGTTGGTTACCACGACCTGGACGGAGGACTGGAAGGTCCAGTGTCGGTTTATTCAGAGTCGGTTGTTGCCTAAGAACAACTTGACGCACTTTCACATAGGTGACCTAGGCATGTTATACGCATTGACATTTGGCCTGAACGTGGATGTGGGGCAGGCGTTATATGATGAGGTGGCTATTAATCAGAAGATCTATACCCGATGCTTGATTATCCCTCACTTAATCCACAGTCTCTGTATCGATGCCGGTGTGCCTGAGTATGGAGCCGATCACAAACCGAAGAATCCGAGGCCGATACAGCGAGAAAAGGGTAAGCCTTCAGGTCCGTCTGAGATGGAGACACCACAGGAGCCCGGTTCATCTTCGGCACCGCCTAAAGCGTCTACGGTTCCTGCTTTACCGCCTTCGGTCCGGATGCGGCTAAGTATGGCCAACAGTGTGCGGGACTGGCTGGAAGACATCAGGACGTCTCAGAACAACATTTTGACGATCCTGAAGTGTATATGTGAAGGCCGGCAACCGCGGGATGACATGGTTTTCAATCCGAGCCTCATTGATTTCCATTATTCTTCTGAGATTGAGCAGGCCATTGCCGATGTTCTTCACGAGTCTGAGTCCTCTTCCGACGAGGAGCAGCCTGATTCGGCAGCTAGGGCTACGTCACCACCTTCTGGACCTCCTTCTGATCCTCCGGCTGATGATACTCCGGCTCCGGGGCAATCTTGATTTTCTTTGTCTATTTTTCGATTTGATTTGCCCTAGATACTTTCATTGTGTAGTTTTACTACTTTTTCCTCTTATATGGTTCATTGTAATTTTTGATGTTGCTACTATTTATTCTTTCGATGGATCATGTAAGCCATAAGGCACCCGTACTTTCATTTCAACTTTGTTTGTACTTTTTGGTTGTATTGGATGCTTTATCTCTTGTTAATCCTTGAATTTGCTCTATCTTTTCATTTTGGTATAACTCCCCGTTTTCCCCGAGATGGTTCCATGTTTGTCATGACGTGCAGGTATCTTTTTAGCGGTTTTGTCGAGCTACATTGTCTGGTTACGCATTCTAAAGTGTCATTATGTAGGCTCCGGCCTGACCGACGATTCGAGTTTCGATTTACATCAGCTAAGTCTTTTCCTTTTTCTTTCGTTCTGCACAACATGAGGACATGTTGATTTTTACGTGTGGGGGAGGGGAATGTTCGATATGTATCTACACATTTGCTTAATTCGTAATGTTTCTATGCAAATGAGCTAAAATTTTCGAAATTTTTCGACACTTTTGTTTTTGTTTTGTTCCGAGTAGGCAATACGATTCAATGTTCGCTATTTTTATAGTCATTTAAGCTGTATATCATATGTCTGATAAGTTAGTTGTTTCACCTGAGATCGATTTTTCACGAGCCATAGTAAATGATGAGCTATTTTATACAAGTTATACCCCTTTTGGACGAGTGATTTTTTATTTTTCTTATAAGTCATGTGCTTAGTGCTACGTATATATCTTGAGATTTATGATAGTCTGTATTTAGCTCCGAGTATGATATACTGTGAATATCTGAAGGTTTGAATGTGATAAGTAACACGTAACTTATTGTCAAATGAAAAAGTTGAAAAAATATGAATTAATTGGGTGTGTCGAAAGCTAGTCGATGATTTGAGTGCGATAGGGTATACCACGTATGTCCTATACCACTATGATGACTAAAAGCTCACGACAGTTAGGGAAAGCTGCCTTATGATTGGAGTAAGGTAGGGTATTATCTCGAAATGTCCTATTCTACTATGAGGGCAATAGCTTATCCTAATGTGTGTTTAAAGTGAAAAAGTTAAATCAACTAATGAAGTGTTATGAAATGTATATAAGACTAAGTTATCGTCTACCTTATCCCCAGTAGAAACTGACAAATATGTTGTAGGGATTATCCTCTGAGTATTTCAAAAAGGCCCTAGATACATTCGATCATCTTTTTCGGGATATATCACGTTTGTAGGGTGCATCTTATGAGTGTCATTTATTACTAGTTTTGCTTTGAGTTTCTCGAGTTTGGATATAGTGGAAGTTTTCTATGGCTATGCACACACACGATGGTGAACTTCTAATTTATTGACTATGTGGTATATGTGTTGAGGTGTCTATATTCTTTCCGAGCCTTTCTTTTGTTTTGCTTTGCTCGGGACGAGCAAAAGCTTAAGTGTGGGGGAGTTGTTAAGGGTGATTTTATACGATTTATAACGCTATATTCTATGATATTTTTCCCCGTATTCGTACTAAATTGCATAAGAAGCATGTGTTTAATGAATATATTGAGTAAACGATATTTCAAAAGAGTTAATTGCAAAATAGGTTGATTTATGTGCTTTAATTATGTTTTTACGATTATTTGAGCGATATTACATTTAGTGGTGTTTTTATATGATGTAGATGCACTTTTCAAGGCTCAATTGATGATCAAAAGAGATAAGAGTCGACATATATGATGGTTAAAAGAGATAATGAAGGCATTGACAAGATGAAAAAGAGATAGAGATCAAGAAATCAAAATTCAGTCGTATTGGACTGGCGTCCAGGTCCCGTCCAGTGGACGGGCGTTTGCTGACATTGAACGAGCGTCCAGAGATGGAAAGTTGATTCAGGAAGTTTGGACGCTGAGGTGGACGCTGGTTGGACGAGCGTCTGATCATGACTCGGCCCGATTTGAAGTTCATATGAAGAATGGACGGGCGTTCAAGGATCCAGACGGGCGTCCGGTAGCCGACTTGCTGAAACCGACTTTAAAATCTATATATAGTCGGCTGTTTTCTCCACGAAAAGATACCATACACTCATTATTCAAAACCCTAAACCTAGGGGCGGCTTTAGGCTGCGTTTTCCTCCTTTTTATTCCAGCTTTTATGCACTTTAGATCTAGATTAAACTAGTTACTTTTTATGAACTATTCCTGCACATTCGAGTTGCTGAGGATGTTTAGAGGCTAAAGGCTTCATCAAACGAGAATTGTGAAGCCGTCCAACGATTGTTGATTTCGTTTTCTTCGGTTGTACTGTGAGTTTTTATTTAAAGGTTGTTTCTTATTCATGTTTATTACGTTTAATTGCTTTTATATCGGAAGATCCGCATGTGTGATTGTTTATTGTTGATGGAAATCTTAATAAACCATAGATCATCATGAATAAGAAAAGTAATTCGAATCTATCATAACGGAAGTTAATAGGTTTAATTGCTAGATTATAAACGTAAAGTTTGCACCTTTGGTTAGAAAACGCGTTAATCTTACATCGGAAGATAATAGATTAATAGATGAACTCTCTAAGGAATTAGGGTTCATGTTTAGATAAGGTGAATCACAACCTAGATAAAAACCACAATATAATCGAGACAGGGAATCAATGCTTGTTGGATAGGTGGATCAATCCTCGTTTGTCCGTTATAAACTTGATTTAAATCCTTAAAACTTGAATTTGTTTAGTAGTTTGCTTTTACTTGCATCTTAGTTTAGTTAGTTTAAATTGGTTCGCAGCCCGTATCCTTCCTAGCTTTGGATTATATCCTCTGTCTAGTTTTATCTTCTGTTTAGTTTGGTTTTATTCCCTGTTTAGAGTAGTTTCGTGACATAGTTAGGTTAGACAAAAAGCTAGAATCACAATCGTTTAGTTCCCCGTAAGATCGACCCGGCATTAACCACTATTACTACGATCCTTATACTTGAGGTTAACCGGATTATTACTTGTTTGTTTTGTGTTAATAAAATCCGTGACAAATACAATAACAAATTGTCAATACACAATCACATTTCAGAAGTAATACTAGAAAAAAGAGTATGCCAAAGAGTTGCTAGCTAAAATGAGAGAATGTGGTTGTTTGCCTGATAGTTTTACATATAATGCAATTGTTCAATGCCTCATTAAAAAAGCGTTTGAAGCGAAGTTACTCTTGGAGGAAATGTTAAATCACGGTTTTGAACCAGATTCATATACTTGTGCTCTTTTAGCCAATTCGGTTCTTCTACCGAAGAAAATTACGTGATTTGGTATGTTAAAGGTATGAATCTTTAGCCTTGTGAAACTGGTTCGTTTGATGCGTAATTTGTTGAGTTCCATTTAGTTGATTGTATGCTTATGTTGTTTGTTCTTGAAATATTGGAATCCTACATGGTCATATTGGTTTGCTTCAAATCCGAAACCTTATCTAAATTCAATTATTTCTGTTGTAGTGGTAGTATTGTGAGTTGAAGTTTTGACATTGGTGTATGTTACGATCGTCACCTTTTAACGATTATCAAAGAAATAATAGGTTGTTATTGCCGGAGTTAATAACGCAATGAAGCTTTTCCAGTTAATGGAAAAGATAGTATGACTGATAAGAATGAGGACAAAGAGTAATTCCAGACTACATAATCCAATCCGTTAAATAGAAATACGTTTATCATGATTTTGGCAACTCATCAGTTAAATAGGAACGATGAAAGTATAATTTATGAAAATAATTGAATGATAGTTATAATGATTAAAGTACATGTTTAATATTTTACAACCTATGATAAAATTCTATGGTTTCACCATTCTTCCGATCATACTAAAGAAATTGAATCTTAGATTCATACATCAATTTTTAAATATAGTGATCATTATCTTAAATGTTACTTTGTTTAATAAGTGCTCTTTGCAATTGTTAAATTATATTCACAGCTAAGATATAATAAATATATGAAACTATATGTACATGAAACTCACATGCTATACCTTTTACATACACTATATTAAAATGAGTTGTTTATGTTAGAGTAAAACCTTTGTCCACATGATTACTAGATAATTTTGAAGAACATGTCTTGATATATGTTACATACCCATATTTGTAAATTGTTAATGGTTATTATTTTATTTTTTTTTGAGAACTTGCTTATTATATTTTAAAGGATGATAAATGTATCGAGTATATGCATGATGCATTTATAAATTCAAAACACTAACAAAAACATAAGAATAGTTGTAATTATCATAGCATATTTATATTTTATGAGGAAGAAATACTTAATAAATTATGTATTAATTAGTATTGTTATTTTTAAAATTTCAAAGTTCCGTTTTCCTGAAACACGTGCGGGGCACGTGCATTTTACTAGTATTTTCAAAAGGGTTTGCTATGGTTTCTTTTTTTCCCACCAACAAGTATTCTTTCCCTAAAAGTTTAATCCTTATTTAATTGGATTTTACAAGAACTAAAACCTGGTATATTAAGAACAAGGACACTTAAACCTAAGACAAAAATGATGTTTGCGCTTACTAGACTTGATGAAGGATAATAACACCGGTTTTCAGTATTTGAAGTACATAATTTGCTACTGATTGATAGGAGAATTAAGAGAAAAGAATTATGGGATATGTTTGAAATGGGAAAAAATGAAGAAAAAAGTTGTTGAAGAGTAGAGGTCACAAAACGGGTATTAAAAACGACTGTAGTTGTCATGTCACAAAAGATTGCAACTGCAAAAGTTTTGGTTGGCGGACGGCGGCACCTAATGGTGCATTAATGGAAAATTTTAGTCGATGAATGTATTTCGACCCTGACACTAATTTTTATGATGTATTACCTCCGTCCCAAAATATAAATCCATTTGGATTTTTCATTTTGTATCGCAATGTAAATCTATTTAGAAATCCAATGAGACATTTATTATATTTTTTCTACTTTTACCCCTCATTTATTTATTATTCACCAATTTTCAATACTTTGTATTAATTTAGATTTTTTTCATAAAAATTAATGACGCATAACCAATTTAACTTGTTTTCTTAATCTGTGTGAAAATTTCCAAAGAGACTTATATTTTATGACGGATGTAGTATTACTTCTATTTAAAAATATAAATCCAAATAAAAAAGATTTATGACATTAACCTAGAGATAGTTGACGAAATGTACAAAATTAAACTTTTCTTTTCCGAATTAAAAAAAAATAATAATTGAAGTATTACATGTGTATACGTTCATCACAAAATTTTATTAATAGAGAATTAGGGATAATGACAACTTTTGCAATATATTTGAGTAACAGAACAGACACATGTTTTTTATAGAGGAAAGTACAACTTTTATATTTTCTATAGCCCGAAGGACAAAAAAAAAAAAAAAAAAAAAAAAAAATCCCCAAGCCTGGACCTTTTCTTGGGAATTTTTTTCCTCTTCCCCCCCCCCCCCCCCCCCCCTCCCCATTTCAAACGCTCATATCTTTTGATATATATATATATATGTGTATATATATATATATATATATATAAAATGCGATAAAAAATTCACTGAATTTTTTATTTTTTTATGCTCTTCGTTTTGATACCTGGTTCAATATAATTACATCATTTTTTGTGAAAATCAGTGAATATCGATAGTGAACTTCGAAATAGTGAATTTCGACGACGGATTTTCTGAAATCACGTCGGAATATGTTGAATGTTGTCTCAAAATAAAGAGCATGAAAAAATAAAAACAAATTGGGGGAATAATTTTCAAATTTAGAGTTCTAGTGTGGGAGATATGAGTGTTTACAAAAGATGGATAAGAGAGAAAAGTGTGTTGGTTTTTTTTTGTTTTTTTTTTCTTGGGGAAGAATTGCGCCTGAATATAAAAAAAAATAGTTTTGTCATTTATGCAAAAGTTTCAAAAAGCTGTCATTCTTCTTAATTGATGAAACGTTTTTTGTTTGTAACAGTAGCACCATATTTATATCCTTTAAACATTTATCTATCATGTTTCACATTATATTTCGAAAAATAATCTCCTTAATGTCATGATCAACCTAAAATTTATTATGTCCATTGATTGTACGATGCTCCTGGTGCAAGTTTGGACCCCATGTGAACAATTTTAAAAAATTTGATTGTTGTTTTTTTTTTTTCAAGTCCATTTTAAATCTAATAAAAATTCTTATTGATTTTGATACTTTAGTCGATGACGAACCTTAAATTTGTGATATCCTTTAGGGAGACTTTTTGAAAAGGACAAATACATTTCTGAAATTAGCAAAAAGGACAGAGGGATCAGAATGACTAATTTACCCTCATCATAAGAGAGATTAGTCGGCACTTTCCTCCTGAAATTCAGCAGCTAAGAAAAGTAGTGGCACTAGGCAGCAACTGAATATATATATATATATATATATATATATATATATATATATATATATATATATATATATATATATATATATATATATATATATATATGTATCACTCCAATCCATTTTTTAATCTGTTTTTGTAGACATTAAAAAAAATGTAACACATTAAAATGTTACATGTCACATTTGTCCGAGAAATTAAATTATTTGATATTTTCTCCAATTAAATTATACGATATAATATCAAAATATTTTTATTTTTATCCTTTTCAAATTATAAAGCAAAGGATAATTAGAAAAATAAAGACAGGATAGTGCTTTAGTGGAAAAGTCGAGCCTGGTCCAATTTAAAACAAAAGATTAAGAAAATAAACAAAAGAGATAATTAAAAAGTATTATCTCCAATTATTAATTATCCTTTAGAAAAATAAATATAAAAGATAATTAAAATATTATTATTTCTTTAATAAAATAAAAGAGATAATAGTAAATTGAATTTCTTATCATCTTTTCAATAAAAAAATATAAGATAAATAAGAAATTAAAAAGATAAAAGTTTAAAATGATTATCCTATTAAATTAAATAAATAAGAGATAATCATCATTTGCTTATCCTTTGGCTACTCCACACCTATAAATAGGAGGGCCTTAGTCATTTGCAAACCATCAAGCAAGATCAAGAAAAGCTAAGGAAGCAATAACCAGAAGATGGAGAAGATCAACAACAACGAAAGGTGAAAGAAGTCAGAGAAAAAGCATCAAGCCCTCTGTTCCCAACACCAAGAAGAAGGAGGCAAAGATCTAAAGAAGCCACAAGCCTTCAAGTTCTTCAAGCGACCTTCAAACAATACTCGAAGATCCTTCCGCCAAGTCCGGAGCTCTTCACCAACAATATTCGAAGATCCTTCCGCCAAGTCCGGAATTCTTCAACCAACGTTCGAAGGTCAGCCGCCATATTCAGAGATCTTCAACAAACAAAGGTATCCTTCCCAACAAATCGGAAGAATATCAGCAAGATCCGAGATCGGAAGAATATCATCAAGATCCGAGATCAAGTCACCGCGACCCTCGGAACCAAATCAAAGGAGAATCAAAGGCGTCCCATAAATATAGGGATTTCGCTAGAGATTGTAACCCACAATTCTTGAAATTGATAAAATTATTTGTTACAATTTTCTTGTCTTCTATTTTATATTTAATTAATTGCAGGACAACGAAATTTGTGTTACAGTTATATCTATTAATTTATATTTTCAATTATCATTATTAATTTTTTTCGTTAATTTGATATCTTTCCGATAAAATTTCATAAATCATTTTTGTGTGTGCAATAATACGTAATTCAAATTGTCACTACTATTCGACTATCACTATTAACAGTGTGTCACTAGAGATAATAACAAATGTCAGATATAATGTAACCTTACGAATTATCACACTATTTGACATTGTTATACTATGTGACACTACATTTAACACTACCATTTGACATTGTACTATGTAGCACTACTATTTGACACTACTATTTGACATTACCATTTGACATTGTTATAATATGCGACACTACTATTTGACACTACCATTTGAAATTGTACTATGTAACACTATTATTTGACATTGTGATACTATTTGACACTACCATTTACATTGTTATAATATGCGACGCTACTATTTGACACTTCTATTTAATATTGTGATATTTTGTGACATTACAATTCGACACTATTATTGAAAGATGTTTTTTTTTTTGGTTTAAGAAAACGTGGGTCACCCTCAAAAAAAAAAAAGAAGTGGGCAGTTTTTTTGTGTTTGTTTTTTTATTTATAATAATGCAACATGGTTACAAAAAATGGAGAAAATTAAAAAAAATAATATTTTTGTCCATACACATTAACAAATATCTTTTTTAATAAAATGAAAATATTTCTGTTCTTTTTGATAATTTCATAATGTTTTTTTTTCTCCTTTTTCATAATTTTCCCTATCCTTGCCACTGCCCCAAGTTTCTTTCTAATATACGTTCCTCTTTTTTTTTCATTTCCCTACAACATCAATTTTTTTTGTTGTTGTTATTATTATTATTATTATTATTATTATTTTATTTTTTTTAACTCAGAATTTTTGTTATTATTAGAATAATTAAACTCGTGTGTTTTTTTTGTTTTGTTTTGTTTTTTTCCCCTAGGAAAGAAGTAGTAAAGGTCAGGTTAAAGGCGTGACATTGAAGATTGAACCATATCCCACAAGGAGAGATCGCCATCTACTGTTTGAAGAGGTTGAAAGAAGGTAGCTCAGCTCTCACACTCTTTCTCCAGGTTCAATTTCAATTTCAATTTCACTGTGCGAATTGCGAAGAAGCCGAGATCTGTATCTGTTGTAGATGTGGAAATTCAATTGTCTTTTTGCTGGTAAATTTCCCTATTCTTCTTCTATTATTCATCGTAGTAATGCTACTGCTATCCCTTTACCTCCTCTTTGTTATTCATCTCGTTGTTGTCTCACTTCCAACCCTCCTCCATATTCTAAATTAACCCGGAGTGACGTTAAACAAATTTTAGCTGTCAAGCGCATTACTGGATTTGATCGGGTGGATGATGCCCGCTCTTTGTTTTATGGAATGCTTGAATTTCAACCTCTGCCCCCTGTTGCTGATTTCAGTCGGTTGTTAACCGGTGTTGTTAAGATGAAGCAATTCAGCTCCGCCGTCCTTCTTTACAGAGAAATGCGCTTTAAGGGTGTACCGATTGACGGATGGACCATGACCATTGTGATAAACTGTTTATGCCATTTGAAACAGGTTGATTTTGGTTTATCAATCTTAGCAGGCATTTTCAAGCTTGGATTCAAACCTGATGTGGTTACTCTCACCACTCTTATGCGTGGACTGTTTGAAGCGCACAGAATTGCAGAGGCTATTAAATTATTCCAAATGATGGTCCTTCAGAAAGTTTGTAGCGTGACCACTTATGGGACCGTGATCAATGGATTGTGCAAATCTGGAAACACTTCTAAAGCTCTTGAACTCCTCCGTCTTGTTGAGAAACAAGGATCCTTTAAGCCGAATATTGTGATGTATAGTGCAATCATAGATAGTCTGTGTAAGGATAGGAAGGTGGACGAAGCACTTCAGCTTCTATCTGAAATGGCTGCTAAGGTAAGTCAACCAGATATATTTACATACAGTTCAGTCATACAAGGGATTTGCAATTTCGGCAGATGGACAGAGGTTACGCATTTAGTGACAGAAATGGTAAATACGAGAATTTACCCTGACGTAGTTATCTTCAGTATACTTGTGGATGCTTTTAGCAAAGAAGGTTGGGTTGAAGAGGCGAGAGGCTTTGCTTGAAGATCATGGTCGAAAGGGGTCAACATCCTGATGTAGTCACTTACGGTGCACTAATGGATGGATACGCTTGCGAGGTGAGATGGACGAGAGCTCATCAAGTCCTACGGACCATGTTATCGAAGGATGTCAACCTCGATATTCAAAGTTACAGTATATTGATCAACGGACATTGCAAGGAAGGGAGTGTTGACGTTGCCCTTGATTTGTTCAAATTAATTTCTATTAAAGGCATGAAATGCAATGTTGTTACCTTCACACTATGGTACAAGGATTATTTGAAGGTCGCGGATGTGATGACGCAAGGAAGTTAATCGGCGAGATGCAATCTCGGGGAGTGAGTCCGGATAACATGACTTATTGCATTTGGCTTGATGGCTTATATCGAAATGGCCTTGTCTCGAAGCACACACATTGCTATGTGATCTGGAGAATAGCAACGCTTCTCTAGACATAGCAACATATAATGCTGTTATCAAAGGATTATGTGAAGCAGATGAACTTTCTTCTGCTAAAAAACTGTTTGACAGATCGCCCTCTTTAGGCTTGGAGCCTAATGTTAGAACATTTAATGCGATGATGAAAGGATTCTCGTCAAAAAGGGTTGTTGGAGGATGCCAAAGAGTTGCTAGCTAAAATGAGAGAATGTGGTTGTTTGCTGACGACTTTTTACATATAATGCAATTGTTCAATGCCTCCTTAAAAAAGGGTTTGAAGCGAAGTTACTCTTGGAGGAAATGTTAAATCATGGTTTTGAACCAGATTCATATACTTGTGCTCTTTTAGCCAATTCGGTACTTCTACCGAAGAAAATTACGTGATTTGGTATGTTAAAATGTTAAAGGTATGAATCTTTAGCCTTGTGAAACTGGTTCGTTTGATGCGTTTTTTGGATGAAGAACCCAAGGTAATTTGTTGAGTTCCATTTAGTTGATTGTATGCTTATGTTGTTTGTCCTTGCAATATTGGAATCCTACATGGTCATATTGCTTTGCTTCAAATCGGAGACCTTATCTAAATTCATTTATTTCTGTTGTAGTAGTAGTAGTACTGTGAGAAAAAGTTTTGACGTTGGTGTATGTTACGATCGTCACCTTTTAGCGATTATCATAGAAATAATAGGTTGTTATTGCTGGAGTTAATAAAGCAAGAAAGCTTTTCCAGTTAATGGAAAAGTAATGTGGAGATGAATCTTAAGTAATTTTATTGTGTGGTATGTTATTGGTGGATATATACTATTCAAAAACCGTGCATTTATCGTGGTTGCCGATGAATGATTTTATGAGGTTCATAGAGGTGGATTGTCCCTACTTATTTTTCTTTTTAACGTTTTTATCTCCTTTTGATACATATGAGATGTTGGTATCCTCTGAAATTGGTAGCACGTATTAATCCAACTGAATTTGTTAGCCAAAGCTTATTTAAGGAACTCTTTATTCTGATACAGTTGTTTTCCCTGAATCTATTTGCCTTATTGTTTGGGGGGTCCACTACTACTAGGTCTCATGATTCTAGACTTGAGAAATACTTACCAATTTGATCATTTCTCTGTACATACATGGTGAACTTGGATTTCCTTTTTGTCTTTGCCAATAAGATCACTCAGACGAAAATGCAAGTCGGGGTTTCAAATACGCTTCATGCGTGAATGGTGATTGATGAGGATCTTCAAGGGTTTAGATTTCCCCGAAAAAAAAAAAAAACAGAATGGAGTGGTAAATGGTAAGGCAGCAATAATTGGTTTTCTCTTTATTACATAAACCGACACCATCGGTGCGTCAGACAGCTTTCCATACATTAGTGATTGGTTTGCGTTTTATGCCTATTCCAACACCCCCCCCCCCCCCCCCCCCCTGTAATTATGTGATTGGTAATGGTATCCTTTTTGTTCCTCCTATGATGGACCGATGAAAGCACACACACGGTCTGAAGAATACATTTTTACACTATCGGGTCGGCACTTCCGGTTTGTTCTTCTACACAGTTGGTTGCCAGCCTTAGTGAGAATTCAATGTTCTGTATGGCTGTGTACCCTTGGACCAGTGGGAGCTAGGGTGCAATAGCTGCTTTCCTGTGTGGTACACACCGTTTAGGGCAATAGTTTTGTGGGGGTGGGGGTGGGGGTGGGGGAGGGGGAGGGATAAAGTATCGAACGGATAAAGTATACATCATCATTCATCACCGTCCTACTTTTGAGGGGTCGTTTTGTGATCATGTATATTATGTTTGTATAATAATTGCTTGATTTTAGGAACCTGTCGTGGCGACATACTTTCTATTTTATTTATGAGAATGGAATGGAGTTCAAAAATCTGGGTCATTTAGCGGATTAGGGTCAGTATTATGATTATTTTTAAACTCTCATCTTAACTATGACTAGAGAATTCGGACCTGCAAAGTTGTGGCCAAGTTTGTATATGCCAAAATGGGTGGTCTTTTCAACTCCAGAAAAGACCAAACAACTAAAACGAAAGGAAAGTAACAAAGGGGGAAACCCCCAAACACCAAATACTGTTTCGTCGTAGAGAATTTGATTTGGTATATAAACCAAATGGGAAGTATCCGTCTTTAAGTGGACCTTCATACCTCGAAAGAAAGCCAAACACCACCAGCCAGTAAAACCGTAGTTACGTAGTAACAGACGCGCATCGAATCCACTCGGAGACAAAAGACAAAATAGTTACAACAAAAAAGCCACTGCCTTTGGGCTTAGCTCCACCACTCACTATCACCTTACCGTACAAAACAGCCCATAAAAGATGACACTTTATCCCGAATAGGCAAGTAGTGGATCATGTACCACTAAAAAACCTTCGGCAGCGACCCCCTCCATGCTCCGCCATACCCTATGATGCAAACTTTCTTAGGGTTCCAATCTCATCGGCAGTGTACCGGGTCAATTGTAGTCTAGTACGGTGGTCAAGGTCGTATCCCACAAGGATGTGAGGTCAAACACCAATTAGTTGTTATTATCTTGATCCGAATCACAAGTTTGATTAAGAAAGCACTAAGTAACTATAAAAGATTGGTCAAATGATAAAAGAAACTAACCAAGATGATTCATAGTTCAAGTTATCTCCCCTTAATTCCTTGGAAATGATCTACCTACAACCTTCCAATGGTGTTCTAATGTGTGAACGGTGCATTCCTAAACAAGTGGTTTCCTCTCATACGAGTGAATGAAACCACTCTTTGTCTCTTCCTTGGTCTAAGTACCTTAAACCTAATGAATTGACAAGATAAACACTTGAATGCAAAACTCCTCGGATAAGGAACCGAATTCTACTAGGGTCGATTCTACCTTCCGTTCTTCTTACCCCCTTCTCACAACTAATGTCTCCATTCGGTATCTACTAGTTGTGTAGGTTCATTTGTAAGTTAATTACTCGAACATACACAATGGCAATCAAAAAGAATTTCAACACAAGAGAAACTAGCAACATAAACAATCAATTCCAAGCAACCAAAGGGGATTAACTATCATTACTACATCATCTTAGTTAGTAAGGAACTAGCCACTCATAATTATGGCTACCAACATGTCAAAGCTAGCATTCATAACAACAAGAACAATTAAATCAAAGTAAAAACTAATAATTTACCAATCACAAGCTATAAACTTGAAAATGGAACTTACATTCAACCCTTAAAGGAATTTAATGGAGTTAGAACACAAAATAGTGGTTTTTGCTTCCACCAAAGAGCTTCAAACATCAAAGTAAGAATTCTAGGATGTTTTACAATGGAATTTAAGAGCTAAACATGATATATTTTGGCTAGAAGAGCCTTGGGTGGTGGTTGCCTTCAAGCTAGGAAGAAGATGGTGTTTTTCTCTCTTGGCTCCGTTTTTTCTACAACTATGCACTCGATTCGTTCATGTGTACGGTGTGAAGGGGATTGGCTTGCACTCTACAGTACTTGCAACATTGTATAGAGAATTCAAACAGGTTTATACGCCGTTCAGCTCATCTGTTGTTCGGACTGTTTTTTTTAATTTATCTTTTGCAAATGTCATAGAGGTAGATTGTTTGAGGGTTAGTTACACAAAGCACTGTCTTTGTTAATAAGTAGTTTATTGCTTATTGAATTAACCTTAATTAGTGAGGCCTCAACCTCTCCCCCAGTTTATGCAGCCTGTGTGAAGAAGACCTGCATCACTGTCTTGCATTCCACTCGTCTTAATTAATTAGTTTTTATTACTAAATCCTTTCTATAAATGTTGTAGAAAACGCATGCGGCCAATAATTTAGTGGTAAAGAAGTGCAAATTATTGATTTTGTGATTTTGTATGTTGTGTGCAATCTTCAAGTTTGTTATAGAAACTTTTTCCAATTCTGTATGTGGGGTGGGAATATGCCTACTCAAACTGGGCAATGTTTTTAATTCCCGATGAATGTTTTTAAGGACATTGGGGCATTTGGGTCTCTGAAGAATAGGAAGTTGATAATGCTCTCTCTAGTCTCTGTATATATAAAGCCTACACTACTAAAAAAACTAGCTTTTGCCGCGGAGGAAAACTGCCACTAAAGCCTAGAAAAGTGACACATGGACCTATTGCCACGCCTAAAGCTTTTGTGTCACCCGCGGCAAAATATAGAATCTGCACCCCCACCCCCTACCCCACCCCCTATCCCACCTCTGAAGAATAGGAAGTTGATAATGCTCTCTCTAGTCTCTGTATATAAGCTTAGTATCCTCTGAAATTGGTATCTTATATAAGGAACTCTTGATGCAGATGCAGTTGTTTGCCCTAAATCTATTTGCCTTATTGTTTGGGGGTCCATTACTAGATCTCATGATTTCTGGACTTTACTTAACAGTGGAAATGTTTTTCAATGTATATCTACCACTTGATCATTTCTCTGTACATGGTGAACTTGGAGTTCCTTTTTGCCTTGACAACAACAAGATCACTCAGACGAAATGCAAGTCGATTTGAAATACGCTTCATGCGTGAATGGTGCTCGCAATATATTTTCTGAGTTGAGTGGCTCCTAAATTACCACAAAGTGAAGTGGGTAGAGGTCAAGGAAGATGTATTTGCGGCTCTTGTAGTAAGGAACGCAACAAAATGTCTTCTGAAGCTGCTTATCCGAGTGCTCGATTTTCTCCTTTGGCTTCTCGACTTCCGTTGAACACGCCGAGGTCATGGCAATCCATCTAGGATTATCTGAAGCGGCTCGTCTATGGAGTGGAAAGATTTGCTTAGATTCGGACTATATTGCAAGGATCCAAAAAAATGCACGTTGAGGATGACCTAACTCTCTTTTGGTTCGCTCATGACTCGCATTTGGAAAGACAAAGAATTGTTTCAATCTTGCATCTTATCTTTTCTAATGTTAATTGAAGTTGTAATAAACCTGCGGATCTTCAAGCATCATTAGGGTTTAATTTGACAGATCTAAAATCTAATCGTTGTAATTGGGGTACATTCCCCTTGCATGTATTCTTTCTCCGTACTTTTTGCAGATTTGCAACTAAAAGTCTCTTTTACCCTTCAAAAAAAGTCGATAGATGAATCTACTCATACATATATATATATATGTATTTAGAAACTCTTGCAAGAAGTTTTTACAAGTATCATATTCTGGAAAATTTGCTTAAAGTAATAAATGGTCCAAAATAAAAATAAAAATAGAGAAGACAGTATCACAATCTAACATCCTGCAAACATTTGCACAAATTCAACCTGCCAATGCAATGTTCACTCTAAATAATTGCAGTTCGTCTACTGTTCGTTCTTGCTGTGCAAAATATGCATAAACACTAGTTCCATTAATATTTCCTTACTTATATTTTCAAATGGGTTTGCTATGGTTTTCTTTTTTACCACCAACAAGTATTCTTCCCTTAAAAGTTTAATCCTTATTTAATTGGATTTTACAAGAACTAAAACCTAGTATATTAAGAACAAGGACACTTAAACCTAAGACGAAGATGATGTTTGCGCTTACTAGACTTGATGAAGGATAATAATGGTGGTTTTCGGTATTTGAAGTACATTTTCTTTCTTGATTGATAGGAGAATCGAGAGATAAGAATTATGGGATATGTTTGAATTGGGAACAAATGAAGAAGAAAGTTGTTGAAGGGTATTAAAAACCACTGTAGTTGCCATGTCACAAAAGATTGCACCTGCAAAAGTTTTGGTTGGCGGACGGCGGAACCCGATGGTGCATTAATGGAAAATTTTAGTCGATGAATCGTATTTCGACCCTGACACTAATTATTATGATGTATTACCTCCGTCCCAAAATCTAAATCTATTTGGCTTTCTGATTTTTTCTAATAATGTAAATCCATTTAGAAATTCAATGAGACATTTATTATATTTTTCTACTTTTACCTCTAATTTATTTAATATTCATCAATTTTTCATTACTTTGCATTAATTTAGATTTTTCATCAAAATTAATGACGCGTAATCAATTTAACTTGTTTTCTTAATCTGTGTGAAAAAATCCAAACAGACTTATATTTTTTCACGAATGTAGTAGTACTTCTATTTAAAAATATAAACCAAATAAAAACGATTTATGACATTAACCTAGAGATAGTTGACGAAATGTACAAAATAAAACTTTTCTTTTCTGAATTAAAAAAATAAAAAATTGAAGCTTTATATGTGTATGCGTTCATCACAAAATTTTATTAATTAGACAAATTCGCACCATATTTATATCCGTTAAATATTTATCTTTCAAGTTTCACATTATTATTTCGAAAAATAATCTCCTCAATGTCATGATCAATCTAAAATTTATGATGTCCATTGGTTTTATAGTTTTCCCGGTGTAAGTTTGGACCCCATGTGATCAATTTTAAAAAATTTGACTGTTGATTTTTTTCAATTCCATTTTAAATCTAATAATTCTTATTGATTTTGATACTTTGGTCCAGGGGTGAACAAAAATTCTAAAAACCAAACCAACCGGCTGAACCAAATTGAACCAAACCGGAAATGTATAAACCGTGGTTTTTCGGTCGGTTTTCATATAACTTAAACCAAACCGTTGAATACAATTTGGTTCCAATTTAAGAAAATAAAAACTGGACTCTCACTCTATTCCTAAAAATATTCAAGAGGCCCTTCAAAATGATAAATGGAAGGTCGCTTTGTTAAACAGAGATGATGACAAGACTTCGGATAATCATACTTGGGATTTGACACCTCTCCCACAGGGGCAAGAAGACGATCGATTGCGGATGGTTATTCACTATAAAATACAATGCGATGGCACTATTGACAAGTACAAAGCCGATTGGTAGCCGGGGGATTCACTCAAACTTATGGCATTGACTATAAGGAAACTTTTGCACCAAAGTGGCAAAACTCAACACCGTCGGGGTTCGATCTCTCTTAGCTGTCCAACTTGACCGCCTCTTCACCAATTGGACATCAAAAATGCTTTTCTAAATGGGGACCTCACCGAGGAGGTTTATATGAATGTACCTCCCGGTTTTATCAATCCTCATACTCAAGGCAAGGTGTGCAAACCGAGGAAATCTCTATATGGCTCGAAGCAATCACCAAGGGCATGGTTTGGAAAATTAACAACTCGTGGTCAAAGCCGCTGGGATATCACCAATGCAATTCGATCACACTATGTTCATCAAGACGACCAACCGAAGAGGTCTATTATTATTGTCTATGTGGATGATATCATCCTCACCGGAGATGACTCTACGAGATCCAACATTTGAAGACTCTGCTGGCAAAGGTGTTTCAGGTGAAAGACTTGGGTTTTCTCAAATATTTTCTTGGCATGGAAGTAGCAAGAAACAGCAAAGGCATTTCTGTCTCCCAAAGGAAATATGTACTTGGATCTCCGGCGAAGAAAGCGGCATCTTTGGGGTGCAAACCCGCTATATCCCCCGTAGACCCCAGGTCATACCCTACTACATGGTGACACCTGCTCGTCGGAAAGAACAATATCAAAGGCTTGTAGGGAAACTCATCTACCTCTCCCATACAAGACCTGATATTGCATATGGTGTCAGTCTGGTTAGTCAGTTCATGCATTGCCCTACTGAGCAACATTGGGATGCAGTAAATAGAATACGAGGTATTTGAAATCTAATCCCTGGCCAAGGGTTACACTTCACCAAGTCTGCTGATAGATCCATCAAGGTCTACACTGATGCTGATTGGGCTGGATGCCACATAGATAGAAGGTCGACCACAGGCTACTGTTCCTATGTATGGGGCAATCTTGTTACTTGGAGGAGCAAGAAACAACCTACTGTGTCTAGAAGCAGTGCTGAAGCTGAACTCAGGGCACTTGTCTTAGGCATTTGTGAAGCTCTTTGGCTCAAAAGAGTACTTACGAACTTCAAAGAACCCCTTCAAGAACAACTATCACACTCTGCTGTGATAATCACTCAGCACTATGCATGGCAGAGGATCCAGTCCATCATGACAAAACAAAACATGTGGACATTGACAGACACTTCCTAAAGGAAAAGATTGATGCCAAGATTATCCAGCTCCAGTATGTTCCCTCAGCAGACCAAAATGCAGATATTCTCACCAAAGCTATTCCACCTCTCATGTTCAGCAGACTAAGTAGCAAACTTGGCTGCATCAACATATACAGCCCAGTTTGAGGGGGGGTGTGGCAATATTCAGCATGCTGTTAAGTCTGCTGAGGTTCAGCAGGGTACTGAACCTGCTAAACTCATGTGCCTGATTTTCTGTGTACACTTTATTTATTTATAAAGAGACATATTAATTACATATAAACAATTAATATGTCAAACTCTATTCATAGAAATAGCTTTTACTCTAGTTCACTTTATGTCATAGACATTTATTATGTAAGAGACTAAAAAGCATCTAGCCTCGTTTATAGCTTTTACTTTTTCTATGAAAGGTCACTATCTTGTCTAGGACCTTTCAAACTCCTCAATTGTATCTACATATACTCCACATTATCAATGAATAAAAGATAAGTTGAAGTTTACTCTTGTGTTAACACATTCTCAAACTCTCTTCAGATCCTAAACATAGGATACGCGATTCCCGGACGACCAATCATGTATACTCCGCATGCTTCAGTATCATACCCAATCACTACCGCATGATCGCCCCGTGGCTAGGGGAAACCTCAATAGTGTCAAAGCATGACAATCCACACCGTGATGCCATGAAGACTCCGGTCTTAAGGATAATTACACAACCGCCACATAATGTGACACTTATCCGTGTAAGTGGGTCAGTCTAACGTACGCATTCTCTAATACACGTCCACGTATAGTCCAAGTGTCTCTACACTTCGATAGACGAGATCTATCCCTGCCCTTAAAGATAGAAGACATCGATACATGCTAGTCTCGTTTGTACTATCAATGTCCTGTTTAATAGTACATCAGCCTAGAGACATTTAAGTATCAAACTTATTAAAGTGATTAGAGATCTCATCAACCATAATCGCCTATCATGGTTTCTCTATCACAGTTTAATACTAAGGACGTTATCATATAACAATTCATAATTGGTTCTTTAGAAGAACAGATATATGACAACAGAAAAGCCATTTAATATATGCATAAACATAAAGAAATAGTAGAAATGATCCGACCCGGTCGGATCCGGTCCAACCCGATTGGGTTTAGGACACTATTCCAACAAATTTCCCCCTATAAAACTGAATCCTCTGTTGTCTAAAGAACTGAGAGATATCAAGTTTTTGGTCATTTGTGGAACATGACTAACTTCACTTAGTTTACAGAATCTTCCATCCTCTGCCCTCAACTGAACTAAGCCAATCCCAACTACCTTGCAGACCTTGCTGTTTGCCATAGATATATGACCACCATCTATCTGCTGATAACTTGAGAACCACTATCTCTGAGGGCAAATATGAAAGGATGCCCCAGAGTCCAGAATCCACACATTAGTTTGATGTGCTGACTCTCCTGCCACTAGGACCATGTCCTCATCTGAATCATGCTCAACTGCTACAGCTGCTGTGCCAGAACTGTTCTCCTGCTGTTTCTTCCTCTTTGGACAATTGGACTTCCAATGTACCTGCTCCTTACAATAATTACAGACATCTGTGGATTTAGGGCCTTTGGACCTTGTCTTCTTGGAATTTTTCTTCCTAGACTGACCATGCTCTTTTCCACTACTACAACTGACTATCAGTCATGCACTGACTGTCTGCTCCAGCTGCCTTATGTCTCAGCTCCCTAGCATGTAAAGCTGACCTTACATCCTCTAAAGCAACTGTATCCTTCTCAACTATGAAAGACTGCACAAAGTTCTCATAGGAAGGCCGGTAATGAAACCGGAAAATCAAAGCGATCTTCATCCTCAATCTTAACATCAATATTCCTGAGATCATGTAATATTGTGTTCAGCTGATCAAGATGATCTCTCAACTGAGCCCCCTCATGCATCCTCAGGCTAAACAGCCTCTGCTTCAACAGCAACTTGTAGGTCAATGACTTAGTCATATACAGGCTTTCAAGCTTTAACCGTAACTTGGCAACGGTGTCTTCCTCAGAAACTTATGTGATAACATCATCAGACAAGCACAACATGATGGTTGAATATGCTTTCTCCTCCAGACTGGCATAATCTACAATACTGGCATCCCCTCTACCTGATAAAGGAGTCCACAATCCTTGTTGCTTTAACAAGGCCCGCATCTTGATTTGCCACAGACTGAAACGGTTCCTCTTGTAAATTTATCAATCTTCATGTTCATTGCTGACATCCTTCTAATTAAAGAACAAACCTTTGATCACAAAATCCTAGCACCGGTCACCGGTCTTGGTGAAGATCAACTTTGTTCACCTGCAACTCCTGAATCTTGAACCTGACGGTCTGATACCAGTTTGTTATAAACACGGATATGAATATGCAGTTTAAGAAAGAAACAAACACATATAGCAATGCAAACGTAAAGAATGGCAGAATTGATAAAACACAGAAACAAGAAGAACACAGTGATTTAACGTGGTTTCCGGCATTGTGTCGACTACTCCACGGACAGAAAATGAGATATTTTAATATGCACATAATTACAAGGTTTTCACAAGTGTGTGAATAACACTTTTGAATGACACACATTTCATTGATTACAACATAGGTATTTATAGACACAAGTCCCAAACTGACTTTCAGAAGAAACTCAGATGCACTTCATCAAACTGACTTTCATAGAACTGAATATACTTAACTGAACTGACCATCAATCTCAGTCTCAGTTTTCCCAGATTAGTTCCACCAGCTATTTCTCAGTTTAGAGATTGAGTCACCAAAAACTGACACTATCTAAAAAGCTTACAAGTTTTAGGATAGATGATAATCACATATCAGGAAGTCTTCCCCGATGGAGTTGGAGAGCTTGTTGGTTTAAGCGTGTTGGATGTCATGGGTAATACTCTTTCAGATAGCATTCCTCTCTCCATTGGTAAGCTTATAATCTTGAAGCATCTTTAGATTTCGGAAAACTACTTTATAGGGGAAATTTCTTCATCTATTGGTGGCATTCCAGGACTTCTATTTCTAGCTTTAGACCAAAATCAGCTCACCGGTAGCATACCGGTTTCCCTGAGCAATCTCACTGAACTGCAAGCATTATATCTTTCTCAAAATCATCTAAATGGATCACTCCCCAAAGAAGTTTTTAATTTGACCTATCTGTCAGTTGGGCTATTTTTAGACCACAACAAATTTACTAGATCGCTACCCTCAGAAGTTGGTAATTTGAAAAATATGGTTTTGCTAAGCGTTTCCGGAAATGAATTATCTGGTGAAATTCCAAAATCAATTGGTGATTGTCAGATGCTAGAGAACCTTGAAATGGAAGGTATTTTCCTAAATGGAACAATCCCTTCGTCAATAGGACAATTGAAAAGCATTGAAGTCATTGATTTGTCGTGGAATAAATTGTCAAGGGAAATTCCTACTTCTTTGGAAACGTTGAAATTCATTAGCATTCTCGATCTTTCATTCAATATGTTAGAAGGTGAAGTTCCAAGGAATTGAGTCTTTGCAAATTCAAGTGTCTTCTCAATAGTGGGGAATGGAAAGCTCTGTGGAGGAATCAAATCATTGAACTTACATGTCTGCATCCCAAATGATTCAAAAAAACACAAGAAGTTGTCAGTTCACACAATCGTGATCCTAGTGATCAATATCCCCTTAGCCTTGATTTCGTTATTTGGATGAGCATATGTAATTTTCAAAAGAAAAAAATCTAAAGGAGTGTCTTCTTCAAACTCTCCATACGATAAGAAACTCCATAAGATTTCATATGCTGAAATTTTGGCTTCCACGAATGGTTTTTCGTCAGAAAACTTAATAGGTGATGGAAAATATGGATCTATGTACCGTGGAGTTCTCAAACCAGACGAGAAAGTGGTTGCCATCAAAGTGCTAAAGCTCCAGCTAAAAGGATCCCACAAGAGCTTTTTGGCAGAATGTGAAGCATTGAGAAACATTCGCCATAGAAACCTTGCCAAAATCATTACTTCTTGTTCTAGCATTGACTTCAAAGGCTTGTTGTAAAATTTGATCTTCCGGTGACGCCACGAACACGTAATCGTCTTCAAACCGATTCACGAACAAGTAACAATCTTGATAGTATACACTCGAACAGGTAACGGTCTTCGTAATCGAGCATCGATCATATAGCAATCTTCGTTGTGGACCTTTAATAATAACTAATCAACCAAATACTATGAGTCGTGTCGAAATAACACCGTCCTAAAGGACTTATTTCGGGTGAATCAAAATGTCCCACTAGGATAAAACAGAGTCTTCCTCTAATAGAGGGCATCAGAATCAGTAATATTATTTTGACATGTTCATGCCCAGCAAAGTATAATCAAAACAAGAGAAGTTGATAGATAAGATAATATTTTTTCCTCTCTTTTTTCATGGAATCGTTCCTCTCTCCTGTCAAAACCTCTTTCTATATATAACACTAGCTGTAAAAGATAGAAGAAGATAAGTCCACGTTCTAGTTGTTTTGCCATCACCAAAACGTCCGCCGACTTCATAGGAGTCAAAGATAATGAAGTGTAATTTGCTTAGTAAGTGGAACAAACACTGCAAACTCTTTTAACAACAATAGATAAATTAAGACATTTTCTAAATCAATAATAAATCATCTAATGTTATAGTTTAAAAATAAAAAATAATGATATAAGTTGATGTATTTTAACTTATCTCAAATATGTAATATAAAATAAATCTTTTGAAATATTTCATCATATAAAAAATACCAACAATCCCCCACATATTTCAAAAGATTATTGTAAAACAAATATACTTTGCTGGGAATTTCACATGGTGGCATAAACGCATCAACCTGGTGCTTTTTGAGCTATGAACCAGATTTAGAAAGATAAAACTTTATCTCACAGAGTTGTAGGTGAAGCAAGCTTCTATGAACCATTCAACCCTTTTGTAAGACAGAGGTTTTACAATCACATTTATACCTTTTCATATTACTGATCAACGCGTTTTTGCGCCTTAGGCCATGCACGTGCCTAGTTATTCATGAATGCTCTAGAGACCTAGCCAAAATCATCTCATAGGAGCGGCCTCACTCCACACTCATATAGGTGAATTCATCAAGTGTATCCTTCCTTCAATACACCACCCTTAAGGGTTATGAATTCATTAAGAGCTTTTACTCATCCCTCAAATTTAAATGCATATATGAACACTATGCCCACACCGTAGGAGAGACATACTTTACTTTAGTGCTCTCAGGTCTAATGGATGATTTCGTTATTACCCGTATGAACCTAATTCATGGGATCTCCAATCACATAGGTCGGGTTTCCATCTCCATCGACATACAATTGGCATTGTGGTCTCATCCCCTCGATGTTTAGAAGATACACATTTAGTCGACTTTATACATTAAATGAAGATTTTCATTCTTCATTGTGGCCACTTTAATCATTCAATATTAGTATCACTCAGGTCTAGAGTTAAAACTCTGACATCAACCGTACAACCCCCACAGTTGGACGACATATATAAAACTCGTGGATTTTGTCTCAATTGAATCTGTGATTCATCATCGCTGTACATTTCTTGCACAGTGGAAATCCACTACCTACTATAGGATTATAGTGTATTAATAAATTACAACATCATATGCAATATATTCACCATATCATAATTTAATTTTGACATATTACATTGCCATAATTCACATGTCAATTTCTTCTATGAAATTCTAATACGAAAATGACAAGAAAATAAATTCTTTTCACCGCATAGATTATTAAAAACACATGAAGATACTGACAAGTATTTCTACATATCTTAAAGAGTTATATTTACACATTTAGCTTCTTCAAAGGAAAAGTAGAACCACTTGTGTAAAACACCTTATTAGGTTTTGTAGGCATACATAAAAAATATACGCATACAACCCTTGCCAAAAACATAAGCAGCAATTTAATGAGACGAAGCAACTCCAACCGGCGAAATTGTTATTTCTACATTTTGCATAAATATCAATGTCATTTAATTTTATATTTGAAGAATTATCTCTTTAAAAATCTATTAATCATTTCACAGTTAGCACCTTGCAACAATGCTATGATCTAACACATATGCATAACACAACGTTGTCTCAGCAGATAATAGTAAAGAGACGAAACTTTCGTCAGAAATACACTATTTGAAACAAAGAGTGCATCAACATTTCTGTGTAAGAACCAAAATGAATATGAATTCATTCAAGCAGACAAAAGAAATGATTTTCAATTTGCAGCTTCTCAAATGATAAAGATAACACACTAGACATGCCAAGTACAGTACAGTAAATGATTCCCAACGTGAACTCATCAATAAAATTCTAACTAGATGTCATTTACTAAGCCATATACAAGTGTATTATCTTAATCAACAAAAATTAACGAGGCTGGTCTGACACATAAAATTAATATAAAATCCATAATTACAATACCCTTCACCCACAATAATAATAATAATAATACTTTGTAGCCCACATGATTGACAATCTCATTTTCATCCCCTATTAAATTATAGAAGGAAATAGCATCTCGTTTGGCATAAAATTGCCAAGTAGCCACATTGTCTATCATATAATTCTGCGTAATGCTACAATGTATACACGAGAAATAATAGCTACAAAAATATCATCTTCTTCCACCAAATTATATTTTTGGTATCGAAGGATTATCATTTCTCAGTAGTGCACCAATGTGTATTACTACAATTGTAACATAAATTTCCATTTATTAATATTGGGGTTAACATAAGGTTTCTTGTAATCACAAGACTTAAGAACATACCTCATTGTAGACATCCTTTTGTATCTGTTTCTGATGCCGAGAGAGAGCTCCCTAGTCTTGTTGTTCTTAACATCTCTTCTTAAGGGAGTTTTAAAGCTAAACCCATCGCTTGAGCTCACAAGCTTATCACCATAGCTTTTGTTGCCTTAGCAACTCACGTATCAAATTTGGTCAATTTATTTCAGCAACAACTGAAAAGCTTCTTGTCCTATATATTGCAAGCCAATGATTTCTCCCTTTGTTGTTCCCTGCGTAGCATTTGCCATTTCTCCTTCACTCCACAAGAGAGAAATGAGCACATACATAAATGGACAGTATATCAGACGGGAGTTTTACAATTCATTCACTTTTATACTTAGCGTGCTATAAAACGAGAAGAATGCACTAAATAACTTTTGAAGAAAAATTGAGGATGAAAACTTATCTGTCAAAAATATATATGGCTATCACTTGAAGATGTAAGTCCTTTAGATTGTTGTAAAATTTGATCTTCCGGTGACGCCACGAACACGTAACTGTCTTCAAACCGATTCACGAACAAGTAACAATCTTGATAGTATACACTCGAACAGGTAACGGTCTTCGTAATCGAGCATCGATCATATAGCAATCTTCGTTGTGGACCTTTAATAATAACTAATCAACCAAATACTATGAGTCGTGTCGAAATAACACCGTCCTAAAGGACTTATTTCGGGTGAATCAAAATGTCCCACTAGGATAAAAAGTAGTCTCTTCCTCTAATAGAGGGCATCAGAATCAGTAATATTATTTTGACATGTTCATGCCCAGCAAAGTATAATCAAAACAAGAGAAGTTGATAGATAAGATAATATTTTTTCCTCTCTTTTTTCATGGAATCGTTCCTCTCTCCTGTCAAAACCTCTTTCTATATATAACACTAGCTGTAAAAGATAGAAGAAGATAAGTCCACGTTCTAGTTGTTTTGCCATCACCAAAACGTCCGCCGACTTCATAGGAGTCAAAGATAATGAAGTGTAATTTGCTTAGTAAGTGGAACAAATACTGCAAACTCTTTTAACAACAATAGATAAATTAAGACATTTTCTAAATCAATAATAAATCATCTAATGTTATAGTTTAAAAATAAAAAATAATGATATAAGTTGATGTATTTTAACTTATCTCAAATATGTAATATAAAATAAATCTTTTGAAATATTTCATCATATAAAAAATACCAACAGATTTTACTCTCCATAACTATGTTAAGACCTCTCTTCACCATCGTATGGCTGAAATCATCGATCCACAACTTTTGACAGTAGAGGAAAACAAAGAAAACATGAGCAAATACACTTCAACATGGATTGAGTCTTGTTGCTTATCGATTTTTCGTGTAGGACTATCATGTTCTTCTAAAATGCAAAACGAGAGGATGGCTATTAATGATGCACTTACTGAACTACAACATGTTAGGAATGAATTGCAGGAACTGCTGCATGCCGAATTTCTTTGTTTCAACAATAAAATTGCATAAATTTCCAATCTTATTATATTATGAGAAAATAAGGTTGTTTTATTCGGCTTTTCTTATTTGGTTTTCTGCATTTCATCTGTAGTAATTGTTCTTCTACATGTCAATAAAAATCATCTGGAGTCCTATTCGGTTTGTTTAATTTTATACCACCTCCCTAACATACTATACCTCATGCCTACCAAATATCAATCTTACCTGCTTGAAAATCTCACACTTTCAATAGTTTAAATATCAAAAATCATTTATTCCACAATTCGAAAAACAAGCCTTAAAGTAGAGTACAATATTCAAACATCAAAATTCAGCGATGTTTACACGATCATAGTAGCGACCCGAAGGACCACCTTGAGGAAGAAGAGCCAACATGACAGGTCCTTCAGCACCTTCATTCACCGTATCCGTTCCCGTGTTCCAATTGATGTCTGTTTTCACAAAGCCAGGATGAACACAGTTTATGCACATTTGAGGATACTTCTTTGCCAAAACTCTTGTATAAGCATTAATGGCAGCTTTGGATATGCTATACGCCGGTAACATATTTGGCCATCCATTGGCTTCAAGAGATTCATGCTTTAGATCATACAAAAACCTCTGCAAAACTCCATCAATTTTCTCTTCAGTTAGAGTTTCGATGTCTCCAAGTTCTTTTCTTATTTCCTCACCCGGAATCCGCTGCACGAGTTTCAAATTTTCATTAGTCCGTATTAATTACTTTAATCCGGGATAGTAAATAGATAGGGCGTCTTTAGTAGCAGTTGGCACTAATTTCTTACCCTTAATTCACTTCTTAAAGAAGACACATTTACAATCCTTGCACCCAGTGGCGGAACCAGAAAAAAATTTCCCGGTGGTCTTGATATTTAAACTGCAAAGCTAAAAAAAATCCGGGAAAAAAATATGGGGTGGTCTGTGGTTTTTGTTGTACCTCCCTTGATTACCGTGGTATGGTACGGCTCATCACAATGGTTGTGCATACTACCAGTGGCGGAACCAGAAAAAAAAATTTGGGGTGGTCTTGATATTTAAACTGTAAAGCTAAAAAAAATCCGGGAAAGAAATATAGGGTGGTCTTGGTATATAGACTATAAAGCTAAAAAAATCTTCCGATGGGGTAGTCTTGGTATATAGACTATAAAGCTTAAAAAAAAATCCGAAAAAAATTATGTTGGTAGTGGGATTTGAACATAGAACCTAGAATTATGGAGACTGAAAAGAGTTTCTAATTAAACCACTAGGATATAATGTCTTTTGTTCAAGAAAAAGACACATAACATACTAACATTACTACAATTACACTCTTTTGGGACGACAAAATGTCGTCCCTAATAATCAAAAGTCGTCCCGTTTTTACGTTTAGGGACGACATGTCGTCCCTAATGTGTCGTCTCTAAAGGTTCGTCTCAAAAAATAGGAGGATTTTTTTTTGGGACGACATGTCGCCCCTAAAGATCCATCGCTGACGTGGCAAATTTTTTATTCAACGCCGACGTGGCGTGCATTTTTTGGGACGACATGTCGTCCCTAATGTAAAATTCCGAAATTAATTTATATTATTTCACAAAAACAAATTAAATAATTTAATTTTTATTAGGGACGACATTGTCGTCCCTAAAAACTTTACAATAAATTTAATTTAATTTCCGAAAATGAACTATTAAAAAAAAATTATTAAATTAGGGACGACAAATGTCGTCCCTAATGATCGGCTATAATTTTCTGGGAAATTAGGGACGACAAATGTCGTCCCTGTTTTTTTATTTTTTTATTTTAGGCAGCATTTGTTTTTGCAAGCCCTCGCATGCCGAAAAATCGAAACGCAACATTAACATGAATCAAAAATCATCCAAATGAACCAAAAATCATCCAAATGAACCAAAACTACTAGCTAGGGGATGAATAAACATAATAATAATATGAAAATCGTAAATTCCATCGTAACGTACGGTTAACCAACAAAATATTTAAAACAAAGTTATAAGTTATGTTTGTGATCCATCGTGTGTACCATCGCCCTGATCCTCATCACCATCCTCATCACCATCATCATCATCATCATCATCATCTATGCCAAACGTTGTATTATTTGTTTTGTTGTAGTGGGCGAAGAAGAAGTCTAGCATAGTCTTTTGTTTCATTTTGGCTTTTTTCAACTTTGCCAACTCCTTCTTCAATCCATCTACTTCAGCATCACGGTATGATGAAGTGGCACAGCTGGATGAGGATGGTATGGACGATCCTGATGCTCGTGAAATGGCCATCCGAGGCCCGCGTCCAATATAGTAGTCGCGCCTGTCTCCCAACACACTACTAAAAATCAAATCTTCTTCTTCTTGAGTCAGCTTTCTTCGGGGTCCTGGAGCGATGATGGAGCGATAATACTCCAACATTCTCTACATTTATACCACAAATAATAAAAGTATGTCAAAAGCTATATGTATATATATATATATATATAGAAAATAATATCACTTATATGTATAGCTTGTGTATGTATGTATATATATATAGAAAAAAATATCGATCACTTACATGGTCATCTTCGGCTTGAGCATCAACCCATGTCCCATCCGCATGTCGACGCACTTCCGCCCATAGATCTATGGGATCACGCTCAATGACATTCTCGCCGATAACCGTATCATTCTTTCAAATAAGAATACATATTATTAGTTATTAAAATTAAAATATAAAAAATATAAAGATATAAATGTTATTAGTTATCAAAGTCTTTTTTTGTTTTCGTGTGTTTACGTTACTTACATCTTGTATGCCTTGATAACGGCGTTGGTCGATAGTCTTTCGCCCGTGTGTGCCTTTCTTGTTTCCACGAGCATTTTGGGTATTCACTTCTGATTTCTCCTGTTTAAAAGGAAGAACAAAAGTCATATACACAAGATAGATAATTTATATAGACCTATCGATTATTGATTTACCTGAAACTCAGGTGAATAGAAATAATCTAAATACTTGTCCCAATCCTCATCCAATAGGACATCTCGATGTCGTGGGCAAGGCACTTCCTTGTTCCCATGATCTCGTTCCCATTCTTTTACATGCGTGCTTAACCTTCCTTTCCAACTTTTGTACAAAACGCCGGCATTCTCAAGCACGGCGTGCCGATGTTCGGGTTCAATATTATCAAAATGTGCACGAAAAACAATATATATATATATATATATATATATATATATATATATATATATATATATATATATATATATATATATATATATATATATATATATACTCCCCCACCTGCAGGCCGAGCAACCGTTCATCTGGGCTATCCACCTAAAAACGCAAAAATAATGAATAGTATTTCTCAACTTCTTTACTACTTAGTTTTGTTGGGGACTTGGGGACATTTATAGTCCCTCACAATTTGAGGAAATTAATCTGGGCCTTACACGTGGCAAAACCAAATAATATTACCGGTTTTGCCCGCCACGTGTCATGAGGCGAAGGGGGTAGGCCGTAGGCGTGACGTAGCCGCTCATGACCCTTCTTCTTCCTCTTCTTCACTGTTAATCCCCAAATTTAATTCAAATATTTAATTTTTTCAAACAAAAAAAACTTTTGATATGTTGTTCAGTGAAGAATTCTAAGAATGTTTGTAGTTGAAAGTTAAGGCTAATTCGTTGTAAATTAATTTATAAAAATTATTTACCATTTTCCTCTCTGTGTATTTTCCTTAACTATTCACCGTTGACCAAGTCAACATTTTGATTCCGACCTCCGATCGAAGATCCGTCCGGTTCATTCGTTCCAAATGGGGGGTAATTGCAAGACCTTAGTCGCTTGCACTAACGTCGCTTGGTCTTGCGTGCTTGGGGACTTGAAATCACCATGATCCAACGGTTGGTCTGAGAGAAAATCCAATTTCAATTTTCATGAACAGTGTGTTGTCAACAGTCAAATTTACAGTCAAATGTCTCTCTCAACAATGACTCGTTCCATCACTTTTGTACTACAGTTTAAGGTAATAATGATTAGGGAATTGATGAATATTTTTCTTACTCCATTTTCTGAGAAAAGCACTTTATTTGTCCTTTTTCAATTTCCTCATCATTATTTTCTTCACATGATATGCACTATTCATCATCTTCTCCCCCAGCAATGAATTTTCTCCCCCACCTGCTATGATCTGGGTATATGATTAACTTAAAAAGCGGGGGGCTTTTATTATACAATCTATAACTGCAGCCGCCGGCTCAGTGTTGGAGTACTGTCAATCACATATATACCCGGATAATCATTTTCAGGGATAATTGTGTTAAATCAATTATTGATTAAGGATTATATGACAGATCCACTAGAACACTTTGACCATTGTTCATCTCTCTCACCTGTAATGATTAAGGTCTAACTTAACATTAATGGACATGGGTTAATGACTAACTTAACATTAATGCCCCCCGACGGCTCAGTGTTGGAGTACTGTCAATCACATATATACCCAGATAATCATTTTCAGGGATAATTGTGTTAAATCAATTATTGATTAAGGATTATATGACAGATCCACTAGAACACTTTGACCATTGTTCATCTCTCTCACCTGTAATGATTAAGGTCTAACTTAACATTAATGGACATGGGTTAATGACTAACTTAACATTAATGGTCATGGGTTAATGACTAAATTAACATTAAGGGATATGGGTTAATGACTAACTTAACATTTAGGTTTCAGGGGGAGTGTACACGGCATAGTTCATCATCTCCCCCACCGCAAAGCCGAGCGCCCGTTCATCCGGGCTACCCACTCAAAACGCAAAAATAATGAATAGTATTTCTCAACTTCTTTACTACTTAGTTTTGTTGGGGACTTGGGGACATTTATAGTCCCTCACAATTTGAGAAAATTAATCTGGGCCTTACACGTGGCAAAACCAAATAATATTACGGGTTTTGCCCGCCACGTGTCATGAGGCGAAGGGGGGGTAGGCCGTAGGCGTGACGTAGCCGCTCATGACCTTTCTTTTTCATCTGCTTCTGTGTATTTACATAAATGTAATTCAAATAATTATTTTTTTCAAAAAAAAAAACTTTTGATATGTTGTTCAGTGAAGAATTCTAAGAATGTTTGTAGTTGAAAGTTAAGTCTAATTCGTTGTAAATTAATTTATAAAAATTATTTACCATTTTCCTCTCTGTGTATTTTCCTTAACTATTCACCATTGACCAAGTCAACATTTCGATTCCGACCTCCGATCGAAGATCCGTCCGGTTCATTCGTTCCAAATGGGGGGTAATTGCAAGACCTTAGTCGCTTGCACTAACGTCGCTTGGTCTTGCGTGCAGAGGCACTTGAAATCACCATGATCCAACGGTTGGTCTGAGAGAAAATCCAATTTCAATTTTCATGAACAATGTGTTGTCAACAGTCAAATTTACAGTCAAATGTCTCTCTCAACAATGACTCGTTCCATCACTATTGTACTACAGTAAAAGGTAATAATGATGAGGAAATTGATGAAGGACAAATAAAGTGCTTTTCTCAGAAAATGGAGTAAGAAAAACATCCCCCACCTGCAGGCCGAGCAGCCGTTCATCTTGGCTACTCAATTAAGGAATCTGGAATATGCTGCAAATTCAAAATGGCCAGAAATTCAACCAGAATTCCAGCCCAGATGGACAACATTTGTAAACATCCTCGGAACTGAAAGACTGGGTGGATCAAAATTTATTTATGGTAAATTATTACAATTTGCAATTGATATTGGGTAATCATATAGACAAGGATGATCTTATGTGGGCACATGAACAAACATTAATGGACGTTAATGAACGTTACTATGATATCAGGGATGTGCTACACACTAACCGTTCTTCACCTCCACCTGCAGGACCAGATGAACAAACCGGACCGCCCACTATCGATGATAATTGAAGGCCCAACCAGAACAGGGAAGACAGCTTGGGCTAGAAGTTTGGGCCGTCATAATTATTTTTGTGGTGGTATAGATTTTTCTTCTTATGATGTAAACGCCCTATATAATATTGTAGACGATATACCCTTCAATTTTTTTTCTTACAAAAAAGAATTGTTAGGTGCTCAAAAAGACTTTACTGTAAACGACAAGTATTGTAAGAAAAAAAGAGTACCAGGGGGAATACCATGTATTGTATTATGTAACCCGGACACCAAAGTTACGAGAATAGCAATAGATAGAGATAATAGCAGGTTCTATGAATGGGCACAAGGAAATGTAATACATTTGGAAATACAAGAACCTTTTTATTAAATACAAAAGAATTTTTATTAGACCAAATCAAAAGATTAACTATAAAAATACATTCGACGGTTTCTTGTCATTATCTTTAAATGTACCTTTCACGGAACTAGCGAAGATATAAATACAAAGCATTCTCATGAATGTTATCAATAGTGCCGGTGGTTGCACCACCATATTTAACACATATTTTTTTGTTGCAATATTCTTTTACAACTTGCTCTTTCGACCACTGAATTAGCTCTTTCCTTTGTTAGCCAAAAAACACCCCTTCTTAAAACCCTGAATCTATCAGTCATCTCCTCTTTAATCATAGCAGTAGATGGTTCATCAGCATGAATGTCGAAAACATCCTGCATCTTCAAATTTTCTGATGATGTAGCTTTAGGTTTTTTATCAACAAGTAAAAACCATATAACATGAAGACACGTTAATGGCTCACACACTGAAGATGAACCTTCCCCTTAATATTAATTCCATACAAATTAATATATGATGACCAAGCCTCGATCGAACTAGTCCCTTGACTTATATTATTCAAGAGCTTACATTCACCTATGTTTTCAATTGTAAGTTTGTCGTGAATTGTTAACAATCTCCTCTCAGAAAGTCTTTTCTGTCTAAAAAAACTTACATTTTTCTGGTTAAGAGCGATGTGCGTAGATTTTTGGATTTCGTCACAATTGGCACACTTAAGGGCTGTTTTTGGATTTCGTCACAATTGGCAGAGAGACAGGGGAGAAAATTGTATGCCAAGGCCCTTTGTTCATGGATCGAGGGAATCCGTTTCGTTAATGCAAAGGTTGGCTAAATTTCGTCGTTAACCGCAGTTTAACAGCGAAGTGTAAGTATTTTATTAAGAAGCGAGAAAGCGAGAGGTAGATGTTCAAAGTTTGAGTTATGTCAACATCAAACAGAAAATGAGGGAGTATCTAGCAAGCACCAGGAGGAATGCGTATGCAAGTTTAAAGAGGAATCTGTTTGGAACAGCTCCTAGATATTCTTATAGACCTCCATCTAGGAGGCCATCTGTTTTTTATAATAAAAAAAAACCTTTTTTTAGACAGAAAAGACTTTCTGAGAGGAGATTGTTAACAATTCACGACAAACTTACAATTGAAAACACAGGTGAATGTAAGCTCTTGAATAATATAAGTCAAGGGACTAGTTCTGATCAGAGGCTTGGTCATGATATTAATTTGTATGGAATTAATATTAAGGGGAAGGTTCATCTTCAGGTGTGTGAGCCATTAACAGGTCTTCATGTTATATGGTTTTTACTTGTTGATAAAAAACCTAAAGCTACATCATCAGAAAATTTGAAGATGCAGGATGTTTTCGACATTTATGCTGATGAACCATCTACTGCTATGATTAAAGAGGAGATGACTGATAGATTCAGGGTTTTAAGAAGGGGTGTTTTTTGGCTAACAAAGGAAGGAGCTAATTCAGGTGGTCAGAAAGAGCAAGTTGTAAAAGAATATTGCAACAAAAAAATATGTGTTAAATATGGTGGTGCAACCACTGGCACTATTGATAACATTCATGAGAATGCTTTGTATTTATGTGCTGCTAGTTCTGTGAAAGGTACATTAGCAGTAATGACAGTGTCTGTCAGAATGTATTTTTATAGTTAATCTTTTGATTTGGTCTAATAAAAATTCTTTTGTATTTAATAAAAAGGTTCTTGTATTTCCAAATGTATTACATTTCCTTGTGCCCATTCATAGAACCTGCTATTATCTCTATCTATTGCTATTCTGTAACTTTGGTCTGGGTTACATAATACAATACATGGTATTCCCCCTGGTACTCTTTTTTTCTTACAATACTTGTCGTTTACAATAAAGTCTTTTTGAGCACCTAACAATTCTTTTTTGTAAGAAAAAAAAATTGAAGGGTATATCGTCTACAATATTATATAGGGCGTTTACATCATAAGAAGAAAAATCTATACCACCACAAAAATAATTATGACGGCCCAAACTTCTAGCCCAAGCTGTCTTCCCTGTTCTGGTTGGGCCTTCAATTATCATCGATAGTGGGCGGTCCGGTTTGTTCATCTCGGTCCCGCAGTGGAGGTGAAGAACGGTTAGTGTGTAGCACATCCCTGATATCATAGTAACGTTCATTAACGTCCATTAATGTTTGTTCATGTGCCCACATAAGATCATCCTTGTCTATATGATTACCCAATATCAATTGCAAATTGTAATAATTTACCATAAATAAATTTTGATCCACCCGCCTTTTCGGTTCCCGAGGGATGTTTACAAATGTTGTCCATCCGGGCTGGAATTTCGGTTGAATTTCGGCCATTTTGAATTTGCAAGATATTCCGCATTCCTTAATTGAGTAGCCCGGATGAACGGCTGCTCGGCCTCGCACTCGGAGGTATCAAAACCAAAAAAAAAAATAAATAAATAAATAAATAAATAAATATATATATATATATATATATATATATATATATATATATATATATATATATATATATATATATATATATATATATATATATATATATATATACTTGAAAGTGTTAATTATAAAAATACGCACCCTCATCTCCTCGAAGAGTAAATTCTTCGATTGTTCATCAACATCCCGCCAAGTTGGAAAATAAGGTCTAATATGGCATCTTATTGCCTTTCCTAAAGCGGATGATAGTTTTCCGTGGTATTTTCCAACATCATTCCGCATTTTAGGAAATCGTGGATGCCATACTATTGGGAGTTTGTTTACTCCCCGTTTCTTTTTTTCTTTCTCAAGGGAAAGCCCCTTGCGTTGCCGCGTTGCCCTCTCTTCTTACGGCTTTCCAAGGCCTCCAATTCAGCATCATCAACGATGAATTGGTCAAGATACTCATCTGCAATAAAATGTGAATAGAATGAAAAAATGTACAACGGTAATTATAAAATTTGAATCGAATGAAAAAAAAAGATTATTACATACCATTCTCACAATCAGCTGGTATCCTATCCGGATTTTGATGTGGTGGACGCGAACCACCGGCAGACCCAGCACAAGCCATGTAAATAACTTTTGAATAAAACAATCGGGGTTAGGCCTAGTGTTTACATATCCAAATATAACAAACAGTGTTTCATTGTGAATAAAAAATACAATAGACAACATTCATTAAAAAAATGAATAGTTTGATAGGTTTACATATCCAAATCTTAAACTAACAAGCAGTGTTTCGTTGCAAATAAGAAATACAAGAGACAACATTCATTAAAAAATGACTAGTTTTGATAGGTTTACATATCCAAATCTTAAACTAAACAAGCAGTGTTTCATTACAAATAAGATATTTAAGAGACAACATTCATCACAAAAATGACTCGTTTGATAGGTTTACATAGCTTCAAATCATTCACCATCATTTGGTGCGTTCGGGTCGTATGTCACATCATCATCGATGTCGTTATCAACATCTTCATCATCTGACAAAGCATATTTGTCAGCATCGATGTCGTTATCAACATCATCATCGTAATTGTCATCATGTTCATGCGATTCTATCTCATTTGCACTCATGTATAAGGCTTCATCCACTCGTGGAAGTTGAACAAAAAGTTGGAAATTTCCGTGCGTTGTTTCGTCAATTACCAAATCATCAACAACATTGGTGTCAATAGTTGGAGCCTCTACGATATGACGGTGTTGGAAATGCTCAACAACTTTCCAACCAGATCCATTATACAAATCATCTATGTAGAAGACTTTTTCGGCTTGTGAAGCAAGAATGAATGGCTCATCTTCGTAAAATGTGTTTTTAGTGTTTATACTTGTTCTATTCTTATACACTCTGACACCCCTCTTATTCGGGCTAGTGTCAAACCATGTACATTTGAAAAGAACAACATTGTTCTCCCGTGGATAACCTACTACATAAATGTCTTTTAAAACCCCATACCACATAGTGTCTTCTGGCCCTTTGACAGCAATCCCACTATTTTGAGTTATACGTGATTGTCACGGATTTTATTAATACAAAGTAAACAAGTAATAAAACCGGTTAACCTCAAGTGCAAGGATCGTAGTACAGAGGCTAATGCCGGGTCGATCTTACGGGGAACTAGACAGTTGTAAATCCTAGTTGTTGTTTTAACTAACTATGTCATGAACTACACTAAACAATGAATTAATCTAAACAAAGATTGCAGAAAATAAACTAGACAGAGGAGATTATCCAAGGCTAGGAAAGATACGGGCAACGAACTTATTAACTAAACTAACTAATTGCAAAAAAGTAATTAACGAAGCGAAACAAGACTCAAGTTGCAAGGATTTAAAATCAAATTGTAAAAGGCAAACGAGGATTGATCCACCTATCAACATGTATTGATCTCCTATCTCGATTATATGTGGTATTTATCTAGGTTGTGATTCACCTTACCTAAACATGAACCCTAATTCCTTAATTGATTCGTCTATTAACCTAGTATCTTCCAATGCTAGATTAATGCGGTTTAAGATCAAAGGTGTCAACTTTTACGTTTAAATCTAGTGATTAGACTTATTAACTTCCGTTATTATAAATCTAAGGACTATTCTTATCTATGGTGATCTAAAGGTTAATCATGACTTCCATCAATCATAAACATAATCATACATGCAAATCTTCCGATGTAAACGCAATTAAACGAGATAAAACATAAATAAGAAACAACCTTAAATAAATAACTCACGGTATAATCGAAATACGAAATCAATCCAAGTTGATGGCTTCACAATTCTCGTTCGATTGAAGCCTTAGCTCCTGAGCATCCTCAGCAACACAAGTTTTTGCAAAAAAAGAACATAAAAACTTCTCTAAACTAATCTAATTTAAAATTGCAGAAAAGTGAAAGGAAAAGAAGTAAAACCGCAGCCTTAGCCGCCCCTAGGGTTTAGGGTTTGTATAACGTCGAATTGTTGTTTTTGTGTGCGAAAATAGGCAGGTATTTATAGAGATTAAAGTCGGTTCTGGCTAAGTCGGCGGACGGACGAGCGTTCAATATGGTGGACGCTCGTTCACTTTTCTTGAACTCTCTTCAGACGCTCGTTCGGCCTCAGTTCAAACTCTCTGAATCACTCTTGGCACCTTGGACGCTCGTTCGGGATTTCAGACGCCCGTTTGGTCTGGACGGAGTATGGACGCTCGTTCAGGATGACTTGAAGGTGATTTCTTCATATTTATCTCTTTTTCTTCACTCCATTTGATCATTATCTCTTCCTTCAATCACTTAGCTCGAATTTTAATCTCTTTCAATCATCTTTTGAGCCTTATAATAAACATACCTATAACACATGGAAAACATCGCAAACTGTAATAATATTCAAATAATCATATTTTAACCATGAAATCACATAAATATATCGATATTGCGATTAAGCCGTTAAAAATATCGTTTGCTCAATATTTCAATATAAGACCTATTTATTATGCAAATTGTACAATTAAGAGGGAAAATACCATAAAATACATTCTTGAAAACCATAGAATTTCACCCTTAACAACTCCCCCACACTTAGCTTTTGCTCATCCCGAGCAAAACAAAACAAAACCAAGGTTCGAGAAAATATAGACATCTCAACAAATATAACATACATTCAATAACTTAGAGGTTCAACCCGGGTGTGTGCGTGCAAAGCCATAGTAAAGTTCCACTAGATCCACACTTGAAATTGATTCAAGCAAACTAGCTAATACCCCCTCTAGACTAGCAAGGACTGACACTCATAAGATGCACCCTACAAACGTGACATATCTCGAAAAGAATGATCGAATATATCTAGAGCCTTTCTGAAACACTCAGAGGATAATCCCTACAGCATATCTATCAGTTTATACTGGGGATAAGATAGACGATAACTTAGTCTTATATTCATTTCATAACAATTCTTAGTTGATTTAACTTATTCACTTTTAAACACACATTAGAATGAGCTATTTCCCTCATAGCAGAATAGGACATTTCGAGATAATCCCCTACCTTACTCCAATCATAAGGCAGCTTCTCCTAACTGTCGTGAGCTTTTAGTCATCATGGTGGTATAGGATATACGTGGCATACCCTACCGCACTCAAATCATCGACTAGCTTTCGACACACACAACTAATTCAATCAATTCAACTTTTCATTTGTCAATAAGTCACGTGTTACTTATCACATTCAAACTTCTAGATATTCACAGTATAACATACTCGGAACTGAATACAAACTATCATAATTCGCGAGATATAAACGTGGCACTGAGCACATGACTTATAAGAAAATCAAAAATCACTAATCCAAAATGGGGTATAACTTTATAAGTTAGCTCGTCATTCACTATGGCTCGTGAAAAATAGTGTTGGGTGAAACATCTAACTTATCAAGTACATGAAATATCGCATAGATGACTATAAAAACAACGAACTTCAAATTGAATTGCCTACTCGGGACCAAACAAAGACAAAAGTGTCGGAAAACTTTGAAAAATTACGCTCATTTTGCATAATAAAAACATTCTAACGTATTAAACAAACTTATATGCATAGGTACAAATCGAACAAATCGAACTATCCCCTCCCCCACACTTAAAAATTCAACATGTCCTCATGTTGTGCAGAAGATAAAAAAGGATAAGAACTTAGCTGAATTTGCGTAGAAAACCGAGCCGTTGGTCAGGCTGGAGCATGAAAAGGCCAACGCTCGCAAAAAGCGTGGACAAACGTCCCAAAAGTAACTCAATCGGATCTCGACAAAAACTACCGCTGCAAAACTCGAGAAACAGAAAACTCGGGGGAAAACGGGGTATAATATGGCAGTAGAGATATAAATCAAAACGGAAAAAAGAAGAAGAAAAGATCATCGATAAATATGTCAACACAAGTCAAAGAACGAGAAACTAGAAAGTACAAGAATCATGAAAAGTAACCAAAAGTAAAGTAGCAAAATGTATAGGTACAGCCAAATCGAATTAAATGTATCAAAAAAAAAGTGCAACAACAACCAGAAAGATAGATATAAAAATAATAACTCAAGACAGCCCCGGAGTCGTCTCAGTCGTGAAATCGCCTCCTGAACAAGGTGGAACTATGATAACGTACGTGATGGTCTTAACCTGAGTGCTAATGTCAAAATCTACATGAAGAACTATAGTGCCTCCCGGTCCACCATCTACTGTGATCAGCGGGATCCGACTAATGAGTGGGAACTCCTCAGGGCGAACTCCGTAAAAATCCGAATCTAGAAAGCAACTACTGACAGATAGAAACATAAAAGCTTAGTAAAACTAACTAAAATAACTAAAACAACATACGAAAGCAAAAAGAACTAAGGAAAACTAAAACAATATTGGATATCTAGGATGCCCCCTAGTGGCGCTTTTGGTTTACGTCGTTAGCTCGACACCAATTAAGCTCAGCCTGGGTCAGGCCATTTCACTTTTCTGCCAGCCATTACTTCGTGTAAGCTCTCATCGAGTGTGTGGCCGCGTAAACGAATCTTACGCATGGGATTAATGCTCTGACAGTTTTCCATACACGTTTAACCTTTCCCATGGTTGACTTCTTCCTCTGTAAATTCCTCTGATGACGTTTAAGCTTTTGCTCCCTTTCATATTCCTCCATATCCCAAGTGCCCGCTAGAACTTCTTCACATCTACGACTACCGTCATCCTCGGAGAACAAGTCGGGTGACAACTCGTCTAATTCATCGACTTGTGTAACACCACATCCGAGAATATCGAGGAATTTAACAATCAAAGGCTTATCCTTAGGTTCACCGATATAGTGCTTGCACCTCTGACCATTGACCCGAAACGGTTTACCGCTATAACCTTGAAGTTCTAGAACGCCTCCAGGAATGATTTGGAGAATTTCGAAGGGACCGGACCAACGTGTCCTTAACTTCCCAGGGAACAAATGTAACCCGGAATTGTAAAGTAACACTTGCTCTCCAACTTGAAATTCTCTCTTCTTGATCTTTGCGTCATGAAGGAGTTTCATTTTGTCCTTACCGATCCTGGCACTTTCGTAAGCCTGAAGCCTAAACTCGTCCAACTCATGCAACTGCTGCAGTCGATGTTTTCCACAGGCTTGGGAATCGAAGTTAAGAAACTTTGTAGCCCAATAAGCTCTGTGCTCTAACTCAACTGGCAGGTGGCACGATTTACCATAAACCATCCGGTAGGGTGATGTACCCATGGGGGTCTTATAGGCAGTTCGATATGCCCATAGTACATCATCCAACTTTAGACTCCGCCTTTTCTATGACCGTTCACCGTTTTCTCCAGGGGTCTTCTTCAAGCTCGGTTGCTTCGCTCAACCTGACCACTAGTCATGGATGATATGGTGTGCCAGTTTTGTGACGAACACCATACTTCTCGAGGACTTTTTCCAAAGGTCGGTTGCAAAAGTGTGTCCCTTCATCACTAATCAAGGCACGTGGACATCCAAACCTCACAAAGATATTTTTCTTTAGAAAATTCATGACCGTTTTATGATCATTGCGAGGAGTGGCTATTGCCTCCACCCATTTCGATACATAGTCTACGCAGACTAAGATGTATTTATTCCCACAGGAAGATGGGAATGGACCCATAAAGTCAATCCCCCATACATCAAAGACTTCGCATTCAAGAATGGGTTTCAATGGCATGTCATACCGCCTTGTTAGAGTACCGGTTCTTTGGCACCTATCACAAGCTTTACAGAAAGCTTCCGTGTCCTTAAATATCGTTGGCCAGTAGAAACCGGACTGGAAGATCTTCGCAACCGTTTTCCAAGGACCAAAGTGACCACCTGTGGGTCCACTATGGCATTGCTCGATTATATCGCGTTGCTCAGATTCAGGAACACACCTTCTTAGCAAACCATCTTTACAGATTTTGAAGAGGAAAGGTTCATCCCAAACGAAAGATTTCATATCAGAGAAGAACTTCTTCTTCTCTTGATAAGACATTTCAGGATCGAGATATTGGGAATGAAGGTAATTGACGATGGAGGAGTACCAAGGAACGTCTGGAGCGCAGCCATCTATCAACATGATGTTTTCTAGAGGAAAGTAAAGATCTATATCATCAGGATCACCCTTTTCCTCACTTAACACCCTAGAAACATGATCCGCCACTACGTTCTCACTGCCCTTTTTATCTTTAATTTGAACATCAAACTCTTGGAGGGTCGGTATCCAACGCAAGAGCGCGGTTTAGCCTCTTTCTTAGTCATTAGATACCGCAAAGCGTGATCGATCCCACACAATCACTTGAGCACCCAGCAAGTAACTACGAAACTTATCCATAGCGAATACTACGGCTAATAATTCCTTTTCAGTGGTCGTGTAGTTAACTTGAGAAGGATTTAGTGTGTGACTGGCGTAATAGATGGGCTGGAACTTTCCATTAATCTTTTGCCCTAAGACTGCACCAACTGCATAGTTTGATGCGTCACACATAAGCTCAAAGGGTAAGTTCCAGTCAGGCGATATAAGTATTGGAGCAGAGATTAATCGACTCTTAAGCTCCTCGAACGCTTGCTTGCAGCTATCATCAAAGTCAAACTCAACATCTTCCTTAAGTAAGGTAGAAAGGGGCTTGGCGATCTTTGAAAAGTCCTGAATGAATCTTCTATAGAAGCCGACATGTCCGAGGAAACCTCTGACTTCGCGAACATTCTTAGGATAACTCATCTTCTCGATGGCTTCCACCTTAGCCCTATCTACCTCAATACCTTTGGACGACACTTTGTGGCCAAGAACTATTCCTTCATCCACCATGAAATGGCATTTTTCCCAATTGAGTACTAAGTTCTTTTCCACACATCTAGATAACACCTGGTCAAGATTAGCGAGGCAATCATCGAAGGATTGACCAAAGACCGAAAAATCGTCCATGAAAATCTCCATACACTTTTCAACTAGCTCGTCAAAGATAGCCATCATACACCTTTGAAAGGTGGCTGGGGCATTACAGAGACCAAATGGCATCCGCCTATAAGCGAATGTACCATACGGGCAGGTGAAAGTGGTCTTCTCTTGGTCAATAGGATCGATGGGTATCTGGAAGTACCCTGAATATCCATCCAGGAAACAGTAGAATGCGTGCCCCGCCAGACGCTCAAGCATCTGTTCAATGAAGGGAAGGGGGAAATGATCTTTCATTGTGACCTCATTGAGTTTTCTATAGTCAATACAGACTCTATAGCCTGTAACGAGCCTCAATGCTATCTCTTCTCCCTTCTCATTCTTCTCAATAGTAATTCCACCTTTTTTGGGAACTACCTGAGTCGGGGACACCCACTCGCTGTCCGCAATGGCGTAAATGATACCCATATCTAGAAGCTTAATGATCTCCTTCTTGACAACTTCTTGCATGTGAGGGTTAAGCCTCCTTTGGGGCTGTCGTACACATTTAGCACCCTCACTAGTCTTGATCTTGTGCATGCGGATGTCGGGAGATATTCCTCGGATATCTCCCACCTCGCCATCCAAAGGCTTTTTCGTTGTTTCGCAAGACGTTTAACGGTTTCGGCTCTTCTATTCGAGACGGCTTGCGTATATGATCAAAGGAAGCTTGTCACCTTCACGTAGGAACACATACTTAAGATGTTTAGGCAACGGCTTCGAACTAGATCTCGCGGGGGATCCTCTAAACTCGATTTAAGCCCTCCACTTTTCAACTCAACATCGCCGAGCTTACTTAGTGGCTCCACCGCCAAAGCTTCTTCTCTTAATAGCTCATCCTCAAAGTCACCGCTAATTGATCTAGATTAACCACACCATGACTATTCAAATTATCGATCAATCGCTCATATTCCACTTCCACAGCCTTGACTTGCTCGTCCATACAGTCATTGAAGTCATTAAATGACTCCTCACTGGAAAAGCCGGTTGGAGAACCAGAGGGTACTTGAATGGACTTAGAGACACTATAGCTCACCTCCTGGTCACCCACTCGAATAGTTACTCGCCCACCATCACAATCGATGAGGGCTCTAGCTGTAGAAAGGAAGGGTCTTCCAAGAATTAGGGGAACATCCTCACCTTTCTTCATATCTAAGACGTACCAGTCAACTGGAAAGGTAAACCAATCAATTCGAACTAGTACGTCTTTCAAGATCCCTGAAGCTTTCTTGGAAGATCTATCGGCGAACTGAAGGTTCATGGTTGTGGGTTCCAGAAGATCTTGTAAACCAAGCTGATTGCAAACAGACAACGGCATCAAGCTGATGGATGCCCCCAGATCACATAAAGAATTTGGGAAGACTAGGCCTCCCATCCGCAATGTGAGCACAAACTTGCCCAGGGTCACCCTCTTGATTGGTAAGTCTTGATAATTGACCATTGAGCAATCCTCACCAATTGCTCGATCCATGTCTGCTAACTTCTTTTTAGAAGAAACAACATCCTTGATAAACTTGGTATACTTAGGCATTTCAACCAAAACTTCTGAGAGTGGGAGATTAACCTGAGTATTTTTCAGCAAGTTAAGCACCTTTTCGTACTTCTTATCTTCATGCAAGGGAATGTTGCTTTTTCTAGGTGGATATGGAAGCTTTTTAAGGTCACTCTCAGAAAAGACTTTCTTTGAGGATGCACTTACGGCCTTGTCTTCCAGATCTTTCCACCTCACCACTTTTTCAGAATTCTTATCGGTCAGGGGATCAGCCACCTGACTCTCAACCGAATCTTTTTTTCTCAGGGGTTCAGCCACCTGAGGTGTTTCAACTCTTTCATTTCTCGGGGGATCACCCCCGAGTATGCTCTTGCGGGACGGGGGATAATAGGTGCTCAACTTCCCCTCCCCGCACCATAATGGGCGGGGAGGGGCTAGTGGTTTCCCCGAAGCCGGGGGGACCACTCGGTGAGTGCCACTTCTTAAATTCATCGCACTGGCCTCCTCTTTACCGTATTGCATTGTTGGCACGAAGTCAGTGCATTGGTTGTTGCTTATATCGGCCTGAGCAACCTGACCGCCTTTTGGATTCTTTTCCGTAAAGCTGGGCAGCTGCCCTGACGGTCTGGAAGCTAACTGCTCAGCCAGCTGCCCGATTTGCCTCTCAAGACTTTTCATCGTCCTGCTTTGCTCCTCCCGAAATGAATTCCATTCGGCTTTTATATCATTTGAGTGGGAGAGGCCTTGAGAGTTTTGGAAGTTCTGGGGAGATGGCTGGCTAGGCCGAGTTTGAAAGTGAGAATTAGAATTGGCGGGCCAATTCTGATTGAACCGTTGAGTATGATTTGAGAAATTGGAGTTCTGGTTCTGATTGAATCCAGGGTTTCTGTTGAAGTTTGGATTCTAATTAAAGCTCAGATTGAAATTTGGATTTGAATTAAAGCTCGGATTCTGGCCGAAGCCCTGGTTTTGAAAATTATTCTGGCCAGAGAATTGGTTATTGAACCTCGGATTAGACTGGCCAGAGAAAGCATTAATTTCAACATTCTGCCCAATCATGGGACAGAAGCGAGTAGTGTGCCCCGGATCATCACATACTTGGCATGTGATTGGGTTATTCTGTCCATTGTTATGAACAGCATTGACTTGGTGAGCAGAGGGGGACTGAAATTGACATTGGCCAAACATGTGGCCGGTCCGACGAAGAATTTTCGCAATACGTAACCCGAGGGTTCTCGCGGAAACGAAGGAGTCCGATTAATCGGGTTTTGAACTTGAGGACTTGCCATCTCGCTTTTGCGCATGGCTATCGACTTTGAACATTGACTTCCTCCACCTTGGGAGGAGGAGGAGGAGCTTGGATAGCCTCGATAGGAGGGGGCATAATTGTATTTGGCAATGTCCTCGAACAATGCCCATCCCTCATCGTGTGTCTTTTTGAGGAAAGCCCCACCGTAAGAGCCGTTGACCATGCCTTTAGTAAGCTCGGTCGGTCACCGAAAGAATGTGTTGACTTGCCTTTCCTTAGGCAAGCCATGGTGGGGGCATTTTCTTAAAAGTGATTTGAACCTCTTCCAACATTCGAAGAATGATTCATTCTCCTTCGGTAGAAGGTAAAGATCTCATTCGGACAACGGGTCGTCTTTGAAGGAGGAAAATATTGACTTAGAAATTCTTTTTCAAGTCCGGCCCGGTAGTGATGGATTCTCGAAGGGAGAGAGTGATACCACTCCCTAGCCTCTCCTTTCGCAGAGAAAGGAAACAGCTTTAAGCTTGATCGCATCCTCACTCACTCCTTGGATGCGGGTGGTACCGCATATCTCTAAGAACGCATGTAAGTGGATATGCGGATTTTCAGATTGGTAGCCATGAAAAATTGATGCATGCTGCATCATCTGGATGAGTCCGGGCTTGAGTTCGAATGTGTGAGCTGTAATGGCGGGCAAGACTATAGCCGGGTTGACAGTGACTGCACCAGGAATGGCGTAGTCTGCCAACGTACGTCGATCCTCTGCCGCCATTATTACTATTTCTTCGATCTCTTTTATCAACTTTCGTTCAATTTCTTGGTCGGCTGAACTTCCTTCGTCCGAAGGATCGGTAAAACGAAGTGTCCGCCTATTGGGTCGGACTATGGTCCGCTCGAGGTCAGGTGAAAAGAGTAATGGCCCTTTCTGACTTCGAGTTTGCATAAACCGAAACCCAACTCAATTGAACAAAACCTAAAAACTACGAAATTAAAAACCTAAACTAAGAAAAGGAAACCTAAGAACTAAAAGATTAAAAACCTAAATAAAAGACAAGAAAAGAGAAGAACAAGAGTAAGAAAGAAGGAGGAACAAACGGGCGTCCACAGATGTGAACGAGCGTTTGTCCAGAGTTTGGACTGAACGGGCGTTCAAAAACTAAACGCTCGTCCGGTCTTTCAGAATGTCCGTGGACTGGCGTCCAAAATTATGAACGCTCGTCTAAGGGTCAAAATTGATTCAGAATTGAAATTTTTACAGTGGACGGGCGTCCAAAATCTTAAACGCTCGTCCAGATGTAAAAAGATCAAAAACAAAGCAGAAAAGAAGGGGGGTTAAGAAGAGAAAGAAGAAAGAACTAATCACCAAAACTCAAATCTTTAAAACCCTAAAAAAATTAAAAACAACCTAGATTACTAACTAAATTAAAAACAAAAACTAGGCAACCGTCCGGTTCCCCGGCAATGGCGCCAAAAACTTGTCACGGATTTTATTAATACAAAGTAAACAAGTAATAAAACCGGTTAACCTCAAGTGCAAGGATCGTAGTACAGAGGCTAATGCCGGGTCGATCTTACGGGGAACTAGACAGTTGTAAATCCTAGTTGTTGTTTTAACTAACTATGTCACGAACTACACTAAACAGTGAATTAATCTAAACAAAGATTGCGTAAAATAAACTAGACAGAGGAGATTATCCAAGGCTAGGAAAGATACGGGCAACGAACTTATTAACTAAACTAACTAATTGCAAAAAGTAATTAACGAAGCGAAACAAGACTCAAGTTGCAAGGATTTAAAATCAAATTGTAAAAGGCAAACGAGGATTGATCCACCTATCAACATGTATTGATCTCCTATCTCGATTATATGTGGTATTTATCTAGGTTGTGATTCACCTTACCTAAACATGAACCCTAATTCCTTAGGTGATTCGTCTATTAACCTAGTATCTTCCAATGCTAGATTAACGCGTTTTAAGATCAAAGGTGTCAACTTTTACGTTTAAATCTAGTGATTAGACTTATTAACTTCCGTTATTATAAATCTAAGGACTATTCTTATCTATGGTGATCTAAAGGTTAATCATGACTTCCATCAATCATAAACATAATCATACATGCAAATCTTCCGATGTAAACGCAATTAAACGAGATAAAACATAAATAAGAAACAACCTTAAATAAATAACTCACAGTATAATCGAAATACAAAAATCAATCCAAGTTGATGGCTTCACAATTCTCGTTCGATTGAAGCCTTAGCTCCTGAGCATCCTCAGCAACACGGTTTTGCAGAAAAAGAACATAAAAACTCGCTCTAAACTAATCTAATTTAAAATTGCGAAAAGTGAAAGGAAAAGAAGTAAAACCGCGCCTTAGCCGCCCCTAGGGTTTAGGGTTTGTATAACGTCGAATTGTTGTTTTTGTGTGCAAAAATAGGCAGGTATTTATAGAGATTAAAGTCGGTTCTGGCCGAGTCGGCGGACGGACGAGCGTTCAATATGGTGGACGCTCGTTCACTTTTCTTGAACTCTCTTCGGACGCTCGTTCGGCCTCGCTTCAAACTCTCTCGAATCACTCTTGGCACCTTGGACGCTCGTTCGGGATTTCAGACGCCCGTTTGGTCTGGACGGAGTATGGACGCTCGTTCAGGATGACTTGAAGGTGATTTCTTCATATTTATCTCTTTTTCTTCACTCCATTTGATCATTATCTCTTCCTTCAATCACTTAGCTCGAATTTTAATCTCTTTCAATCATCTTTTGAGCCTTATAATAAACATACCTATAACACATGGAAAACATCGCAAACTGTAATAATATTCAAATAATCATATTTTAACCATGAAATCACATAAATATATCGATATTGCGATTAAGCCGTTAAAAATATCGTTTGCTCAATATTTCAATATAAGACCTATTTATTATGCAAATTGTACAATTAAGAGGGAAAATACCATAAAATACATTCTTGAAAACCATAGAATTTCACCCTTAACAGTGATCTATCTCGTTTTTTTGTATTAATCAAACACCGTTCATCACGCAACTCTGAACGATTTGCACCGAGGAAAAAGAGCCAGTGGACAATGCTAATAGTTGGGCTTTCAAGTGTGAGCGATCATGTCGATGTTGTGACACCATCTGTGTAGGTAGTATACATACATAAGAGTTCGTATAATGGTTATAAATGTTCACTTTCAAATAAATGTGACACCATCTGTACCTTAGAGTGGAACCATTTACGGAAGGTTGCACGGTGTTGTTTCTCTAGCATCTGTAATGTGCAAGTCCTTGCTAGATATGCACGATGTTCTCTGAGCCATACATGTAGAAATATAGAATATTTAGGTTCATTGATATTCTAAAAAAAATTTATTTTGTCAATACAGTTTTGCCACTTACATGAGGTATTTATCGCTCTCAGCACAGTTTTGCAACACATACCACTCTATCTTCTCTCTCAACAACGGCATCAAGTGACAAGATTGTTTTTGCCCCCATTGATCGAAAATGAGTCTTGAAGACAGATATATTGTTCTTAATTGCATCTTCATTCTCAACCCAGTTTCTTTCGGGCCTATTAAATTTTGTCTCTAATCCCGAGAAATACAATGAGATAAATGTCAAGGTTTGGTTAGACCGGTATCCCTCTGCAATTGATCCTTCTGGCTTTGCCCGATTCCTAATGTACTTTTTCAGCTTACCCAAATAACGTTCGATTGGGTACATCCATCTCAAATGAACTGGTCCACCCCTAATCGCCTCTTCAGGAAAGTGCATAATCACATGTATTAGAATATCAAAAAATGCCGGGGGGAATATAGTTTCCAGTGTACATAAGATTTCCAGGATCTTCTCTTTTGCTTTCTCCAATTCACTAACCCTCAACGTGCGTGCACAAATTAGTCTGAAAAAATCACTTAGATCAGTGATTGTATCAGAAATCTCTTTCTTCAAAAACTTACGCAGCCCCAACAAAAATAACGAGTCTGCAAGTATGATATGACAATCGTGAGATTTTAAGCCGGTCAATTTGTCTTTTCCACAAAAATTCTTTCGTAGGTTTCCCGCAAAACCGTCTGGAAACTTAACATGTAATAAGAATTGGTAAAATTTTGTCCGATCTGCTTGTGACAATGTGAACAAGGCTCGCGGTTTTAAAAACTTATTATTGGCCTGCCGAATCAGATGTAGTTCATGTCGGACGTTCATTTTTTCCAGATCCTTACGTGCCTTGATAGTGTCTTTGGTCTTTCCATCAACATTCAATACCGTATTCAATATGCTGTCACAGACCTTTTTGTCAATATGCATAACATCTAGATTGTACTTGAGTTTTTTCGATCCCCAGTAAGGCAACCTATTAAGTATGGTGCCTTTCCTCCAATTCAAACAAGATTCTGGACGCTTAATAATTTTACCCTCATACTCTTTGTGTTTACCTGACAAACATTCAGGTAGGTTACTAATTTGGTGCATAACCTCCTCCGTGGTTTTCTCAAGTGGACGGCTTAATGTTTCGATTTCTCCATTAAATCCCTTATTCCTTCGCATTGGGTGGTCCTCCCGAAGCCATCTACGATGTCCAACATATCCAATCTTACTATCTAACCCTACCGAAGGTGTGTCATCATTGCAAGTTAAACATGCTTTATATCCTTGACCGCTCCATTCTGAGAAATAACTACGGGCGGGAAAGTCGTTCACGGTAAACATAACAGCAACTCGCATCCTAAAGGTGGTATTTGTAGAAGCATCACGTACAACTACCCCTTTTGACCATAGTTCTTCCAATTCATCAATCAATGGCCTCAAATAAACATCCAAGTCCTTTCCAATAGAATCTGGTCCTGGGATAAGTAAACACATATACTTATACAGTTCGTTGTTGACAACCCATGGTGCCGGATTCAACACTTGTGTTAAGACAGGCCACATGCTGTATGTTTGACTAGAAGTACCAAACGGACAAAAACCATCTGTAGCAAGGCTGAGATGTACATTTCTAGGTTCTGCTGCAAAGTCAGGATGTTGCTCGTTGAATTCTTTCCATTCCTTACCATCCACTGGATGTCTCATGACATCCTCATCAGTAGAACGTCTCGTCTTGTGCCATGTCATTGACTGAGCTGTGTGACGGGAAGCAAACAAACGTCTTAGACAATTCTTTAATGGAAAATAGCGAAGCACTTTGTGAGGTACCTTCATCCCTTTGGACTCCTTATAATGGGTCGTCTTGCATACTGGACATGACTGTAAGTTAGCATTTTCCTTATAGTAAATGCAACAATCGTACAAGCATGCATCGATTTTTTCATACCCCAGGCCCAATTTGTTCATAAGAGAATTTGCCTTGTAGAATGAATCAGGTAAATTTGACCCTTTAGGAAGAAATTCTTTCAATTTCTTTAAAAGAACGTCAAAACTCTCATTTGGCCACTTATACAACACTTTGATGTGCATTAAGTCCGCTAAAAACATCAAGAGCGATGAGTTTTCGCATCCCGGATAAACTTGTTCATGCAATGCGGAGATGAGTTCTTCATACTTGTCATCATCCTCTGGTTGTAAGATTTCTTCTTCCGGGTCTCCACCCATAAAATCATTAATAACTGGTCCCATTTCGTCTCCGCATTCAACAACAATTTCAGGTCTTCGTGCACGTTTACGGGATGATTGCTCACTTTCACCATGCAAAAAGCATGTATCATACCCACATGACCACCCCCAAGAATAACAGTGATCATACATTTCATCTAAAGTTTGCAAAGTTGTATTACAACACTTTGCGCATGGACAACGAACCGTACCTTCACTGGTTAGGAATTGTCGTGCATATTCTTTGAAGGCTGTCAACCCTTTTGCAAACTCGGGTTTTACTCTATCGATATATAGCCATGACTTGTCCATCTAAAAAATTGCACCATGCACAAGGTTTATCAACGCACTATGAAACACAGGGTCAAAAGGTCAACGCTCATAATAACTAATCAATGGTCTTTGATCACAAAGACCACCCAGTACCATTTTTCCATTTGGGTAGGAACAGCACCCTTTGAGGACCTTTTGTATGTTATGCTTATCAATAAGCACATACTTGTAAACCATTTCAATCCCAAATCAAATAACTAGCCTAAACTCCGATTTCTACACTAAAATCATCAACACATTAACCTTAATTTTCAACACAGGTTGTAAACCATTTCAATCCAAAATCAACAAACTATAAACCAAACTCCGGTTTCTAGCCTAAAATAACAATTCATTTTAATCCAAAATCAACAAACTATAACCCAAACTCCGGTTTCTAGCCTAAAATAACAATCAATTTCAATCCAAAATCAACGAACAATAACCCAAACTCCGGTTTCTAGCCTAAATCATCAAACATTTCAAGCAAAAATCACCAAACTATACCATATATATAAATTGAAATTTCACCATATTTTTTGTATTTTCAAAGAACATTAGTTTCATTAGTATACAAGATTTCATTAAGGCACAAGAAAAAGTTAGTATCTCATTTTTAGGCACAAGGTCATGTCTAGTTTCATACGTGTTAAGTGTTAATAGACAATTTAAATACAAGCTATCAACTATAAGGCAAAGTATTGCATAGATTCTACATGTTCAAGAAAAGCGAGCTTTCTGTAGATCTCGTAACTACGGGGTTTGCAATAGATCCCCTAACTATTGAGATTTGCAGTAGCACCTCTAACTACATTGACCTCAAGCAATTTCTTTGTTTGCTAAGCCGAGTAACTACAACACCTTCTTCGGAAACTGTAAAAAAGTGCAGCAAAGTAAGTGGACCTGCCAAAAAAATAAGTTAGGAAAGTATAGCCGCACACCGAGTATCATATGTCAATCAAACAAAGATGGCAGGAATCTAAAGGTGAAACTAAGCTAAGATAAAGTAGATGCACTTGAGATTCCAAAGGTGAAACTAAGCTAAGATAAAGTGATACCAAAATGATGATCATAAATCCCGTAGTCTTATGATTGACTACATTGTTGTTCCACCTCAAAGCATGTAAGCCTCTAGACATTATTAACTTAAAACAACAAGTAAAATACATCAATCATTCGTAAAGTCGTCTGTTTTATCCAAACGGACAAAATTCTCTCCCCTAAAGGTGGACATATACAAACTATAGCTACAAGCTAGATAGTCCATGTTTGCCTCAAACTCCATATCATAAACTTAAGACTATCAAGTAAAAGACATTAACTAAGTCCAACATTAGACAACCTGTCAACCCATCAAGTATCTACTAAACACATATTATAAACATTTTTACAATCATAAGCATCAAATTCACATCACTTAAAGAACGAAGCCAATGGCTATACATTGAAAAAAAAAATTAGTGGAGGTGCGGCTGTGGAGGTGCGTCTATACATTGCAAAATAAAAAAAGTTTACAAATTGAAAAGGCTTTGGAGTTACCTGGAATCGAGTGGAGGTGCTGTTGAGCTGAGTGGAGTGGCGGTTGAAGCGAGGTGGAGCCGCGGCCGGCCGAGTGGAGGTGCGGGCGTGGTTGAGGCCGGTGGCGGAGTAGAGGTACGTCGTGGTTGAACCAAGTGTTGGTGGAGCTGAGGGGTGTTTAATTTAAGAGCTGGGAAGAAGAGAAGAGGAGAGGAGGTGGAGAGGAGGATCGGAGGAGAGGAGGAGAGGAGGAGAGGGGAAGAGCGGCCTGCAAGTCGAATGAAGAAGAAGAGAAGAAGTGACCTGATTTAATTTAGGTCGAAAGCTTTTAAGGGACGACATGTCTTTTTAGGGACGACAATGTCGTCCCATTAAATAATTTTAAATATTAAATATAATTTTTAATAAAAAAAAATCATTTTTAATAAAAATAATCAATTTTAGAGACGACATATGTCGTCCCTATTAAATAAATAAAAATTCAAATTATTTCATGAAATTTTGGGTGGGAAAAAAATTAAAAACAGGGACGACTTTGTCGTCCCTAAAGAGTTTCCCGGGTAAAATTTGCCACTCTGGAATCCACGTGGAAGGGCGGGAAATTTACTGATTATTAGGGACGACATTGTCGTCCCAAAAAATAAAGAATCGTCCCGAAATATTTAAATTTCTCATATTTAATTAATCGAACGTTGACCGATCTTTAGGGACGACAAATAATCTTTATTTTGGGACGACAAATGTCGTCCCTAAAGGTACGGTCTCTAAAAACCAAATTTGTTGTAGTGTAATATTAACACTACTACTAATACAATAACAAAAATTAAAAAAAAAAAACAATTTCAAAATTTGGGGGGGGGGGGGGCTTAAGACCACCCCACCCCTCACTTAGTTCCGCCCTGCTTGCACCAGAAGATGAAAGGTGTAAGAATGGGAGAAGAGCCTCAGCAACATTCTTTGCACCATAGTAGTTTATCTCCAGACATTCTTTCGCTTTCTCGGGAGTTGTGATTATCACATCTGTCACTAAATTAGCTGCTTTTCCTGCTAGCTGCATGCATCACAAAAAAACCTGGTCAGACTAATCCAGAAAGAATGAGGGAGGACATAAACATTTCATAAATAAAAAAAAGGGTAATGAGGGAGGACATAAACATTTCATCAATTAGGTAGAAAGACAGCTTTTTCAATCTTTTGAATGAAGGACAAAACTATTTTTTATTTTTTATATTTTTATTTTTATGGCGCAGGTTTTCTTAATAAATTAAAAAAAAAAAAACAAAAAAAACAAAAAAAACTCAACACAATTTCTCTCTAATCCATCTTTTTTAAACACTCATATCTTTCAATCTACAACTCCAAATTTGAAAATTCTTTCAACAAATTTTTTATTTTTTCATACTCTTTATTTTGAGACCACATTCAACATATTCCGACGTGATTTCAGAAAATTCACTTTCGAAATTCACTATTGTTCGAAATTCACTGTCGAAATTCATTGATTTTCGGGATTCACTGGGAGATTCACTAAATGAATTTCGATAGTAAATCTCACAAAAAACGATGTAATTATATCGAACCAAGTCTCAAAACGAAGAGCATCAAAAAATAAAAAAGTGAGGCATTCAAGAACTTCATGCAATGGAAGGCTCTAGTTGAGAATCAGTTGGGGAAAAAGATCAAGAGGCTTTGTACAGATAATGGTCTGGAATTCTGCTGGACTGAGTTTGATACATTATGTAAAACTGAGGGTATTGCTAGACATCATACAGTTAGGAATACTCCTCAGCAAAATGGTGTAGTTGAGAGAATGAATCAAACTCTTCTAGAGAGAACAAGATGCATGCTTTCTCATGCAGGTTTGTCAAGGAGATTTTGGGCAGAGGCAGTCAGAACAACTTGCTACTTAATCAATAGGAGTCCTCACACAGGGATCACTCTCAAAACACCAGTTGAGATGTGGTCAGGCAAGCCTGCAGATTATTCACTTCTAGGGGTATTTGGAATTACAGTTTACTATCATGCCAGTGAAGGGAAACTAGAACCAAGGGCCAAGAAAGGAGTATTTGTGGGGTATGATGATGGAGTAAATGGGTACATAATTTGGACATCAGCAGAAACAGAGTTATTCTCAGCAGAGATACAGTTTTCGATGAAAATTCTATGCTCAGTTCATCAGTGAGAGGGACAACTGAATCTGAAACCAGTGCTGAATCTAAGAAAACTGACAGTAAGGTGGAGCTTCAGGTGGAGTCAGTTGAAACGCAACAAACAACCGATCCAAGATAGTTTTCGTCTGATCTGGTTACCGAACCAGAGCTGAATCCAAGCCAGTCAGCTGAGCAAATGTCAGTTGAGTGTCAAACTGAGAACATGGGTCAGCAGAGTATAGCTGTCAGCAAAGCTAGAAGATCCAATGTTGGGATACCTCCCAAGAGGTATGGGTTTGATGATTTGGTTGGATACGCACTTCAAGTTGCAAAAGAAGTGGATGGTTTTGAACCTTCTACTTACAGGGAAGCAGTGACATGTTCTGAAGCATCTCAATGGCTTGCTGCCATGGGAGATGAAATGGAGTCATTACTGAAGAATCGGACTTGGGATCTAGTTAAACATCCATCTGAAAGGAGAGTGGTTACTTGCAAATGGATTTTCAAAAAGAAGGAAAGGATAACTGAGGCAGAAAGAGTTAAGTATAAGGCACGTTTGGTTGCAAAAGGATTCAATTAGAAAGAGGGGGTGGACTTTGATGAGATATTCTCACCAGTAGTCAGACATACTTCAATCAGAGTGTTACTAGCAATGGTGGCATAGTAGGACTTAGAACTGGAGCAATTAGATGTGAAGACAGCTTTTCTACATGGTGAGGTAGACAAAGAGATATACATGACTCAGCCAGAGGGTTTCCAAGTTCCTGGTAAGGAAGATCTTGTGTGTAAGTTGAAGAAGTCCTTGTATGGACTGAAGCAAGCTCCTAGCAATGGTATAAAAGGTTTGACAGTTATATGATCCAGTTGGGTTATAGCAAAAGTCCTTATGATTGCAGTGTTTACAACAGTCAGCTGGAAGATGGATCATACATCTATCTTGTGCTTTATGTGGATGACATACTGATAGTTGCAAAGAAGAAGCCTGATGTTCAGTATCTGAAAGACCTTCTCAGTCCTGAGTTTGAAATGAAAGATTTGGGTGCAGCCAAGAAAATTTTGGGAATGGAGATCCGGAGAGATAGAAGACAAAAGAAACCGTTTTTTATCTCAGCAGGGGCTATATACAAAAGATTTTGTCAAAGTTTGGCATGTCAGTTGCAAAGCCAATAGATACTCCTATGACATCAAATGTTCATTTGTCAGTTTTTGCTTCACAGCCAGCAGAGGAGAAGGAGTACATGTCAAGAGTTTATGTTGGTCCCTTGAAAAGGCTTTGGTTAAGTTTAGAGGGGGGGTGAATAAACTTAACACTTAAAACTTTTGGAGTTAACAAACTCAGCAACTTCAGCAGCCTGTTGATACCTCAGTAGTCTGCTGATACCTCAGTAGCCTGCTGATAAACAGTAGTCTACTGATGGTTGAGTTTACTGAATTTGTGCAGCGGATTTATATCAAAAATTAAGCCTTATTACTTGTTGTTAAATATGATACTAAGTATTAGATACTCAGTAGTGTATGTGTGTGAGTTTAGTTGCTAGATTCTGTAGGTTGATGTGTATAAGTACTAAAAGCAGAATGTAAGTGCAGAAAGTAAGTAGGCAGATTTTATAGTGGTTCCAGGTGGTGTAATCCTGTCAGTCCACTCTTCTCCTGTGATGTTGGAGGTAATTCACTAGAGATCTTTGATGTATCTGTTACAAAGATTCCTAAGATTGCTTGTCCTTCACCAATGACTATGGCTTCACAAACTGAAAACAAGGAACAGGTAGGATTGCTGCTCCAAAGTCTTCCACTGGTCCTTGAAGGGTAGGATTGCCTCTTCACCACTCCACCACAAACAACGATCTTTCACACAACAAGTGCTTCACTGTCTTCGGCGGGTTCTTTATAAAATAAAGAATGAATCAAGTAAATGATTCGGTTGCGAGCGACTTGATTAGGATGATATAATCGGCGGCTTGCGCCTTCAAGTGTGTAAACTTGATGTAGCTTGAATACAGAATACACTTGAAGATTTCCTCTGGATCAGTAGCTTTAAGTTCAGTAGGTTCAGCAGGGTGCTTTTGCAGCTCAGAATTATCTCTTATATTTTTCTCTTGTAAATCATCAATCATCATCTTTTTCTGAGTTGGAAGTCCTCTATTTATAGGTAGGGCGGCATGTGACTTGTATTTGAAATTCAAATATAGCCGTTCCCTGTTTTGTCCTATTTGACATGCTTTCTGTCACTATTCATAGGACTGACAATGTCAGATTCCTTTTTGACAGTGTGCAGTCTGTCCAACCATTGACTTATAACCATTGGATAAAAATTTGAATCATCCCAACGTTCTTTTAATCTCAGCCCTTGATTTGTTTGATAAGTCAGAGGTAGTTAACTGTCATTTTCCATGTAATCTTCCAATGTAATCTTGAATTAATCAAGGTATATTATCAGCAGGTTCATCAGTCTGCTGAGATACCCATCAGTCTACTGAACAGCAATTTGCTGTGTATAAAATACAATGCAGCTGATTTATTTTATCTAACTTTTACTTGTGAAGTTAGATTACACCTTTTTTAAAATATAACTAAGTTCCAAACGTCATCCAACTTAAGGAACTTAGACCTTCTACACAAGGTATATGTAATCAGTCTAGGTCATCACAGACTTCCCTAAATTCTGATTCCATATCCTTGACTTTAATTACTAAGTTTGATCCCTTAGCCTTCATTAACTGAGTTTGACCCCTCAGCCTTCAGTCTTCAGCAGGTTCCAGAAAAGTCTACTGACCTAACTACCCTACTGACCTAGACTAGTCTGCTGAAACAAGTCAGCTGACCTTTACAGTGCATGTTTGATCAAACCTATACAAAGATCAAACTCTAATAAACCTATACATTTGATCTAGACATCTTTTTGCCTTTGCTCTATAACAGTTAGTTTGGCACTCATCACTAAAACTTAAAAATAAGTCCAACAATTTCCCCTTTTTTGGTGATGATGCCACTACCCTCACCTAACAGCAAAGCAAAAAGATTAAAACAAAAACAGAACAAATATCAGTCAATTCTCATTATAATCATTTGTTCACAAGATTATTACGATCTAGATGCGAAGGATAAAATATAATAAGTATGCTGATCTACCGTCTTCTTTCTCTCTCTTGTCTGTCCTTCTCCACTTGCTCTTGGTAGGCTCTGATTTCTTCTATCATATCTCTCATCCACTCATTCTCAATCAAAGTGAAATCAATGTAGGAATTCACTTCTTTCCACCACTTTCAAGCTTCTGGTAGAAGGAGGTTGATTTGATTGACTCTGAATCCCATTCTCATGTAAAGCTCTTTAAATTCATTCAGTGAGTCCTTAGCTTTTGTGATAGGCAAACTCCTTTCACCTCTACCACTTCTTCCACCTCTTCCACTTCTTCCACCTCTGCAACTTGCCCTCAAGGCTCTAACTCTTGCTTCCCAAAATTTCAATCCCAAGAATGAGTTTAAACCTTCATGAAATCCTTTGTCATGATAAGGTTTCCTTCTGTTGTAGTACTCCTTCTTGTATTGTCTGAGGAGATCATCAGTAAGTTGAACTCTACCAGGTGCAGGTTCCCTGAAAGCATTTGTCTCATTCTCCCATCTTTTCTGTGCAAAAATCCTTGCAGCCTCTTTTGCTACTGCTGTTTGGCCCTCTTCCCCCTTAGTGACATCATCAACAAACCGGGACAGCAGGCCATGAACACTCTCCTGTGTGATTGCCAGATTACTCAGTTGTCCTTCCATAATCTCAGTTCTTGTATCAACTGCAGTAATCCTCGATTGCAAAGTCTGCTCCAGTAGATTGATCCTCTCAGTAACTTTAGGATCCAATCCTGCAGGTTGAGATGTTCCAGCAGCCTCAGCAGGCTTAGGTGTTTCAGCAAGCTTGTCAAGTTTCTGATGGATGGATATAAATTGTTCTTTCAAAAACTTGTCTTTCAGTGAATTCCCTTGCTTGATTCCTTTCACTTCCATTGCAAGATCAGTAAGAGCATACTGATTTGAGGTAATATTGGAGGCAACTGTTTCTGTAGTCCTCCCTCTATTTTCCACCAAATTGATCAAATCATCAAACCTCTCGCTCTTGCCTCGTCCGGTTGAGTTCTTAGATTTGCAATATCATTTCGACGAGCTTCTCAACTCTTCCAGGGACATGTCTTGGTACTCCACCACCATTTCTCCAAAGCGGCTCCATCGACGGCTCCTCAACATTATATTGTGGCCTCTGATTGCTCACAACCATTGCCCAACTCCTATCTAGTCCAGCAGGTTAAGGGCCTTGATATTCTTCCAAGATAGGATCAAGAGCTGGTTCTTCAAAAATAGGTACAAATGCCTGTGGGGGATCAATAGCAACATTTTCTTCTTCAGGCATTTGGAACTCCTCATCACTAAAGTCATAGTCCAGCAGCTGCTCTTCCTCATTAACAGCAGTCTGCTGACCATCTTTCCCTATAGTGGTCTTGACTCCAGTAGGCTCCACTACTGCAGCCTCTTCAACAACAATAGGGGTTTCCTCCAAACCCAAAGTTTGTTCCAACCTTTGTCCAGGTGCTGTTTGAGACTCAGCAGCCTGTACCTCATGTTCCGTTCTCTGATCTTGTACTATTTGAGCCACAACAACCTGATCAGGGAATATATCCATATTTTCTTGTTGAAATTCCCCAATATCAGCAATTCTTCTCAAAAGATTTCCAGTTTTGGTTAAAGTGTCTTCAGTGTCAATCCAGTGTTGATATTGAATTGAATCCTCAGAACTGACACTTGGCTCAACATGATCAGTAAATCTTTCTTCACTTGAATCCACAGTCTGCTGATCATCGACATGCTCAGCAGGTTCTTCAACAAATAGTGGATCTATCTCACCAACCATTCTGTTTGCACCAATATCTATGCCTTCATTGATTTGTGCCTCAATATCATCAATGGTGAGATTTTCCTCATCCTCATTCATCTGTCCAGTTTGCTCTCTCTCAGTGGACTGTCCAGCATCGGTAGACTGTTCTACTCTTGGTTCAATAATCATGGCACTTCCACTGACTTCTCCTGGACCAGAGGGGTGATTATCATTAGAATCAGATGATGAAGAGTCATCATCATCACCTCTTGGATCCCTGAACTTGATACCCTCATCTTTCTGTTGTTCATCAAACAAATCCATCAGCCTTGATTGTAACAAAGAGGTATCAATCAGATCCAGCAAACTCTCCACTCCCAATTTCTCAAAAACCCATTCTTCAAAGTCTCATAGGTTCTGCAGCAGGTTTTTGTTTCTTATAGAATCCAAACTTCCATTGGAAGTAATCAGCCATCAGCAGGAGTTTTGGATCAACATACCCTTCTTTCCTTTTCTTCTCATGTTTTTCATGGGGCAAGAATGATCCTCTGGGAGCTGTTGCAGTACCTTCTTGCCGACCTCCAAAGGTCTCAACAAGTAGATGCAATGTTTCTTCTACAGATGCCTCAAGGCTTAGTAGGTTGCTCGGGTTGGATATTACTTCCTACTACCTCCATCTGTACCACACTTGGTTCCCCCTGACTTATATGCTCATCAGCAGGGTTAGCGGCATACTGCTCTTCCCCCTGAACTGTCAGTGCACGTACATCCACATTAACCATGATTAATCTGAGTGAATGTTAGCTTGACACGTGGCCCATTACTTTCCAAAACGTATTGTAACCGTTAGATCGTGTAATCGTGGTCATAAAGGATAGAATAAATATCCCGCCAATTGCTCTTTGACTTTAATAAAGTTTGACTGTGTAGCGTTCCATTCAGCAGGGTTGTCCTCAGCAGGGTTGGCTCAGCAGTCTACTGATAAAGATGTTTCGACGGCCTGGCGACAATGTGACTCTGTCGATCCTTGATTTCTTCTTGTTTTGTTCAATTGATAATACAAGATGAAGTTTAATACCAATGACTGATCTGTCAAGTGAGCTCACCCAACATGACAAAGACCAATCCCCTTGGCAACCTAATTTGCTCAATTGCCCAAACATAAGTACATGGAATTGTTGATACCATCGACTATTCTGCTAAGTGAGCTCACCCAACATAGCAAAGACTAATCCCCTTGATGAATTCCAGTACACTGCTGATGATCAGTCAACTCTAATAATTCCAAGTTCAGTCCTTAATTTGGCAAATCTTTCACTATCAAGTGGTTTAGTGAAAATGACAGCAAGTTGATCTTCAGTAGGGATGTATAGAACCACCACATCTTTCTTCTCAACATGATCTCTTATAAAATGATGTCTCACATCAATATGCTTGGTTCTTGAGTGCAAAACAGGATTTTCAGTGATTGCAATTGCACTTGTGTTGTCACACATGATTGGAATTTCCTTTTCTTCAATTCCATAATCCCTTAGCTGTTGTCTTAACCACAATACTTGTGCACAGCAACTTCCAGCAGCAATATACTCTGCTTCAGCAGTGGAAGTTGATATAGAGTTCTATTTCTTGCTGAACCGGGAAACCAGTCTATTTCCCATTAACTGACAGGTTCCTGAGGTGCTTTTTCTATCAATCTTGCATCCAGCATAATCAGAATCTGAGTAGGATATAACTTTGAAGCTTCCATCCTTGGAATACCATATCCCTACTCCCAAAGTCTATTTTAGATACTTGAGAACTCTTTTGATTGCACCTAAGTGACTTTCTTTAGGTTTAGATTGAAATCTTGCACAAACACCTACAAAGAAAGGATATATCGAGTCCGCCGGCGAAGGTACGATGAGATCGCCTATCATCCTTCGTATAAGGTCTGATCAACATCTTTGCCTTCTTTATCTTCATCCAATCTGATGTTTGTACTCATAGGAGTTGATATCTTGGTGCTATTTTCCATACCAAATTTCTTCAGTAGCTCCTTGGTGTACTTGGTTTGATGAATGAAGATTCCATCTTTCAATTGTTTGACTTGCAGTCCCAAAAAGTAGTTCATTTCTCCCATCATACTCATTAGGAACTTGCTCTTCATTAGATTTGCAAACTTTTCACATAACAATTCATTTTCAGAACCAAAGATTATGTCATCAACATAAATGCGGACCGCGACAGTCTTGTCACCTTCACCGATTCGAAAAGAGTCTTATCAATGGTGCCTTTTGTAAAACCATTGTCCACCAAGAATTGAGATAGAGTCTCATACCATGCTCTTGGTGCTTGTTTCAGTCCAAAAAGTGCTTTGTTGAGTCTATAAACTTTATCTTCTTGATCTTTAACTTCAAATCCAGGAGGTTGCTGAACATACACTTCCTCCTCTAGAATGCCATTCAAAAATGCACTTTTGACATCCATTTGATATACCTTGAAGTTTTTATATGCGGCATGTGCTAGGAATAATCGATAGCTTCCAATCTTGCAACAAAAAGCATAAGTTTCATCAAAATCTATTCCTTCAGCTTGAGAATAGCTATTTGCAACTAGTCTGACCTTATTCCTCACAATACTACCAGATTCATCAAGTTTGTTTCTGTACACCCATTTAGTACCAATGATATTTGCATGACTAGGCCTTTCAACTAGTGTCCAAACTTGATTTCTTTCAAATTCATTTAACTCTTCTTGCATAGCAATTATCCAATCTGGATCTGAAATTGCTTCTTCAACAACTTTAGGTTCAACTTGAGATAGAAAACAAGTAAACATTGCTTCTAATTGTCTTCTAGTCCTCACACCTTGCTGTACATTTCCAATAACTTGTTCAGCAGGGTGATTCCTTAACCATTGTGGATTCTGGTTAGTTTGATTTTCAGGAACCTCATCTTCAGTAGGGTCTGATGTTGCTTCTTCAAAAGGAGGTTCAGCTGATCCTTGAATTTCTTCAGTTGTAGCATCAGTAGTATCATCAGCAGGGTGTTCAGCAGGGCCAGTATCAAAAACTTTTAAGTCATTAAATTTCTCCAAAACTTCAACATAATCTGGATCAGTGATTTGTAGATTCTCAGCAGGTTCACAAACTTCATCTTTCATTCCAGTGAACTTAGGTTCATCAAACACAACATGGATAGTTTCTTCATGTTTCAGTGACCTCTTGTTCAGTACCCTGAATGCCTTGCTGACTGAAGAATATCCCAAGAAAATTCCTTCATCTGATTTAGGTTGGAATGTCTTTAAATGCTCCTTATGATTCAAGATAAAACATTTACTTCCAAATGGATGGAAATAAGATATATTTGGTTTTCTTCCATTCCAAATCTCATAAGGTGTCTTCAGCAGCTTTTTGTTCACTGAGGTTCTGTTTTGTGTATAGCATGTTGTATTCACTGCTTCAGCCCAATACCTCTCAGGTAGTAATGCTTCACAAATCATTGTCCTTCCTGCTTCTTTCAATGTCCTGTTTCTTCTTTCAGCAACCCCATTTTGCTGAGGTGTACCAGTAGCAGCAAGTTGATGCGGTACACCATTCTGTTCACAGTATTCTCTTATAACTTTATTGAGAAACTCAGTACCCTTGTCTGATCTTATTTTTACTACTGTCAAACTTTTCTCATTTTGTAATCTCTTCAAAAGATCAAGCATCATCTTGAGTGTTTCACTTTTCTTGTTCATAAAAACCACCCAAGTGTACCTTGAATAATCATCCACAACAACTAAAGTGTACTTCTTTCCAGTTATACTAGTTGGAGTGACAGGTCCAAATAAATCCATGTGTATTAGCTCCAGCACTTCCTTAGTTGATAGTTTTTTTTTTGACTTGAAACTTGATTTTATTTGTTTACCTTGCTGACAGGCATCACAAATAGCATCCTTCGTGAATGTAATCTCAGGCAAGCCAATTACCATTTTCTTCTTTACTAGCTGATTGATATCATCAAAATTCAGATGATTCAACTTCTTGTGCCATAACCAATTGAGTTCTGATTTAGTATGCACAATCAGGCAGGTTTCTGGAAATTCAGTAGACCAATCCACAACATACATGTTTTGTTGTCTTCTACCAGCCAATACAACTTGATCACCTTTTTCACTAATGACAATACAGTTGTTTTTGTCAAAAGTGACCTTGTATCCCATGTCACAGAATTGTCCAGTTCTCAGCAAGTTATAGTCCAGTCCTTCCACATAAGCAACATTCTTGATAGTTAGTCCATTCCTCACAAGTGTGCCATAGCCTCTTGTATAACCAGGTGTATTTTTGTTGCCAAAATTCACCCTTGGACCATCCTTTGATATGTAGTCAAACAGTACTTATTCTTTGTCATATGTCTGGAACATCCACTGTCAAAGTACCAGACACCCTACAAAACAAAATCAATACATTTTAGGTATCTGTTTGGGTCCATGATGGTCAGTGGTAAGCATGACCCCTGGTAAATTTCCATAAGGTCTTCTTTTAAAGGTGTCATACTTAGGTTCATACATGTATTCCACACATCCATAAGATCTAACAGTTGGTTATGTAGGATTCACATATGTTTTCTGGCTTTTTGGTATATATTGCTGTTTGGAGTGATTTTTCTTGTTAGAAGCAGCAGTATAACCATAGGTTTGCTGTCTGTTAGGAACAGACCTGTAATATAGAGTCTGCTGAGTCCTTTGCTGATTCCATTGCCTAGGTTTTACCCTAGCAGTATGGTTGTATCTGTTGATTCTATCAATGGGGGCAGGAATATTCCAATCATTATCAGCAGGGAACAGTCTACCATTCCCCCTGAGATAAGTATCCCTTGAATGATTAACATTTTTGGGTTTAGGATTCTTATTCTTGGAATATTTCTGGTTTTTACCCTTGTGTGGTCCAGCAGACTTGGTAGCAGTGTCCGCTATCGCAGGTCTAGAAGGCATAGCGATCCTATATTTGGATTTATTCTTTTTATTAGGAGCTGTTGACTTCCTTGACTTCTGATTTTGCTTCTTTGAAACATTCTCAGTAGGCTTTACTGCCTCGGCAACCTTACTAGGAGTTGGATCTTGTGCAGGTACAAACTTAGGACCAATTCTGGTGCTAGGTTCAGTAGCCTTACTGGATGCACTCTTTTTGGATTGTTGAGTCCCAAATCCAAGCCATGTTCTATCACCATAAGGCTTTCCGATTTGTATGCGAGTAGAGGAACAAGATGGATCGGCGATTCGTAGGCTACTTGGATGTTCGGCGGCAGCTCATACCGATTCTCGTCCAACATCTTTTTCCTTACCTTTGAGAACCCTTAATTCAAATTCAATCTTTCAACTTCTACTTGAAGAGCTTATTTTTCACCTTCACAATCTCATAACCAGATTGTATTTTCCTCGCTTGATTGAGGATGGCATCCAAAGCTTCTTCATTGTAAGAGTTTCTAGGATTTGAACCACAAGTTGATTCACAATCACTTTCAAATAGAGTGTTAATTGATACGGTATTGTATACCTCCTCTCGTTTCATCCATATTAGCCATTAATGCATAGTCTTCCATATCGGCAACCAATGTTGTGTCATCCGATTCATTTCCCTTTTCGTATTCCACTTCATATCCAGATTCATCTTCAAGACCATAGCCTTCTTGCCATGTCTTCTTTGTTGACTCTTGTTCTTTTGGAGACCTGGACAATCTGGTCTGAAATGTCCAGGCTTCTTGCAGTTAAAGCAAAGATAATCTGGTTCCTTTTTCTGCTTTAACTCAGGACAGTCAGGTCTGAAGTGTCCTGGTTTCTTGCAATTAAAACACAAGAAATCATTGTCTTTTTTTGTTTCTTCCTTTTTCTTTTCTATGAATTTCTTTGTGAAATTCCTAGGTGAGCTTTTCCCACCTTTCATCATCATGATCTTCTAGCTCAGCAATGCTATTTGCTCTTGCATTTCATCCAGTAATTCATCTTGAGCTTCTGATCCTTCTTCTTGATGTGAAGCAGCCAGTGCTGTGGTTTTTGGCTCTTCCTTTTCAGTGGTAGGTGACAACTTCTTTTTGAATTCATATGCCTTAAGATCTGAGAATAACTTGAATGTATCCTCTTCATGCAGTCTTCTCATTTCTTCTATGGCTGTCACCTTCATCTTCCATTCATCTGTAGCAGGAAAAGTGTTCTCGGTGAATTTTATGATTTATTTGGCAATATTTCATAACAATGATCCCCGTGTTTTAGTAATTTTTATAGAAAATTACGTATTAAATGAACAAATGGAAGAAATGGTCTTAAGGTTACAAAAAGTGTAAAACGTGCCAATTACGTGCTTAAAATGATGATTTTATGTTGGTTTGAGTTGTGTTACACTTTGGTATGTTTTCAATGGCGTGCAGGTGTTAAATGCGGCTGAGGAAAAGTTGATTTGAGGTGTTTAATCGTGCTTTGAAGAGTGGGAGCTGAAGAATAAAGAGATAAAGATGAAAAGTCGAATTTGAAGGTACTGGACTGGCGTCCAGAAGCATGAACTAGCGTCCAGCAAGCTGAATGAGCGTTTGATGTTCCGTCTACTGGACGGGCGTCCGGAATTTTGGACTGGCGTCCATTGGAGGAATTTTGATTCAGGATGTTCAGATTTTCAGTGAACTGGCGTCTGATTTTGCCCAATTTTGCATAGGACGTGCGTCCAACCTCAGCTCGGCCCGACTCAAATAAGTTTTGCACTCTGGACGGACGTTCACCATACTTAGACGGGCGTCCACCGACGATTTTAACCCTAGCCGACTTACTTTTCTATAAATAGGCGTGTTGTCTCAACCCTAAAGGACATGAAACATAGCCGCACAATACATCCTTGGAGGAGCCGCACCAAAGCCCTAGAATTATGAGTTTCTTTCATTCAACCGTGGCGTGGATCATCACAAGGATGCAAGGCTAAGCGCATAGCGGTGGAATAGCTGGAGGATATCACATCAACATCACCACAACCATGAATTGTTAGGTTATCTTTTGTTTATGAATTCGAATACTGAATTTTATTTATCGATTGTTATTTGGATTATTTGTTAAGAGTTTTGTTAGATAGGAATATCAATGAAACCACGTGTTGATTTGAATCTGTATGGAAATATAATTCAATAATAGAACCTTTTCAATCGATACAATTAATAATATTTTGAGGAATCATTTGTTGTTAATTGGGTTATCTAATTTGGGAACAAATTTATGATCTTGTGCTTTATGTTAAATTGTTTTGCTTGGAAAAGAAAACGAAACCCTAGGAATTGAGTTAAAGGAATTTAATCAATTTCGAGATTGATCATACCAATAAAATCATATTCGAAGCATAAAATGGTTGTGTGATTGTTGTGTGGTTGAATCTAGTTATTCTACTGTTCTTTTAATTATCTGATAAACAAATTCGTTCGTATTGATTGTTATTGCTACGTTTAGTTATTTCCAGAATTTTAGTGTGTTTTCTGCATATTTTCTGTTTCCAGCACGTACTCGGACGCTCGTCCACCCTTAGCGGACGCCCGTCCCGCTTCTAAGTTTTTCTGTTTTCTGTGATTTTACCCACTGTTCTTCGTTTTTATGTTATAGATAGTATAAACCCTAGTTTGAGATAATAATTCGTGACATAGTAAATATAATAACTGCACCTTAATCCGATTAACATTCGACTCCCTTAGGACGACCCGTAAACACCCTATACTACGAACCTTATACTTGGGGTGTTTCGGTTTATAAATTTTAGAACTAGTTTTTACCGAACAAGCTTCCAAGATTTTTGTGTTGATTTCTTCTTTTGAATAGATAACACACAGCAGGGTGAGTTCATCCAGAATTGCATTGAACCTGGATTCCATTTGTTCAATGGTTTCATTGGGTTTCATTTCAAACTTTTGGAACTTCTTCTTTGCCACACTGATTTTATTCTTCTTTATTTCATCAGTTCCTTCACAGATCAACTGTAGTTTGTCCCAAATTTCTTTTGCTGTTTTACAATCTTTCACTTTCATGTACATGTTGCTATCCAGAGTTCTGTAAATAATATCAATAGCAATGTTGTTCAAATTTGCTCTCTTTCTATCTTCAGCAGTCCATTCCTTTTTAGGCTTTGGAATGTACTGTGTTTCTTCACCCACTGTTACTGACTTTGTAATCTCCAGTGGTCCATCTGTGAGCACATCCATCATTTCATCATGAGTTGCAGCAAGGTAAGCCTGCACACGACATTTATATTCGTCAAAACGATCTGCAGAACACATCAACATTGTTCTAGCATACTGGTTGTTATCCATGATGCAAGGCTTTGAAAACCAGTTATTTGAAAAGGTTTTTCAAAGTATTTTCACAAGCACAACAAGTAGGATTACTTCAGAACAGAAGCACTGCTCCGATACCAATTGTTGGTCCCTTGAAAAGGCTTTGGTTAAGTTTAGAGGGGGGTGAATAAACTTAACACTTAAAACTTTTGGAGTTAACAAACTCGGAACTTCAAGTCGCCGATACCTCGGTAGTCTGTCGATACCTCGCAGCTCGCCGATAAACGTAGTCTACTGATGGTTGAGTTTACTGAATTTATGCAGCGGATTTATATCAAAAATTAAGCCTTATTACTTGTTGTTAAATATGATACTAAGTATTAGATACTCAGTAGTGTATGTGTGTGAGTTTAGTTGCTAGATTCAGTAGGTTGATGTGTATAATAAACTAAATGCGAGAATGTAAGTGCGTAAAAGTAAGTAGGCGAGATTTTATAGTGGTTCCAGGTGGTGTAATCCTGTCAGTCCACTCTTCTCCTGTGATGTTGGAGGTAATTCACTAGAGATCTTTGATGTATCCGTTACAAAGATTCCTAAGATTGCTTGTCCTTCACCAATGACTATGGCTTCACAAACTGAAAACAAGGAACAAGTAGGATTGCTGCTCCAAAGTCTTCCACTGGTCCTTGAAGGGTAGGATTGCCTCTTCACCAGCTCCACCATAAACAACAGTCTTTCACACAACAAGTGCTTCACTGTCTTCGACGGAGTTCTTTATAAAATAAAGAATGAATCAAGTAAATGATTCAAATTGCAGCGGCTTGATTAGGATGATATAATCGCCACTTGCAGTCTTCAAGTGTGTAAACTTGATGTAGCTTGAATACAGAATACACTTGAAGATTTTCTCTGAATCAGTAGCTTTAAGTTCAGTAGGTTCAGCAGGGTGCTTTTGCAGCTCAGAATTATCTCTTATATTTTTCTCTTGTAAATCATCATCTTTTTCTGAGTTGGAAGTCCTCTATTTATAGGTAGGGTGGCATGTGACTTGTATTTGAAATTCAAATATAGCCGTTCCCTGTTTTGTCCCATTTGACATGCTTTCTATCACTATTCATAGGACTGACAGTGTCAGATTCCTTTTTGACAGTGTGCAGTCTATCCAACCTTTGACTTATAACCATTGGATAAAAATCTGAATCATCCCAACGTTCTTTTAATCTCAGCCCTTGATTTGTTTGATAAGTCAGAGGTAGTTAGCTGTCATTTTCCATGTAATCTTCCAATGTAATCTTGAATTAATCAAGGTATATTATCGCCGGGTTCATCGATCTGTTTGAGATACCCATCATCTCTTTGAACGACAATTTGCTGTGTATAAAAAACAATGCAGCTGATTTCTTTTATCTAACTTTTACTTGTGAAGTTAGATTACACCTTTTTTAAAATATAACTAAGTTCCAAACATCATCCAACTTAAGGAACTTAGACCTTCTACACAAGGTATATGTAATTAGTCTAGGTCATCACAGACTTCCCTAAATTCTGATTCCATATCCTTGACTTTAATTACTAAGTTTGATCCCTTAGCCTTCATTAACTGAGTTTGACCCCTCAGCCTTCGCCTTCGCGGGTTCCGGAAAAGTCTACCGACCTAACTACCCTACGACCTAGACTAGTCTCGTCGAAACAAGTCGGTGACCTTTACAAAGGCATGTTTGATCAAACCTATACAAAGATCAAACTCTAATAAACCTATACATTTGATCTAGACATCTTTTTGCCTTTGCTCTATAACAGTTAGTTTGGCACTCATCACTAAAACTTAAAAATAAGTCCAACAGTTTCCTATGCTAGTGCAGTTGGCAGTTTGATGTATGCCATGGTGTGCACTAGGCCTGATCTGGCTGAGGCAGTCAGTGTTGTCAGCAGGTTTATGGCTCAACCTGGAAAAGAACACTGGAAAGCTGTGAAAAGAATGTTTAGGTACCTTAGAGGTACAGCTGATGTTGGTCTCATTTATGGAGGTGATACTCAGAGTTTGATCACAGGTTACTATGATGCTGATTATGCAGGTGATCTGGACAGCAGAAAATCAATGACTGGTTATGTTTTCATATTGGGGAATTCAGTTGTCAGCTGGAAAGCAACTCTTCAGGCAATAGTGGCTTTATCAACTACTGAAGCTGAGTATATGGCTATTACTGAAGCAGCCAATGAGGGTATATGGTTGAAGGGACTAGTCAGTGATTTGGGGCTATATCAGGATCAAGCTGAGATTTATTGTGACAGTTTGAGTGCAATTTGTCTAGCTAAGGATCAGGTTCATCATGAGAGATCCAAGCATATTGACGTGAGGTATCATCTGAGAAATGAGAAGAGGGTTGTAGTGAAGAAGATCAGCACCAAGGATAATCCTGCTGATATGTTCACTAAACCTGTTCAGCAGAGCAAGTTTCAGTTGTGTCTGGACTTGCTGAATGTTCAAAGCTTATAAACTGAAATATGGATACTCAGTTGAGGGCATATCAACTTGAGTGGATTCTGTGGAGAAGTCTGGTACTGTACATCCTGGCATTGATGAATGCATCCGGTACAAGTACAACTGATATGCAATCTGGTTGGCGTTGAATGAGAGTTCAAGTCAAGGTGGAGATTTGTCGGTTTTGGTGACTTGATCTCTAAACTGATAAATGATCTGGTGGAACTAATCTGAAAAACTGAAAGACTGAGAATGATGGTCAGTTTCAGTACAAGTATATTCAGTTCTATGAAAGTCAGTTTGATGAAGTGCAACTGAGTTTCTTTCGAAGTCGCGCGATCGCCCGTCCGTTTGGGTTTTTGAGTATACTGAAATCTACATTTGAGCAGTTGATTACAAGTCTGGAGAATCAGTTTTGAACTGAGTTTCGTCTGGTGGATAATAGCTGTAGCTGGGGTCCACATCTGGGGAATTTATGGAAGTTCCGACAAAGATCTTTGGCGGTTAGGGTTTGGGACTTGTGTCTATAAATACCAATGGTTGTAATCAATGTAATGTGTGTCTTTCAAGAGTGTTGTTCACACCCTTGTGAAAACCTTGTAATTCTGTGCATAATAAAATATCTCATTTTCTGCCCGTGGAGTAGTCGGCACAACGCCGGAAACCACGTTAAATCGCTGTGTTCTTTCTGTTTCTGTGTTTTATCAATACCGCCATACATTACGTTTGCATTGCTTCTGTGATTGTTTCTTTCTTAAACTGCAAGCTTTCTGTCTGTGTTTTCAACAAACAGCACACCTTCTCTCGTCCATCGTTTTTAAACACTTGTATCTCTCAATGTACAACTCCAAAGTTGAAATTTCTTTGACAAGATTTTTTATTTTTTTCATGCTCTTTATTTTGAAACCACATTCATCATATTCCGACGTAATTTCCGAAAATTCATTGTCGAAATTACTATTATTCGAAATTCACTGTTTTTCGGGATTCACTGGCAAGAATCACTGAGTTAATTTCGACAGTGAATCTCATGAAAAGCGATGTAATGATATCGAACCAAGTTTCAAAACGAAGAGCATGAAAAAATTAAAAATTCAGTAAAATTTTTATCACGTTTGGAGATCTAGATCAAAATACATGAGTGTTTAAAAATGAGGGAAAAAAATTTGGAAGCAGTAACCTGATTATATATGAAATTAGTCATTTTCTAAAATACTATGAAAAAGATTTGGAACACCAGTTACTTTGACACAGACAGGTTTTTGTAGGCCGTCCAAATTTTCTGCAGATAAACTTAATAGGTTCAATGTATTAATTTCAAAGTCATGTGCATGATATTTTTTATATTATTATTTTGGAAGCATATGAAATTAGATCTACTTTGAATTGTATTGAGGGACGGTGGGAGTAAATATGCAATAGGCTTCACCTTTAGCCAATTGTACATTACTTACAATTAGAAATGTGTATATGTCACATTAAATGCTTCAACACCATATAAAGAATACTCTTTCCATTTTAACAAAATGTTTTTGTCCTAAAATAAGTGTCGTCGTTTGTATTACCTTCGTCCCATAAAAAATGTCCACGTTTTACTATTCACGCAGATTAAGAAACTCAGTTTTTACTATTCATAAAAAAAATCATTCAATGGGGGGCAAAATCCCTAACTCGTTTTATTTTTCATCACTAAAACATAATGCCGAATATATATAGATACAAAGAAGAAAAAATCCACCGGTTGCGGTGGCCAACGGTGCAAGGGCTATAGTTCTACCCCTGGTTGTGACATAACAATATAATTGTGCTCATAACATTTCTCGAAAAATATTACTCTTGCTTTAAATGGGGTTGAAAAGTCATTTTATAGGTTTTCATCTCCATATGAATTGTTAAAAATAACACTTATTTTGAAACGGAAGAAGTATAAGTATGAACACACTTCTCAGTTCTTACTAAATTGTCGGCATGCGAATAAGTTGGATGCCATAGAAAGTCTCTGCTCCAATAATCAAAATCTTTTATTTTTGTCCAATTGCTATAATTGAGAGGGATCATTAGAGGCCAAGTACATCACCTCAATTTGAGCAACCTTTCACCTTTCTTTTATAAGTTTTTTCTTTTCTTTTTCTGATATTGCAACTCAATGGCAAACAGAAATATGATCATCAGCCTATTAAGCTCATTTACCATCTTTTTTTTCATTGCCATAGAAATTCCTACTCTTTCCATTGCTACTACAAATCAGACCGACCTTCATGCCTTGCTAGATATCAAAAATCACATACAAAGTGACCCATTTCAAGTTCTGGATTCTTGGAATGATTCTATGCATTTTTGCAATTGGCATGGAATCACATGTGGTAAGAGACACAAACGAGTGACTATACTTGACGTTTCATCACTCCATTTGGTTGGCACTCTTTCTCCCTCAATAGGAAACCTTACATTTCTTAAAGGGATCCATCTCCAAGAGAATTTTTTCCATGGCGTAATTCCACCAGAAATTGGCCAACTATTTCGTCTGCAGAATCTCGTTCTTGCCAATAACTCATTTCAGGAACAACTTCCTGTTAACATTACACTGTGCAAAAATATTCGGCTAATCCAATTATTTGGAAACAAACTTAGCGGAAGAATCCCTGATCAGCTGAGTTCTTTGTCCAACCTGCATGCACTTGGACTGGCTGAAAACAATTTCACTGGAAATATTCCTCCATCTTTAGGTAATATTTCTACGCTTGAAGTACTAGAATTATCAGAAAACAATCTTAGTGGGAACATCCCACATGAGCTTGGTAAGCTCTACAATCTTTACTACCTGGGATTGTCCGAAAACAAGTTAACGGGCTCTTTTCCCGTTGAAATCTACAACATTTCATCGATTTCAGTTCTTTCCATCTCATCCAATAATCTAACAGGTCATATCCCGGATACTTTGGGGTTGACACTCCCAAAATTGATTGAGTTCTATGTTGGTTCAAACAATTTCTCGGGGTCGATTCCATCAACATTAGCCAATGCTTCAAATCTTATCGGAATAGGATTCGGCGAGAATATGCTTACCGGGCCAATCCCACGAAATCTAGGAAGGTTACAACATTTAAGTTATTTGGAATTTGACAATAATCCGCTAGGTATTAATAGTGATAGTGACATTAACTTCATTGCCACCTTGACTAACTGCACCAACCTAGAATCACTGAGCTTGTCAAACATTGAAATCGGAGGAATACTACCTTTGGAGATTTATAATCTATCTAAAAAGCTAGGATATTTAAAGCTATATGATAATCACATATCAGGCAACCTTCATGAGGGAGTTGGAGAGCTTGTTGGTTTAAGTTTGCTTGATGTCAGCTATAATTCTCTTTCAGGCAACATTCCTCTCTCTATTGGCAAGCTCATAAACATGAAGAAACTTATTCTTTCGACGAACAAATTTACAGGGGAAATTCCTCAATCTATTGGTGACATTACAGGGCTGCTGATCCTAGGTCTAAGCCAAAATATGCTCTCCGGTAGCATACCGGTTTCCCTGAGCAATCTCACTGAGCTACAAGGATTAGATCTTACTGAAAATCATCTAAATGGATCTCTCCCCAAAGAAGTTTTTAGTTTGGCCTCTCTATCATTTGGGCTATATTTAGATCAAAACAAATTTACTGGATCGCTACCCTCAGAGGTGGGCAATTTGAAAAATCTGGTTTCGTTAAGCGTTTCCGGAAATAAATTATCTGGTGAAATTCCAATATCAATTGGTGGTTGTCAGATGCTGGAAAACCTTGAAATGGACGGTAACTTCTTAGATGGAACGATCCCTTCATCATTAGGACAATTGAAAAGCATTGAAGTCATGGATTTGTCGCGGAATAAATTGTCAGGGGAAATTCCAACTTCTTTGGAAACGTTGAAATTCATTAGCATTCTCAATCTTTCATTCAATATGTTAGAAGGTGAAGTTCCAAGGAATGGAGTCTTTGCAAATGCAAATGTCTTCTCACTAGTGGGGAATGGAAAGCTCTGTGGAGGAATCAAATCATTGAACTTACATGTCTGCCTCTCAAATGATTCAAAAAAACGCAAAAAGTTGTCAGCTCACATAATCATGATCCTAGTGATCAGTATACCCTTAGCCATGATTTCGTTATTTGGATGTGCATATGTAATTTTCAAAAGAAAAAAATCTAAAGGAGTTCCTTCTTCAAACTCTCCATACGATAAGGAACTCTTTAAGATTTCATATGCTGAAATTTTGACTTCCACCAATGGCTTTTCGTCAGAAAACTTAATAGGTGAAGGAAAATATGGATCTGTGTACCGTGGAGTTCTCAAACCAGACGAAAAAGTGGTTGCCATCAAAGTGCTAAAGCTCCAGCTAAAAGGAGCCCACAAGAGCTTCTTGGCAGAATGTGAAGCATTGAGAAACATTCGCCATAGAAACCTTGCCAAAATCATTACTTCTTGTTCTAGCATTGACTTCAAAGGCAATGATTTCAAGGCTTTAATTTTAGAATACGTCCCTAATGGAAGTTTGGAAGAATGGTTGCATCAATATCCATATGTCCATGATAATGAGAAGAAGTTAGACTTGTTAGAAAGGTTAAACATTGCAATAGACATTGCTACGGCATTGGATTATCTTCACAATCACTCCGGAAATCCAATTGTGCATTGTGATATTAAGCCAAGTAACGTTCTCTTAGGCGACGATTTACGTGGCCTGGTGAGTGATTTTGGCCTGGCAAAATTTCTCCAAACGCCTAATGATATATCACATGATATAGAAAGCACCTCCATCGGAATCAGGGGAACAGTTGGCTATGTTGCTCCAGGTACATCCATAACCAAAAGTGTTTTGACCAAAATATTTAAAAAATTCACAGCATTTTTACATTACATTATTTTACGGCTACCATTTTATCCTTTAACATTTTATTTGTGTAGAATACGGCATGGGAGGAAATGTATCAGCAAAAGGGGACGTATATAGCTACGGAATTCTTTTGTTGGAGATGTTCACGGGGAAAAGACCTACAGACACCATGTTCACAGAAGATTTTACTCTCCATAACTATGTTAAGACCTCTCTTCACCATCGTATGGCTGAAATCATCGATCCACAACTTTTGACAGTAGAGGAAAACAAAGAAAACATGAGCAAATACACTTCAACATGGATTGAGTCTTGTTGCTTATCGATTTTTCGTGTAGGAGTATCATGTTCTTCTGAAATGCAAAACGAGAGGATGGCTATTAATGATGCACTTATTGAACTACAACATGCTAGGAATGAATTGCAGGAACTGCTGCATGCCGAATTTCTTCGTTTCAACAAGAAAGTTGCATAAATTTCCATCTTATTATATTATGAGAAAATAAGGTTGTTCTATTCTGCTTTTCTTATCTGACTTATGATTGTAATGCAAAAGAGGGTAAAAGTAGCAGGCCCAAAAAAAAAAAAAAAAAATCTGGAGTCCTATTTGGTTTTCTGTATTTCATCTGTAGTACGTAATTGTTCTTCTACGATTTTCTTCTACGGGCAGACGCAGGATCTCAGGTAAGGGGGTAGTAAAGTTTTTAAAGAGAAAAATAAATATCATGAGGGGGCAAACAACATGCATACTACATATATTAGACTTTTTTCAGATTGATGGGGCGTTGCCCCACCCTCCTAGCTGTATGTAGCTCCGCCACTGCTTCTACGGTTTGTTTACTTTTATACCACCTCCCTAACATACTATACCTCATGCCTAACAAATATCAATCTTACCTGCTTAAAAATCTCACATTTTCAATAGCTTAAACATCAAAAATCATTTATTCCACAATTCGAAAAACAAGCCTTAAAGTAGAGTACAATATTCAAACATTAAAATTCAGCGATGTTTATACGATCATAGTAGTGACCCGACGGACCACCCTGAGGAAGAAGAGCCAACATGACAGGTCCTTCAGCACCTTCATTCACCGTATCCGTTCCCGTGTTCCAATTGATGTCTGTTTTCACAAAGCCAGGATGAACACAGTTTATGCACATTTGAGGATACTTCTTTGCCAAAACTCTTGTATAAGCATTAATGGCAGCTTTGGATATGCTATACGCCGGTAACATATTTGGCCATCCATTGGCTTCAAGAGATTCATGCTTTAGATCATATAAAAACCTCTGCAAAACTCCATCAATTTTCTCTTCAGTTAGAGTTTCGATGTCTCCAAGTTCTTTTCTTATTTCCTCACCCGGAATCCTCTGCACGAGTTTCAAATTTTCATTAGTCCGTATTAATTACTTTAATCCGGGATAGTAAATAGATAGGGTGTCTTTAGTAGCAGTTGGACACTAATTTCTTACCCTTAATTCACTTCTTAAAGAAGAGACATTTACAATCCTTGCACCAAAAGATGAAAGCTGTAAGAATGGGAGAAGAGCCTCAGCAGCATTCTTTGCACCATAGTAGTTTATCTCCAGACATTCTTTCGCTTTCTCGGGAGTTGTGATTATCACATCTGTCACTAAATTAGCTGCTTTTCCTGCTAGCTGCATGCATCACAAAAAACCTGATCAGACTAATCCAGAGTTCGTCCCAAATAGTACTCACAGTATGACAGTGGCGGAGCGAGGATTTCGGTTCAGGGGGCACAACTCTCTATTGGCCCTATATATAATTTCCGTAATTTCATAAAAAAAATTGTGAACCTACACACTTATCTCGTATGTGCGTATATACATATATATAATTGAAGAATCAAAATTGGGGAAAAAAACATCACAAAAAACCTGGTCAGATTAATCCAGAGTTCGTCCCAAATAATACTCACAGTATGACAGTGGCGGAGCGAGGATTTCGGTTCAGGGGGGCACAACTCTCTATTGGCCCTATATATAATTTCCGTAATTTCATAAAAAAAATTGAGAACCCACACACTTATCTCGTACGTGTGAATATACATATATATAATTGAAGAATCAAAATTGGGGAAAAAAAATATAAGACATAATTAAAGAAGTACGTGTGTGTATATACATATATATATAGTTGAAGAATCAAAATTGGGAAAAAAAACATCACAAAAAACTTTGTCAGACTAATCCAGAGTTCATCCCAAATAGTACTCACAGAGTCACAGTATGACAGTGGCGGAGCCAGAATTTCGGTTCAGGGGGACACAACTCACTATTGGCCCTATATATAATTTCCGTAATTTCATAAAAAAAATTGAGAACCCATACACTTATCTCGTACTTGTGAATATACATATATATAATTGAAGAATCAAAATTGGGGGGAAAAAATATGTAAGACATAATTGAAGAAGTAAAATGGTAGAGGAAAAAAATATATATAAGACATAATTGAAGTACATAAGACATAATTGAAGAAGTAAAATGGTAGGGGAAAAAAATATATAATATAATTTCCGTAATTTCATAAAAAAAATTGAGGAACCCACACACTTATCTCGTACGTGTGAATATACATATATATAATTGAAGAATCAAAATTGGGGGAAAAAATGGTAGGGGAAAAAAAAATATAAGACATAATTGAAGTATCGTACGTGTGAATATACATATATATAATTGAAGAATCAAAATTGGGGGAAAAATGGTAGGGTAAAAAAATATATATAAGACATAATTGAAGTATATAAGACATAATTGAAGAAGTAAAATGGTAGGGGAAAAAAATATAATATAATTTCCGTAATTTCATAAATAAAAAATTGAGAACCCACACACTTATCTTGTACGTGTGAATATACATATATATATAATTGTGGGGGGGGGGGGGGGGGGGGGGGGGGAGAATCAAAATTGGGGGGAAGAATCAAAATTAGGGGGAAAAAAATATAAGACATAATTGAAGAAGTAAAATGGTAGGAATATATAAGACTTATAATTGAAGAAGTAAAATGGTAGGGGGAAAAAAATATAATATAATTTCCGTAATTTCATAAAAAAAAAATTGAGAACCCACACACTTATCCCGTACGTGTGAATATACATATATATATAATTGAAGAATCAAAATTGGGGGAAAAAATATATAGATTTTTGTCCAGAATAACAAAATTATCAAAAAATCGGGATAGAAGAAAACTGTAATTTAATAAAGACTAAAGTAGCAATTATGAAGTAACAATTATGAAGTAACAAATGTGGAATAAAGTAAATATGAAGTAACAATTGTGAAACATAAAGTAATATTAACACGTGAAGTAACAATTGTGATTTTTGTCCTTTATAATCATGAAAATGTTACTTTTGTCCTTCCAGACTCATTTATTAATTTTTTTGTCCATGTGGCCCCTTCCCCTAAAAATATGTAAGACATAATTGAAGAATCAAAATTGGGGAAAAAAATATATAAGACATAATTGAAGAAGTAAAATGGTAGGAATATATAAGACATAATTGAAGAATCAAAATTGGGGGAAAAAATATATAAGACATAATTGAAGAAGTAAAATGGTAAATAAAAAAGCAGCTATGGGGAATCCATCCCTGACGTTTAGGACTAAAATTAAGTGACTAGCCACTACCCCATACATTCGAAATATATATTGATGGCGACTGAAATATATATATATACTAGAGGGGGGGCCGCACAACGCGCGGCATGTACACACTCGGTGGATATGAAATCGGGGATACATGGTTAGGATAAAATACTGGAATATGGAATAGGAATATATTACAACATGTGAACGTTGATCGTTTTGAAAGTAGAAAACATATTATACACCAAAAAGCATATTATTATACTATTACCATTTTTATAGGTGGTAATAGTTTATAATATACTAAGCATACATCATATTGATGTTGCTGCCAAAGCTGATAGGCTAACAGAAGGAATAGAAGCAAAAGAGGTTTATTTTATAGTACATGATAATAGTAGGTTACTAATAGCAAGGCATAACGATCAGGCATCACTTTGAGTCTTGCTTCTCTTTGCATTTCTTTGCTGGGCTTTTGTGAACATCAGGGTTCATAGTGTGTTCAAAACTTGAATATGTAACGGGAACAAGACATGCTGATACAAGGGAAAACATATTATACACCTCTGAAATGAAAAAAGAACAAGACTGAGAAATAAACAAATACATAATATATGATCAAAGCATAAGGATCCAAGGAAATTTAACGGCCTCATAAAAGAAATGGGTGTCAACAACATCCAATAAAAAGACACAATTTTTTTTTGGAACACACACGATGAAAGAAGTAGGAGGAAAGGAGCAAGAATACCTAAAGTCCGGTAAGAATAATTGATCCGTCGTGACGTTGTCAACACGATTATGCTGAAACGCAACAAAACCCCAAAAACAAAAGCAACCGAAACAGTAATTCAACAATCAAGTAATGCAAAAAGGATCAAAATCTAATTTACCATACGAATAAGGGAAACAAAAAGTAAAACAAAAATGGTTAACATACAGTAAATTTTCTTCTATTACAACGAAGTAAAATTGTTCATTCAGCCGAGGTAACATATACGCAATATCCCGTTTGAAAGAAGTAATATTAATAAAAGGTTATACCCCAACACCTCAATAAGCGCAAAGAAAAAAGAATAAAGAAAAAGGTGCAAGAAAATTCTCCATACCTGTTCCGTAGTTCTAAAGAGGCTACAGAAAGTTGGGATTTGAGAAAAAATAGCAGACTGCAAGCGGGTTAGATGTCGAAAGTGGTTTACCAAACGAATTTGGTTGCGGTGCATTTTTGTCTACATACATAAGTTACATTTATATACAATAGGCCTATTACTAAATCAGCCTTCTTAGCAACGAAAAATTTAATATAAGGAAACTTTTCGAGAGTTTGACCCAAGTACTTTTCGGGATCTCCAATTGTACTATATATACCGAAACATTGTCAACATTAGATATTTTCGTGAATATTGCTATCAAAAAAGAAGAAATACTTCCCGAGAAACACAAAGAGACATTAAAATACCTCACAAGGAGCTGGCTCAATCCTCGTGATCTTAAGACAAAGAGTTAAAGAGTCAGAGAAACTGCGTATATCTATATTACAACAACAATTGTCTTCCCTTTTAAACAATTTAGCAACAATGGGGGAGAAGCTGAAGAGCCTTTGAAGATGAAGCAGTCATTTTTAACTATCTTACATAATATCTTTCGCGATTGTAAGTGTGACCAGTCCACTTTTACAGTGTCAGATGTCAACAGAAACTTTAGAGGCAATGGATTCTAAGTATTGGTTGATGATTTTCAATTCCTCTGACCAAGGTTGAAAAGACTTGGTTGTTTGAAGCGTGATGATATCTCTTTCCAGCTCCTGAAGATGCTTCAGATTAGAAACACTTCGATCTTGTATACATGGTTCCCTTTCTCAACAGTTTCATACATTTCTAAATATTCTGATGCACATCTTGCAGCGATCATGTCGTACGCGTTGAGTGTCTGTCATACCATAACAGAACTTGGCACACATATCGAAAGCCATAGGTCCACCAGGTATATCATGTATGTTGATTTCATCATTGTTCTCCTCATTTGTCATAGCAACAAGCTTTTGCAGACGGGCCCTCTTCGATAGGAGAGGGAACTATAGCATATTTAAAGCAAATAAGCACCCAGAAATCAAACAAGAAATTTAAGCATTGTGCCAAGACATAAATGTAGTTGGATACAAAAAATTCTATTGCACGGAGCCTTTATTGGTCTTGACTGTTAGAATTGTGACAAGAATGGCATTATTAGTCACCCAATGCAATAGAAACAGCAACATCATGACATTTGAACAAGCATGCATTACCAAACCCGTGTATTCATGCACATAAGCAAAAAACATTTACCTTGTGGATGTAAAATTTTACATTCCCAATAGCAATCACGATATCAGTTGCTAACTCTGTTGCCACATACCTGAATTACAAAACGGTTACAGTAAAATTGTACTAATGTTCATCTCACATCTCAATTTAACAGAAAAATCGAAAACTATCAAAACAGGACTCAACACACAGGGGTTGAGATGTAGTATGCAACATAACTTGAGACCCAAAGGCGAGAAATCAGACCATGAAAGTTGAAATAACATCCCAAAAAAAATGGGTGGATGGACTCGGATTCCAATTCTGCAAGGCAAACTGATAGTAGAAGACTAAGGAAAGAAAGGAGAAAGCAGAGCACATGGATAAGAAACTAACCTAATATTATCACCGTCAGTTTGAAACAGATCAGTTTCCGGCCCAAGTTTCATATACTTCATCTTGCATGTGAACCACTACTTTATCAAGTCCGATGATATTGCAAAATTTCAACAAACCAACTCATAAGAAGCTTCACACATCAATATATAATAAGAAACTTAAACTCGTTTATGAAAGATGCAACGTTATAGACATGAATCTCCAGTTACCAACTTCACTTTTCAACCCATCCACATCACGTAACCTATCTAAGCAACCAATCCATGCTATAAAGGATGTCTTTTATGAGTTCCAGAATCAAAAAGTCGCATATCAACTAATCATTTAGTCGTATCGTTAAAACTGTCCGATCGAAATACTTGGAGCAAATGAAAGTATTGATGATAAGTTATATATGCAGTAAGTTTATTGACTACCAAATAACAATATCAATCAAACAACATTGCTAACAAATTCACACAGTAAGCATCAATCGTATACAACAAAGATATTTGGGTACAAAACAAACTCTAACTATATTAATTAGAAACGAAATAGAACGCTATAGGAAATAACTACCGAGAGAAATCGAGCAGTAATATTACATACCGATTAAACTTCATTATTCAAGATGACCAAGAAAAAAATAAGCTCATTTTGCAAGAACCAAGTTTACTTTGCGACTCGAATCATGGGATCAAGCTCACACGAGGGGGTTCCGGACTAAGGTTGGGTTCGTTCCCTCCACATAAAGTCAGAATCTTTATCTTATTCAATCTTCCAAACCTATCTTTTTTCACATTTAAAATGCATCATCAACTCCAATCTCCAAGAATTTCCAGATTTCCTTTGATCAGTGAGAATTCAGCAATTTTACATCATAATTCAGCAGCCCGTTTCATAGACAAAACATCCCACTGGTTTCTACCTACATCTAATAACTCTAACAACAAAGGCAAGAATCATCCATCAATTTCCAAATAAATAGTAATATGAAAAGAGGTAGACAAACTTATGCAAACCGGAATTTCTTGCTGAGTAACTGAATCAAAGATTGCATATAAATAAATATTCTTCAGCCGATATTCAGCAGAATTCCTATGCTTACCAGCAAGAACGGCTGTTTCCACACACGAAAGCACCCCCAAGAGAAAAGAGTTGAAAGGGATTGATCCAACAATAGCCATATATACCACCTAATCAACACATAAAAAGTCGCTTAATGAATAAGGGACTCACCAACAAAATCCATAGGCCTCAACATATTTTGTGAGAAAGGAGAGCCAAATACCAGAAAGCAGTTCCTCATTGTTTAAGCTCCCTGGCCAATCCTCGCAATATCTGTAATAACGAAAAGAAATATGTAAGAAGAAATATGTAAGATCAGATATCGTGGCTCACAAGTGATCTGATTTTTGTGGGAGAAGAACCGAGGAAGTGGGAGGAATAATGGGTACATCTAGCAACTAAAGCGATTAAATTTTGGTTGAAATACGTAGAGGCATGAAATCAAACCCAACACAAAATGAAATCATGATCATACACATCAAAACCTGAAAAGTGAGAGGACAAAAAAGCTAATATTAGTGTATTAATTACCTCATTAAATCTAACTATATTGGGGTGTTTCGAGAACCTGCGGTTCATGATCTCCCTCTGAACATTGTCATCGATCTGTGACCAAAGAAAAAGAAAATAAAAAGGACATCAAATGAATATGTTGTTAATAGAATCAAAAGAGAGAAGGAAAAAAAGAAGGAAAAACAAGAAAAAGGCAAAGCCTTGAGGCCTCTTTCAATATACTTGACAGTATAGAGCTCACCATAGCACAAGCATGACAGAATCCAAGTAAATGAATGCAGACAAACGGTTAAATGAATTTGAAGAACATGAACAATAGACCAAACCAGGGAAAAAAAAGTAAAAAATAATAATCATGGAGCATCTTCATATTACGTATTACGTGTAGATGGAGGAGGTGGGGGGAGAATTTCGGAGGATTCCTGTCAAATTACCATTCTTCTGTACGATTCGAAACAGTAGAAAAATAAATAAAAGAACCTGGAATAGCAAAATCATGTATACAACAAGCGCACCTTAAAAATGGAGGAAGAAGATAGCAAATCAAGTATGTTCAGCGAAGAAATTGAAACACACTGTGAAATAGGTGCTAAAAAGATGAAAAACATTGATAGTTTCTCAAAGTCGATCAGATTGGAGAAAATACCTTGTAAGATCTGAGACTTCACATCCGATGCATTCTTCTCAAGATCTGTGGAATTCGTACAACAAATTCGGACAATACTAAGAGAAGATGAGAGATGTGCGCGGCTGAAGAATGAGGGAAGCTTAGGCCATGACGGTTTGGGAAGGAGAGCTTGCAGAGGAGCTGGCGATGTCGTAGGGTTTGGAGAGAAGAGCTGCCGTTTTAATCAGTAGACGACCAACAAGAAACCTAACAAAATTATCCTTCGTATAATACTACTAAACCTAAAGTAAATGGGCTAAAATTTGGTGGACTTTTTTTTTACTGGGCTGAATAGAAGCAGAAGCCCAGACGCGATTTAATTCAGAAAACCATCGACGTGTACACCTTCAGGGCATTTTTCCCACCCTTTCATATAAGTAGGTATATATATGTAAACAAGGCTAATATCAAAATATGTAAGGGTATAATAGTAATTTTTCAAAAACCGAGGGGCACGTGTTAGTGATTATATCACCAATGTGATTTAGTGTTATTGGACTTAGTTTGAGGTTTGGTAAGCTTGAAACAATCAATATGAGTTAGGAGATGCGGGGTGCATGCTTACAATTGATATTTACAAGCTTACGAGAGTGTTGGATCGAGTGTTGAACAAAATCCGATTCGCGCTTATTGGACGGGCGTCCATTTCATATGGACGGGCGTTTGACTTCGACGGGCGTCTAGGTTCACCGGACGAGCGTCGGGCGGTGGATTTACATACGGGATGTAACCTGGTTGGATGGACGAGCGTCTTAAGAACCGGACGCCCGTCCGGTATGCTTCAGACGGGCGTCCAGGATTCTAAACGGGCGTCCAGTATGCAGTTCTGGAGCAGTTTTGGTCGGTTTTTCTGGTATCCTTTCGGGTTTTGGTCTGGTAAGGATGATGCACGGACACTCCGTACTGAAGCCGAAAGGTATCCTTTCGGGTTTTGGTCGGTTTTGCAGGGGCGGAGCTACTGAAGCCGACACTCCGTATGATGCACGGTATGGCTTCAGTAGCTCCGCCCCTGCAGTATGATGCACGGACACTCCGTACAGCCAGCGTGTCCTGTGTCGGACACGCACCAGACACGGCGTCGGGCACGACATCAGGCCGTTTGGAATTTTAAAAAAAATTGGACACCCGAGTGTGGAAATATGGACATTATTCCCAGATTTTGGACACTTTTATCAGATTTTGGAAACTATCCACCCAAATCGATGCAGTTTCGTTTAAAGAAAATATCTTCACTCATCCATTGAAGTCAGATCTTGTCTCATTTGGACCAAATGAAACACCCCGCTCATTCGGTGCTTATAGTTTTTTATAATTACATTTTAGTCCCTATATTTTTAATATTTACATTTTGAGCCCCGCACTTTTTTTCCAAAACTCCCGTATCCTCATGTCTCGTGTCCTCGTATCCATGTCCGTACAACCTAACTTGCAGAGTCTGATATTTACTCAAAGGTACAGATCTGACTCAAAGCTCTTTAACGCGAAAGAAAAATCGAATGCATAATTAACAAACATTCTTACCCAAGATTCAGGATCAATATTTAAGGCCTTTAAACGTGTTTCATCCACAACAGCTCCAGATGCTCCGGCATTGTTCACCTATTACAGTAAAAATTATCAGCAACAAAACAGACAAAAAAAACAACGAACTGAGCCATTGATTCAATATTTCAATGTTATTTGAATGATGTAAACAAAAGCATACCAAAATATCAAGTTTTCCGAACTCAGCAGCAACGAACCGAGCCAATGATTCGATGCTCTTAGCATCTTGAACATCAAGCTGATGAAAAACTACATTCTTTAGCCCTTGTTCATGTAAAGCAGCAGTAGCTTCCTTTCCTCTATTCACATCTCGGGCTGTTAATACACAGTTACTCCGGCAGCCGCCAGCTGCCGGACTATCTCAAGACCAATGCCTTTATTTGCTCCGGTAACAACACCATACCTGTAATACCCTCATCCTCAAGCACAAATAGAATTGAATAGCGATTCGATTTCGCCTTAAAACGATTATTTTACAAACTCTATATATATACATATAGTTTATAATGATGCATTAACTGTTTCATGCAAAATATACCTCAAACTTCTGGATCAAAATGAGAGAGCCAAGATTCAAAAACAAACAAAAATTGGTCAACGCCTTAAGTTCATCATATATATAATTATATATATATATATATGTCCTATGTTACATACTAAAACCGCGAAAACCCTGTCAGACTCTGCAAGTCTGCATTCATCATCCCGGTCGAATTTTGGATTAGTCTAGTGTTTCGTTTAAAAAAAAAAAAAAAAAAAAAAAAAAAAAAAAAAGGAGGTCACAGAAGAATATATTACCTCTGCCTCTGGGGAGCTTCTTCACCAATGGCTTCCATAGCAACAATATATTACTGGATCTTTATTTCTTTTGCTACTTTTAAAACTCTTTGTAAAGAAAGTAGTAGTAATGAGAGAGTGAAGGAATTAGATGTATTTTTATAATATCAGCTAAAAAGTCAAGCCAAAAATAAACATCTGTTACAAAAATTTCAGCAAATATTTTTTGTGCCAGCATATATACTGATTAGCCAGCAAATATTTCACATGTCCATCAACCACAATCATTACATAGCATATTTTGTGTATTTATAACAGCATTTTACCTATTATCGTCCCAGGACGTACGCTACAATGATAAAGGCAGAGTGTCTTAAAAGAATGGAATTTGACCCACCTCATAAATAAGCCACTAGGTTACCTGATTAACATCTTCACTACTTGGGACAGGGGCGGGACCCTGGTTTATATAATAGCAAACTCATGACTCTGAACCACTAGGTTACTTGATTAACATCTTCATTATCCTGTGGGACAGGGGTGAGAACCCTTGTTGTTAGGGTTTAACCATTTTTTGGTTTTTTCCTTTCTATTTGATGCAAAGCGTCGAGGGGATTAAGGGGATATTCTGTTCACCTTAGGCATATGCCTGGCATTGTATTTGTATTATGCATTCAAGATCTTATATAATAAATAAGATATGATCTGATTGATGGGGAAATGTTTTCATTTTTAATGCAGGGCACTACAGCTAGCCCACCATGTTAGAAATAATTTTTATTTAGAATCCAGGGTTTATTGGATTTTTAGTCCTATAACTTTCCCTATTTTTGTAAATAGTCCTCTTTTTGTGTCGGTAGCATTTTCAGTTCTATAACTTTCTATTTTCTGGATTTTTAGTCCTTTTTGCCTAATCATCGCCGGAGCTCCGGTGAGATGGCTTAGGTGGCTGCAAAGTGTATTGTGGGACCCATAAAATATGATGTGGCTGATGTTGAAAATAAATTAGGTGGCTGCCAAGTGTATTGTGGGACCCATAAAATATGATGCATGTGGCTGATGTTGAAAATACAGCCGAGGAGATTCGTACCCATGACCTTTGGATCAATTTCCAATCAAAATATCATTACACTACATAGAATACTTTAATTAAACCAGAACTAACAAATATAAGTACCAAGTATTATATGTGAATAAATTCGATACATATTATGTATGTTACGTACGTGCGTGTGTGTATATATATATATATATATATATATATATATATATATATATATATATATATATATATATGTGTGTGTGTGTTATGTATGTATATATGTGTATGTATGTATATATTTATATGTATATATGTACATATATATGTATGTAAGTAAATATATACATACATAACATATATATATATATACACACACACGCACGTACGTAACATACATAATATGTATCGAATTTATTCACATATAATACTTGGTACTTATACTTGTTAGTTCTAGTTTAAATAAAGTATTTTATGTAGTGTAGTGGTAAGTTGATTGGAAAATTACCCAAGATCATGGGTTTGAATCCCTTGGCCGTATTTTTATTTTCAACTTTTCAAAATGGGCCCCACTCAAAATGGGCCCCACATGCCACGAATCAACCACATCATCATATTTTATGAGCCCCACAATACACTTGGCACTGAAAATGCTACCGTCGCAAAAAGAGAATTATTTACAAAAACACGGGAAAGTTATAAGACTAAAAATCAAATAAACCCTTAGAATCCACATTAAACAAAGCAATAATTTTTTAGGGATTTTATTTACATTACATATTTACTTACTTCCGGCACCACGATCATTTCAAGCATACTTCGAGCACTATAAATATTTTTCGTGAAAATAACATCATTGCCACTGACTTTACTTTTCAAAAGTAAATCCATGTAAAACACCTTGTATTAGCATTGCATACACGAAATCCCAGTACATAAACACTTGAAATTAGTACTGTATTATCCAGTTAAACAAACATTAAACATACACACACAAACACACACACTCTTCATTAGTTAAAAGCTTTAACCTGTATTAAGTACCCTAATACTTAATGTCTTATTGATCTGAACCATTCAATGTCATAGAACCACCATTTGAATGGTTGAGATTTGATTCCATGTAAGGCCTAACAAATGTCCTCCTCCACCAAACCTCAAAAGCTTTCTGTAAATTCGGACAACTATCGCCGCCCTTCAAGAACATTCCGAACCAAGACAATAATATACTCTGTTGTTCCTCTAATGGCAATGTAAGTATTGTCCTACCAATTCCTTCCTCCACAGTTTTCCTATCAAACGACCTGGTCCCGTGTAATAACCAGTTATAATCATTGATCAACGGGTGTAACCACGTGTTTAGTAACAGTAATCTTGTGTCCTTTGTCGGAAGAAGTTGCCCTTTTCCTATTTCCACAAATAGCCTTGCAGTTATGCAGCTAATATTGTAACGGGACGCAACCGGGAGTTTTACATGAAGTGAAGCTAGTTCTTGTTGGTTAGCCCATATTACTGCAAATTCATCTGCTGCTTGTCTGTCTGATAATATTTCGAGTAACCACCATAGATTATCAGCTTCTAAAGATAACTTTTTTAACACGTCTTCCTCTTGAAATTCATTGGATTCAGTAGCTTGATATGATAAGGACAGTAAGATATCGAGGCAGGTTCTACAAGACGCGTAGATGATTTGATTGTAGGTGAGATCAACTGAAGTTGTGGATGAGGAGCTTGGGAGATTGGTGTTTTCTCGAAGGAGTTTTAATACGATGAATTTCATTTCACGACGTGCTCTTTCTTCGTTGCTTTTGAGAACAAGTTCTAAGATGTGAGAGAATGCGTCTTTTGGGGGGTATGAAATGCCGGATGACACGCGTTTTAGAACAGGGGATACTCTGATTCCTTCGTCTTGTAAACGTAAGACTGATGAAACGACTTTTTCTTCCTCTTCTTCACCTACCCAAGGAGCTGCTTCTAAGTATTCCAAACAGGATTGTATGCAAGCCGAGAATCCCAATTGTTCTGCAATCTATAATGATTTTTTGAGTTATTAAAGCATGATATTTTCAAGCATTGTTGATAAAGAAACGATTTTTCTTTTCAAGAAAGACGATATGCACATCCAATCTACATGATATCTACACGCATAAGCATCATCGATTAAAAGGGTTCATTAAAAAGAAGAAGTCAAGTTTAGCACGTCGAAGGAAGCTTACTGAACCTGCTATGTTTCCAACTAACTAACATCATTCAACGATGCCTGCCCCCCCCCCCCCCCCCGGCACCTACCCACCAAAAGAAAATCAATACAGCATATTTGTCACTCCAAAGAACATCCCACAAAACTGGAATTGCAGGAATCGCTATGTTGGCATATAACAATTCTATGATATACAAGAAACAATAATAAGGCAAGTATACACGCGTGAACACAATGCAGTTTCTTATAATAGGTTGTCCTGCTGCTAAGCAGCAAGCATAGATACACTCCTACAGTAAGGGAACAGAAAAGGCAAGAATCAGGAATGTTTAGGGCTATTTTCGTAGACTGGTGGGTTTTTATTTTTTTTGGGTAAATGTAATTGATGAGAAAGTAAAACGACGAATCAATCCTCCTGATCAAATGGCTTCAATGGTCTTCATTTTTGTTTTGTGTTCTTGCCTTTAGAAAAAAGGATTTCAAGAACTGAAAACTAAGAGCTATGTCATCATAAGGCCTAGTTTCCCCCTAAACTAAACGGCGCATTGAAAGGCACCATAGAGTTTCTAACGTGACACCACACCGAAAACAATTGACTGGGTGAAAGTCGATTCTCAGCTCTAGAATCAACCTTTACCCAGTCATTTGTAACAATCGACAAGCAGAAAGTAGTAACAAGAGCTGAGAATCGATTTGTCACTGTGATGACGCTGCAATAGGTTTGGTGTGGTGTCTTTAACAATGGCCTAAACTAAAATACGATCTATGCACGTTTTGCTTTAGGTATACCAATAAAATGCCTTAGAAATCAACACATTGACATAACATTCCTGCATTTTGATTACAACGTGCTATCTTTGACATTTTTGCATTCATTGCAATACTAAAAGCATTTGCATTAGTATCTATAATACATTCTACAAAGAAAGGAGAAAAAACACAAGCACGCAATAAGTAACATTTGAATTGCAGTGCATGATGCTAAACCATACAACAAGAACATTTTTATTGGTGCAGAATACTAAACTTCAAAGTTGATTAAATTAACATTCCTAAGTACCTTGAGAACTCGTAGCACACGTGAAACGCTTTGCTTGATCAACTGTTGCTTCAATTCCTTGCAGTACATCAAACCTACAGTTTCAACATATACTTCCATTTCCTCACATTCATTGATTTCAATACACAGAAAACCTGAATCCTGTTCTGAGATTTTGTTTGAAAAGAAGCTGCTTTTCTCTATTAAAATACACTTATGAACACTCAACTTCACAATAAGCCCCTGTTTTCCTAATAACCTAACTTCAAAATCACTAGTTCCATGTTCCCCAAATTCAATCGACACTTTCCGTGGCGGATTCTCAGCCTTAGGTCTCTCCTTTCGTTCAGAAGTCGCCGAATTACTTCTAAGTGGTGCATCAAGAATAACAGCATCTTGATCATTAGAGCATAAGTCAGGGTTTTGACCTAGGTTTCCTGACTTTCTTTCAGACACTGGTGCTTGCTTTTTCTGACATGAAGAATTAGGAATTGGATTTGGAGAAACTGGTTTGGGTTTTTTCATGGGATTTTGTGTTTTTGTTGTCTTTTGAAATACAACTGGATAGGGGCAACACCAAAATCCTTCTGGGGTCACAGCTATTGGCACATTCTTAATCTTGGTATGCCCATTCTCTACTCTATGTGGTCTAAATTCAGCCATTTAAGGCAATTTCTGCAAAATAAATGACTCAAATATATATATCATAGACAATCACTAAATGAAAAAACCTGATAAAAACTGTAAAAAAACCCACCTTTTATATCATCATATGAAGATTAAAAGCTCAAATCCTAACGAGGATTCAAGAATGAAACTAAAGCTGATTCAAAGCTATCAAAACTGCAACAACCTCAATATCAAGATGATTCCTTTCTCGAAATAATGACTTCCATTTGGCGAAAGAAACGTGGATTAAAGACTAATTCCACACTGGAATTGGTCCACGAGAGAAAAGGGTATCTGGGTTCAACTTCACAATCTTCAAGAAAGATAAAAATCGAGTCTTTTTCAAAATGGCTTGAAAAAAAGATGAAATCTTGAACAACAGAAAAAACAAAGAATCAGCAACTGGTTAACTGAAACTCTTCAGAGATCCCATCTCTGTTATGGGTTCAATAAGTTAAAGAGCCCCTGTAGAAATGATTGAATAGGAGCTTTGATGTCAAGCATCAAGGAAACCACTTCATAGAAATTCAACTAAAACAAAATCATAAAGGCCAATTGGCTTTGTACATTTATTATTAGAAAATTCTGGCTATTAAAGATAAAGTAAAGAGCACATGGGATGATGAGTCCCCAAAAAAGTGAAAGAGAAAATGATGGCACAAACAAGAAACTGTTTACTATACCCTTTGAAAACTACATGTTGATATGGAATAAATAGCTAACCACTACCTAATAAAGTAAACTTACACTATTACTTGGTTTAATACAACAGAGAAAAATGGGTTAACTTTGGCTTGTTTATAATTATTGATAACTAATTGTATACATGTATAGCAGTACAAGTAACAGACAAAGAATAATATGGACAAAGACAGAGTGAGATAGTGGAAAACTAGAGGGAATAGTTTATAGTTACGACTCATGAGCTGTGTTTGTAACTTTACTATTACTAGTATTTGGCTTCTTCTCTCTGTATGCTTGTGTTTGATTTTTTATCAATATTCTTGCCTTCCCCCTTTTATTTTTTCTACTTTTGTATGTGAGTTTTTCTATGATTTTGTCTATCTGCTTTTGCTTTAAGTTTGTGCTTAAAGAGGCTAATTCAAGATTTAAAAAAAGGAGAATAATTTAAACTGGATAATCCAAATTGGTATTGATTTGGGTGATAGATTGATAAGAACGATAATAATTTGGAGAACTTCGGCAGAAATAATGCAATGGGGAATTTGAACTAATAGTGATGACTTTTTCGATTCTGCAATTTTCACCAAATTCTCTCACGTCTTCAATGAAAAATATTTGTTCGCAAGTTTTGAATCAGTCCTCGGAATATTTCTAGGGATTTCAAACACTACAAAGGTGTCGGAACGGTGTCGGAATCAACTTTTCAATGATGTCTCTTATGGCTACTAGGAAGATGTCAACGTCTTCTTCCATATAAACCACCACAATCCTCATTGTACAAGCATCTCATTTTCAGATAAGTATTAGCTTCAGTACAAAGTGAGGATCCTGAGAGATAAATTTGTGTGTGTAAATTTTTCTCTAATCTGAAATTTGTTGTTTCCGGTGGATGTAGCCGAATTACCGAACCACGTTAAATATGTGTTCTTGTTCTTCCATTATATTTTGTTGTGCTTGACTTTCATTTCGGGTGATTCCGCGCAACAAGAGGTTCATCAAACCTTTTACTGTCATCAACCGAAAAGATGCCAAATGATACAATTCTGGACAAAACCCCACCGGAGATCCGGTAGGCCTTTACCGGTTTCCGGTGACAGAATCTGTCGCAAGTATACATACCTCATCATGTTACACATTTAACTACTATCTCCGATACAAACAGAATCACATCCATAAAATATCTATAATCCAAAATGAAACTCAATCTCTAAACAAGGGCGCCCCGGGGGGGGGGCGGGGGGGGGGGGGCCATATAAATCGAATTTACATAACATAATATTATAGACTCATATATTAGGAGTCCTTTAAATTAATTTTTGTTTTTTTAAACTAGACTAAGAGGCATTTAGTTTTTTTTTTACTTTAAAATTTTTTTGTTTTATTGGGCGAGCCTTACCCGAGATCCACTAACATGAAGTCAACCACTAACTACCCATTGTCATAACTAATAGAACCATAAATAAACTGAAACAATATCAATATTGGATGCGCAACCCATAAATCAAAGAACTACTAGACAACTATATCAAAGTACTGAAAAGAAAGAACAACCCTTAACAAAAATCTATAAGAAACATAAAAATAAAAAAAATAAAAAATGTACTATCTAGTGGTTGGGATCCGGATCCGGCCTAGTGATACAAAAACCAGGGTTCGATTCTCATCTCTGCCCTGAATATTGATCCTCAACTCCCTCCCTCCCTCCCTCCCTCCCCCTCTCCCCCCCCCCCCCCCCCCCCTCCCCCAAAAAAAATGTATTATGTTGTAGGTCTTCTCATGCCTCTTCAATCTTAACATAATTTTCATCTAAAATGTTGATGTAAGGAAGGAGCATGATAGTTCTCCTATGGCTACTAGCACACATAATTCTCTTTCGATGCAATTATACTTTTGAAATAAAATATGATAATATCTAGAGCATAATTAGATACACCATATGAATAAGTGAAATAAAAGGAATATGGGAAAGTGGCATGGCATGATTCCATGCATCCTATCGATGCTAAGATTTTAGTGATTGCATCACATTACTTGTATTACCCTTATTGTGTACACGTGAAGTGAATAAGTTGTGTTAGATGATTCGAGGGTATTACGTCTTTCTACAATCTTGAAGGAAGGACCACAATCATCATACCATTGATCATTGCAGTACAATGCTTATCGACCTACTATTATCATACTCGGTTAGACTCGCATGTGGGCACTTGTAATTGGCTCAACTTCCACCTCAAATTCGTTTAACCCCGAGGCATGCGACACTAATCTATGATTGTCGAGGACTCTCGACTTTTCGTATCACTTTAAAAGAATTACAATACTTATGCAATGTCCATCTGAGATGTGTATTGCATATGAGCCTAACATGCATCTAACAAATTATGTATGCCAAAATCAAATAAAATATATAAATAATTTGTATTCTAGAAAGTACATGTTGAATTTACCACCTATGTGCATATGAACCAGTGTTGTGTAGCAGGAAGTTGCAGAACAAATGACACCTTAATTCGTGCAACTCTATTACACTTCTCTCGCTGAAGCAATTAACTCGAAATTCGTGATTACCGCTAATTAATAGAAACAGTAATGTTTCTATAAAAAAAAAATAGACACAATATTGCAGAATTAATAAAAGTTCAAAAAATTGATCATAACCTTTCGATTATACTTTCTTTACCTCTAACTCTGTAATTATGCGTTAAAGGCTCAAGATTTGATGCTAGAAATGATGAAACGTTAAGATTGAACAAGAAAATAGATTGAAACGACAAAGATCAAGCTTTTACAAAAAGTAAGTGATTAGGAACCCAAAAACCATAACATATGATTATTAGGAAATGAAAAGATGGATTTTTTTTAAAACAAATATGGATTCTACGTGCGAGGTTTCATGATCGGGACTGTCAATTTTGTGACTTGATCTCTAAAGTTGGTGGAACTAATCTGAAAGCTGAAACTGAGTTTTGTGAAGTGAAACTGAGTTTTAGGAAAAGCTGAGAAAACTGAGTTTGCTGAAAACAAGTGAGTTCTACATCTGGGCAGTTAATTACAAGTTTGGAAAGTCAGTTTGAAGCTGAGTTTCGTCTGGTGGATAATAGATAGAGCCGATCGAAGTCCACATATGGAGTATTTATGACAATTCCGACAAAGATCTTATGGCGGTGAAGGTTAGGGATTTGTGCCTATAAATATCATTGTTGTAATCAATGCAAAATGTGTCTTTCAAGAGAACAATTCACACACTTGTGAAAACCTTATAATTATGTGCATAGTAAAATATCTCATTTTCAGTCCGTGAAGTAGTCGGCACAACGCCGGAAACCACATTAAATCACCGTGTTCTCTTTGTTTCTGTGTTTTATCAATTTCTGTCTTATTTTTCTGTTAGATTGCATCTGTTTTATCTTTCTTAAACTGTAAGTTTCTCGTCTGTGTTTCAACAAACTGGTATCAGAGCGCCAGGTTCAAGATTCAGAGAGATTTGCAGGTTGAACGGAGTTGATCTTCACCAAGACCGGTGACCGGTGCTAGGATTTTGTGATCAAAGGTCTGTTCTTTAGCAAGAAGGATGTCAGCAGTCAATGTAAAAATTGATAAATTTACAAGGAGGAACATTTTCAGTCTGTGGCAAATCAAGATGTGGGCCTTGTTAAAACAACAAGGATTGTGGACTCCTTTATCCAATAAAAGAGATGCCGGCGAATCGCCGGGGAGGAGAAAGCACACTCTACCATCATGTTGTGCTTATCTGATGATGTTATCACAGAAGTTGCTGAGGAAGACACCGTTGCTAAGCTATGGTCAAAGCTTGAAACACTCGTATATGACTAAGTCATTGACCAACAAGTTGCTACTCAAGCAGAGGTTGTTTAGCCTAAGGATGAATTAGGGGGCTCAGCTAAGAGATCATCTTGATCAGTTGAACACAATGTTACTTGATCTCAGAAATATTGATGTGAAGATTGAGGATGAAGATGCAGCTCTAATTTTGTTGGTATCACTACCAGCTTCTTATGAGAACTTTGTGAAATCCTTCATAGTTAGGAAGGATACAGTTGCATTGGAAGATGTAAGGTCAGTTTTACATGCCAATGAGCTGAAACATAAGGCCGCAGGCGCACAGTCAAGCTTGTTGGACTAGTAGTCAATAGCCAGTGGTGGAAAAAGGCATGGGCAGCAGTCCTGGAAAAAGAAGAAATCCAAGAAGACAGGGCCAAAGGTCCTATATCCACAGATGTTTGCAATTAATGTAAGGAGCAGGGACATTGGAAGTCCAACTGTCCAAAGAAAAAGAAACGACAGGAGAACGGTTCTAGTACAGCTCCTGTTGCAGCTGAGTTTGATTCAGAGGAGGACATGGTTCTAGTAGCTGGAGAATTAGCACATCATGCTGATGTGTGGATTCTGGACTCTAGAGTATCTTATCATATTTGTCCACACAAAGAGTGGTTCTCAAGTTATCAACAGATAGATGGTGGTCATATAGCTATGGAAAACAGCAAGGTCTGCAAGATAGTTGGGATTGGATCAGTTCAGTTGAGGACAGAGGATGGTAAATTCTGTACATTGAGTGAAGTTAGACATATTCCACAGATGACCAAGAACTTGGTATCTCTCGGTCTTTTAGACAGCAAGGGATTCAATTTTAAGGGTGAATATGGAAAACTGAGTGACTACAAAAACTCAGTTTTAGTTCTCAGGGGATTCAAAAGGGGAACCTTGTATATTTTGCAAGGATCAGTTGTGTCTGGTCTTCTGTTGTAGCATCTGCTGAAGTTCATCAGTCACAGCTGACAAAACCTGTGGCACATGAGACGGGTCACATGGGTGAAAAAGGGATGCAGGTTCTTTCTCAGAAAGATCTTCTTAGGGGATGTAAGGTCAAGAATCTAGACTTCTGTGAGCATTGTGTGTTTGGGAAGCTTCATAGGGGCAAGTTCTCAAAAGGGATACACAGCACAAAGTCATCACTTGATTACATTCATTCTGATTGTTGGGGGCCATCAAAGGTGGATTCATTGGGTGGTCATATATATTTTGTGTCCTTCATCGATGACTATTCAATGATGACTTGGGTGGTGCCGATGAAACACAAAAGTGAAGCATTTAATAACTTCAAGCCATGGAAAGCTCTTATTGAAATCAGTTGGATTGAAGACACTTGATGGTGGTTTTAAATTGATTTTCAATAAGTTTTTTGTATTCTAGAAAAACAGACAAGGCTTCAGACTTATGTTTGAGGGGAAAAATCCAATTAAACCTAGAGAAGTCATCAACAAAAAGAATGTAATAGGAAAAAATTTCATTGGTTTGAATAGGAGTTGGTCCTCAAATATCAGTGTACACAACATCAAACATTTTTTGAGCATGGCAAACAGATTTAGAGTAGGGCAAGGTATGCATTTTACCTAAGTGACAAGCATCACAAAACATAACATCATTCTCAACACTGAGTTTAAAATTATTTAAAACAAGTTGCAGAACTGGTCTAGAAGGATGACCAAGCCTTCTGTGCCAAACATTCATGTCTTTGTCCAAACTTAAGGAAGCACTTAGAGCATTACAATTATTCAAATGAGGAACAGAAGAAGCTTTGGAGTGAAGGGAGATCAAATGGACACAAGAACCGGAAGGATCAGAGGCATCTTTGGTGATAGGGATCTGGTATAAGCCTTGCTTAAGAGTTCCTATTTGAAGCAGACTCCTTGTTGACTTGTCCTTAACATAACAACATTTATCATCAAATTCCACATTGACAGGATAATCACTAGTTAATTGAGACACACTAATAGGGTTCTTAGTTATAGAAGGGACATGTAAGGAATTGGTTAAGTGTAAGTGAGTATTGGATTGTGTGGGAATGACACAGGTGACAGTATGAGAAATGGACAGAAGCTCACCATTACCTACAACAATAGTATCTGATCATGAGTAGTCTGAAGAGAGATGCAGGTTGTTGATGTCAAAGGTGATGTGATTTGTAGCTCCACTGTCTAAATACCAAGCAACATCTCCAACAGTTTGAGAGGTAGCCATAAGAGCAGTGTTTTGTCTTGAATCTCCAGAATTTAGAGGCACAAAGTCCTGTTCAAATCTTTGCCAACAGGCTACCACATTATGACCACTCTTCCCACACAACTGACAGACAGGTCTGTTTGCATAACAACATTTTTCATCAAATTCCACAATGACAGGATAATCACTAGTTAATTGAGAAACACTGACAAGGTTCTTAGTTATAAAAGGGACATGTAAGGAATTGGTTAAGTGTAAGTGAGTATTGGATTGTGTGGGAATGACACAGGTGCGAGTATGAGAAATGGACAAAAGCTCACCATTACCTACAGCAAGAGTATCTGATCCTGAGTAGTCTGAAGAGAGATGCAGGTTGTTGATGTCAGAGGTGATGTGATTTGTAGCTCCACTATGTCTAAATACCAAGCAGCATCTCCAACAGTTTGAGAGGTAGCCATAAGAGCAGTGTTTTGTCTTGAATCTCCAGAATTTGGAGGCACAAAGTCATGTTCAAATCTGTGCCAACGGGCTACCACAGTATGACCACTCTTCCCACACAACTGATAGACAAGTCTGTTTGCATTGTTGGATTGTCTACCTCCTCTACCACCACCTCTATTTCGGCCCCTGCCTCTATTTCCAGTATTTTGTTGGGCACTTTGAGGTCTAGAATTAGGTCCTTGCCCAGGTGATCTTGGCCTTGATCCAAAGTTAACATCAACATTAGCATTAGATCCTGATATTATACCACCAGTAGAACCAAGATTGAACCTGGACACACGTCGTTCATGAGTTATAAGTTGAGACTGGACTTCCTGCTAAGTTAATGAACCAACCCTAGTTGTGAGATTCACCATAACAGCTTCATATTCTCTTTCTAAACCCCTTAAGGTAGCTAGGATCAACTCGGATTTAGAGATAGGGTATCCAGCAGCAGCCAAGTTATCAGCATAAGATTTCATTTGTGCTAAGTATTCATGCTTGGATTTAGATCCATTTACTGCTCTTGTAAGAGCACTCTTATATTCCATCATTATTGATTCAGACTGACTATTAAAAAGAGCCTCCAAAGTTATCCATATTTCCGTAGCCAAGTTACAACCAACAATTTCCATAAGAGCAGATTCAGTCATAGATCCCAATAGCCAACCCATTAGCAATTGATCTGTGATATTCCATTCTTCTTGGGCTTGAGGTCTTTGAAAAGGGGATCCAGACAGGCCAACATGTGGTGACAAGGATCTATTAGAGTATTCATCTCCTAACATATGACCTTCAAGCCTATGACCTCGAATGATTGGTAAGACCGTGGATTTCCATAAGAGATAGTTATTTCTATCAAGTTTAACATTGCAAACCCGAGTCAAATTGTTGGTGAAAGGCAGATTCGGTGCTGATGCAGCACCCATAGAACCAAGAGACGTCAATGGTGGCATATTTGGGTACATCGAACCAAGGACACCTGGAATCGATTCTGTTCTTCCAAAATTCAACCCATAATAGAAGGGAAAGCTGCTATTGACAGTTGTTCCAGCTGATAGAAAAGGAGAGGACAACATTCCGATGGTGGGAATAGTTGGATTCACGCTCACACTTGGAACAGAGGTGATGATGGAGGTGTGAATCCCAGAAGATAGAGATCCTCCGGTGATGGTGGAGGTGTTAATCCCAGAAGATAGAGATCCTCCGGCGCCATTGCCTCCACCGGTAGCTGATGCAGTAGTAGTGGCGGAATTAGCGGTGCTCATCGTGAACCTCGCTCCGATACCAAGTTACAAAAGTAAAACACTCAGAATTCTGGTGTTGTTCATAATTCTTTCATTGAAGATGATAAGCATTCATACACAGAATATATGAATTGAAGAGTTTTTTACACACTCACACAAAAGGACAACACCTCGAGATCTACACTAGATTCTCAGGTTGTTACAATCTGCACATGGCACACACACCATTATCCAACACACCGCAGATACAATACCATAAATACCCTTACAACATTATTTATTTAACTGTATTTGATAATTTGGTTTAATCATTTTAGGCCAAGCGATGACGATGAGCCTAAGTAGTTACTGGATCCATTAAGGCTCAAGTAGCACTGCTAGTCCCAAATTTCTAGGGCATTACATGTGTTGAAGTTTTTAAGATGTTACTTATCTACCTCCCCATCAGCTTAAGCTTTTAGGTGAGATGATAATTCAACATGGTATCAGAGCAGATGATAAATTAACAAAATGTGGTATCAGAGCCTACTACCAGACGAAACTTTGTATCACACCGTGAGAGGCAGTGGGGGCCACCTCCGTAATCCCCTATTAGTGTCCTGGCGAGGAATCTAGTTCCTTTAACGGAGGAGAATGTAATATCCCACAAAAAGAAGTTGAGAAATAATAGACTTGGTAACTTGGTTTAACCATTTTAGGCCAAACATGGACGAAGACTCTAGTAGTACTGCTAGACCCATAGCTTAGGGCGTTACATGCATTCTTTAACTTTCTTAAACAGTATGAAAACTCTGTAAATTTTTATATTTTGGGGTGGGGATAGTATATTGTAATATATTGGTGTTTTCAAGTTTTTTTTATTTTAATTAGTAACCCTATAAATATCAAATATATGTTTTAGATTTTTTTTTGATCGAAATCGGATATTTTATTAGATAAAACTGTATAAAATGTACACCCTAGTAGTATGTTTTAGATATTTGCAAAATTAATGTATTACGTAGCTTACATAGTTTAACTATGCAAATTCCTTTGAATTTTGGGACAATTATTGAAAAGGACACATATTGGACTTAATTAGGCAAAAAGGACATCCAAAACAAACACTTAGTTATAAGGACAAAAATTAGATAGATTGACTCAAATACCCTTAATGAAGAAAGAAAAAAAAAAAAAAAAAAACAGCTGCCGAAGATATAGCGCTGTTATTAAAAAGAAATGTAGCGCTGTTACATTTGTTTTGTTCATGTATTTGTGCTTTTGTTTTGTTTTTCTTTTTATTTTCCTGGACCCTTTTTTTTAATTTTTTTTTATTATGCTAACAGCTTCTTTTTTTTTTCTTTTTTTTTTTTTCCCGTCGACCACCGCGATGTATTGACCATCTCAATGCAACGACCATCCCGATGCGTTGACCACCGCGATTCGACCACCACGACGATCATTGACCACCACGATGCATTGGCCACCGCAATGCGGGGGCAACCCGATGCAACTGATGACCACCCCGATGGAGACACCGCGATACATTGACCACCCCGACGATGCGAGACACCGCGATGCATTGACATCGGCAATCATATATGAATGACATTTGATATTTTTCCAACTTAATTTCATAAAATCAATTTCTTTTCTTCATAAAATCGACTTCAAATGGCTATATCTTTTGATATAAAACTACGATCAACATAAATCTTTCACCTTAATTCATATTTTTATGCAGTGACATCGGCAATCATATATGCAGTGATATCAACATTTTATGCAGTGACATGGGCAATTTATGCAGTGACATCGACAATTTATGCAGTGACATCGGCAATTTATGCAGTGACATCGACAATTTATGCAGCGACATCGGCAATCAGATATGCAGTGACATTTGATGAAGCAACACCGTGATTACATTTGATATTTTTCCGACTTAATTTCATAAAATCGATTTCTTTTCTTCATAAAATCGACTTCAAATGGCTATATCTTTCGATATAAAACTACGATCAACATAAATCTTTCACATTAATTCATATTTTTATGCAGTGACATCGGCAATCATATATGCAGTGATATCAACATTTTATGCAGTGACATCGGCAATCATATATGCGTGACATCAACATTTTATGCAGTGACATCAACAATTTATTTAGTGACATCGGCAATCAAATATATGCAGTGATATTTTTCAGGGGAAATCAAGCTTATGTGCCGCGTCGAGCTATATCGAGTACTTAGCCAGTCGAGTTTGATGTTGTCTTTTTATGGCTCAATCGAGCCCAAACTTTTTTAGTCGATTCGAGCTCGAGCCCTAGGGAGTATCGAAACCCTTCATTCTATTACGATACTATCCAACCCCTTCATTATTTCCATCTAAGCTAGCCATTAGCCTTTATCTATTGGCAAGCTTCTCTATCCATAAAATGTGAATGGAAAAAGGGATTATAATTAAAATTGTTCACCTAAATAATCATAACTTCAATACATGCAACAACATATTTTGGCATCAAAAGCCGATCCATATTAGGGGAAGTCAAACACATCTTTTCAAAGAAGTTTTTGATCACTTGACAAAAAAGAAGAGAAAAAAGAGAAAATAAACATTTAAAGGACTACACAAAAGCTTCGAAAAAATACCGAGTATCCTCCTCCTCTTATCCCCAAAAGCAAAGGTTTGTATTAACTTTGCTATAAAACTACGAACAACATAAATATATCACCTTAATTCATATTTTTATGCAGTTACATCGGCAATCATATATGCAGTGATATCAACATTTTATGCAGTGACATCGGTAATCATATATGCGTGACATCAACAATTTATGCAGTGACATCGACGATCAGATATGCAGTGACATCAACATTTTATGCAGTGACATCGGCAATTTATGCAGTGACATCGGCATTTTATGCAGTGACATCAACAATTTATGCAGTGACATCGGCAATCAGATATGCAGTGACATCAACATTCAGAATCAGGTTACAAATGAATTTTTTGTCCCGAAATTAGGAAGATTTTTCAGGGTGTGTTATATTACCGTAATGATCAAATGATGTAATAAACGATAATTTTTAGATTTAAACAAACACGTTGAGCAGATTGATAAACAAATTTATTAGAAAACAAACTAACTAAAACTTTATAGTTTTTTGATAATCCAAACGCAGGCTGATATTAAAGTAACTTAAACTTTTAGCGATGGTTGAAAAGCGTCACTGAAACTACTTACAAGTATACATCAAGCTTAAGACTTAAAGAACAGGCTCTGCTTAATTAAAACCAAAATGTCTATAGATGATTAAGTGCAGTTCCAACTATTAAAACATAATATATGCGTATTTGTACGTAGGCAAAGGAAGAGATTTCGATGAATGGCAAGCTGACCTCGTCTAAGATTACACCTTCTCTATGAATGCTGTTGAGAGTTTCTTCTGCATCAATCCTATCCAAAACTCTGTATCGTCCATATCATGAGACGGGAAAGATGCATCCTGGCTTGTGCATTACCTGGGATCCATCCCAGAGCTGACCCCAATAAACACTTCCGAATCCACCTTCTCCGAGCTTGTTATCGTAATTGAAATTGTTAGTAGATGAATGCAGCTCTTTTAACGAAAATATCCTCCATTTTAGCTGTTTTTTCCCTTTGCTGCATTTCAATAACTTTCCACGCTGAAGCACGAGAAAAATAATTCTCTGACTAAAACAACAGAGCAAAAGAAAGTAGCTAAATTTCCTGACCCCATTTAAGCATTGAAATAGACATACTCCCAGAAATTGTCATCAATTATCAAGTGAACTACTGAATAGTGCTCAAAGAATGAAATCAAACATCTTTGGCAAGATTTCAGATAGCCAAGTAAACCACATAAATGACAATGCAATAGAGAAATATCCATAAATAACACATCTATTTATTAAGGAACCATTATATTTTTAACGTACAAATATTAATAATTTTGTCATACAACTATTAACATAATAATGCAACAAAAAAAAAAAAGGCTACCTGTTATTGAAACGGAGAAGATCAAAGGATGGAGAAGGCCCAGAAATAAGAAATAAGAAATAAGAAATAAGATCAAAGGATGGAGAAGCCAATTTCTTCTTATTTCTTCTTAGCCGGAGCTTTCTCAGTGGCAGGTGTCTTCTCCGCTGCTGGCTTCTTCTCGGCGACCTTCTTCTCTTTTTGGTGCCATCGTCGTGAACTGAACAAGAACCGGAAGAAAAGCTGGGGGATTTCAAAGAAAGGGTAATTTAGTAAAGTCAGTAAAAAATACGTCCTTATAACTAATGATCTTTTAAACGTGTCCTAAGTGCCTAATTAAGTCTCATAACACGTCCTTATAAATAAATAACACTTGAATTTTTATGTATATCATCTGATATGAATTTATATTACTCTATCCGTTTTCTTATTAATGGTATAGTCACACAAAGTAAAAAAATTATTTTCTCAAAACAAACAAAAAAAAAAAAATTATTGATGTGTATGAAATAGAGTGCCAAATGACAAAGTTATTATTTTGTTGTTATTTATAGAATACTGTTCAAAAGACTTTTATCTTCTCAAACTAAATTTCGTATTGATATGGTTTTACACATTCCCCATTCCTTCATCCACATTGAGTTGACATTATGAATGAATTTCCTTCATTTGAATTTTTGTGTGTTGAAATGGAAAAGACTATTATTATAAAGGGGGAATGAGGGAGAAGGACAAAAATATTTCATCAATTGAGTAGAAGGACAGTCTTTTGAAACTTTTGCATAAAGGACAAAACTATTTATTCATTGTCGAAATTCACTTGTTTCGAAATTCATTTTTTTAAATTCATTTGCGCCGAAATTCACCGTCGAAATTCACTAATTTTCAAAATTCATTATCGAAATTCACCGATTTTTGGAATTTATGTTGAAATTCACTGTCGAAATTCACCGATTTCGGGATTCAATTTTAGATTCACCGATTTTTGAGATTCACTGTTTGTCCTTCTCGCTATAAAAATTATGCAGTTGTCCTTCTCCCTAAAAAAAATATGTAGTTGTCCTGTTACTTAAAAATATTTCGGATTGTGTCATTATCCCTAATTTCTCATATTATAAAATGGAAGTTACACTTAAAGTGGGGTAAAAATAGAAACAAATAATAAATATTAGTATTCCTTCCGTTCCAATTTGTTTGAAATATTTTGGACTCACAATTTTTGAAGAAACATTATTTATTAGTTTGTCTAGTCATTAAAAACATGACTACTTTAGAAGTATGTCTTTCCTTTATTGTTTATAAACTTCTTAATAAATGTAGTTATGTGCTTTTTGGGAATTTAAGAATAAACTTTTAGTCAAAATTTAGTTATGAGACTTATTTTGAAACATCTATAAATATAAAAAGTCTCAAACAATTTAGGACGGATGGAGTATTAGTTTTTTTGGGAAATTAGGGATAAGGACACAATCTGAAATATTTTTAAATAACAGGAGAGCTACATATTTTTTATAGGGAGAATGATAACTGCATATTTTTTATAGCGAGAAGGACAAACAGTGAATCCCGAAAATCAGTGAATCTCCTCAGTGATTCTTGAAATTAGTGAATTTCGACAATGAATTTTGGCAGTGAATCCCGAAAATCAGTGAATTTCGATAATGAATTTTGAAAATTAGTGAATTTAGACAGTGAATTTCGGCAGTGAATTTAAACAGTGAATTTCGAACACAAGTGAATTTCAACAGTGAATAAATAGTTTTGTCCTTTATGCAAAATTTTTAAAAGTCTGTCATTCTACTCAATTGATGAAATATTTCTGTTATTCTCCCTCATTCCCCCTAGTTTTTTTTATAAATTTTTTTTTTTGGATAAATAGAAAAAAGCGACAAAAATGTGAATAAAACAAAATTTAGAACGACGGAGAGTATTAGTTTTTTTTTTTTTTTTTTTTTTGAAGGTAAGAGTATTAGTTTTTTAAAGCGACATATAAATGTGAATAAAACAAAATATTAGAAATGAAAGTAAAAAAAAAAAGGAAAGAGTGTATACTGTTACATGTTTTTTTTAATACGTATCACTTTTTTTTTTTTAACATGGTATCACGTTTATATTTTTTAGAAACATATCGTCATATCTTTGTAATATTGTGTGACTTGTCCGTATTTAAACGATAGATTCATAGTACCGGTACTATTCTTCCATTTGATATCATGAAGAACATTTATTCAATCAATTGCTGAAAAAGAATGAAACATGCTCCTGAAGCATTAATTGAGTGTTTTGTACTCATGCATACAAAGGTAGTTGTTCAGCTGACAGGTTTCACGATTATCTCCTTTTTGAGTAGTCCTGTAGAATTCAACCCCGCACGAGGTAATTAAAAAAATAAGAATACTATGAAAAATAGTAGAATGGACAATATATGTTTTCTTTTTATTGATCAATTGATTTTGGTACAATAATAAATATATAGTCATATATTACTTAACTACTAAGGTAATATTTATTACAAGGATTATTTATAATCGAAACGTAATCAATCATCATTAGTGCGTAATCAATCATCATTAATTGCTTGGTTAACCATATCTTCAACAATCTATTTGGCATCTATCTTTATCGTTGATTTATTTCTTCTAACCCCCTCCCTCAAATGAGGCCGGGTTTGGAGGCTGATGTTTGTCTTGGCATAATCTGAAGGGCATCTCCACTCCGACGATTCTTCCGGAATCCATAGTTGTGATTTTTGGAGGACATCTCCACTCCAGCAGTTCTACCAGAGTCCATAAGTGTGATATTTTGTTGAGGGCATCTCCACTCCGACGATTCTTCCGGAGTTCATAGTTGATATTTTTGGAGGGCATCTCCACCCCTATTGTTCTTTCAAAGTCCATAGTTGTGACGTTTTTGGAGGGCATCTCCACTCCGTCTAGTCTTCCAAAGTCCGGTAATTGTTTTTTATTGATTCTAGTTGAAGATCTACTGTGATATTGGTCTCCAGTTCTGATTGATAATTTGACACCTGTTGTTCTGTTGAATTTGAAAAAGACATATAATAGATGCCAAAAAAGAATTGATGCTACATGTATGACTATTTATTCCTCAAAAAGTATAAACAAAAACTAAAAAAAAATTAAATAAAAAATTCGGACTCCCTTCGACCCTTTTAGAGATTGGATTTTTTTTTTTTTTTGAACGCTTTGACTGCAGCCTTTGAACAAACACAATGGTCTAACACACATAATTTGCTGCAATTTATTGGACGCGTATGACTCAACCTGTGGACAAAATATACAAGATGATTTTATTATTATTTTTGGTCCGAGTGTTCAAAAATTGAAAAAATTGACGAAGAGTGGAAAAGAGTAGATGTATTGGTGTTTAGTTGACAAAGGTTTGATAGACAAGCGGAAGAGGATCGGGCGAGGGTTCACCAATGTTAAGGCTTAAGAACCCCCGCCCTTAGCTCTGATACCATAAAGAAAATCAGAATACTATGAAAAATAGTAGAAGATACAACATATGTTTTCCTTTTTATTGATCAATTGATTTTGGTATAATAGCAAATATATAGTCATATACTACTTAACCACTAAGGCAATATTTATTACAAGGATTATTTATAATCGAAACGTAATCAATCATCATTAGTGCGTGATCAATCATCATTAGTTGCTTGGTCAACCATATCTTCAACAATCTATTTGGCATCTATCTTTATCTTTGATTTATTTCTTCTAACAGTAATGCCAATATCAGTTTTACCATAAAACCAAATTACCTTAACGTTAAGGGTCCTCGCTCTCCCTACTGGAAATGCTAATCAGATAACCTAGCGTCTCTGAGTTATAGGCTTGCTATTATACTAAACATACCGAAAGAAATTGTCCACTTACGGGATTCGAACATTTACACTCCAGCTCCAGGTCCACCTGTTTTTAAGACACTCAAGTTGTTTTACACTATGCATGTCCTGGAGACTCTGTTCCAATTTAACTATGAAGAACGGCATACCGGTATCCCGTATGCACGGACATGCTTTACTTTATTTACGATAGTCAAACAATATATTAGGAAATTTAGACCTACATTAGTATCATTCAACAATTTTTTAAATTATGTAAAAATTCTTTGATTACTTATACTTAGAGAAATATCATTTAACAACTTTTTAAATTAAGTAAAAATTTTATGATGACTTATACCTAGAGGGTAGTGATGACCGAAATAGTGAATGTCCAACCTTAACTGACGTGTATCGGTTCGGATGCACTATAGGTTTTAGCAGAGTCGTATCCCACGAGGAATCAATCGAGTACCAAAGTAGTTTTCGAACTTAGTTTAGGTTAATCTAAGGTGGAGCAAGTTATAATTAACACTAAAACGTAATATAAACTAAAGATAATAAAGGGAAGGACATAACCAAACCATGATCAAATTTATTACTTTCGCCGCTCTAATAGATTATTCGGGAATGAGCATTACCAACCAACCATCCTAAAGCTTATATCAACATGTTCGTGGGTGCAAACCCCTAAGAAGGTGCTAGACGTCATGCAACAATGTAACACCATTTGCCCAGTTCAACAGTTTGCCTTTAAAGATTTAACTGACCGGAACAAGATTAAGAACTAGAGTCGCTCGATTTACACGACAAACCTCGTTACGCAATCGAATCAAAACAACTCAGTCAATTGTACATAACGATCTTAGAACCCTTTGTCCCACACCCCTTCGCAACATACATTTATAAAAGTGATGTGTGTGTTCATGAACTAGGTGTACAATTTAATTCAAGTATTAAACATAGGTTCTAAAACACGAATTCGTCGATAAAACAACATTTAAGCACTACTCATTCCCAATTTTATCAATTAGATGCTGATTTCATCAATCTTCACATGATTTAACTATGTAAGGATTTAGCTATTCATTATAGTAAAAGAAACAAGAATCAAGAATGAGATTAAAGCCATAAAACTCAAGACAAAAAAGAAGATAAAATTGATTACCAAAATGCAGAAAAATTGGAATTTTTTCGATCTCCATACAAACTCATAGTCATTTGGGGAAGATGGAGACTCCAAAATGCCAAAAATCCAACAAGATAGCTAAAATCTATGTTAAAATATGTTTAATCTAAGGGATTATGACGTAAGGATTAAATTTATGGTTGCAAAAGCTCAAAAACGGCCTAAGAAAGCTTCTAGCTAAAAGTTTATATCTAAGAATGCCGACCAAATGGCTATTTATAGTCTTCTAAAAAAGTGCAGAAAAAACAGTTTCGGCCATGCTGAGCATACTTTTGGCGCGCGCTAACCCAGTCTGGCAGATGTGGATTCGATACTGTCGATGAACATTTTGGCGCGCGCTGAACATGAGACATTCTGATTGATCTTGTGGTGTCAGAGCGCGCCAAAACATGAATAAAACTTGTAGAGCGCTCTGTTAGCTTTTAGAGTCCGCTGAACCTCTCGGCACGCGCCAAACTTGCAGTCTTCCAAAATGGGCATTTTGTTTCCCCGTAGCGCACGTTTAACCCTTTTGGTGCGCGCGCCAAACATGGCCAGGTCCCAAATTCTTCACTTTGCTCTATTCTTTCCACTCCCGAGCTTCGATTTTGCATTTCTAAGTGCATTGCTTGTTCTTCCGGGTTCACGAGAAACATATTTCCTGCTTCTCAAAAGACAACCAACATACCAAGGATAATTCCACATGAAAGATAAGGCTCGAAGAGGGTCAAATCCATACAAATATGCCAAGGTTTCACGTCTATGGGACAGTTTACCTTTATGTGAATGTGTGGTGTGATTTTACCTTATTATTGTTCTAAATATACCCAAAATAAGTCAAAAGTGTTATAAACAGGGGTTTAACTATGCAACGAAACATAGTAGGGTTGACTCTCACCGGGAAGGAGTATTATTTCTCCCTTTACCGTTATTGAGAGGTTACGTTAATTATATTTAGTGATACTTTACTACTTTAGTATTTTCATTTTTGTAGAATAATTCAATTTCCTAGTATGTGTGTTTTGATGAGTGTTTCATTTAAATAATTGCGAATGGAATACTATCTCTGTCCCAAAATGTAAATTATTTTAGACTTTTTCACACATATTAAGAAAAGTTAGTTAAATTTGTTATTTGTCATTAATTTTGATTAAAAAAACTAAAATGACCTTTCGTTGGTATTAATGCAAAGTAGTAAAAAGTGGTTAAGTATATAATAAATGAAGGGTGGAAGAAGAAAGATGTAATAAATGCTTTATTGGTTTAGTAAATGGACTTACATTTTGAGACAACACTAAAAAGTTAAAAAAAAAACTTACATTTTGAGACGAAGGTAGTACATTTTTAACACAGATTCTAGAATAGCTATGAAATTATATTGAACAATAATTTAATCACCATGGATAGAGGCGGCTGCACCTTAGAGAAATTTCTGTACACATACATATGCGACATTTTTTCATTTTTTTTTTAAACAAACATATGTAAACTTGAACAGGTAATTTTTGCGTATTAACTCACTATTTTAAACTTCTAAAAGAGATCTATAAATTCTTTTGCCTTTGTATATATACAATATATTGTTTCAATGGTTCAATCCAACAAGAATCTTTGTCATTGACTGTTATATGATGAACGACTATTTCAAAACTTGTAACCTTAAAAAAAAAAAAAAACAATCGTCCGAATGTGTTCACACTTATGGCCGGAGCGGATTGTACATTGGAGAAGGGTCGGTACCCGTTGAGATTCGGAAAAAAAATTATATTAAAACCGTGTAATTTCTTGTTAAAAAATGTATAACACTAATAATGTCCCAACCGATATTCAAATTTGCTCTGGTGCCATCACCGAGAAATTTTTCAGAGTCTGTTGTTGCTTATTACCACTTCGTCATAGTTTCAAAAATGAAATTTCATCAATAACATCGATTTCCTACAGTGTATCGCGCCATTTTCCTTGCAAAATTAGTCAAATTATAGAATCACGTTTTTTTTTTGTTGTAATTTTTGGTGTATAATAGTCAATTTTATGAGATATGCTACCCTATAAGCCTAATATATATTAGTTCAAGATTTTTTTTTTAATGTTGATTTAATGTGGTGTGCAAATAATGTAGTCTATCGATAAAAACGATTGATTTTCATAAAGTCGATTATTGATGCATCACATATCAAGGGCACTATACCGAACTGATTTTTGGGAGTCGATTTTTACGTCATATGTCAATCATCACAATCAACTTTTAGAAAGTCAATTATCGTCTAAAAAATCAACATTCATAATGTCAATTATCAAACATTCGATTCTTGACTTAATATTCAATCCTAAAGCTAGCTACGGACGGAGCTAGGATTTTGACTTAAGGTGGGCTAATGGACAATGTCGAGTTCGTCGTGTGGGTTTGATTAAAAATATTTTATGGATCAAACTGGACCACAGATATTTTATTATAATATTTTTTTATCCGAACGGGCTTAGACCCTCTACAACTATACAATGGCTACGTTAGAGCTCTATTAAAAAAATGCATCGATAAAAACGTAATATGAATTATTAGTTGTTTATACAAGTATACATTCAATTCAATTAACCAAGACAAAAAGTTAAAATTAGTGGTACTACATTTTAAACCTTATCCATCCTGTGTAGCAGAACATACAAATACTTGAAGACAAATGCCTGGCAAATAAAACACGGGTTTCGTCTTTTTCATTTTAAATATCAAATGGATTAAACATGATATGTTGCAATTCTTTCAAGGTGATACAAAATTCATTTTAATTATTTATTTATATTTCTTCTGTAATACCGGAGTTTTCAAGTCAGGGTATATTATGGATTTATTTGTAGTATTTCCATTTATTAATTATGCCTTTATATTTAATTAACTAATTAAATATTGAAATTATGGGTAAATATCGATTAGGGTAATTCTACATCATTTTTACACCCAACATAATCTTGTGGTGTGATTTTTTCAAGTTTTTAAATATTTTTTACAAGTGAAAAACATGTAGTGCGATGATAATTGTGTAAAATGGTATAGATTTAAGGGAGTAACTCTATCACTCCCATATGGATTAATGGTAATTAATTTATTAAAAGATAACCCCCACCCTTAATCCCCTTCATTAACACCCTGTTATCGGGATTAATGGTAATTAATTTATTAAAAGATAACCCCCTTAGTAACAGACTCAGACTCAGAAACAACTGAGTAAATACCCTTAATCCCCTCCTTTAACACCCCGTTATGGGAAAAACGAGAACGACAACCGCTCTGGAGAAATTGGGGAAAGGGAGGGTTTCAGCGGAATCTTCAAATTTCCGACTAATCGAGTGATCGATTGTGCAGACTACGGTAGAGAAAGCTGATCACAGCATGAAGAGGATCGTTCGGAATTGGATACCAATTTCTCACCAATTCGTATGTTTTTCAGGTTTAACCCTAGTTTAGAATCTTGATCGTATCTTGACGAATTCTCGAGGATGGGCATAGTTGGTTGTAATCGAGATGATAATCATAGATACGTGTTTTGGTTGTCAGGAATTCATAGTGGGAGTGAAGAATTGCAGGATTCTTTGTTGGCTTTGCTTTGGATTGTTTTTTTTATATCAAGTTTTGACAAAATAAGAGGTAAGCGGGTGTTTAATCGGGTTAATTGTGATATTGTTGTTAATTAACTCCCCACATGAGAGCCTTATAATTGGAGCATCGTCCTGCATCTTCAGAATTACGTGATAATAGCTTGATATCTAAAGGGTACGTACGTAACCAGCCAATCCCGCGTTGGCTCAGCTTTATCTCACCAACAAATCCACTTTTTATAATAGTTGAATTATTCTCACAAAGTCCGGTCATCCGATTCTTGACCCGATTTCTCTAGTGACAATTTGAGTATCGTCATTTAACGAACTGCCTTATATCAAATTTGTTAGTATAAAATGAGTAGCACATAAAATGCTACGTATTGATTCTACGGTATTGTATTATACAATCCAAATCAATTTTCGATGGTAATTTGAAGTTTGTTTTTACGCCGTTTATTTCGTTGAACTCCCGAAAATATGAGATAAACATTACCGGATGAAAATGAGTCTCACTTACATCATGGTCACATCTATGTTCCTTGTTTCTTTTAATTTATTGTGCCGGTATCATTATTTATGAGCGATGTTTAACAACTTGTCTTAAATGAAAAACAAATGGTAAGCGGAGGTCGGTCCAGGGAGAGGAGTTATTGTGCAACAGTTATTAGAGAGTGATACCAAGTGGATGGATGTGATTCATCCAACTCACCCCTACACACCTCTAGTGTGTGAAAGATGCTGAGTTGGATGCATTACATCCATACACTTGGTATCACTCTTAAAATAACGTTTGCATCATAATTTCTCTCGGTTTAGGCTCTTGAGATCCTGGGGTCAAGTTCTACCGGATTTATTGTCGTCTATCGGGTTTATTATCATCTAAATGAGATAATTTTGTTTCTGACAAAAATAAAAACAAATGTTTAACAACTTATCATGGGCCGGTTGTGGGGTTTTAATACCATGTAAAAGACCATTAGACAACCAGATTCAATTTAGTAATCATGGTCTTTTTTTTTGGTGTGTGATCCGAATCGATCTGTGGACAGCAAATTTATCAATGGGCCCATTGCCTTGGCCTTTTCCTTTTCCTTTTATTGCCTTTTCTTTTGCAGGAATAAAAGATGTACAAAGTTAAAAACGTATGCAAATGATGATAGCAAAGGTCGACAAATAGAAAAGTGGCTTCCATGTTATCACAATCATTGAAATGAAAGACTTGTGTAAACAAGACATGCACTTCCATGTTTTGAAAATACTTCTGTGATACCCGTGTTTCATGAAAGGACATAAGCGTCATTTCGAGAGTTTACGGTGTATTATAACCTTTTTAATAAATGATAGAAGAAGGTTTTGGGTGTTTGCTTCGTAAGGGTATTTTTAGAAAACTAAGTTTTCCTACCACACCCCAACACCCTAAACCCATAGCCTCATTTCACTTTGCCTCCAAGTTAGAAAAGAGAGAGAAAAGAGGAGAGAAAGAAAGGAGAGAAAAGAGAGGGAGAAGAAGAAGATTAATCTTTTCCCGGTGATCTAAACGTTGGTTTTCATATCAATCACACCAAGACGATCACGGCGAAGAGACCAACGAGTTGATATAAGTTTGCTTTGATCAAGTAAAGATCTTCAAAACCAGTTTTTAGATCTAGATTCATTTTCTAAGTTTTTTCTTAGATTTGAGTTGTTTAGAGTTTGTAATAACCTTAAATCTACTTTTTAGGTTGAAGAATTGAAGTGAATGCTTAGATTTAGAAGTGTTCTCGGAAGTTTGTTTGGAGATTCTTGCTTAGGTTCAACTATACTTAAAGAAAAATTAAGGTAAATGGGTGTTCAACCGAATCTTTAGTTGTTTAGTTGCTTTAAATCATGCTCGTTATCTGTATAAATGTTAGATTTGATTGTTGTATGTGTTAGAAATGGAATGGAATCGAAAAACGCAACGAAAGGTGACAGAACTGAACATGCATGTTAGCAGTTGGCGGCATAGGCGGATCTACAACAAAGCAAAGGGGGTCCGCGGACCCCGTTAAATATAAGAAAACTCTACATTTTATGTGTAGAAAAATATTTCGGACCCCGTGAAAAATAAAATTTACTCGAAAATAAAATTAGGGACCCCACTGAATAATATTTCTGGATCCGCCACTGGGTGGAGGCGCCAAAGCACCCTGTTGTGCAGAATCTTGTTTTGTTCCTCTTTTTGAGCATGCTTTAGTGTAAAGCCTTAAATATGCGTTGTAAAGTAAAATGTATGATTTCTAGTGGATTTGGCTCCGCACCGTGTCTCACGGGAGTATTGTAACACATTTCATTTGGCATCACCTTGTGCGGACCTTTTGTGGGGAAAAACTCGGGATCAATGGTAGCCTTGTCTCTTAGCCTTTGGATATTGGATTGCAATCTGATATTTTTGTGCAATGTGTTAAGTAGTGTAATGTAGAGTCGGTCTAAAGTCTATTGGTCTATATGAAGCCTTTTATGTGCAATGAACTTAAGTGGTTAGATTAAACACGTAAATACATTTTTGTCTTGTCTACAAGCTAAAACATGTTGGCTTTGGTAAGACACGTTTTTGCATCGTTTTACGGAACTATTACACCTCCATTGGGTAAGATACAACATGGACTCCTCTTTGTGCATTCTCACCATGAAAATTGTCCTTGGATAATTGTGTTGCAAATGTCTTACTTGGTTATTTCTACTAGTGAGACTAGTAGAAGGGAGTGAGCTATTTGAAAATACATGATATTATTGTTCTTGTTGATATTCCATGTGTTATAACATGTGTAGATTCAATGCTTCTACATTTGTTGATATTCCCTGTGATATTATTGTTCTTGTTGATATTCTCTTTATTATTGTTCTTGTTTATATTCCCTTTATTGATGTTGTGATGAGGTGATGATGCAGGTGATGAGGTGATGAGGTGTACGAGTACTGTGATATTAACCTCGTGGCATTTTGATGAGCTTTAAAGTTTTATATTTTGTAATAGAATATACTTTTGTGTTTGAGAAGTTTTGTAATAGCTTAGACTATAAATCTATTCACTTCAATCTCTTTTAGTGAATTATCGTTGAACTCTTTTAATTTAATGTTGTAATGTAATCAACATTGGATTTCATATTCTACCTTTAGTATTAATATATTAAAATGTAAACCCCGAGTCGTTTTATCTTTTGCAAATTAAACTCTGATGTCATTTTTAGAGGCTTACGTATATAAGTTAATTGAATTTGAATTATATGTGTGTTGGACGTTCAATTCTTAGAATAAGAACTCGGTATTCGAGAACGGGTCTCACTTTGTCCCTTTTTGTTGTACTAATAAAATAATGAATTATGGTTTTGATTGGAATAAATATTCGGAAAATTTCGACAGTTGTTATTGATATCACAACGAATTTACTTTAAGGGCCCACACTGTCATTAGATCTACGTAAATAACATTTAAAGTGTGGTGTCACGATAGATTTATTGTAGAGCCAATAATAATGCCCAATTTTTTTTATAATAATGTGTACTTGTATAGTGGTTATTTTAACTTGTACTACTCCGTACCATATTATAAGTCATATTAGCATTTTTCATCCGTCCCATTATACAAGTCATTCCCATATTTCAATGTAATAATTAATATTCTTTTTCTTGTTTTACCCTTGTTTCTTATTCCAAAACTTTACATTATCCTAAGGGCATTTTAGTTCAAAACGATCAAAGTTTGATCATTATTGAATTTTAATCTGTGTGCATAAAACTAAGATGACTTATAATAAAGGACGGATGTATACCATCTTTCCTCAATATAATATAAATACCTATAGGTATTTAAAATAAATTGCATAACATGGTGGTTATTTGATGAAAATAAGGGAGGGGGACTCTTTATTCTTTTCAGGGGATGATCGATGGCTGCTGTTTGGTGGTCGGGGGGGGGGGGGGGGGGGGAGGAGGGGGTGGGGTGTGGGGGGGGGAATTAGGGTTAAATGAAGGAGAAAAGGGTATTGTATATCTCTTATCTTATCTCTATTAAAAGCTAAGGGACTTTGCCCACACTGTGCCACGTGGCGGCCTTCTGGGCTGACACGTGGCACATAATTTTATTTTATTATTTATTTTTCCCTTTTATAAAAACTTGAATTTCGGGTATCGTTATATATAAACCGAAGGAGCCTTTAAATAATAAAATAAAATTAGGTGCCACGTGTCAGCCTATTTATTTTTCCCTTTTGTAAAAACCGAAATTTCGGGTATCGTTATATATAAACCGAAGGAGGCTTTAAAATTCAATCAACCGAAAATTTTCGATTTCTCGATTCGATTTCGATACAACAATTGAATATTATACACAACAAAGTGTATGTTTCGATACGGTTCATTTTTAGTATCTCGAACTGATAGTGCGGATTCAGTTTTAAATTTCCATCAACCGAAAATTTTCGATTTTGACACAACAATTGAATAAAACCGTGTGGACACCACATTAAATATTTTTATTATTTTAAACAACATAAAGTCGGTGGAACCGACGACCATTTGCAGTACGAACGTCACTAAAATTGACGTTGGAATACCATATCGCTTTTTATATTATTCAGACCGTTTGACACGTGTTTTTGTCCTACAAAATGAATGAACACGAGATCAATGACGTATTCATTAATGATAAGAAAGAGAAATGTCGTATAGAAAATGAGTGAAACACATTTTCAAACATATTAATGATCTGGAAGCTAAGGCGTCCCGGGAGCTTTGATCGTGTTGTTATGGTCCGTTTATTATTTTTCTATAATGTTTCATTGCGTAAAGTCGAAGCTAAAGTGATCGACTTTATGACATTGTTCTCCGATACATCATATTGTAGTTTATTTTGTAGATGGAAACTACTGATAGGGCTGGAAGAGAGGTGATTCACAATGTTCACGTCTCTAAGAAAGAGCTATTTCTTGGAGAAAATGTGATATATTTCTCTTGCTCTCTTTGTCTTGTGCCTTGAATTTGTTACGGTTTAAGCTTACGCAATGTATTTCACATTGGGGATCTATTCCTTGATATTATCGTTGGTAACGATTTATGTTGGGCCCGCCGTGCCTTGCACGGATCACGTTAACTAGTAATAATAATAAAAAGGTTTGTCGTTAGAAAAAAAGTGCGTATGCGGTGTCATGGTAGAATAGGGATGACAATTTCGATCCAACCCGGTGGATATCCACTCGACCCTACCCGTTAGGGTAGGGTATTAACATAATTCGAAGTGTATTGTATTTTTATTAAATCAATTGTGTATAAGTATACAAATATATAGGCCTATAACAACTTAGCCAACAAGTCACACAATAAAATAAATACATAATAATAATATTTTAGAGAACTCCAATTGTATCCTCGACGCGCCCCTTCAATCCCGTGGGAAGTGACTGGACACGGAGATTGGTCTTCAAACTTGTAAAACGGGGCTGACCCAACGGCTTGGTAAGGAGATCGGCTAATTGATCCTTTGAAGTAATGAATGAGATAGCGAGCTTACGAGCGGCAACCAATTCACGAACGTGATGGAAATCAATCTCAATGTGCTTCGTGCGGGCTTGGAAAACCGGATTATAAGCAAGGTAAGTGGCACCAATATTATCACACCAAAGAGTGGGCGGAGAGGAGAGAGGAACCTGCATATCATGAAGAAGGCTGAGCCACTTTAGTTCGGCCGCAGTGTTAGACAGTGTCTTGTCTTCAGCTTGCTACTTTTGGAGACGGTCAAGTGTTTCTTAGAGCGCCAACTAACAAGATTTTCCCCCGGAAAAACACAATACGCCCCAACAGAGCGACGATCATCACGGTTAGTGGCCCAGTCAGAATCGGGATATGCCCGAAGAGTGAAAGATGAACGGCAAGTAAAGAAGAGGCCATCCGAGATAGTGTGCTTGAGATACCGGAGAATGCGTTTAACAGCGACCCAATGGGCTTCAGTAGGAGAATGCATGTATATACTAACCTTATAAACCGTAAAGGCTATGTCAGGCCGCGTGAAGCTAAGATTCTGCAAACCGCCTACGATGGTTCGGTAAAGAGACGGGTCAGTGCAAGGAGATCCATCATCAAGAGTGAGCTGGGTGGAGGCCGACATAGGTGTATGACAAGGCTTAGCCTTATCCAATGAAGCACGCTGCAGAAGCTGAAAAATATACTTGCTTTGAGTGAGACATAAACCATCGGAGGTGGGGAGCACTTCAATACCAAAAAATAGGACAGGGAACCGAGGTCTTTAACCGGGAAATGCCGACCAAGATATGAGATAACATGTTCAACAAGAGAAGACTAATAAGACTAACGACATAAGAATAATCACGAGAGTAGATGTATAAAGAGGTGTAAGCTTTTGAACCGACAAAGCCAAAACGAGAGAGCACATCAGTAAATCGAGAAAACCATGCACGAGGGTCCTGACGAAGGCCATAGAGACTGCGGCGAAGGCGGCAGACATAATTAGGATAATCTGGGTGAATAAACCCATATGGCTGCTGCATATAAACGGGCTCAGATAAATGCCCGTGAAGAAATGCATTCTAAATATCCACCCGTCGAAGAGACCATCCCTGAGAAATTGCAAGAGAGATAAGCACACGAATTGTGACCGGCTTGACAACCGGACTAAAAGTATCAGTAAAATCAATGCCTTCGGCCTAATAAAAACCCTTGGCCACAAAGCGAGCCTTATGACGCTCAAAACGCCCATCTGCATGATGCTTAGTCCTGTAAACCCATTTATTGCCAACAATATTCATAGAAAGAGTCGGAGGAACTAGGTCCCAAGTGTGATTGCGCAACAATGCATCAATTTCCTCTCTCGTAGCATTACGCCAATTCAAGTGTTTAGAGGCTTCGGTAAATGAAGTGGGGTCCAAGGAGTCGGTAGAAGCTACAAGGGCTTTAGGAAGAAGGTAGCGGATAAAGTCAAGCCAAGAGATTTTCTTGAGAGAATTGGTTTTGGTGTGGGTGACCATGGTGTGGGTGGGAGCGGGTTGGTCAGGAGACGAGGCCGGAGAGGTTGAGGCCGAAGTGGACGCAGGAGAGGTGGGTGGGGAAGGCTCGAGAGCAGGGGCCCGGAGGGGTACGGCCAGATTGGAGGGAGTCGACATAGGAGGAGGAAGTGGTGTGGGTGCAGGCAGAGAGATAGGGATCGGTACAATAAGCGTATCGAGAGTGGGTTTTGAAGTGGAGGGTGTATATGGGAAAACGGATTCGTCAAAGACCACGTGACGGGCAATATAGATACGGCCAATGGAAAGATCCATGCATTTATAACCATGGTGGGAAGGACTATATCCGAGAAAGATACATGTTTTGGTGCGAAAATCAGTCTTATGGTGGTTGTAGGGACGAAGATAGGGCCAACACACACACCCGAAGACTCGAAGGAATGTATAATCAGGAGGCCGATGATGGACCATTTCAAAGGGAGACTTATCATGTAGGACTTTGGTGGGAAGACGGTTGATGATATAGGTGGTAAGTCTTCGGAAAGCAGCGTAACCCTAGTCCCGACAGACCCGGATAAGAACCCTGTTAGTTATAAATGCATCCTCCCAATAGGGAAGTGGAAGGTTGGATTGGGAAAGAAGAGAAAGGCCTACTTCAACAATTTGATGGTGGCGGTGCTCAATAGCACCAACTTGTTCAAGGGTGTGGGGACAGGAAAGGCGATGCGGATGCCAAGAGAAGTAAGAAGAGTGGAAACGCGACGATACTCACCACCCTAATCAGTTTGGATCGATTTGAGTTTGGTGTTAAATTGATGTTCAATCATAGCAAGAAAGTCAGGAAAGATCGTTTCAACATCAGATTTATTTTTCAGGAGATAAAGCCATAAGTATTTGGTAAAGTCATCCAAAAAACTAGAATAGTAACGTGAACCATAAATGGAGGGCTCGTAACAGGGCCCCCAGACATCAGAGTAAATCAGGTCTAAAGGAGCGGTAGAGGTAAAATCAAATGTGTATAACGGGAAGCGGTGGCTCTTAGCTAACTGACACGGGACACACACAGAAGGGGTTGCTTTAGTAGGAGTAAAGGTGGGTAGACTGTTTAAGGCTTGACGGAGCACAGAGTAAGAGAAATGGCCGAGACGTTGATGCCACGTGGTGGTGGTGTTAGGAAATCTACGCGGGAACGCAGCGGAATTTAAAATTTTATTTCCTTTTAACCAGGATCGACTTCGTTTAAGCAATAAACAAATAAGCTAGTAGACGGTGGTTACCTTGGTTGATCTATAAGATCGACGCTTTGACCGTCTAAGAAGAGTAGTTCTGCATAGAGCCGCCCAAGTGTTCGGCCTCTACCGCTAGTCCACACGAACAACCCGCCGGAATCCCATCATGGATTGCTATTGGAAAACTCCGGTTGCTAGACCGGCCTTTTTCCCCTCTCTCCAACTCTCTATAGGACGCTCTCTATTTTACACAAGAACTATTAGTTCTTGGAATTGTGTTGTACAAAAGATCTTGACACCCACCTCTTATTTATAATGTAGGGGGCGCCCAACCTAGAGTGGAGGAGAAGAAAACATTTTCCCAATAAAATAAGGAAAATATATTTGATTGATTTATCTCATTTAATTTAATATCTTATATTAAATATTTCCAATATATTGTCAATATCTTATATTGACTATATTTATCTTATTACTATAAATCAATTTACACATGTGTATATATATCACTTATATATATTACAAACATAAATCTATATAAATATATATTTTGGAAACAAATGTGCACATGCACATCATATGTGCAACACGCATGTATGTATATATTTATAAATATTAATATCTAATATTAATATATGGTAATACCATTAATTAAATTACACAATCCAAGTGTATCTTTATACACTAATATTGGCGCCACCTTTAGCCATAAATTGGCTTCCGGAATATTCTTTAATTAATATAATACTATTAATATCTTGTATTTAATTTATTCATAATAAATAAATACCACCATATTAATTTACTACTATAACCTTTATAGTCTCGAGACAAACTTTCCTTATTTGGTTATCATCTATAACCACATTTTAATCCGGCTAGATGTTCATATGTGTGTGACCCGATAGGCTTCCGAATATGTTAGCCGTAGACACAAAGTGCAAATTACGAAAATGCTCTTCATGCCTAACGATCACGGGATAGCGTCTAGCAACACACCGTGACCCCCAATCATCGGAAGAGTCAAATGCAATGACTACTACCTTTCATGTGAAACAGTTACCGTGTAACTTACAATCCTATCACTGTAATAATATCCATACGATCGTATCTCGAGTGTCAATACATTAACGACCGTATCTTATAATCTGGATATCATGCTCTCTTTCGAAGTAACTCATTTAATCTTATATTTATCTGATTCCAAGTTTCGATAAACTAGGAAACCATCCTTAACTTGTTTAAGGATATTCTCGACATTCACCAAGATTTATTTTCATACTTGCTCATGACTATTCATGGACTATGAACATCCGGCATTTCCTATAAGATGGTTCCTATCGCAGTAGCGAAGGAAACCTTCCATAGGCATCATCTTTCACCTTATCTTTAGGACTAACGTCCTAACATAGATAGATCTTGAGAATACCGGCTAGCAGTATCCCCTGTCGCGATCTATGCTAAACTCTTTTAGCATCACATCTATATAGGTAAACTATAATCTAACAGCAGTTAAATCTTTCGCTATAGATTCTTATTTCTAAAATAAGAACTGCTAATCCAAGTGCTTTCATAAAGACCTTGAACTACCAAACATTAATTGACTGTGACATGGGATGATTATTCTCGAGAGAGATATCCAATACCTTACTCAAAAATCGTAACACACTCCCACTATCTATTTTGCACATGGGGCATATCCTTCTTTTAACTAAATCAAACTCCTTTGATTATCAAACAAAGAAATCGTCTAGAGACAACTTGTTTGAGCCCATAAATGAATCTCGTGGGCTTACATATCATGTCATCGTCTATGAACATCGAGCTTTCTGCCCAACGTCTTCAACATTATCATATAGTCATGATACGAAGTTATAAAAAGTATTATCTGAATAAAACTGGGCTCAACCTTACAGGGACATTCCCTCTAGGTGAGACAAACTAGGTTCATAACCTGGTTGTCTCGCTGACGGAATCTAATTCAGATATTATGGCTCCTGGCCATATCTCTCAATCTTGTCTTTCAAACATTCTTTCATAAGTCGTGAGATATTCATTCTTAAGATGAACATACCAGCATCCCTTTCAGGCTTGAGGTTATCCACAAACTTACAGAACTTTTGTGTTCACTGAGTAGTATTCTACACCTCATCGTTATACGGCGTCTGCTCATGTTCCAATGGTTGAGTATATCTTTGTAGTTCTCAAACTCTTTTGAGATTTAAATTTACTCCCACTGTTTCTTTTGGAAGAAACACTTCCTCTAGAAGACAGCATGTTTGGAGACAAACATTTTGCTCCACGGACAAGTAAATAATATCTAGCGTGCTAGCTAAGACATTCCACAAAGTTGCATATGTCGTATTCGGCTCCAAGCCTTTTGACTCTGCCTATGACAACTTCAAATCATCGGTTAAGATCGATTCGACATTATCCCCTTCCATATCTAATATGGAATTTATTCAACCTTTATTCTTTGGAACTCGGTTAAGTATAAGGGCACTATCCCGAAACGGGTAAGGGATACTTCGCATGGCATGCGTCACACATTTATCATATAAAGTGTTGTTTCCATTTTGGGAACACAATCTAATTGCGTATCCCAAAGATGGTATCCTTCAAGGGAGAATCTGATTCTATTTCAAATGTCTTCTGAAACACCCTTCATGTATTAATTGCTTCAATCCAATTGAAGATTAATTCCTAAGTAGCTCATCAATCTCATATTCGTACTGGCTCGAACTTTTCGGGCTTTCCGAATTGTTGTACTTCAATAAGTACATTCAACTATTTCTAAAAATAGTCATAGAGATTAATAAACAATTATTTGTGGCATTAATTGTCATAAACCAACAAACATCGGTATGTTTAGGCTTTAGACAATTTTTCTAGATTTTATAACCTTTTCGTATTTTAGTCCTCTTTGGATAAGATACGTATAACCCAAATGATTCATAATCTATGTTGCACCGACACCGACACGGACACGGCGCACGACACGACACGGACACGGCGACACGGCAACTTTCAAAAATATAGGACACGACACGCCGGGAACACGTAGTGTATATATATATATATATATATATATATATATATATATATATATATATATATATATATATATATATATATATATATATATATATATATATATATAATTATATATATATATACAAAAATATATATAAAAAATACAAAAATATACAAAAAATACAAAAAAAATAAAAAAATATAAATAGCCGTGTCGGGAACGTGTCCCTCCGTGTCGCTCCGTGTCCTTGACGTGTCCCCGGCGTGTCGGGGACGTGTCCCCGGCGTGTCGGTTTTAAAATTTAATTTAACATTATTTTAAATCAACCGACACGTGTCCGACACCGTGTCGGCGCGTGTCGGACGCGTGTCGTGTCGGACGCGTGTCGGATACGGCGCACGTTACCCATATTGGAGTGTCGGTGCAACATAGTTCATAATCATATGGTTCAACATCATCAGAATGACGTTTAAATTACACGCTTCCCTTCCAGAGAGACTATGTTTAGAACAACCACAAATATCAAGCATAACAGCCATACTAATATTTGGTTGAGATTTCATCACATATATCAACTATATAATGATAACAATCTAGTATGTTAGATTCAGTGACCTTCCAACTTTATCGGAATAACATTTATTTTTTATAATTGAATATGTCTACTAAATCCTAACAAATAACTGAAAGTATGTTCTTTATAAGAACCGGAACATAATAACACTTATTTAGTTCTCTTATCAGTTTACTAGATCCAGAATATGGTAAGTGTCACAACGTTTGCTTCACCTTCCATATCTGCATTTAATCTTTCTAATCTAATCACACTCGTAAGATATCATATATCTTAGAGTCAACTTTGAACGTAGATAGATTTATCTCATCACACTTGCCTAGAATAGAGACTTCGATAAGCTCTCTATTTAAACACATGCCCTAACTTTTCTTTCAATCCTTTAAGCACTTACAAATATTTCTTAATGTAGTCTTCATAAGACTTAAGAAAGATCACAAGAGCTATGTCTTTAATTTCATTTCATAAAAAAATCTAAAGTTTATTAAATAGTTTATTTAACCTTTTAAATCGTATTTAAAACATTAATTATTTAATTAACCTTTAAGAAATGGCCGAATTAAGTCGATACTTAAATCTTACAATTTTGAAAACAACCTTTCCAAAATTAGATGTGGTCATTCTTATCCAACGTTTGAATTAATTGTCATCGTATGACAGAATGGTCATCTTGGATCGAATCCAATATATGACAAATTCGTTGAAACTTATTTCAAATGATTTAATCATATCACGAGCTTCCGCTTTCATTAATAATTAAAGCCTTGGAGTACTCCATCAAACATGTAGTCTCCTTGTCTCTAACTACTATAACGGGATTGCTCGTGTCATTGCTTATTTTAAAAGGATTAAAATTACTTAACCATACTTGAGAACGTTTCTCAAAAGGTAACAGTCATAATTTGGTTTTACTAATCGAGAATAAAACATAAATATAAAGTTTGCTAAAACTACAACATAAAAATGAAAATAAAAGAGTGTTGTTGTTTATACACGCAAAATCAAAATTGCTCTTTTGGTTTATGATTTTGCTCCCACTAGTCAACTACTCCCAATTGACTTTCAAGAATTATTAATTTCTTTATTGGACAAGATCCCACTAAACTACCGCGACCCCCGCTTTGGCTGGTGGGTTGAAAATAGTCTAATAGGTAGACAACTCTTTGTCAATCGTATCTTAAACGACTCTTGTTGTTTGACTAGTCAACTCTTTGACAGTTTTCATCTTATGAAGTAGTCAAACCCTTGCCTCTAAAATCCAAAAGACCCCGCTTTGGCTGGTGCCCGGGAGATTTCTTAGTCAAGTCATAACCCCAAGATTCGTGAGATCTCATACGATCATATCTCGATAATGACGATATACCCGAGGTAGGTCAACCCCCTGCTTTGGCTGATGAGCTGGATCCGAACAAGGGCTCTTCACCGTCATTATAATATAAGGAGGCAATTTCAACTTGATTCTTTTGAGGTGGAACTATTTATGTAAATTAATTCACTTAATTAATTTTAATTATGGTCTCATCAAGTATATCTATCTCAATAGACATACATCCTACACATTCATCTAGATCGTGCCTAGTTATGCATCTATCGTATCATATAAAATAAATACAAGCACAAAATAAATAAATGCGTAAAGTAACCGGAATGATCATGGAATTTTCCTAGGTGCGGTTTCGAATACAAACTGACGAAGCCGCGGGTCACAATCCAAGGTAGCTGCAATCGCCAATAAGATCTTTAATGCGCCATCTCCAATGGGATCTTTATTCTTCTTTCTTTGGTCTCTATCTTCTGCTCCATTCTTGTTACATTTAATTCTATCTAATAAAATAAATACACCCGCCGTAAACGGATAAATGCAGAAAATAAACTAGGTCATGTTCTTCATAACGGCCTAGGACAATTTTTAAACCAACAGAAAAATTAAATCATTCGCATCTATCCTATCGGTCGAGTCCATGATCAATCGGGGTCCATATAATCATATTATATCTACTATATATAATCCATACAATAACATCTTATGAAAAAGATAAAATTAAAATTTAACTACTTGTGCGTCTTTATTTAATCACATCAAATAATTAAATAACTTTTAATTAATTATATGACTTAATCGAAAATAAAATCAACATTTAATTTTAAATCGATTTTAATTTCAATTTTATTAAATTTGAACTATTCAAAATAAAATTAAAATAATGTGGTCTTCAATTTGTTTCATTTTCTTTTGATTCTTAATCAAAAGAGATGCCTTTGGTTTCCTAAACCAAAAGACATCTTCCAAAACCAAATTTGGTTTGGGCCTGGCCACTTTCCAAAATCAAAATTTTGGAAGTGGCCTAAGCCTAGGCCGTTTATAAATCAAAGATTTGAAAACGGCCTAGGCCTATTCCAAATCAAATATTTGGAAAGGCCAAATAATTTTGGTTTAGGCCTGGCCACTTTTCAAAATCAAAATTTTAGAATTGGCCTAGGCCTATACCTTTTTACAAATCAAATATTTGAAAATGGCCTAGGCCTATTCCAAATCAAATATTTGGAAATGTCAAATAATTTTGGTTTAGGCCCGGCCACTTTCCAAAATCAAAATTTTGGAAGTGGCATAGGCATAGGCCTTTTACAAATCAAATATTTGAAAAGGGCCTACGCCTGTTCCAAATCAAATATTTGGAAAGACCAAATAATTTTGGTTAATATGCCACTATGGTTTCCCAATGACTCAAATTATTTGAATCATTGGTTGGCCATATGACAAACTAAACAAACGAGATATCTATACATAATAAATATCACAAAACGAAAAGGTCGATATCCCCGTTGGAAGAGGACAGCTGACGACGGTAGCCGTAAAGCCGCCGCCGCCGCAGAGGAGGGGGCCGCCGCCCGTCGGCATAGCCCCCCAATCGAACCCTATTTTTTTTTTTTTTGTTTTAAACGTTTCGCGATTATAGTCTTGCATCTATCGATTAAGTACTACGCAATTAAATTATGCTTATTGCTTAAACTCAAACCTTGCTCTGATACCACTGTTAGGAAATGTACGCGGGAACGCAGCGGAATTTAAAATTTTATTTTCTTTTAACCAGGATCGACTTCGTTTAAGCAATAAACAAATAAGCTAGTAGACGGTGGTTACTTTGGTTGATCTATAAGATCGACGCTTTGATCGTCTAAGGAGAGTAGTTCTGCATAGAGCCGCCCAAGTGTTCGGCCTCTACCGCTAGTCCACACGAACAAAATTTCCCGCCGGAATCTCATCATGGATTGCTATTGGAAAACTCCGGTTGCTAAACCGGCCTTTTTCCCTCTCTCCAACTCTCTATAGGATACTCTCTATTTTACACAAGAACGATTAGTTCTTGGAATTGTGTTGGGGATACAAAAGATACAAAAGAGCGCCCCAACCTTGACACCCACTCTCTTATTTATAGTGTAGTGGCGCCCCAACCTATTAGAGTGGAGGAGAAATATTAATCTTTATATTTTAGAAAACCTTATTCCCAATAAAATAAGCCAAGAAAATATATTTGATTGATTTATCTCATTTAATCTAATATATTATATTAAATATTTCAATATATTGTCAATATCTTATATTTCATGAAAGCGTACCAATATATTTATCTTATTACCATAAATCAATTTACACGGTGTTGTTAAAGTCGTTGTAATATCCGTACATATATCACTTATATATATTACAAACATAAATCTATATAAATATATATTTTGGAAACAAATGTGCACATGCACATCATATGTGCAACACGCATGTATGTATATATTTATAAATATTAGTATCTAATATTAATATATGGTAATTTGTACTCGGTACTGCCATTAATTAAATTATCGTATAAATCAATTTTATAAAATTATCTGTCTAGTCTATTATTATAAACTATATATTGGTATCTATATATTTATATATATATATATATATATATATTTTGCAATCCATGTACATCTATATATATTTATATATCTATATATATATTATATTAGAATAACTTTTAAATTACGCACAATCCAAGTGTATCATTATACACTAATATTGGCGCCTAATATTAATATATGGTACCATTAATTAAATTGCTTTAGCCATAAATTGATTTTCGGAATATTCTTTAATTAATATAATACTATTAATATCTTGTATTTAATTTATTCATAATAAATAAATACCACCATATTAATTTACTACTATAACATTTATAGTCTCGAGACAAACTTTCCTTATTTGGTTATCATCTCTAACCACATTTTAATCCGGCTAGATGTTCATATGTGTGTGACCCGATAGGCTTCCAAATATGTTGGCCGTAGACACAAAGTGCAAATTATGAAAATGTCCTTCATGTCTAACGATCACGGGATAGCGTCTAGCAACACACCGTGACCCCCAATCATCGGAAGAGTCAAATGCAATGACTACTACATTTCATGTGAAACAGTTACCGTGTAATTTACAATCCTATCGCTGTAATAATATCCATACGATCGTATCTCGAGTATCAATACATTAACGACCGTATCTTATAATCTGGATATCATGCTCTCTCTCGAAGTAACTCATTTACTTCCACTTTGCAAAGTTCACGAGAGTAAGACATTCTTTATAAGAAGGCCCTTTCGGATATTCACCCCTACTGATAGGGTACGCGATTCCCGAGACGACCAAACATGTATACTCCGCATGCTTCGCATCACACCCAATCACTACCGCATGATCGGCCCGTGGCTAAACCTCAATAGTGTCAAAGCATAACAATCCACACCGTGATGCCATGAAGACTCCGGTCTAAAGGATAATTACACAACTACCACATAGTGCGACACTTAATGCAAGTGGGTCTGTCTAACGTACGCATTCTCTAATACACGTCCACGTACAGTCCAAATGTCATTACACTTTGATAGACGAGATCTATCCATGTCCTTAAAGACAGAAGACATCTAATACGTGCTAGTCTGTTTATACTATCAATGCCCTATTTAATAGTACATCAGCTTAGAGGCATTTAAGTATCAAACTTATTAAAGTGATTAGAGATCTCATCAACCATAATCGCCTATCATGGTTTTTCTACCACAGTTTAATACTAAGGACGTTATCATATAACAATGGTTTTTTAAAAGAATAAATATATGGCAACAGAAAAGCCATTTAATTTATGTATAAACATAAAGAAATAGTAGAAACTATCCGACCCGGTCGGATCCGGTCCAACCCGATTGGGTTTAGGACACTATTCCAACAGGTGGAAGTGATAGAGGAGGCAAAAGCTTAGGGAGGGGTGAAGGGGCGATGGAGTGGGGTGGAGAAGTGATAGAGTCCATCTTTAACAAATCTCCTGAGGTGGACGTGGCCCGAATAATCCTTTACAAGAAAGTACAACTCATGAAATTCGAAATACACGTTATTATTATAGGCAAATTTTTGCACAGATAAGAGGTTTCTGGTATTAGAGGGGTGACAATAATATCAGATAAATAAAAGGACTAGGAAGGGGAAGTAACAGAAGAAGAGCCGTAATGAGTAATAGGTAAACTTGTACCGTCGCCTACATGCACTTTATCGGGTCCAACATAAGGCGCAGAAGATAGGTTGAGATTTCGAGGGTCATGAGTGATATAGTGAGTGGCCCCGGTATCCGCAATCCAATAAAAGCCGGGATGGGTGGACGCCGCATATGCGTGAGGAGGGGAGAGCGTTAATATCGCAAGGAGCAGACAGGTGAGGTGTGGCCGATGGCGGCACAAATCTGGCACTCGCCGACATAAGGTCTCGGTTGATGGGTAGGTCGACCACAATCGCAGCCTCGCCTCCAGCCTCGAGAAAAATTCGAACCATGAACACTGGACGGGAAAGGACAGAAGTGGAAACTGTTTCGTCGATCTACCAATTTTTTGTGGTTTTTTTTTTTTTTTTTTTAGGGTCTGCTGATGGGAAAATAAAGTAATAAATACTTTTTTTTTTGAAAGTAAAATATAAATACTTATGGTTGGGTCGGAGCAATAAACAAGTCAGGCAAATCACATTGGCTGCAAAGGAGGGAGTGAGAGACGAAATATTACCTAAACCATTTTTTTTTCTTTGGTTTTGCTGCTTTTAAAATAAAAGAATGGATAAAACTACAATCAATGTGGAGAGGAAACTAGGCTGAAAAATAGAATGCCCCTATTGAGGCTGGTGATGCAAGACGGGAAGCGGAGAAAATTACCTGAGAAGTTGGGATAGGGGCGGAATCGGAGCAGTTAGAGCAGCCGGAGAAGAAGGAGTTACTGTCGGAATTGGACGCCGGAAAGAACAGACGGATTATCAGACGGTTTGTTGTGTGGCCGAAAGGAAGGACGCCGGGAAATCAGAACCCAAATTTTTGGAAATAATTGCAGGGAAGAAGGAGGAGTTGTTGTCGGAGAAGAGCAGCGGCTGTTTGTGGTTTTTTTTGATATTTTTTTTATTTTTAAAAATGGTTAGGGTTTAGGGAGGGATTAACATAACGAGAGAGAAAATTAAGACGCTCTGATACCATAACATAATATATAGATCACACATATTATGTATTTTTTAGGGAGTGTATTGTATTTTTATTAAATCAATTGTGTAGAAGTGATATACAAGTATATATGTCTATAACAACTTAGCCAACAAGTCACACAATAAAATAAATACATAATAATAATATTTTAGAGAACTCCAATTGTATCATCAACAGGTATTTTTAAGGGTAGGGTAGGGTATGAGTTTGATTTTTCAAAACTCGTCGTGGATAGGATTGGGTATGGATATGTCTTCTTTATCCGTCATAATACCTACCCGACCCACCATATATATATACTTATATTGTATTATTTATAAAAATTAATAATCTGAAGGAAAATTGAAATGTCATTTTTTACAAAGAAAAGAACATGTCAATTAGAAAAGAAAAAAAATATTAATGCAATTATTATTTAAAACGCGTGCCCCAATCTTTAGTATTTTACAAACATTTCAATTATCAAAGTTACTATTGTCTACTATTCTCTTCCTAATTCCTATTGCCGGCCAATCCTACCTAAGCGAGAATTTTTTAATATATATTTTTACTTTTTTTTTAATGATTTCTTATATTTTCTTCAAAAATATTGCATTTGCCGGTTTGCTTATTATGTATTTTAATACTTTTTTTTTTGTTAAGCTTTACCCAATCATTGTTGATCTTGCATTTTGCCACTCGTTTGTCGTTGCTCCGGTGAAATTGATAGTATATATAGAATTGTGATACTTAGTTGTGAATAAAATTCGATATCCCTGGATATCCACAGACCCGTGGATATCCTTATGGGAAGGGTATGGATTTTGAATTTTCTACCCGTATGAGTAATGAGAAGGGTATGAGTAAAGAATTTTTTTGATGGGTAGGGTATGAATATAGCCAAACCCGTACCCACCGATACTCATTGCCATCTCTAGACACTCAAAGTAAAAGCAATTGTCATGTGCCCATTAGTTTGTCCATCTTTTCCTTCATATGAGATGCTAAAGTAAATTTAGTGTGGCATAAATAAATATTCCCTCGTATTATTATTAGTTATTTATTTTAACAGCGAAAAAGTGTTAATAATTAATATGGCACAAGATCAAGTAGTAAAACTATCGGTAAAGTGACTTAAACTATACATCTAGTGGAACTAAATTGGTAATCAGCTGAGTGATGCCCAGCTGATAAGTGTATCCAAGTCTGTGAAAGTCAGTTGGGAAGTCTGCTGAGCTTTCTTACGTATCGTACGATCTGTTTGAGGTCCGTCTGCTGGGGATCAATGAGAGTGACACAACATCTGGGGCATTTATGGCAATCCGAAAAAGATTCCTGGCGGTTAGGGTATAGGGATTTGTGCCTATAAATACCAACTGTATAGTGATAGAATAATAGAAAAAGATATTGTATTGCATTACTTTGATTGAATACAATAGTAGACTATTTATACTAATAGTCATAATGTGAACATAATAATAACCATAATGAGATTGATTACAATCAATTATTTTCCTAATTTTCTATATCTAGAATATTCTGTCATTATCTCTAACACGCCCCCGCAATCACATGGTAGTGCAACGAACATGGTGATTGGCTCGTAATGAATGGCTTGAGTCCTGGGTGTCTACGAAAACTCTGCATATCAATCAGCATCAACTTCTTCTCAACTTGATATTGCTTGAAGAAAAGCTGGTGGGATAGACCACTCCAAAAAAATAGAGGATTCTATTCCATATCCATGAATCTGGAACAATCGATAAATCTTTTTCTCTTCTTCGCATGAATTTCTCCTTCCTCTGCAAATTCCTCTGCTCTTTTCCATTTAATTGATCTTGCTTGTTCGATCTTATCAAAAAAAAAAAAAACACACACACACACAAACAAAAAAACAAAAAAAACAAAAAAAAAACCAAACCAACGTCCCAGCCCTTCTTATACATCCTGCTCTTTTCCCTTTTAATTTCTTCCACCCTCAGGCTTGCCGCCGCCGCCACCCTCAGGCTCGATGCGATGACGAATCTCTCTTCCACTTCTAGAAAAACCCTAGCAGCCGCCGCTGCTAGGTTGCCGCCGCCGGATCTTCTCTTTGCCGCCGCTGACAAACCCTAGCAGCCGCCACTGCTAGGTTGCCGCCGCCGGATCTTCTCTTTTCCGCCGCTGCGATGACGACTCCCTCTCCAACGGGTTGATTTTATTTTCTGCATGGGTATATCCCAAAATATTTTCTTTTCTGCATGGGTATATCCCAAAATATTTTTCTTTTCTGCATGGGTATATCAAAAAAAAAAAAAAAATCCGTACGGACACAACAGGTTTCAAGCTTCATGTTTGCTGTGCTCCCATGTGCTTGAGGGGGCCTATTGGAGATATAATTAAATTTGCTCGTGTAGCTGGATTTGCTCGTGTAGCTGCTGCTTTATTTCCAAGCTTGGTCTTCGCACAGCGCCGTCCGCTTGAGGGAGCGTAGTAGACAATATAGCCCCATCCGTACGCAGCAGGATGGACTGTGCCGTCATTTTATATTAGGGTTTTATATTTATTTTTGTATTTCCGTTCATAGCCCTTGTGGCTCTCTATATAAACATCTTGTAATAGCTATTCCATCAATATCAATAAACAATGCATTATGATGTTATAATTCTGACATGGTATCAGAGCTCCGATACCATGATATGATAGAATAATAGAAAAAGATATTGTATTGCATTACTTTGATTGAATACAATAGTAGGCTATTTATACTAATAGTCATAATGTGAACATAATAATAACCATAATGAGATTGATTACAATCAATTATTTTCCTAATTTTCTATATCTAGAATATTCTGTCATTATCTCTAACATATAGGTCATTGTAATGTGTGTAATCCGTCTGAAATTCAATGCATAATTAATAAAACATCTCTTTTCTGTCCGTGGAGTAGTCGGCACAACGCCGGAAACCACGTTAAATCCTTGTGTTCTTCTTGTTTTATGTTCTCTGTGTGATTGTTTATGTTAGATTGCATCTGTTAATTATCTATCTTGCATCTGGATTCCCTCTCCTGTTATAACAAAAACAAAATTACATAAGAGGATTACTTCTTAATGTGTCGTCCAATCGAAATTAATGTTTGTATTCTCGCATATTATCCAAGTGAAACTACAACTTTGAATATCTACAAATATATATATATATTTGACCGTCGAACCGGTGTACAAGACATAAACCCCAATTTTCACCCATGCTAATTATTTTTACGCCATATTTATCGTTCTCATAACTACCTCATTAGATCGAAAATGTTTATAAATACATCACACACATCTAATTTCCTAGTATGTTTTATAATTTTTGAAGCGATCAAACCTTCAATTGGAGAAAATAGAGGGAAAATGATTTAATCGATTTTGATTTTTAATCATTTTTTTACAACTACTTTTAAAAGCGAGTTCGATAAGACTTTTATTAAAGTTATCGAGACTTTATTAAAATCATTGGAAACTACGTGCTACGTAGTTGATAATAGGATTTTAAATCATTCAATTCGGAGTACGGGTGAATGAGATATTAACGCTTTAAGTTGTTGTGAGATATGGGAAGTAAAGTTGTGTAAAACATTATCCCACATTGGAACATGAGTGTTCCAATGTCAAGTATTTTTATGATGATAGTTGATGATTGGCATAAGCTCCTAGAGAAAGGAAGAGAGTTCATTGTGGTTTTAGACAGACGATGTTCTGCTAAAATTGCCACACGCGCGCGCGTGTGTGCTGCCGCCGCCCGCCCGTGCCGTTGACCTTAGGCTTGGGCTTGGGCTTGGGGAATTGGGCCTTCGTGGGCCTGAGCCGCTGAGGCAAATGATGAGTATTCTGAACTGAAAGTCAGCTGGGTGACTCAGTTGAGAACTACGACTTCAGGGCTGACTCAGTCAGCTAAGACAAACTCAGCATTAACAGGGGATGAGAAGTCAACTGAGGCATAATTCAGCAGACTGAATGTTTCAATGAGCTAAAAACTTTAAATCTTCTGCTGAGACCTTTCATCTTTGAACCTGTTTTCATCAATACTTGGAGTAAAGTGGAAGTAGTGGGAGTTATGCAATAAATGAAATTAATTGCAGAGACTCTTCCATTACAATCTGAGCCTCTATATAAACAAGTCCTCACAATATGGAACAAGCAAAGAAGTATTCAAGCAATACAAGAGCATTCATAAATTCCATTGCATAAAATAGTTTTCTGCATTCATAGTGAAGAGTTTCTGGGCATCATCGAGTTCGAAATGGTTCAGAAATTGAAGTACCTCCTTTTTGAACAGGTAACTGAGTAATCATGGGAGACAATTGCATAAACCGGGGTACAAGCCGGAGCAAATTTGTCTTAAGGACAGAGTTCAATCTCGCCTCAGTTGGAGATATCCTTTCATTAATTTTTTCATTTCAATTACAGTATTGTAATAATTTTATTTCAGATTAATAAAAAGTGTTCTTAATTTTCTGTTTATTTATTTATTTCTCATACGATACTACGGCTATAACAATCTTAAGACAAATTTTCAGAGCTTTCTTATGCTCTGAAAAGTATCTGTATGCGAGAAGAAAATAAATAATCGGTCGTTTTTGAACATTTTTTTTCCAACTGAATATCAAATTTTGAAATTCAGTAAATCTTTTCTTGCTGCTGTTTGGTCTCGATTTTTCGAACCGAACTGAACTGTTGATCTTCTGTTTTTTGAACAGAAATGGCTGATGTCACTGATGCGTCAATGACACCGAATGTGGATGCTGCGGAAACTATAAATCTGAATCAAGTAACAATTGTGCCAGTAATGACACAATCAACTATTGATGTGGCTGGTTCTTCTCATGGAGAGAAACCAGAGAAATTTAACGGGCTGAACTTCAAGCGTTGGCAGCAAAAGATGTTGTTCTATTTGACTACACTTGGATTAGCCAGGATGCTCACTGAAGAGCAACCAGTTGTGCCTTCAGACAATCTCGAACATAGGGCCTTGCTTACTCTTGAGAGTTGGAATCATAGTGATTTTTTATGTAAAAATTACATTCTGAACGGCTTAGACAATACTCTGTATGGTGTATATTGTACCTTTGAGTATGCTAGAGCACTGTGGCTTGCCTTAGATAAAAAATATAAAACTGAGGATGCAGGTGCTAAGAAATTTATCGTAGGTAAATTTCTAAAGTATGAGATGGTTGATTCCAAAACTGTAATTAAACAGGTTGCGGAACTACAAATAAGTATATCCGAACTCATAGAAGAGCGTATGATTATTAATGAGAATTTTCAAGTAGCCTGTGTAATTGAGAAACTACCTTCTTCATGGAAGGAGTATAAAAGTTATCTCAAACACAAGCGAAAGCAGATGACTATGGATGATCTGATTGTCCGACTCCGTATTGAGAAGACAATAGAGGATCCGAAAAGAAAAGTTCTGTGCAGGTTGGACAGGCCAAAGCTCATATTGCTGAGGTAAAAAATCAGAAGAGGAAGAAAACTGGACAATCTTCCAAGAAAACCGGTGAATCGTCCAAGAAACCACAAACTGCATACAAGTTTAATGGTGAATGCCGCAACTGTGGAAAATTTGGGCACCGTGCAGCTGAGTGCCGTGGAAAGAAGCCATTTCAGCCAAGGGCACATGTGGCTGAAACTGATGGTGACGATGACATGTTCTTGCGTCCGTGATGACAGAATGCAATACTACGGGGAATCCAAAACAATGGTTTGTGGACACTGGAGCCACAAGACATGTATGTGCTGATCGTGCAATTTTTTCAACCTATAAGGCTGGAAGCGGTGAGAAACTGTGGATGGGAAACTCTTCTCATTCAAACATTCTGGGAATAGGCAATGTGATTCTGAAAATGACTTCGGGGAAGAAGCTGACATTGACCAATGTTCTCCATGTTCCTGAAATTAGGAGGAATCTAGTTTCTGGTGCTATGTTGAGCAAGACTGGGTTCAAAATAGTGTTTGGCTCTGATAAGGTCATTCTGACAAAAAATGATGTGTTTGCCGGTAGAGGTTATCTCACCGAGGGGATGTTCAAACTTAATGTAATGGCTATTATGCCTAAAAATGTTGTGCCCAATGAGGCTAATAAAGTTGCATCTACTTCTACTTACTTGACTGGGTCGTCTTGTTTATGGCATAATCGATTAGGACATGTAAATAATAAATCAATTCGTAGAATGATGAATTTAGGTTTATTACCTAATTTAAAGTTTAATGAAACTGAAAAATGCCAAATATGTGTCGAAGCGAAAATGACTAAGGCACCGTTTCCATCAGTGGAAAGAAACACAGAACCGTTGAAATTAATTCATATTGATTTGTGTGATTTAAAATTTGTGCAATCGAGAGGCGGTAAAAAATACTTTGTAACATTTATCGATGATTGTACAAGATACTGTTATGTCTATTTGCTAAGTAGCAAAGATGAGACAATTGAGGCTTTCAAAAATTATAAGAATGAAGTCGAAAATCAACTTAGCAAACGAATCAAAAAGGTTCGTAGTTATAGAGGTGGTGAATATGATGCACCGTTTAATGAACTATGTTCACAATCTGGCATTATTCATCAAACTACTGCTCCGTATACACCTCAATCAAACGGTGTTCCTGAACGCAAAAACCGCACATTGAAAGAAATGATGAATGCTATGTTGATAAGTTCGGGTTTACCTCAGAACTTGTGGGGGGAGGCGATCCTCTCAGCAAATGTCATTCTTAATCGTATTCCATCTAAAAAGATGGATAAGACCCCGTATGAGTTGTGGAAAGGCCATAAGCCAAGCTACAAATACTTGAAAGTGTGGAGTGTTTAGCAAAGGTAGAAGTGCCTGAACCTAAACAAATAAAGATTGGGCCAAAAACGATAGATTGCGTATTTATCGGTTATGCGAATAACGGTAGTGCATATAGATTTCTAGTGCACAAATATGACATCCCTGATGTACATGTGAATACAGTCATGGAGTCAAGAAATGCTGTGTTTTTTGAGGATGTCTTTCCGAACAAAGACAGAAACAATGAAGACACGAGTCCAAGTAAGCGGATACATGAATCCTTAGAGGATAACACTTCAGAAAATAAGGTTGTCGAACCTCGTAGAAGTAAAAGGGATAGGATTTCAACGTCATTTGGTCCGGATTTTCTCACCAAATGGTAGAAAATGATCCAAAAACATATGATGAGGCTATGTCAAATCCAGAAGCTCCTTACTGGAAAGAAGCGATCAAAAGTGAAATAGATTCCATTATGCAAAATCACACTTGGGAGTTGGTTAATATTCCACCAGGGCATAAAGCACTTGGTTGTAAGTGGATTTTCAAGAAAAATCTTAAGGCTGATGGATCTATTGATAAATATAAGGCCAGATTGGTAGCCAAAGGTTATCGACAAAAAGAGGGTCTTGATTTCTTCGATACATATTCACCAGTAACTAGAATCACTTCGATAAGGGTTCTTATTGTGATTGATGCGGTCTATAACCTTGAATTCCATCAAATGGATGTTAAGACTGCTTTCTTAAATGGTGAATTGGAGGAAGAAATATACATGGAACAACCCGAGGGGTTTCTGGTTCCAGGTCAAGAACACAAAGTGTGTCGACTCATCAAATCACTGTATGGGCTAAAACAAGCGCCAAAACAGTGGCACCAAAAATTTGATCAAACTATGTTGTCAAATGGGTTTAAAATTAACGAGTGTGACAAATGTGTTTATATCAAGAACACTTCTAATTCCTATGTGATAGTATGTCTTTATGTTGATGACATGTTGATCATGGGAAGTACTCGTGATATAATCATGAATACTAAGAAGATGTTGACACGAAATTTTGATATGAAAGATATGGGAGTTGCAGATGTAATTTTGGGGATTAAAATCTCTAGAATGTCGGATGGACTCGGTTTGACACAGTCTCATTATATTGAGTCTGTTCTAAAAAGATTTAATGTCTTTCATGAAAGTCCTGTGAAAACTCCAATTGACTTAAGTTTACACTTAGTCAAGAACAAATGTGAACCTGTGTCTCACTTGAAGTATTCACAAATTATAGGTTGTTTGATGTACATAACCAATTGTACTAGACCAGATGTAGCATGTGCTGTGAATAAACTAAGCAGGTTTACAAGTAATCCAAGTGAGGATCATTGGAAAGCTTTGAATAGGGTACTGAGGTACTTAAAGTTTACAATGAATCTGGGATTATGTTATACACGATATCCAGCAGTATTGGAAGGATACTGTGATGCAAATTGGATATCAGACTCAAAAGATTCGAAAGCCACAAGTGGATATGTATTCACTATTGGTGGTGCTGTGATGTCATGGAAATCCACAAAGCAAACATGCATAGCTCGTTCCACGATGGAAGCTGAGTTTATTGCATTATACAAGGCAGGAGAAGAAGCAGAATGGCTTCGTAATTTCCTGGAGGATATTCCATGCTGGACTAAACCTATTGCTCCAATAAGCATACATAGTGATAGTCAGACGGCTATATGTCGAGCACAAAATAGTATGTATAATGGTAAGTCTCGACATATACGTCGCAGACACAATACTATTAAACAACTGATCTCTAATGGTGTGATTTCCATCGATTTTGTTAGATCGTAGGAGAAACTTGCGGATCCGCTTACAAAAGGTTTACCTAGAGATCAAATGTCAAAATTGACACTCGGAATGGGATTAAACCCTATCGAGACATAAACTTTGTAATGGTAACCCAACCATGTTGACTGGAGATCCCAATATCGTGGTTCAATAGGACAACTAAGTTATAAAGATTCAGTGAACACTTACCCATTCTGTGAATAAAAGTGTTATCTGTCAATGGTGTAAAGGTTAAGTGAAAACTTTTAATGATTCCTATAACATTATTAAATTCGAGCGGGGTATGGCAGAATACTCTTGATAGGAGGTTACCTATGTAAGTGTGAAGTGGAGCCGCTTCTGTGAGAATTCAAAGGCTAGAATTCTTTAACACACTTTCTGAAACCAGGGTGATTCATGGCCAAAATGAACACAATCATGAGAACCAAATATGGTGTTTAGGGAAATATTATGTGAGTACTATTGTCTGGTTTTACAATAAAGGCTGAACGGTTCAAGACATAGTTCACTGATTAGTCGAGTAAATCCGATAGTATTTCACTAAGGCAGGTTCAAAGCCAGAAGCTACCTCTCCTGATGCAATATTTTTTCGGCCAGAAACCTCTTCAGAGTCAGCATATGCATTAATATCCACTCATGTGGGGGATTGTTGGAGAAAATAGAGAGAAAATGATTTAATCGATTTTATTGATTTTTAATCATTTTTTACAACTACTTTTAAAAGCGAGTTCGATAAGACTTTTATTAAAGTTATCAAGACTTTATTAAAATCATTGGAAACTACGTGCTACATAGTTGACAATAGGATTTTAAATCATTCAATTCGGAGTACGGGTGAATGAGATATTAACACTTTAAGTTGTTGTGAGATATGGAAAGTAAAGTAGTGTAAAACTTTATCCACATTGGAACATGAGTGTTCCAATGTCAAGTATTTATATGATGATAGTTGATGATTGGTATAAGCTCCTAGAGAAAGGGAAAGAGTTCAGAATGGTTTTAGACAGACGATATTCTGCTAAAATTGCCACACGCGCGCGCGTGCGCGCCGCCGCCGCCGCCCGCCCGCCCGTGCCCGTTGACCGTTGTCCTTGGGCTTGGGCCTTCGTGGGCCTGAGGGCCTTGGGCCGGGCTAGTATTATCTTTTTGGACAAAGTCAGTGGGGCTGAAGAAATCTCAGCTGAGGCAAACTCAAAACTAAACTGAGCATCAGCACTCAGCTGAGGCAACTGATGAGTATTCTGAACTGAAAGTCAGCTGGGTGACTCAGCTGAGAACTGCGACTTCAGGTGATTCAGCAAGTAAGCTGAAGCAACTCAGCTGAGGCTGAGTCAAACGAAGTCAGGTGAGACAAACTCAGCATCAGCAGGGGTGGAGAAATTAGCTGAGGCAGAATTCAACAGACTGAATGTTTCAGTGAGCTAAAAACTTTTCATCTTTTGCTGAGACCTTTCATCTTCGAACCTGTTTACATCAATACTTGGAGTAAAGTGGAAGTAGTGGGAGTTATGCAATAAATGAAATTAATTGCAGAGACTCTTCCATTACAATCTGAGCCTATATATAAACAAGTCCTCACAAGATGGAACAAGCAAAGAAGTATTCAAGCAATACAAGAGCATTCATACATTCCATTGCATAAAATAGTTTTCTGCATTCATAGTGAAGAGTTTCTGGGCATCATCAGAGTTCGAAGTGGTTCAGAAATTGAAGTACCTCCTTTCGAACAATGCAGCGAGTAATCCCGAGACAATTGCATAAACCGGGGTACAAGCCGGAGCAAATTTGTCTTAAGGACATAGTTCAATCTCGCCTCAGTTGGAGATATCCTTTCATTAATTTTTTCATTTCAATTACAGTATTGTAATAATTTTATTTCACATTAATAAAAAGTGTTCTTAATTTTCTGTTTATTTATTTATTTTTCATACGATACTACGGCTATAACACCTTCTACCTCAAATGTTAACTTGAGCGTCAAATCGCACGCCTTTTTTCCAAGCTGTTCGTTCATGATTCAACGAACATTCTCAGACTCCCGGAAACTCTCGGGTCGGATCTGGGGTGAAACCAAGTGTAGATAGGTGGGTTTGAGTGCATCCGCTGAGATCCAAAAATAATACATTTTTGTTCGTAAAAAATATGAATACGCTAATAATATTCCGCTCGATCTTTACCTCACTGAAAAAAAAAAAAAATCCATCGAACACCTGTACAATCCTAAACTAAGAACCCTTCAAACTCTTTTTCTCCCCCAGCGAACCTCTTAATTAACCCAGCAAACACTTTCGGTAAGAGCCTCCACTTTTATTTAAAAAAGCAAATTGATTGGGTATGCACTCCAGTGACTCCACTCACGTATACCGCTCACCCTTGCACTTTCCTGTGTCCTGCCCTTTTCAAATGTTCCTTGCCCCGCACTCAATATTACTTACTTTCGCACTAAATCAACGGTTTATAAAAAAAAAATGTTTATTCTATACTCCCTCCGTTTTTTTATATATAGCGATAGAAAAGATTCACACATTAAAAAAATAATTAATATGTCTCAAATATAGTGTTGGAAATGTATTTTTTTTATTGGAGATGTAAATACTTTATTGGTAAATGTGTTTTTAGTATTGGAAATGTATATTTTTTATTGGATATGTAAATATTTTATTGATAAGGAGAAAAAAGTAATAAATTATGCATTGGAAATGTACAATGATAGATAAATAAAAAAAGAATAAATTGTGAAATGTGACAGATAAAAAAAAACGGTGGGTGTATAATTAAACATGAGGAAACTGATTAATATTCATAGGGATTGAGGAATTAAATGTTTAATATAATAGGCCAATTATTCAAAAGGACTGATTTTCAACTTATTAGGGGTAATAGGACACTCCGAAATCTTATTTAGTTATAAGGACATTCTAATTTCAAGTGGATAAAGAAGAAGAAGGAAAAAAAAAAAGCTTTCAAAGTAATAAATAAAAAAAACATAACAAAACAACAACAAAAAAAATACTGTGCGTGGGTTTTTTTCCTTTTTTTTTATTTGTTTTTATTTATTTATAATTCACCATATTTCTAAAGGTCATATATTTTGATTTAAAACTCGGATCATCATAATTTTTTCACTAAAATTCATATTTTTTCGTCTTCTTTATTTTAAAATCAAATTTGATGTTTTTCCGAATAAATTTCATAAAATCAATTTTTTTCTTCATAAAAATCGACGCGACATATTGATCATCACGCATTGACCCACCTACCCGGATGCATTGGCCACCGGGATCCATTAACCACCCCGATGCATTCACCGCCGCGATTCATTGGCTACCATGATGTATTGACCGCCGCGATCCATTGACAACCTTGATCGCTGACATCTCATTGTAGCGATTTATGCAATGACGTCTCATTGTAACGATTTATCTTGTGACTTCTTATTGTAGCGATCTATACAAAGGATGTATTATTGTATCGAATTATGCACCGACGTGTTATTGTAACGATTTATGCAGTGACGTGTTATTGTAACAATTTATGCATACCTTTGGTTGTAAAAATATGCATTTAAACCAAAAATAAATAAAAGAAATACAGTTATTTTACAAAGTTGTCGAAAATTTAAACCAACACTAATCAAATAAACCAACATCAATCAAATATTTAAAGATAACAAAGAAATAAAGTTACTTTACAAAGTTATCAAATGTGTGTATCAAGTTGTATATGCGGTGACATCAATATCATTGCATCAATTATCTAATTGTAAATATAGTCATCAATGTCAGTGCTTCAAACATCAATGTCACTGCAAAAGTCATCAATGTCCCCGCATCGACATCAATGTCACCGCATAAGTCGTCAATGTCATCGCATAAAACCTAACAATTGCATCGATCGCCTCTGCTCTTGTTTTGCATTTCTCCAAATGTGGAGCTTTTAATATGGATAGAATTACAAGTTTGGTGAAACTACAAAGACTCTTCACTATGACTTTGTAATGGCCACACGTTGTTTGTGCCCTCTCGATAATTGGATTCATTGTGGAATCCCTCAATTCTTTAACACGATCTTGAATCTTTTGACGATCTTGTTTAGCTTAATGTCCCCGCATCATTCATCAATGTCACCGCATCGGACATCAATGTCCCTACATCAGACATCAATGTCCATGCATCAAACATCAATGTCACCGCATAAGTCATCAATGTCCTTGTATCAGACATCAATGTCACTGCAAAAGTCATCAATGTCCCTGCATCAGACATCAATGTCACTGCTAAAATCATCAATGTCATCGCTTCGACATCAATGTCATCGCATCTTAAAAAAACAAACAAACAAACATCGGCTCCAAATGCTTCATCTTTTTTTTTTTTTTTTTTTTTTTTTTTTTTTTTTTTTCTTCCCGCCGTTTTTTTTTTCTTTTCTTCCAGCGTTTTTTTTCTAGCGCTTCATCTTTTTTTTTTTTTTTTCATTTTTCTTCTTTATCCACTTGAAATTAAATGTCCTTATAACTAAATAAGTTTCCTTCTTAAAATTAGAATGTCCTTATAACTAAATAAGATTTCGGAGTGTCCTAAATGATCATTAATTCTCTAACGACGGCCTTATAACTAATTTGCACTAATATAATTAAGCATCAAAATCTAACAAATAAGTCGTTGTGTTACATTTATATTTTAGGTGAACGTAAGATATATAAATTGTACTACAAAATACATATTTATCATCATTTAAAATATCTGTGGTAACTTCCAAGTAAAAAAAAGGGTTTTTTTATTTTCCAATCCATATTAGTCTCTAGCTGCAGCTTTCAAAGTTTCCGAACAGTAATCATTTATTTATTACTAGCCGTGCATGATGCACGAAAAAAAAAAAAACATGAAAATTGCATTAGAAGTCTGGAGTAAAACAATATATTACACATATATTTATGAGACGTTTGTAATAATGAATCGATTTGCAATAGGTGTTACTAAAACCTCTCATACCACACCATAAGAATTACTTTATTATATATATGAGATGCTTTCAACCGTGGTACCGTGACTAACAAAAGCCCAGAAGTAGATCATGTACAATCATGGTACTCTTTTTAGGGGTTACAATAATGGTACTTGAAAGTAGAAAATGAAAATTAAATATAAAATTATTTATTATTTCCCCAACTTTAACATGTTCTTAAGTCAATTCAAGATACTTTTGTGTCATTTTATAGTTGTAAGAATCTTTCTCCACAACCCAACCTTCAGTGCCGGATCACCAAGGGTGTATCTAAATATGTCACCAATCAAATACGACGCCGCATCGATCGATATCTCTCACTATCAAATATTGTAGCCCCACGCACGTGCTATAGTGTATTTGATGTGTGTTATGACAATATGATCCAATAATAAGAATTAGAGATTAAACGAAAAACCCATGCTTAAAGGTTAATTCTAAATCCAAATCAAAAGAATTAGATGTAGAGGACGGTCTTATCAAAAAAAAAAAAAAAAAAAAAAAAATTTACCTTGTAACTTGTAAGTACAAAAAACAAATATATATATATATATATATATATATATATATATATATATATATATATATATATAAATTACCTTATAAGTATTATGAATGACCCCAACCCACCCACCATTCCACAACTTACCCCCAAGTCCCAATTCCTCGTCTGCCTTTTATCTCCAAACTTGCAATATGTATTCATCCAAACCATTTGGATTAGAGTAAATTGGTGATACACAAATTGAATCCATTCATTTGCACCGATATTATAAATGGATGCTATAGTCTTCTGTGTCTTGTTTAAAACAAAACAGAAAAAACACTTATTATCATATATACAACAAAATAGTTAAAATTGCATCAATTATACACTTTGAAATTGTAAAGCGTATGCAAAAGCCGAAATTCATATAATTATACACTTTATCTAATAATCAAAATTTTAAACTCATACACTAACCAATGCAACTTTATAACACATTTCCTAAGTACACGGTAATGACGGTATATATGCTTTCACGATTTTTCATTGTCTTTCATCATCAGAATCTAGAAGGGTTAATGTAGGCTTGATTTTGACTAGGTAACAACCAACTGATAGAATAACTATTTGACGCAAAGGTATTATGACAACCCTCTTAGAAGTATTCCTGGGTCCGCCACTGATTGAGATGCGTACGATGTCGGCTTTAGGTCACCTTCAAAAGATGCTTACTAAATCATTGTTTGATGTGCTATTGCTAAATCATTGTGATCATAAAAACATAAAACAAAACAAACAACATATCTGCATTGCTGGATACCACCTTCATGTCGGCAACCTCTCAAAGTCATCATAAGAAAACAAAACAAACAACATATATGCGCTGCTAAGTCATTGTTTGAATCAAAATGCAAAACACCCCCTTCGTAAATGGTGTACGTACCTCGACACCGATGTGCAGCTCCTTTCACCATATTAAGGAATCTTATTCTACTTCCTAACGACTTCCACCAAAAATAAACTCTCACAATCATCAAACATGCACTACCTCTCATTTGGCTAGTTAATTAATAAACATGAACATTAAAATGAAAATGGTAAAACAATACTTTAGACGTCTAATTTACCTACAAAAAAGTATAAGAAAAAGAAAACCAGGTACAAACTAAGGAACCACTACATATCTGCCATGGAGTTGTCGACGCTAAATTGTTTTTTCTTGAAATTCGGGTGCATGGCGATGATGATCGATCGTTATAACCCAATAGAAAATGTTGTGCTAGTAAAGAAAAATAAGCACAAACAAATACAGAAATTATGAGAAAATCACTCCGAAGTGCAAAATGAAAACAAATAGTACTACTTACATTGTGGAGGTGGTTTTAGCCATTGCAGATAAGAAAGAATCAACTGCAAGAGTCCAAAAATGTAGACACACCTCAAAGTTCTTTCACAGTAAAAAAAATATAATAATTAAAAATTTTAACAACAAATCATAATAATCAAAACACCCCCTCACCTAGGTGTATAGAGTAGGTTAAAGTGATCCTTTCTAATATTAAAAAAAAATTAAAAAAAAAAAAAAAACAAGACCACCTCAGCCTCCAACCTCAATTTAGTTTCCAACATTGAATCAAAACAACACCCTAAAGGGGCTTAATTGTTATGCATGTTTGTAGTGTCCTTCCCATTTTTCAAAACACCATCAGGTATCCCAAATATCATTGCCAGCAAGGCAGCATACATGGAGAGCACTTCCATGCCACCGGCTATATATACGTAGAAAATAATACTTGACAAATAAATGAGAACTTGGATTGTAACAATAAAAAGATACCTTTCATTTTTGGATATATATCCAACTCCTCTAGCAATTTACAGTTGTGTAAGCCTGTTAATGTTATTAAAGCCAAATAGATTTCAAAGGAATCAAATCCATATCATGCACATTCAGACTAATTACATTTAGAAACTTCAAATATATTGCCGTCGGGATCCGTCTTCACAAAATCAGATCTGCGTCTGAATCTGAATCTGCCATGTTGTTTATGTTATAAATGATCTCATTTGCAACCGCAATAATTCATATAGTAGCATCGGAATCTCATCTTTAAGAAATTTTGAAATTTCAATCAAAGAAATGGTTTTACAGCGTTAGAAATGGCTACACGTACCGGAGACTTTCGATAAAAGTCTCCGGAAGAAACTTTTAGATGTCTTTCCCTCCGCACCTCCAAATTCTGATCGGACTGCTCATCTGGTGAATCCCTACACATCTCCAAATTCTGCTAGTTTGATAGACCAAGAGAAGGAGAAATCTACCGAATGAATAAAAAAAGAATCCATTCTCGCTGCATTCATGAATGTGTAACTTAGCAGGCGATAAATATAGATGGAACTTTGAAATTTTGAAAAGGAATAAGAGATGTGCGAAAGCATGCAGTTGGGAAGATATCAGATGAGCGTTTAAAATTGAAAAGAGACAGTCACATACGGGAGTAGTTGGGAGATATTAGAGAATTAATCAATGAGATTTTTTTTCACACAATCATAGGATATCCTTTAAAAAATAAAAAATAAAATCCTGGGATATTTATTTATCAGTTTTTTTTTTTTTTTTCTTTTTTGAGGGCTTCTTTATCAGTTTCTATCTACATGTTTAGATAGTTTTGGAGCGGGTAATCAAGGCAATTTACGGGTAATTAGGTTAAAACAGCTCATCTTTATTATATAGTAAGTATAGATATAAAGCCTTTATTATATATAAAGGCTGGTCAAGATTTTTTGAAAAATAAAGAGTGACACCGCAGTTGACTACGCTTTTATAGGGTTAATAATTAAAAATTAATGAAAAAGAAAATTAATCCCCAAACTGTTTTTCCTCCTTTGCGCTTGTGCTTCGAATAAATATTACTCCCTCTGTCCCACTTTAAATGTCCTATTTGACTTTTGTATTTTCTGGCACGCATTTTAAGGTGATAATAACTAAGCTAATTTTGACACAATCTTGACGAAATTACCCATTTGTTTATACTACAATGACTGAAGAAGGGTTGGGTGGTAATTTCATCAAGATAGTGTCAATATTGGCTTAGTTATTATCACCTTAAAATACGTGCCAGAAAATGCAAAAGTCAAACAGGACATTTAAAGTGGGACGGAGGGAGTAAATACTACTCCAATCGTTTCAGTTTAATCTAATACGGTTGTCGAAATCACACTGATTAAAGATATGAGGTTAATGTATTAAGTTTTACAATAAAATGACTAAAAAGTCCTTAGATATATATTTAATTATACCTCATTTTTTATATCTTCCACGGTAATAAATAATGGTAAATTAAAACACAATAAATGTTTCTTTGAGAATGATATTGCCTCATATAAAATGGACAAAACATTTTAGCAACTGCATCACTTATTTTGGAACGGAGGGATTACATCCGTCTCTAAATACTCCCTCCGTCCCGTAATATAAATTCTTTTGGCTTTTTAGTGGTTCTCCAAAATATAAGTCTTTCTCACAAAACAAAACAATATTAAATGCATTGTTTTCATTTTCATATTAAAAGCCAATGTAATATTATTACACATGTTAAGAAAGTAAATAAATACCATTAATTTTAAAAAATAAAATCTAAACTTGTGATATCCCACATTGGAAATGAGAGAAGCGCATAACCACCATATAAGTGTGAGACATAAAGGTCTTGTCAACTCGAGTTAGCCCTTTTAGACCAAGCGAGGACGGCGCTCTAAGCAGTTGACCAGACCATTTATGACTCATTTAACGCTACCCTGAAAAATGGTATTTAGAGCCGACTATCAGACGGACTAAGTGCCACAGACCACCTCTAGAGTCCTCTGGTAGAAACGAACTGAGACAAGTCTTGGTCCTCTTGGCGAGGAGAATAAGACCACATTGGAAGCGGGGGAAGCGCATCACCACCATATAAGTGTGAGACATAAATGTCTTGTCAACTCGGGTTAGTTCCTTTAGACTAAGCGAGGACGGCGGTCTAAGCAGTTGACGGGACAATTTATGACTCATTTAGCGCTATCAGGCATGGGGTCTTGGGGCATTACAAAACTATCTCTTAAATAACATTAATACAGTTAATGTAAAACGCATTAATACGGTTAATGTAAAATTTGAAAATTTGTTTAATGTATAATATATTATGGGACAAGTCTTGGTCCTCTTGGCGAGGAGAATAAGATATCCCACATTGGAAGTGGGGGAAGCGCATCACCATCATATAAGTGTGACATAAATGTCTTGTCAACTCGGGTTAGTCCTTTTAGAATGCCCCTGTTAGCAGTTGGTGGGCGCCAAAGCATCCTGTTGTGCAGAATCTTGTCTTGTTCCTCTTTTGAGCATGCTTTAGTGTAAAGCCTTGAATATGTGTTGTAAAGTAAAATGTATGATTTCTAGTGGCTTTGGCTCCGCACCGTGTCTCACGGGAGTATAGGAACACATTTCATTTGGCCTGACCTTGTGGAGACCCTTTGTGGGGGAAAGCTCGGGATCATTGAAAGCCTTGTCTCTTCGCCTTGTGGATATTGGATTGTAATCTGATATTTTTGTGCAATGTGCTAAGTAGTGTAATGTATAGTCGGTCTAAGGTGTACTTAAGTCGGTCTAAGGCCTTTTTATGTGCAATGAACTTAAGTGGTTATTTAAATGCGTAAATACATTTTTGTCTTGTCTACAAGCTAAAACATGTTGTTCTTTGGTAAGACACGTTTTTGCATCGCTTTATGGAAATATTACACCTCTATTGGGTAAGATACCACATGGACTCGTGTAATATTCCATATGTCTTAGTTGGTTATGTCTACTAAAGATTGAGGATACTAGTGAGACTAGTAGAGGTGTTGAGGATATGTCATGGTGCATTTTCACCATTCAAAGTGTCATTGGATCATTGTGTTGCAAATGTCTTAGTTGGTTATGTTATTAGTGAGACTAGTAGAGGGGAGCGAGCTATTTGAACATACGTGATATTATTGTTTTTGTTGATATTCCTTGTGTTATAACATGAGTAGATTCAGTACTTCTATCATTTATTAACTATGTTTGTACTTGTAATTTATTATGTTGTTTTACACCCCGAGAAGGTGATGTAGGTGATGAGGTGTACGAGTACTATGAGGAGTGACCTCGTGGCATTTTGATGAGCTTTAAAGTTTTATCTTTTGTAATAGAATACGCTTTTGAGTTTGGGAATTTTGTAATAATAGCTTAGACTATAAATCTTTTGGCTTCAATCTCTTTTAGTGAATTATCGTTGAATTCTTTTAATTTTATGTTGTAATGTAATCAACATTGGATTTCATATTCTACCTTTAGTATTAAAATATAAACCCCGTGTCATTTTATCTTTTGCAAATTAAACTCCGATGTCATTTTTAGAGGCTTGCGTATATAAGTTAATTGAATTTGAATTATATGTGTGTCGGACGTTCAATTTCGAATAAGAACTCGGTATTTGAGAACGAGACTTCCCAAGTTCTCACTTTGCTCCTTTTTGTTGTACTAATAAAATAATGAATTATGGGTTTGATTGGAGTAATATTAGGAAAATTTCGACATTTGTTATTGATATCACAACGAATTTACTTTAGGGATACCAAAGTGTCATTCGATCTATGTAAATAACACTTAAAGTGTGTTGTCACGATAGATTTATTGTAGAGCCATTAATTATACACAATTTTTTCTATCATAATGTGTACTTGTATAGTGGTTAATTTAACTTGTACTACCTGCGTCTCATATTATAAATTATCCTTGCATTTTTCACTCATCTCACAATATAAGTCATTCTCATATTTCAATGCAATAATTAATGTTCTTTTTCATGTTTTACACATATTCCTTATTCCAAATCTTTACATTATTCTAATCATCCTAAGGGCATTTTAGTCCAAAACTACCAAAGTTGGATCATTTATTGAGTTTCTTAATTTATGTGTATAAAACTAGGATGACTTATAATATGGGACATAGGTAGTACCATCTTTCCTCAATCTAATATAAATACCTTGCATAACATGGTGGTTATTTGATGAAAAATAAAAGGTAGAAATAAAGGAGGGGGCGACTCTTTTTTCTTTTCAGGGTATGGTCGATGGCTGTTGTTTGGTGCAGACCTGTCCCTGGGGGCAGGCCCACAAGGCCATGACCTGGAGCTTCTGTCAAAATTTGTAATTTAAGGGCCCTTAAATTTATTTTGGCGTAGGGCCTTGATATCATAGGAATGACCCTGGTTTGGTGGAAGGGGAAAGGGAGGGGGGAGAAGAGGGGGGGGGGGGCGAGGAGGAGGAATTAGGGTTAAATGAAGGAGAAAGGGTATTGTATTAAAAAAAAGTGTAGTGGTGTTTTCATAATTTTAGTAATTTGGAAATAGTAAAAAAAAAAGTTTGTCTATAGCTTCTTTTCTTTTTTCTTAAAGCCCTGTTATCTGGAATTCACTAGTCCGACTAATCCGGAGTTCGGTCTGGGGTGGAAATAGTAAAAAAAAAAAAGTTTGACTATAGTTTTTTTTTTTTTTTTTTTTTTTTTTTTTTTGCTTAAAGCTCCCGTCATCCAGAATCCACTGGTCCGACTAATCCGGAGTACGGCCTGGGTCATACCTGCAGAGTTTGACGAGTCTGACTCTTACTCAAGGATAAGGTCTGGCTAAGAGCTCTTTCAACATGTCACGGTAACCTCCTTAGGTATTCTCAAATCACTTACCACTTGAACCACTACTTGGTTGCTTTTTATTTCACTCAAGTGCGTATAGTGCTGTAAACGAGCCGAGCCGAGCCGAGTAGCTGATGTTCAAGCTCGAGCTCGTTTATTATCGAGTATGCTCGGCTCGACTCGTTAAGACAAACGAGCCTAAAAGCTTGTTCGAACTCGGCTCGATAAGAAAGAAAAAAGCTCGAGCTCGAGCTCGAGCTCGAGCTCGAGATCAAGCTCGCGAACAAGCTCAAACTCGAGCTCGGCTCGTTCAACAGAGTGTTTTTTTTACAGAATCACCTATACAAACTCAAAAAAAAAAAAAAAAATAAATATAGGGGACACATTCACAAATACACAAAATAACCCGATAGCCAATAGTCCAAATTCAAATACAACAACTAGCAAGCACAAGTTACAACTTAAAGGGTTCAAAATGAGTTAATTGACCGGATAAATTCTTAGACAAAACAGTCCAAATGTCTAATACATAAAAAAACAAACAAAATCCTTCTTCATATCACCCCACCACTAATACACAACACGGCACCTGCATTTGAATAACAAAGAAACTCATTTAGATATTCGCCTTAACCGAAAAAATGTACAAATCTACTAAATGAATATGAAAAGATACTCAATCGTTATAAAATCAAACTCGTTGTACCTATCGGAAACATCTAAAATTCAACCCTTAATTTGACCTCCCATTGATAATTGAATTCGCAAAAGATATCACGATATGTAAAATATACTTGTCAAATGCAACATTCAAATTTACTTTAAATTTTAAAAAAAAAACAATGCTTAAATGAAGCACCTCAGACATCATCGGGTAGTTCAATTCTTTCAAATGCTTTCGAAAGCTAGTCTTCTTCTTGATTCTACAAATAAAAATATAGGCAATTACATATTAGTAACTAAATTTAAGAATTATATATATATATATATATAATAATGATAAGGCATACCCGAGCTTTCTTCTTCAAGCCATGCAAGCAACGAACCCAATCTCTACCACATAGTAACATTTCAACCGTTTCCACGGCCAAGGAAGCACGATGTTCATCCACTACCCTACCACCAGCACTAAAGGTTGATTCCGAAGCCACGCTAGTAATTGGAATTGACAAAATATCACTTGCCATCTTTGACAATATCGGAAACCTATGCTTTTGTCCTTTCCACCAATCAAGTACATCAAGATGAGCATCAACATCACGCTTATACCTATGCTCATCCAAGTACATGTCTAACTCGGACCTTTGAGTTGAAGATTTATCAACTTTACTCATTAACATATGGAATTTTTCTTTTCCAGTCAAAACCTTGTGCCCAAACATGTCATTGTCTCCACCACCACTTGAAGAATTCCCTGTTTCCCTACCTCGTTTCCCTCCACCATTTTCTTTTCCTTCATTCGATGAGTTATAAGCAACGGCATATTCATTAAATAACTTATGTGATATTTTCACAATCTGATCAACATAATAAGAAGAACGTTCACCATAGATAACTTCAAAAGAAACATTAATCACATTCATCTTATACCTCGGGTCCAAAAGAGCACCCAATGATAATAACACATTACTATCTCCCCAATAATTATCAAACTTTTGTGTCATACATGAAGCCATATTCCTAATATTTTCAGATTCATCAAGTGCCTTTTCATTTAACAATGCTTTGATCTCAAAAAGCTCCACAAGAAATAGATTTGAAGTGGGATATTCACTACCAGAAATAATATTAGTCACAACATTAAAAAGGCCTAAGAATTTGCACACTTCTTCCACTTTTTTCCACTCGTACGGAGTTGGAACATAATGAAAACCGGGATCAATATCAGAGTACCTAGAGAACACATCTTTCACTTCTATTGCAGCAGCCAACATCATGTAGGTACCATTCCACCTCGTCTGACAATCCAAACTTAAACTCTTACAAGACAAATTCAGTTGGTTTTTTATTTTAGCAAACTGAATGAGTCGAGACTCAGAATTTTTCAAATACTTAATTCCCTCCCTAACAGTATCAATCACCGTCTCAATTTGCTTAAGACCATCTTGGACCAAAAGATTGAGGATATGGGCACAACAACGTACGTGGAATAATTTCCCTCCAATACTTAATGGTTTTCTCAAGCTAAGATCCTCCTTAAGTCTCCTAACACAAACATCATTATAAGAAGCATTATCCACGGTTATGCTCGAAATCTTATCCTCAATCCCCCAACCAACAAAACACTTGTGGAGCGCATCGCCTATAATAACACCGGTATGTGGGGGTGGGACATTACAAAAATTCAATACACGCTTTTGCAAAACCCAATCACAATCAACATAATGTCCGGTCACAACCATATATTGAATATGTTGTCCGGATTTCCATAAATCAGTTGTAATGCTAATTCTACCAACACCGAGAAGGCAACTCTTCAATATTTTCTTTTCATTTTCATAAACGGCAAAACAATCCTTTCTAACAGTGTACCTACTGATCGGTTGATAAAACGGAGAAATAGCCTTCAGAAACTTATTAAAAATTTCATGCTCCATTTGTGAGAAAGGATATTGATGATGCCCGACCCGAACTACGCCACGTGTCATCCTCTTAAGTCGTATAATAGATGACTAGCCTCTAAACGTAAGGCATTAAGGGCCAGGAGCCCAGAAACATACCTAAGGGCAGGTCCCTTACCCTAGGTGGGAGATCGGCACAAACTCCTCCTCCAACCACCGCAGGACGGTTAAGGCTTGGCGAAGAGGAGGTGCCCGCCGGCCATAGTGGCCTTGGGAGCCGAACGCAGACGCCGTACCCGTGCCTCTCGTTATTCCATATGCGGGATAACTAAAGATAAATAAGGGAAGAATCCTAGGTCATAAAGACTCTGATCCTGACATTTAAATATGTCCATAATTATCCCTAAATTATAGGGATTTATGCGTGTATATCCTTAGGGAAATAATAATATTAATAATAATAATACAAATCCTTGTAGAAGAAGGAAAAGGATAAATCATCCCCTATATAAACAACCCTAAGGAACTACGAAAGACTTGATTCCTGAAACATAACAGATACGTAGGCAACTTGGGAAAATAACCCAAGCTCGCCTAAAAATCATCAAAAAACATCCCTCGTTCAATTACCCCTAGATTAAACGGCCCGGATTTATTCATAGACGAAATCCAAAGATCGTCAAATGGCGCTAGAAGGAGGGTCTTCTATCGGTAGTAGATCGAGGTTGTTCGTGATCAAGTTAATGGCAAAAATTTCATGCCAAAAACGCAGTCAGATCCGAAGCTTATTGCCGGAGTTCGAACCGTTGGAATACAAATTCCACCGTTCAGATTGAAGAAGAAGGAGGAATGAACAAACCCTCCAAATTTCGTGCCGATCGGAGCCCGTTTAGATGCCCGATCATCGCAGGAAAGTTGCTGCTATAACAGCAAAACGCAACAGCCCCAGAAACGCAGTCAGATCGACGGCTTATTGACGGAGTCTCAACCGTTTGAACAAGAATTCCACCGTTCAGATTGAAGAATAAGGAGGGACGAACAAACCCTCCAAATTTCGTGCCGATCGGAGTCCGTTTAGATGCCCGATCGTCGCCGGAAAGTTGCTGCTGTAACAGCAAAACGCAACAGCCCCAGAAACGCAGTCAGATCGACAGCTCATTTCCGGAGTTTCAACCTTTGGAACAAGAATTCCACCGTTCATATTGAATAATAAGGAGGGACGAACAAACCATCCAAAATTCATGCCGATCGGAGTCCGTTCAGATGCCCGATCGTCGCCGAAACGTTGCTGATGTATCAAAAACGCAACAGAACCCTAATTCGGAGCAGACAGGTCGGCAGCCTATTGCCGCCAATTGAACCGTTGGAAAAACAATTCCACCGGTAATAATCAAGGATTATCATGAACAAACAAGTCCTAAAAGTTTCAGGCCAATCAGAGTTCGTTTAATCACCCGATCGTCGCAAAGAAGTTGCTGCTGTATCAAAAACGCAGCAGAACCCTAATCAGCAGTTTCAGGTCGGCGGCCTGTTACCAGCAATTCAACCGTTGGAATGAAAATTCCACCGGTCATATTAAATAATACAGAGAGAATAACAATCTGTAAAAATTTCATGCCGATCGGAGTAGGTTTCGATTCCAGATCATCGCCTAAAATTTGCAGTTACGTACAAAAAAGCAGAAAAACCCTAATCTGTAGGTTCCAAGTCGGCTGAATATTCCCGAGAATTGAACCGTCGGAACAAGATTTCCACCGGTCAGATTCGATAATTATCAGGACCAAACAAACCCTCAAAATTTTAGGCCGATCGGAGTTCGTTTGATTTCTCGATCGTGGCAAAGAAGTTACTGCAGGCACAAAAAACGCAGCAGGATTCTGGACAGCAGCTGCCAATTCGGCGGCTTATTCCCGGAGATTGAGCCGTCGAAAGAACAATTCCACCGGTCACATCGAAGAAAAGTGAGGGAAGAACGATCCCTCCGAATTTCGTGCCAATCAGAATCCGTCTCGAGGTCTGATTGCCACCGGAAAGACACTACTGTGGTTCCCGAGAAAGCAACGAATTATCTACCGTATCTAGCTATCCACGAAGCGAGTTCTCGAGCTCCAAGGATCGAGCCGAGCTCTCTTTAGCTCTCCAGGTTCTTACAATCGTTATTTGAAATTCTTATACACTTTGTAAGTCTTTATTATATGTGTAATGTTTTTTATCACAATTACATTGCACCACAAAGACTCGAGATATCGAGCACCGGCATTCGAGCTTTACGGACTCGTCTTGCCCTAGATCCGAGCTCGACTCAAGATCATATTTGGAGCTCACCTTGAGCGTATCTTTTATAACCGAGCCGAGCTCATGATTTGGAGCTCACCTTGAGCGTATCTTTTATAAGACCGAGCTCGCCTCGGCATCATATTTGGAGCTCCTTGAGCGTATCTTTTATAAGACCGAGCTTGACTCGGCATCATATTTGGAGCTCACCTTGAGCGTATCTTTTATAAGACCGAGCTTGGCTCGGCATCATATTTGGAGCTCTCTTGAGCAGCATCTTCTATAAGACCGAGCTCGGCTCGGCATTATATTCGAGCTCGCCTTTGAGCGAATCATTTATAAGACCGACTTCGCCCGGCATCATACCCGGAGCTTGCACCCGAGCAAATCTTATGTAGTCCGCTAGCCGTCTAGCATGCTCCAACGTACTATGCCAAATAAGCAAACGGTACATTAATTTAATATTATTTTGTTTTCTATTACGCATGGTCTTATTGAGTTTGCAGGACAAACACTCGATCAACAATATACGGGAAATCGCATACAAACCGGCCCAAATCGCTCAAATAAAGTCCGAGAAGTCGACAAATCCGGACCTACTCGGCAAAAAATCATAAGTCGGCAGGATCGACAAACCGAGTTCCGCAGTCGGACTCAAGCAAAATTTCTCTAAGTCCGCAGACGTACCCAATGAACCGATCCGCAGCCGGACTCGCAGAAGAACCGAACCGCAGTCGGTCTCAGAAGAAATTTGCCAAGGCAAATCAAAATAAGTCCGGGCAGACGTACCCAACGAACCGATCCGCAGCCGGACTCGCAGAAGAACCGAACCGCAGTCGGTCTCAGAAGAAATTTGCCAAGGCAAATCAAAATAAGTCCGCAGGACGTACTCAACGAACCGATCCGCAGCCGGACTCGCAGCGTAACCGAACCGCAGGTCGGTCTCAGGAAATTTGCCAAGGCAAATCAAAATAAGTCTGCAGGACAGACCCAGTGAACTAATCCACATGTCGGACTCAGTAGAAGAACTGAACCGCAGGTCGGTCTCAGAAAAAAGTTTGCAAATGACAAACTCTATAAGTCAGCAGGACTGACGAACTGAGCTCCGCAGGTCGGTCTCAAAAAAAAGTTTGCAAAGGACAAACTATAAGTCCGCAAGACAGACCCGGTGGAACCGATCCGCATGTCGGACTCGCAGAAGAACGAACCGTAGGTCGGTCTCGTAAAAAAGTTTGCAAATGACAAACTCTATAAGTCGCCAGGATCGACGAACCGAGCTCCGCAGTCGGTCTCGAAAAAAAACTTGCAAAGGACAAACTATAAGTCCGCAGATCGACCCAATGAACTGATCCGCATGTCGGACTCAGTAGAAGAACTGAGCCGCAGGTCGGACTCAGAAAAAGTTTTCCAAAGGACAAACTCTATAAGTCTGCAGGACAGACGATCAGCAATTTCTATAATACTTAGAAAGTTGAAGTAATCAAACTTCCTAAGTCTGCAGGACAGACGATCAACGCTTTCTATAATACTTAGAAAGTTGAAGTAATCAAACTTCCTAAGTCTACAGGACGTAAAATCAAATCGATACACCGAAGTACATCATTCGAAAAGCAAAGCTTTGTAAAGGACGTACTTCGTGGGGTAAAGGACCCTAAGCTATGCTTAAAACAAAAGCAAGGGCAAAACCAAAAACCAAAGTAATAGCAATGAAGGGCTGAACGCCAAAGAAGAAAATATTACAGAACAAGTGCCAAAAAGGCATAAATTGTCAAGAACAAAAAATAACAAAAGTTGGAAAATATTGCAAAGTCTTTCAACAAGTTTTTCAACAAAATAATAAAGGCCTGATCTTAAGAATTGACAGCAGAATCCTGTTGCTGATGTTGATCTGAGGGCGTACCGGAGGGCTGAGTTGAAGACGCACTGGCTTGCCGGGCGCGGTCCGCGACCATACTTCGCAGCCCCGCATCTTCACCGGCTTGAAACTCCTTAAGCCTAGCCTCATAGATTTGACTACATACTGGCTTGCAAAGCCTCCCATGTTGAAGATTCTCAATGATCGGCCGAGGGCGTTGCTCTTTAGCCTGATTCACGCCAAGGGTATACCCTTAGCTTAAGATGGAGCCAAGTAAAACCTTCAAGGCCCTAGTGAAGTGGACAGAGCTCTTGTATTCATGAATGGCTTAGGCGATCTGAGCGGGCATCTCGGCCTCAAGTCCATCATGATCGCCGCGGAAATTGGCCGGGGCCTCCTCCCATTCGCCGCTAGCAAGCACGCTCCTTCAACTCGCCTTGCTAAGCTTGCATAATCTTCTCCGCATCATCGATCCGGGCATCCTTGGACAGAGACTCGTCCTTGTATCTTTTACGACCGGCGTAAAGGTCGGCGATCCGCCGTTCCAAGGAAACCTTTTGAGTGGAGAAACCGTCCACTGTTCGTAATCTCCTTCCCGGCTACGACGACTCGACAAAGGCATACAGGGGGTCGCATGATAAAGGCGCAAAAAAAAAAAAAAAAAAAAACAAGTACGAAAGTATAAAATGCTATACCATTGAGGCCGCATCCTTGTCCGGCGCTTGAACAGAAAGTCACCTTGGGGAACGATCCCCCTCGAAGCATCCCGATCTCCTCGATCGCCTTGCCTCTCTTGCGTCCGCATCGGGAGCGCACTAGAGCTCACCCATAATCGAACCGCCCAGATGATCGGGCTATCATCTAGCCGATCGCAGGTGGTGTGGGGTCAACCAAACCTCTTGTTGAAGACCCTCGCAGGGAAGATCTTCGATTGATTAGCCCAGCAGTCCGATTCGGACCACCCCAGGAGCCTCGGGTTCGGGAATCGTTCGTTGTGCTCGTGCACAACCTTCTCTTCCTCAAACGCATGCTCAAATACATCGCAAAGTCGGCCACCGAAAAAGAAGAAAAAGGCCTGACGAGTTAGCGTGTTGTGGGTCGATAACGAATCGCTCCGAATTTCTACGAGCAGAGATTATGTTGAGGGCAGGGATGTCTATTAGACCCCCGGTTGAATAATTTCGGCTTCGTGTTCGAGCAAGACTCAAACTCTCTCTCAATTGAACTCGCTAGATGCGTTGATTGCCCTCATTAACTCGGGAAAAACATAAGCAAAAAAGAAGAACTCGAAAAAACGAGAGGAAATATGCTTACTTGGATTGCAAACTCTCGAGATAATGAAGATCTTTGGTTTAATAGCAAATGAAGAGAAGAGGGGGAGCCTAGTTTGAAAAGACGGGTTATAACCCTCCTCCGTACGTGTAAACGATGTCGATATGGGAAAAAGTGAAAAACGCCTCGTATCCCGTAAAGTAACGATGACCTATTTAATAGATCGCCACCGGCGCTGGGCAATTCAACACACGAGATCGGACAAGTCCGGCCGAACCGCTAAAATGGTGCGATATGACCAACTAGAAGAAAGATTAGATCAAAACGAAGCATAAACGAAATGCAAGTTCAAAAACTTAAGAAGCATTAAGGGCCGAGTTCGCCCGTACTCGCAAGAGTAGGATTCTCCACGAAGCATTGACTGGGGCGCTCGGCAGGGCCATCAAGCGTAGCGTAGCCGGAGAAGGCACTAAACAAGGGGCTGTGGCAGCGTTCTCAAAAACCGTTCCACCTCGAAAGACGTGGGCACGAATGACAGCGTCATAAAAGTAACTATGCCACTTGGAAGAGAAGACCATTGTAAAATTATACAAGTCTAGATGACAGGGGCCGACCAACACCTCTAACAGATCCGACCTCACAATGAGTGTTCAGCCAGATCTTGGGGGCTTATGATGATGCCCGACCCGAACTACGCCACGTGTCATCCTCTTAAGTCGTATAATAGATGACTAGCCTCTAAATGTAAGGCATTAAGGGCCAGGAGCCCAGAAACATACCTAAGGGCAGGTCCCTTACCCTAGGTGGGAGATCGGCACAAACTCCTCCTCCAACCACCGCAGGTCGGTTAAGGCTTGGCGAAGAGGAGGTGCCCGGTTCGGCCATAAGGGCCTTGGGGGCCGAACGCAGGACGCTCGTACCCGTGCCTCTGTTATTCCATATGCGGGATAACTAAAGATAAATAAGGGAAGAATCCTAGGTCATAAAGACTCTGATCCTGACATTTAAATATGTCCATAATTATCCCTAAATTATAGGGATTTATGCGTGTATATCCTTAGGGAAATAATAATATTAATAATAATAATACAAATCCTTGTAAAGAAGGAAAAGGATAAATCATCCCCTATATAAACAACCCTAAGGAACTACGAAAGACTTGATTCCCGAAACATAACAGATACGTAGGCAACTTGGGAAAATAACCCAAGCTCGGCCTAAAAATCATCAAAAAACATCCCTCGTTCAATTACCCCTAGATTAAACGGCCCGGATTTATTCATAGACGAAATCCAAGATCGTCGCACCGAAGGACAAAAGTTGTTGTGATTGGCCTGATTGTTTGTTTTTTTTTGTCAAATTAATCTTCCTTTGCAAGCAATTTTCCAAATGACGTTTGTGTTGCGTCGTGGCTCCACTTTTCCCCTTGGCAAAGTACTCTTTACAGTGATTACATTGCACTTTGACAACACCATGAATTTTCACCTCTTTCATTTCCTTCCAAACCTCTGAGGTTTTCTTACGTGGCTTCTTGCGAAACAAATTCTCTTGCCCTCCATCTTCTACATCATCATCAGCACCACCATCAATTTCATTCTCCACAAAATCGCTTCAACATCTCCAACATCTTCGGATGCCATAATTTCACAATCGTCTGAGTAAAAGTTCATGGTATCGTTGTTGATAAAAATAGAATTAGTAGAGGCCTGTGACATATCTGGAATGAAAAAAAAAACACAAGAATCGACCCTTTTAAAACCGTTTTCATAAGTTCCGATGGATAATTATAATAAAAGTTGCAAAAACTGCATTTCTTGAAATACTTCCAATTATGGTAATTTTGCAGGATTTCATCTCCATTGAAGAGTATAAATCCGGCTATCCCTAATCCCTAATCCCTAATCCACCGGACCACCGCCCGCCCCAACCCACCGCAGCCAAAGGCAACCCAACCCAACCCACCGCAGGTCCGCAGCCAAATTACCCCCCACCGCTTTCAAAATTTTATCACCCGATACTCCCCCACATCCGCAAAGTAAACCAACTAATTCATCAAACTTTGTTGGAACAAGGATCTTCTCCAAAGATCTATGTACAACCGCATATCTCTTTCATTGATTATTATTTTGGAAAATAAACTAAACTTTTTGATGTAACTACATTAGAACAAATAATCAAACAAATAACGGTAATTACATTTTTAAACTAAAGAAAGTGAATCCAAAAACGAGTTTGATACGGAAAGACGAACAACCGATTAAAGAAAACCAAACACGAACCACGACAAAAATCTTCAATTTACCCCGCCGGACGACACCACCGTAAACGAAACATCTAAAAAACCCACCGAAAAACTATCTTCTTATGGATATATATAAACATTATTAATCAAGACAAGAAGTAAAATAGATTCTAATGATTAAAGAAGTACCTCGTTTATTTCAAATTGGTTGATGTCGGCCAACAAACTTTCACTTGCTTAAGCCAACTAGCCAAGCGGGAGAAGCGACGGCGGCGGACGGACGGTTGTGAGGGAGATCGGCGGTGGGGGTAACTGAGAAGTGAGAAGGGAGAGGGGAGAGCGGCGGGTATGTTTTGTTTAGGGTTGAAAATTGAAATGGAATGGGTGATGATCAATGATAATTATTTTATATTTATATATTTATATTATAATATATGTTCGCGAACATTAACGAGCATTCACGAACAAGCTCGAGCTCGGCTCGTTTACTAAACGAGCATGAAAACCTGCTCGAGCTCGGCTCGATAACCTTAATGAACGAGCTCGAACGAGCTTAAACGAGCCGAGTTCGAGCTTCGTTCGCGAACGCTCGGTTCGTTTAACAGCACTAAGTGCGTATGCGGTGTCATGGTAGAATAGTGAGACATTCAAAGTAAAAGTAGCTGTGCCCATTAATTTGTCCATTTTTTTCTTCATATGAGATGCTAAAGTACGTAACATTAGTGTGGTATAAATAAAGGGTATTGCTAATGGCACCACAACCAATATACTCAGGCATCATATTTGTGTAAAATTCGATTTTATAGGGGTGTCGAAATAATATATTTCGAATTTGCGAGGATTGAAATAACACGTAAAATTCGACTTTACAGGGGTCGAAATAACACATTTCAAATTTGCGAGGATTGAAATAACACATTTCAACCTCTGTAAAGTCGAATTTTGCACAGGTGTGTACGCAAGTATATTGGGTGTGGTGCTATTAACAAATGCCCTAAATAAATGTTCCCTCATATTATTATTTATTTATTTTAACAGCGAAAAAGCATTATTTATTAATAAAGAATCTAATTCTAGCGAGCTAGGTGCTAGATATGGCACAAGATCAAGTAGCAAAACAAAATACATAAGAGGATTATTTCTTTATGTCGTCCATTCGAAACTAATCTTTGTATTCTCGCATATTATTCAAGTGAAACTACAATTTTAAATATCTGTAAATGTATATTTGACCATCGAAACCTTATCATTGAAGACAATATTGTTCCTCTTATTAATATAACCACCCATCTCTAGGAAAAAGAAGCTACCTAACTCTGTACAGAGACCTTCGGTAGGCTTGAAGGCTTGTAGTGCATGTATAAGGCATGTTCCCTACCTTTACGTTATTTCTACGGGTGAACCGCATCCATTACGCCGCATGGACATCACTCACATTAGCAGTTACGGCTTCACTGACTCCACGAACGGGTGTACAAGACATAATCCCTAATTTTCACCCATGATGATTACTTTTACGCCACATCTGTCGTGCTCATAACTACCTCATTAGATCGACAACACCTCTAATTTATTTCCATGTATGTTTTATAATTTGTTGAACGGAGCGATCAATCCTTCTACCTCAAATGTTAACTTGAGCGTCAAATCGCACGCCTTTTTTCCATGCTATTCGTTGATTAATATTATTTTATTTGTTGATGGTGAAATGATTGGTGAGAGAAATTATAATAAAATGATAGTAAATAAGATAATGAATGAATAAAATAGATAGGTGTGAGTGCATCCGTTGAGATCTAAAAAATGATGCAGTTTTGTTCGTAAACAATATATAAATACGCAGATAATATTCCGCTCGATCTTTAGCTCCACTGAAAAGAAAAAAAGAATTCTCCATCAAACACCTGTACAATCCTAAAGTAAGAACCCTGCATCAAACTCTTTTTTCTCTCCCCAGCAAACACTTTCGGTAAGAGCCTCCACTTTAATTTTTAGAAAGAAGAAAAGAAAAAAAAAAAAAAGCAAATTGATTGGGTATGCACTATGCAGCACTCCACTCACGTATACCGCTCACCCTTGCACTTTCCTGTGTCCTCCTCCTTTCCCGTGTCTAAACTATCTCTTAAATAACATTAATACGTTAATGTAAAATTTGAAAAATTGTTTAATGAATAATATATTATGGGCAAAAGGAAGGAAAAAACCAATAAAAGAAAACATGGATTGCGTTTTGGTGTTCTGATCATCTGGATATTTAGTGAACTTACGTCTCGTTTCGTGATATCATGATGTTTTGGATTCATGATGCTCTGGATGTTGTAGTTTAAGAATATTTTATCCTTCATTTCTCGTCCTCTTTCCGGGAAGGAAAACTCCTTCTTATGATTTAGGATTTCAGATCCGACATTGCATTTATTCTAACCCGACATTTTGCAATTCGGTGTGGCTTTCAATTAATCCAAGTTTTTCTCCTCTTTTACACTCTGATTCTTTACACTTTGATCGAAACAGCATCGTTTTGATCGGTTCAATACAACATCGTTTTGATAAGGGTTTTTTTTTTTTTTTTTTTTTTACATCGAAACGGCATCGTTTTGATCGGTTTAATACTTATGACAGCTGCTGTGATTTTGTGATAGAGCAAGAGGATCTCCTTCCTTTTTGGAGTGGGAGTCCACGTTTACAATGTGCTCACAAACTGTTTTACAGTAAATCAAAAAGATACTCAACTTTTTGTTCTATATATACATCAATACCAGTGTTTTGATTATATTAGTTGTTGTTTTTTATATAATTATATTATATTAATTATATGACTCATAACTAAATTAAGTAATATTTGATTGAGATTTAATTGCTACAATTTATGTAAATAACGTACTGAAATAACTCATGCAATTACTGAAATAATGGTAAATTAAATCGCAATGGATTCATCAGATTTTTTTAATGTAAGGATTAAACGCGCTAATCACATTACATATTAGCCTCCAAAATATTTACAACCCGAAAAAAAAAAACGAAAATTTAAAAAAAAAAAAAATTAAATTAAATTTCCCGATCTATCCTTACTCCGGAATTGTATTCAACTTAGCCGAATACTTTTTCCTCCTCCCACCGCCACCGCCACCGGTGGCGCTACGACCACCATTTCTCGTTCTTCTCCGCCCAGATTCATCATAAAACGACGGCGAATTCTCTCCATTATCCACCGCAAAAACAATATTCGTCTTCCGATGCTTCCTAGATTTCTTTCCAACGCTTTTGGTCAACGCCAAGCTAGCTTTAACCGCCAATGCAGCCATTTCCTCCGCCGGAATCCTCTGTTTCAGCCGCGTCAACGGCAACGCAAAATAAAGCTGACCTGGCAAAAGCTCATCCTCATCACTAATCGCTGAAACGACGTCGTCAAAATCCATTTCATCAGAATTACAAATGAAAACCGCCGGATTCTTTTGCAAAACGTATGAAACCTTCACCGGATACGAATACTCCTCTAATCTACCGTCATACAACACCAATTTCGCCGTCGCCGTATTAGCGTACTCCGATGAACTGCATATCCCCATTGCCAAACAATTCGTGAAATTAATTGAAAAATCTCAATTAGAATCGAAGATTTTTGAAATTGGGGAGTAGAATTTAGAAGAATTGGAAGCTTTTACTTTATGGAGAGGAAATGGGTGGCCTACAGGTATATATATAGGCAGGTAATAAAAAAGATGAAATCGAGGAAGACGCCACGTAAGTCGTGATGCAGGTGTGTGTGCAACATTTTTTATTTTTGTTTTTATGTTTCTTTTATATTTATTTTTAAATTTATATTTGGTTTATTCGATAACAGGACAGGCTGTAAACAAATGGCTGACAGGTTGTATTTGGTTTGCTTTCCTTTATAGGTGGGCCGCGTATAGCGATTAGCTAACAGCCTCTCACTTCTTTGTTGGTGCTGACTAGTGAAATATAACCGAGTTACTCGTAAGTTATTTGTATTTGACTCGTTAGAAAATTTGATTTTTTTCTGTTTCTCTTGACCGATCAATTAAGAGAGTCAAACTCGAGGTTCTACATATTGGTATCAAGTAGCCAACGAGTTAATCAAGCTATGTTATTGGACGGAAGGAGTACATGCGAATCATACGATATGTACTCACGTTCGAAATTATGCATGATATGATACATGTACCTTCGGGCGGATCCAGATAATTTTATTTAGTAGAGTTTGTAATTTTTATACAAGTAATTTTTTTTTGTTTACGGAGTCCGATTTTTTTTTCCTATAATTAAAATTAGTTTATTTTCTTCTCGAAAAAAAAAGTAGAGTATTTTTCTTTTGTGTGGGGTCTGCAAACCCCAGTTTGGTATATGTGTGTCTGTCATTATATGTACATATGTAAATGTAGGACGTTTCTCATAACAGAATGCATTAATTATAAACATAGGGAGTTTTTCGTAACCTAATGCATTAAATATAAACATAGGACGTTTGACGAAGTAAAAAATTGGGAATGAAAAATAACATGGGTGAGATCAGTCAATCATCACGTGACACTAATTCCGCCTCATACAGAATAATGAAGTTCACCTATGCACATAAGCCGACATGGCTCAAGTCGATATCAAGCACCTATCAGCAAGACTCGTGATGGCGTAGGTCGCTCATATATATCATTTAGCTGGCGTGATGTAGATCATCTACTGTCCATTGTGGCCACCATGGTACATGCCACACTTGGTACCTTATATCCAACATGACGTAGGTCGTCATAGGACTCAGACAACTGTTACCTCCATTAAACGATCATTTCGCAAATTCTTGAGCGATAACAGCTTCATAATGGCTTCGTAATTGCCCCGAGATATACGCTCCACCACTTTAATGCACGGTTACTACCATCTCATGATGGAACAATACATAAAGGGGTCATCCTCCTCATTCACAAAGTACACGTTGCACACATGTGAAACCCTAAACTTTCATTAAGGGTATGAACGTCTTTTTGGTATTTAGATTTTCTTCTACTATTAGTTTAAGGTTTAATTAAGCCTTTATTGTCCTCCAAAACACTTAAATCCGACCTAAGTGCCGAAAATCCTATAAAAAAAACCCTCTAGATAACCCTAGACTTTCCTAGTTTTGCGTTTTCGAGGTATCTGCAGATCATTTATTTGCGTTTGACATGATGTACTGAGAGACCTCGGGCGCAAATAAATGATCATTTAAAAGGCAAATAAAAAATTCAAGGGGGAGAAAGTCTGACATGATGTACTGAGAGACCTTCTAGGTAAAGCGCACCGGTCAATCTTATGTTGATTTTTCTGGCTTCGTCTTGCAGATCAGTGTGCTGAAATTGAAGCCATTCGGGTTATAGAAGTTGTTTTAAGTTTAGAATCTCTTCTTGAATGTAAGATATAATCTTTTCGTAGTTGTTCTTGGAAGTGACAGAGCTACATACAACCAATGGGGGGCAACTGCCCCCTTGATCCGGAAAGATTTCACTAATATATGTACAAAATATATCGTTTGCCCCCCCATTGAATTTTTTATTTGCCTTTAAAAAATTTATTGCCCCACTCTTACCCGAGATCTTGCGTCCGCCCCTGGTTCTTGGCTTTGATCATGGCAGGGTTAGATTCCCGAAAGATTCATGTGAGATTCGTTTTTTGTGAATTTGCGTAGATTTGGAACGTAGTTGTTGTTCGGTTCGTAGTTCAGCTCGTCTTTAAGGTAAGAAGTTCTTCTTATCAAAAACTTCAATTTTTAGTTTAAAGACTATGTTTTTAAGTTGTTTTGAATACTGTTTCCTGTTAAACTAAACAAATATGGACATGATTATGTATTTCCGGGTAGCTGTTAAATTATGTTTTCATAGCTTTATTCTGTTCTTTGAATATTTTCCTGTAAACTATTTTACGAGTGGTGATATGATGATAGTTCGGCGTTGCTATGGCCGTTCTATGCTCTCGTACGTTAGATACGAACTTTAACATGAACTTACGTGCTCTTACTTGCTTTATGTGCTGTCCGAATTTACTTAGCAAGGTATTTGTTATTAAGAAACGAATCGTACGGGGTATCTATGGCACATTTAAGAACCATGTCGGAAAGTGTGACTAGCTGTATTAGCCAAGCCGTTCTTAAGGTGATGTGTTACAAGAGTTCAATGGGCATCAGTAGTTACCATGTTGGATATATAGCGCCTTCAAGCTAGGTAGACGAGGATCGGGAACAAGAAAGACAAGAACATGACTTTGCCAAGTAAGTAACAAACATGAACATGAATATCAAAACACGGACATTCTACTATCAGTTGACAAATACATTGTGCGTTTGTAGATAGCTTACGTAACTTTGATCAACATGCCAAAAATGGTAAGTATGTAATTAATGAAACGAATAAGTACGTGCAAGATTAATTGAATGTAGTTAATAGACTTGTTTTCTATGCATGGTTTAAAGTTGGTTTTAAAGTGGATTCCATTATGAGTTATGCTTTAAAAGCGGGTTTTCAAACGTTCCAAGTTATGCTTTCAATAGTTTTGTAGCCGGATGAGTAGATTCATTTCATGTCTAATGACATCTGACAAACATAAATCTTTCTTTTGATCTTTTTGCTCCTCACTGATCATTTGACCGGTGCTCAATTTTATATTTGAAATAAAAAGATATGCAGGTTAAAGACAGGTTGGATGAATGAGCATTGAGAGCAAGCTTTGGGATGGAGCTATGAAGTTCTTTATGTATCTGCAGTTTTTTTTAGTCAAGTTGAGTTGTAATAAATTTTAGTACTTATTTATGATTCAATTTGACGGTAATTGTAATCGGTTTAGTTTGTTAATGGAAGATCTTAAACGACAATCTCCTGAGTCTCTTGATTGTTTCTTTTCTTCTGCGTTTTCTGCATTAATTTGATATGGCATGATTCTTACGTGAGATTTAGGATTTACTCTTAATATCACGTGACGATAGTTTTTTTTCGAATTAGAACTCGGTATCTGGGACATGAGCGTTAATTCACACATAATATATACTCACAATTTACATTCACAGCTCACAATTTTATAGAAATTTCTCTATCATCATATTGACTTGAACGTTGGAGTGTCTTCCGGAAGCAAGCTTCGGGCCTCTCACGTCCTTTTTCTTTTACAGGTCCATCCCAAAGGAACCTGAGATCATTATTCAAAAATTCAATTACCCGATTGAACACTCAATTCACCGTCTAAATTTTGCCTTACAATATTAAAACCATATTAATCGACTCAATTTTATATATAAATAAAACAAAACCAATTACACACAATTTACTCAATCACTTTCCCTAGTCCATTCGCTTTCATTGGGGCCAATATAGAATTAGGTAGTCTCTTCCTCCCACTATCCGGTAAATATGTAAGCAGTGATCAATAAATACTTGCCTTTCTTTTTATTTTTTATTTGCTAAAAGTGCAACCTTTTGGCCCCTTGCTGTGATGTGATAGTAAATTAGTCAACAGAATTACTAGTGACCTAGTGCCTGATGGTTTTTATTTTTTTATTTTTTATTTTTTAGACTTAGTTTAAGCCTAGGATTTCAAATTATATACTATAAATGTATGGATTTTCACACCACAAAAAATGTTAATTCACATAAATTTTATTATAACTTTTGCCCTTTAGTTTTATATTTTGTCTAAACTTGTAGATTTTGTTAGAATTTCAAGCTGAATGTTGAAGTTTTTCTGACTTAATTTTATTTACAAAGTCATTCTGACCGTCATGTTGTATGCAATACACTTAATTTGGCTTAAAATGGTTTAGAATAATCAGAATTTTCCAACTTGATTGAATGACATAAGAATAATATACTTTTTTTTGTTGAAGAAAATAATAAACTATTATTCACTAAATATTTTGCTTGTGACTAAGTATTTTGTGTGTGTGTGTGTGTGTAAACGTTGCACATAATCAATCATTTTCATACCATTGTTTGAATTTTTGAACCGTAATTATAAGACAAGTCTTGTAACGACCCATATTTCTTATGAAGTGTAGATTTATCCCGAAATAATACTCTAGTTTTTAATTCTTTAATCCTTCCTAGTTCTCCCATCTAAAGAAAACCCCTCCCCTCGTGATTTTCCCACCAAGAACACGATGGCGAAGAGAGAAAGCCTCGATGTTTGATCCATCTTTTCAGAATTTGAGACTCAAAACGAAGAAGTAATCTATGAGATCAATCTTACACCAACATCTATGCAAAATCGAGGTCAACATCCTATATATATATATATCCTCTCGTATGGTTCGAACTAGGGCTTTAGAACCCTAGCTAGTTTCGTTTTCTACAACTTTAATTTTATTGTAAAATTGTCATAGAATCCTTGTTTAGATGTAGTTTTATTAGGGGTGTTTAGTTGTAGTTAAGGTTTATTTTTCATGCAAGATTCATTTTCTTTTCTTTCTTGATGTTTTCTTCATTAAAACAAAATTAAAGTGTTGTCCGCTAATAGGTTAAGCAAGCAAAATAAAAAATAATAATAACGTAATATCGGGTCATACAGATATCTTATAAATATATATATATATATATATATATATATATATATATATATATATATATATATATATATATATATATATATAGAATATATTTTGATTTGTGGATGTTGAACAAGAGATGTGGGTGGCTAGTGTCCCCAAGTCAAAATGGAACCACGATTAATAAGGGAACATCACACGAATAAAATAGTATGGGTGGATCTAATCTAATGGGAGACAAAACAATACCTAACCATTCTTTTCTCATGCATGTTCTCTAATTAGTATTTATTTATTTATTTATTTAGGCATGTCTCTAATTATATATTTATTTAGCCATACATATATATATATATATATATATATATATATATATATATATATGAAAATCACGGATTCAAGGGGTTCAGGCGGAATTCAGGAATTTTTGGGTTAAAGAAGACGAGGGTATTATGGGTATAAAAAAAAACAATCTTCATAAACAAGAATCTGTTGTTACAGCGTTTTAACCAAGATTCTGTTGTAACAACCTTAATTTTGGATCACCTATTGACGATAGTCACCATATCAACAATAGATATCGAATTGACGACCATGTAGTTAAGGCGGCGGCAAGAATTTTGAGATATACACACATATACAGAAACACACATATATGTTTCGAGCACCACAATTACTACATTACATCATAAAAATTATTACGACATGACATGACACCACATATTTATGTGGTTATTCATACCACCAACTTGAGATGGCATCTATATATATAAAAAAATGAACAAGGTGATAAGTAAAAGTAAGTATAATAATCACACTTGCTAATCTAGCATTAGTGCAAGCTACTAATAGTTTTTGACTTGTGAATAAGAATTTGCATGTGGGTGAACAAGTTGGTCATGCATTGGGCAACTGGAATTACAATTATAAGAGTTGTAAAGAGCAGATTCTTTTACTAGTTAAGTGATAAAATGAATCCACTTGACAAATTGGAACATAACTTCTTTCTATTTTCGGTATCCGGACCACTTGCTCGACTAATCCGGATTAAGTCCTTGAATCGCCGCCTCTTACTCGAGGACTTCGGACCTGAACCCTAGTCCTTTAGAAATGACACCAAACACCGCAACTTAGCTTGTACAGAACGAGTCTGGATCCATCCTGTACACAGGAGGGACTGTCGTGTTCACACTTAGGGTGTGTATGCAGGAATTTTAATTTTAATTTTTTGTGTGTGTGTGTGTGGCAGTAGATGCACAGGATCCCCAAGTGCATGGGAGGGGTCCTGTTGCAGAACGAGTCCGCAATGCAGGGAATTGCCTCTCAAAAATGGTTCTTTCATTTCCAACTGTATAAATTATATCATGAAAAATAGCAAAAAGCTCTTAAGAATCAAAAAACATACCCAAAAAGAACTCCTATGAGGCATTCAGATATATTTTCTTGGTTTGCAGGTGGTTCTTTCGCGGTCTGTGGTCACATTTGACCTGATTATGCCAATTCAATTCCTGATGACCTAATTCTGAAGGGTTAAAATCCCTTAGCATTGTTTTTTTCTGTTCACAAGGTTCAAACTCGAGACCTTGTGAATGAGTACCGTTGTTATAAGGGAGCATTGAATCTGACGCCTATGACTGATAGGATCCAAATGCCAAAAACCCCCATTAACGTAAAGCTTGAAGCCAATGCTTATCAAGAATTTCATTGGGAGATTGCAGACCCACAACACTACCACCATCCATCTTTGGCATCGCTGCTGCAGCCCTTTTTCGCGTATCATACTTGCGCAACCATACATATCAGGGAAGTTACTCTCATAATGGATAAATCTCCATACTCCTCTCCATTTAATGGTGTCAAAAACCTCCATCAAAGTACTTTTCAGCTTTCATATGATCTATTAATTGTTCAAGCATCAAGTAAATTTCGTTTGAGGCTTCGTGTTTCTTGTCATCAACCATGAATTTATGGATGCAGCCATCGATTTCTACAGAGCTAAGTGCGTCGTGCTTTCTGATATCGTGTCCCTGCATCAATTTTCTCATATTTCTCATGCCAATCCAGCTTTGAGCCTCACAATATACATTTGACATAAGCACGTATAGACCGCCAGTCTCCGTTTTCAGTTCCAGTAATTGTTTCAAAACCTGATTGGCCAAGAAGATATTGTGATGAATCCTGCAAGCACCTAATAAAGATCCCCAAACTACGGCGTCTGGCTTCATTGGCATGCTGCTTATCAGCTTAACAGCCTCGTGTAACTGCCCTCCACGTGCAAGAATATCAACCATGCACGCAAAATGCTCAATCTCATGGGGCAATCCGTAAGTTGCTGCCATTTTCTTGAAGTAATATTTCCCAGAGTTAACTAGACCAGCGTGGCAGCAGGCAGACAGTACACCGACGAAAGTGATTTTGTCAGGTGATATTCCACCGGTCTGCATCTCCTCAAAAAGCTCAACAGCCTTATTTCCATTCCCATGTAAAGCGAAGGCTCCGATCATGGTATTCCAGGACACGACGTTTTTGTCTGGCATCTCAAGAAAGAGATCATATGCCTTATCAACTGACCCACATTTTGAATACATGTCTATAAGTGCATTAAATAACGTGATAGTAGGTTTCGTATAGTTACCCCGAATGTAATCATGTATCCTATTCCCTAGAGCAAAGTCACCGCAATGAGAACATACTGACAGAACGCTAACTAAAGTAATCTCATCAGGCTCCACCATCGAATCACGCATCTTGAAAAAGATATCTAAAGCTTCCTGCCAGCAACCTTGATGGACATAGCAAGAAATGATGGAATTCCAAGAAACCACGTTTTTCACAGGCATTTGACTAAATACATCCTCAGCAAGTTTGACGAAACCATGATTAGAATAAGCACTGAGCAAGGAAGTCCAGGAAACAACATTCGTGTAACCCATTTGATCAAAAACTGCTTCAGCTGCATGCAAATTCCCACTCTTAGCATATAAATCAAGTAGTGCATTTTGAACACAAATGTCCACATTCATCTCCTTCCTCACCATGTAACCATGCAAAAATCTCCCTAACTCAAATTGACAGTTTTTAGTGGAAACTGAAAGTAAACTGACTAAGGTGAAACTATCAGGCTCATAACCCTCCTCCCACATCTCTTGAAACAATAAAAAAGCTTCCCAACAACATCCCGCCTTCGAGTACCCACAGATCATCGAATTCCATGAAATCAAAGTCTTTTCATCAATTCCATCAAATACTTTTCTTGCACAACATATCTCCCCACAACCAACGTAGACATTTATCAAACCATTTTGCACAAAAACCTGAGCTTCGTAGCCTAACTTAATAGCCATAACATGGGCTAAAACCCCATCCAAGTGCGAACCTTTAATTGCGCTCGCCTTCAAAACAAACGGAAACGTAAATTCATTAGGCAAAATACCAGAAAGAATCATTTTTTTATAAAGTAAGATAGCATTATCTGGATCAATACTATTTATATAACCCCTAATTAAGCTGTTATACATGTGACGGTTTGGGTCAGGCAATTTATCAAACACTATCCGGGCATACTCAATATCCCCAAGCTTTGATACAGCACAGAAGGAAACAATTTTACTTAGAGCTACAGTGTGTCCAGAGAATCCACAAAGGATGTATTGAGCAAAGAGGGACTTGATTTCCTTCACTGACCGGCATTGTTCAGCTAACGAGAGGAGGTCTTTAGGCATTGGAGGCCCAAGTCCTTCTGTAAAAGCCAAGTTTGAAAAATGGAGGGAAAAGATGCGATTTTTACAACGTGGAAGAATCGATAGACATTTTTGCGACTTGAACATGCTTATGTTTGTTGCTTATAGTACAAATGCTGTTGCTCTAAAGTGACACAAGATTTTCACAACAAAAGGGTAAGAAAACAAAAATCTCTGTGCAGAAAGAATTTTTTTGCGACTTTTTTTTTTGTCCAAAACAATTTCTCTAATTGCCTCTTGTTTTTTTGGAAATTCTTGTGTGGTATATACACATGTATTTAATTAATCGATAAATAAAAATCTGAATTATACAGTTTGAATTCTGTTTAAAAATAAAAAGTATACATCTCTCCATATTGATGCACTCTCCGGATATGACCAAATCGGACACATTCTTCTCCGGTACAGGACACACTCAAAGCTCCGAACTTCCTCTTATTTTTTAATAGTAATAAAACTGCTACAGTTCTAATAAAAAAAAGAAAACAATTTCTCTAAAAATGTTATAGGAATTTCCCAATTTTTTTTTTATAAGGATTTCCCAATTTCTTTACCATCGATTTTATCTACATTTCTGTGTATATTTTTAGGGTACTATTGACACATCACTTTTTATTACCTGACTCGTTATTCCGTTACGACATTTTACTTGCACATTACTCACGGCACTACACAAAAATTACTTCGGCATCACGATGATTTTTTATATAGGGAACGTCGGTGTCACTGATGTTCGTTGTTGAACATCAACGTCAGTGTTCCCTTTATAAAAGTGTCACAACTTAGAAATATCGTCGGTCACTTTTCACTTGGTGTTTGTTGTTGACTAATCACGATGGTGTATTCGAACACCGCGTTGAACACCAACGTCAGTGGTGTTCAACAACGAACACCAGTGGCACCGACGTTTTTTTCATCCGAAAAAATAATCAAATAATGATGTCAATAGAAAAAGTGGTGTGTCAATAAAACCCACCAATTTATACTATTTTTTATAAGATATTGTTGATCTGAACATGAGAAAAATACATCAAAACGAAAAGAAAATTTGAAAGAGTATTTTTGTTACACTTATAGTTCATCAGATTTTAAGCATGATTTAACTGTGATGCCTGGATAGATCAAGTGTGACGCTATTAATAGTGTGTTTTTTCAAATTATTACCATTTAAATCAAGCAAGCTATTGGGTTACATGTTGTATAGTACTTTCATTTTAGCGACATGAATTTGAGTATAAGATGCCTTAAGACCAGGGTTCGAACCCCATTAAGAGAAAAATGGTGTAGGTGTAAAAGCCTTTCGTTTCCAGGAAGGGGAAAAAAAAAACCACATGAATTTGAGTGTTTTTTTTTTAACAATGAAATGGCTCTCCATTTATTACATGATCCTATTCCCAAGGACAGATACACTTTATCTTTACAAATGCCAAAGTTTGAAATAGTACTATAGTAGTAATGCTTAATCAAAGAAACAGCACAAGGGAGGAAGGGGAAGTTATTGTGTAGCGAGGGAATTTAAGGGTGAAGTGACAATGATCGAAATGACAACGAAAACACCACACAATACTTAGGGAAGGATCAATTAAATGACAACGAATACATGAGCAAAGCAAAACAAGAAAAGTCTCTCTCATAAAAAAGCTCCTAATCGTACCAAACCAGTGACACGGTGACGTGTAACAACGTCATCATTGGTCAAGGCAAATACGACCACCCTAGTCTCTATGATCGAGACTCCCCTCGAGCAAACACGCAATAACACACAGTATCAAACACAAGTGACGCGAATCCGATATAAAGCGAGTGAAGAACATCATCAGAGGCAAGGCTAGAACCAAAGACCAAACAGGGTACACCAACAAGAGGACGATTCCGACAGTGTTTGATATCCCATTACTTTTTGTAAAAGATTTGCGGAAACCTCCCGAGGCACGGATATGTTCTTGTAGAAGATAGCAACCAATCATAAGGCAGATGACAGTTCCAGGCCAGCCGTCTCTTAAAGTGTGAGCAATGAAGCTTGGGTGAAACCACCAACAGTAAGATCAAGGACCCCGGCTCCAACCGTCTGTGTTTTATACAAAGATAAATATTGGTATTGGACACATATTGCGTTGTATGGATCTTCTAATAACTCGTTAAGGGTCTCACTAGTGAAATATTTACTACCGTATATGTGTGTGTGGAGATTACATAGGGTTAACCGCATCGGAATCTCTATTATAATACGAACAATACCTGGGAAATGTCTTGGGAAGAAAAGTTTGAGTACAACTGCAACAATAGCAATCCATTTTCCGATCTCTCCCCTGTATCACAATTGAAAATATTGGGTTAAGAATAATATGGCACCACGGAGAAGGGTAAAAAAAGGAACAGGGTTTTGTAATCACCTGAACAAGTTGAACAGAATACCGGGTAAACTGAAGAATATATATGGGATTAACAGTGATGTGAAAATGTTTGTTTTCCAGTTTGTTCGATCCAAGATCAACAAATAGCTGTGTCAAGTGTCAACAATAAAATTGTTAATAAAACAGTTATCAAATAAACTAAAACAAGAAATTAACCCAAACGAATTTGAAATAAACTTCATTGAATGATGGTGTTTGTAATGACGGATCAATGAATTGAATTCTATAAACTTTCAGGGTCCTAGAAAAAAGAAAATGCTGCATATTTATAACATCAGTATGAACACCTTCAAGATCAACGTAGATACAGCAATAGACAACCTTTGGCATTAGTTTTTAATTCCATAAAGGTTGGATCTACTGCACTTATACAAATGTTGAGTACTTGCTTTAAAAATAAACTATGTTACCCTGATAAAGATAAAGATAAAGAAAAGGTGTAAAACTAATTCATCATCAAGATGCTGGTGAGACATCAACCAAGCTGCAAACAAATCAATCTGCCTGATGGAATTTTAAGGCAATATATACTCTTCTTCTGCGAGTTGCTTATCTTTACGTGCTTAAATGTTATTGTTGGAAATAGCGTCCGAAAGACAATTTTTGTAATTGTTTTTAGAATTAGTAAATGACAGATTTATTCTCATCTTATTACTTGCTTCGTGCTTGTGAGTAATACACTGCTGAAAACCCCAAGTTGTATCATATGTAGCCATATAACTTAGTGTGTGACACACGCGAGGATTGAGTTTATGGTGATGCACTTGACATGTTAGTCCGTGGTGAAGTTAATCAAAGTATGGGGTCTATTGATTAAACCACCATTAATGCGCCCAGAACACTTTATGATGTGACCGTCCTATCCGGACCGTCGACATTGGTTGTCTAAGTGGGGCATTTATATATGATAAGGGTCATATAGGACTGGACCGATTTAATCTGAGTTTCTCATATAATTCCTTGATTGAGAAATCTTATTAAATCACAAGATGATCATATATGGATTAACCTTAATCCTGAAGTGGATTGCAGACTCCTACTTGTTTCAGGATAGGTTTGATGTGTTCGTTAAGGATCGCTAAGAGGCACGGTCCGAATCACTTTCACGTTGGCACTATTCTGGAATGAGTGAGAAGTGTGTGTCTCACAGATATGGAATTCATTCCTTCCTGCGGGAAGTAGAAAGACAATCCCCTTATTTGTTCATCCTAGAAACTGATCGATCCCGGGAGTTCGTATTGGTTATGAACTAATTGATCACTGGTGGGTTAATGGTAAATAAGGATAAGATGTAGTGAAGAAGGTTTACGGAAATAATCCTACTTCAGTACGGATAGTCTATGGAGGGTTAGTTTATATGTGATGATTATATCAATGGACACTTATCGACTCGACTCGACGTTTTGAGAATAAGTTATATCTATAATCGATAGAGTTCAACTTTGGATTTATGGTGGCGTAATTCCGGAATTAATGAGTTGAGTAGAAATATTCTGTTCGATGAATATTTTATTCAATTTATTGTAGCTACTGGTTATAGGTCCATGGTCCCCGGGTAGACTCCTAACACGCGAATGTTTTCTCGTTTTAAGGATCCTCGAGAATAAATTAAATAGTTGGTCTATTTAATGAATATGCAATATTATTTATTTGGTAAATAATATGTAAAATAGAAAATGCATTTTCTATTAAAATGACTAAAAAAATGGCGCCACATATGAGATAATTAGGAGAAGAAATTTTCCTAGATTATGTCACATGTGTAATTAATTAATTATCTATTTGTTGGATAACTAATTGAAAAATTAAGAGATTGATTTTTTTGGGAATTATCTCTTATTTTGTAACAAAAATATCTTTTCCTTATGAGAATAGGTTTTTATGGTGTGAAAATGATAACTCTCTTGACTATTTATTTTCCAGAGAGTTCCTCCTAGCACAATAATCACAATTAATTGCTCCACTTACAAATTAAAAGGAAGAAAAATTAGTTTTTTGCCTTAGTCATTTAGAGAAGAAAAACCTAGTATTCGAGGAGGTTCTACGGCGAGGTTCGACGTCCACCAGTCGTCGCCCCGGAGATACAATCCGGAAGACTACGGCTTCTCTCTTATGTTGATTTATCATCTCTCTACGGTATGGGTAAATCTACTAACCTTCTCGTAGGATTAATTAGTTATGTTTCATATCGTAAATCGCATAAGCTTCCGCTGTGCTAAGATCGAGTGTCTCGATCGGTGCTACTACTCCTAGCATGTGGTATCAAAGCAAGGTTTAATTTTACCATTTCGAAAGCATAATTAATTAAATTAGGAGTGAAATTGCATATAAGGTTATATCTTTTATTTTATTGAATGAATGAATAATTTGGTTGACGAGATGAATTGATGTTGGTAATTGTTTACCGTTAGATATATTGTAAACTCGTATAATTAGAATTATACGAGTATAGGATATATGTAATTTATTTTCGCAATTTAAAATTTGTCGGTTTTTTTATGTCGAACCAACGGCCAAAAGCTTCAATGGAAAAGGAAAAAGGTGGGCAAAAGGCATTAAAAAACCGGCTGCTGTACAGAGAGAAAAAAAGGCAAAAGGCATTAAACACTTTTTTTTTTTTTTTTTTTCCTTTCAAGATGCTATGCAACGGAGACATATGTTAGGATTTAAATTTTTCTTTTTTTGCTTTTCCTAGTTTAAATAGGTTAGATACGGGGTGCCAACGGTCCATCTCAGTGGTTTACTTTTACACATTTATTTTCATGTTTGATAATTTATGTGAAATAACCATGCAATGACATGCATCATATTTATGAATTCTACTCCTAGCATATGCATACATGTAGATAATTAATCGTAATATTAATTAGGCATGTGTGAGACGTAATTAATTTAGATTATTAATTAAAACGAACGGAATTTATCGGAATATAAAATTCACATGATAAACTTAATTTGAGATCGTAAATCCTACGGGGTTTAGGTTATGTGGTGTCTACATAAATTTTGAATTTTGATAATCAAAAATTGGAAAATCCGGAAAAATGGACACTAACTGAGCAAAAGATTCGAAAATTGGTTCGGGCGGTCAACAGGGCTTCGGCTCGACTCGACTTGTCCGTCCAAGTGCGGGGTTAGCCACGGGGGTCTGGCAAGGTCAAGCTATCCGGAGAGCTGAGGCTCAATGGGGCAACCTTAGCCCGATTATCAACCCAGCACCCGCACACGTGCGACGTTAGCGTAGGGGGTCCGGCAAGGTCAAGCTATCCGGCGAGTTTTGGCTCAATGGGGCAGCCTTAGATTGATTCATCAAACAGTCGTATATGAACCAACGAAGAGGACGGATCGGCTTAGCCAATCCCGACACCGTTCGGTGAACTCGGTTAAAGCTCAGCCAGGGTTTAATACCGATAAGTTGGTGATTGCATTTCAAGATTTATTGTTTTCAAATTATTGAGATAAAATTCTACGATCCTAAATTTGTTTTTATCATGACAAAATTAAGACTATAAAATTCTTCGGGACACGAAGGATTTCTAAATAATTGATAAATTTGAAAATCATGAATATAGTGTCACTAGTTAGACGGTATTTGGAACCGATAAACTAGTGGGAGCTTTAAATTTTATGATTTATTGTTTTTGAATTATTAGAAAATTGATAAAGTTCTAATGTATTGGGATTATAAAATTCTTGGTGAATTTTAATTGTGTAGCGTCTACACAAGGAATTTTAATAAATCCATAAAATTGGAAAATCGTTAATATAGTAACACTAGTTAGACGGTATTTGGAACTGATGAACTAGTGGGAGAATTAATTTAAATATTCATGATTTATTGTTTTCGGATTGTAAATAAATTCTGAAAATCCAAATAGACTACCTAATTTTCAAAATAACGAGTGGGAGCGGGAAAGGTGACAACCGACCCCACGGCCTCTATTGTTGACACAAGCACGTGAGAGAATGGTGACGCCTCGTGCCGCTTTGATTTCGCCCTCCTACGGATGGCCTTCCGCTATCAAAATTCAAGGCTTGGTTTCCGAAAGGATAGGATTTTGAGTACTCGTCGGGTCACTGACCTACCCTACGGCGGCATACTCGGGGCGTACTTAAAAATCTAAAACAGTAGGTCACACTCACAAGGATATTTTAGGAAAAATCTTGGCTGAAAAAGGAAGGTAATCAACAATTAAATAGGAGATGTTCGATTCTTAAATGGTTTAATTGTTGAGAGATATTGTCTCAATTTAATCGTCACCTCTTTGACCTACCCTAAGGCGGCACTGAGGTGTGAGATTAAATCCTTGGAATGGTAGGATAAAATGCATGCATGACATCACGTTTATTATTCCCTGAAATTATTATATGTTGTAGTGTATGATTTGATTTATATTTCTGTCATGATTTATTTTATACAACTGCATATTGTCTCATGGTATCTAAACTGCTAAACATGATAAATTGATTGATGATGACTTCGTAAAAGTGGAAAAGTAACAAGAACGTTGAACTCATAAATCGAGAATGCAAATTAATCTTTTCGGGAGAGGATATGCCTCTTGAGTCTACAAACTTAAGTGACATTGATAAGAATGTCACTGCTGTCACTCGTGTTGAACGAGAGACAACCGATATTAGTTCAAAGATGACTAGAATGATTTGGTATCAATCTCACAAGACATCCCACAGTTCACGAGTAGTGTCTACTCAAATGAACTGCTAGTTCACGGCTATTTCCTTTATGGAAGGCAACAATGGGAAGATAAATGTCTACAAGTGTAAGTCATCTAAACTAAATAAGTTAAAGGCTAAACCGAAATATTAATAAAAGAAAATATAGGATAAGGAAAGTGATTTCGGATCACTAACCTATGAATCCTTAGAGACTTTCTTAACCGAGTAATTTGACTCGGAAGCTAAAGTTCTTTTGTAAGAACAAGGTAGCTGGGCATTCATGATGAAGAGTAGACAACGGGCAGTTATTTCAGCTAAGATAGTGGGAGTGATATAAGGAAATAAATTTCGGATTTTAATCCTTGAATATCAAAGAAATATAATTTCTGTTTTCCGATTCGTTGGAACAAATGGATTCACTTTCACATCGATAATATAGTTGCCTTAAAGAAAGTGAATATGACGTTTGTATACGATTCTGAGACTCGGACTTTTATCTGATAAAGTCAAAACCACTAAGTAATGCTGAAAAGGTATATGTAACACATCATAAACTATTAAGACAAATGGTTACCGTATTTAGATGAACGATTCTTCGGCATCTATTAATTAATTCATATATCCTAAAGATAAGATCTGAAGACTGACTAAGGGTGATTCCTATCTCCCAGTCTAAGAACACTATCTCAAAGGAAAAATGACTAAGTAACATTTCTATTTGGAAAGGGTAATAGAGCTGAAGTAGTGACACAACTTGTTCATATTGACCTTCGGGGTCTTATGAAGGATACAAGCTAGTGGGAGCTTTTTGAGTGGAAGACATTTTGTCTGACGACTACTCGAAACGCCGATTAGTTTATCTAAATATTTGAAGGAATCTCTGATATTACCATAGAAACGAGTATTGAATGCTCAAATATAAGCTATGGCATAGTTTTGTCACTGATGCTTGGCCTACCTCCGGGTGAAACGATTTCACTGAAAGGATAAACCATGTATTGTCTTGTATAGTTATTGATATGCTACATTACACTGCTTAACTCAATTCGGATATTAGTAGCAAAATAACGGTTTACATTATTATGTAATACCGAGGAGTCACCCTAGAAGATGCCTATTAATTTATGGATAAAGAGAGAACTACGTTTACTCCACTTCCGTAAATAAAGGCGTTTAGCACTTGGTGCTTGAAGGTAGGACTGGAGATTTTGCATACACATTCAGATGGTGACTGTTCGTGAAATATCTTAATGCAATGAGTAAAGGCTGGTTATAATATTCTTAAGATCGGATAGTGACGGTTACACTGTTACAACCTTTCTAAAAGAATGTTTAGATAACGACCTTAGACCTTGAAGTACGGTTACTCGAGGAGTTACTATCTGATTTAATCAGACCACTTCCAACATTGGTTGTTGGGGATTACACTGATAAATACTATTGAACCAGATCAGAATGTCAATCCACCCGAATGCAGTGAGAGTATGATTTATCCATTGACCCACTGTGATCATGCAGACTTTACAGTCTCCTGGGATGATTGATCACCTATGGTCTTTTAGGGAAGACTGTATAGGATTCTGACAATAGGAGGTTGGTTTAAAGCCATAAACCTGTATATGGAGTCAGGTTTATGGAGTTTTGGTACTCCAGTTCTGTTCATACTCTTGTAGAACCACCTGAGTGTCTCAGGCCCAGTGGGAGTAATTGGATATAGATGGAAAAGAGTCGAATGAATGGGAAAGTTTAACTTTCTAAGCAAAGCCAAGTGGTCTAGGGTTAATTCCCTGAGAAGTAGATAGTTCAAAAGGGGTGATGCCCTGAAACTTTCTCACCACTCAGCCTTAGTTGACTCCCTGGAAAGCAGAAAGATTACTAGATGTGATGCCCTGAAACTTTCTTGCCCAACAACGGAGCTTGAATCATTCGGAACAGAATGGTTTTTTGCTTAAACCCAATGGCAGATTGACTGCCTATGCTTATATCCATTGATGGACTAAAGCAAACCTCTAGGTCATTAAAGATCACATGTTTTAAATGTGTGGGCATGCCCTGCATGTTGATAAGTCTTTTGTAGACTAGGATATCAATATTGGTAAAGTAGTAGACGTTAGTGTTTATAAAGGATAACACTGCAACAGTTGAGAACAACATGAGTGTGTTATCTGAAGTCAAGAACTGATGAGCCAAAGCTTTCTCTGAATCAGAGAAGTGGAATATATTCTTAGAATCGATTCGGTCGAATTCATGAGAACAAGTTGTTGGCGGTGTCCCATTCATCTTATTGTTAAGATGATAATGCATTTCGAATGCAAAAATTCAACGAGAGGTTTCCTACCCAACCCCTCACAGAATAATTCTCTTGGTCTTCGGATATAGAGAAAATGAGATAGATTCTCTTTTGGATAGAGAAAGTCGGGTTATTAAAAGTCAATAACAGTCGAATCTTGAATTCGGAGGTTGAAAGCAGTATAGTGCATCCTCAAATATATTGAGAGAATGAGGAATCATATGCTTGTGCATTTGGGTGCGAACCTGAGTGTCATTGACTACACTGATTCTGATTTTTTGTTAGATTAAGGATGATCGTGAATCGATCTCATGCTCAGTGATTACTCACAGTGATAGGGCTATATTCTAGAGCAATCCAGTACAGCCAATTTGACTCTGTTATTCGAATACATAGTAGCTTTCGGAGCAGCTAAAGAGGCAGTACGGCTTGAGAAGTTCTTTGTTGGATCGGGAATTGATTCCAGGTCTCGATGAGCCGATATCATTTTACCGTGAGAACAGTTGAGAGGTAGCTCATGCAAATGATCTTCGCAATCACAATAGGTCAAAAGCATATTGAGAGAAAGTACCACCTGGTCAGACAGACCGTGCAAACAGGCGACGTATTGGTCCTTAAAATCGCCTCGAGCCGACAACCCAGCTGATTAGTGATAAGTCCACCATATGTGGTTATTCTTGGATCGTTTTGGCCTGTTTTAATGCTTATTTTATGATTTTCGTATGATAAATTGCTTCTTTTGGACTAGATTACTGCTGTGGCTTTGATATTTTGTAGATATGATGAATCCGAGCATAAAAGGCAATGAAAATGAGCTAAAAAGGATCAAAGTCATGAAGGCATGAAGAATCACACCCAGGTGTGGAAGAATGGAACGGGGTGTGAAAAAATGCGTAAACTATCCGGAATTTCTACGGCCAACGAAATGTTCGATTGGTGGAGATAATTCACAGCGTGATTTCCATGATTGATGGCGCAAATTTGAAGATTTACACGCCATATTAGTCCTATTTTCTAGGAATTTTATTTTAGGAGATAAATTACACAATTTAAATTAAGGAAAATTCCTATTTATCCAAAAAAATAATTTCCTTAAATTGAAAAAAAGGATCATCAACGCATTTTTGGAAAAAGAGAGTCGACTTTTGCCTTCTCCTCTTCATCATCATCTCCCATCCCCAAGAACAAGGATTTTTAGGTTTAAGTATTCAAGAACGAAGCTTTTTCGAGGTTTGATTATTTTATGCAATACTTTGACGGTTTACTTCTCTCTCTTTTCTCCTTTCTTCTATTTATTTATTTTTTCTTGTCAAAGTATGAATTTTATGATTGAATCTTGGATTATTGATATGGAACGTGAGTAGATATCAGTTTCTAGGATTAGGAGAAACCCGGATATGAATATATGATGTAAAAACCCAATCTTTACCTTGTTTTATGAATTTGATGTTTATAAATTGATTCTTGTGTGCTATTCTTGTTTGATTGTCGATTTTAATAGCCTGAGAGGGTGAATAATCACAATTCTACGTAGAGAAATTATTCGATTAATTAGTGACCGAAAAAGTACTACTTAATTGATACTTTAGGAAACAAGAATTGAATATAGGGTTTTATTGGAATGAAAATTTGGTAAAAACCTAGATGGCATGAAATTATGGTTCTTTAAGGGATCTAAATTCAGTCTTTATCGTGGGAAACCGGGTGTGGCTCGAGTTTAGGTACGATCACGAAAATAATTCGAAAGAATACTTTTGTGACAAAATTTGATAATTGCCTTTATAAGTGTAAATTTCATATCTTGGGGGAAATATTGTTGGTAAGTCATATAGTAGTTCCGTGGTGACTCCGAAATCCTAGAAATGCTTCTAAATTGAATCTTCACCTAAATCTTGAAGTTCTTGGCTTGTAGTTATATTTTCTTTATTTTCTTTATTTTTAGGATTTTTAGAGAAAAAACCTACAAATATTTGATTTGTCTAGCTAATATAAATCGGGAATTGTTTGGTGATTGGCTACAAGTCCCTGTGGGATCGACATCTTAAGTACTACTCGATAAGCCGTGCGCTTGCGGTAGCATTTAGTGATTATATTGAAAATCACACAACAAGTTTTCTGGCGCCGTTGCCGGGGACTTCGGTGTCAACATCGAACTCGTTTTTGATTAATTAGACTAGACTTTTTCCTTGTTTTCTTTGTTTTAGTGGGTGATTGTGTTGTCCTTCTTTGGTTGTCTTTTCCTCTTGTTTATGCGAAAATCTCGAAATTCTGACAATCTCTTTGAGCTAGATCCTGAAATCGAGAGAACTTTTCACAGGAGGAGAAGATTGTTTAAGCTGGAAACTGAGCAAGAAGAAACTAAGTCTGAAACAGAGATGGCTGAGAACAATAATAGGACCTTGAAGGATTACTCAGTGCCTACTGCACAAGGTTTACAGTCAGGGGTTGTGCAACCTACTATAGCTGCAAACAACTTCGAACTGAAACCCGCTCTTATTCAGATGGTTCAACAAAATTCATTTGGGGGGTCGCCTACAGAGGACCCTAATCTGCATCTAAAGGTCTTCCTCGAATATTGTGATACCCTCAAAGTGAACAACATCACTTCAGATCAGATCAGAACCATGTTGTTCAAGTTTTCCCTGAGAGATAAGGCAAGAGCCTGGTACCACTCCATACCACCAGTGCACGGTGACTACTTGGGATCAACTCTCTCAAGCGTTTTTAGCCAAGTATTTCCCTCCTCTAAGACAGGTTCGGTTGCGGAATCGGATTACAAGCTTCACACAATCAAATGAATCCCTTTATGAAGCTTGGGAGAGGTTTAAAGAAATGCCGAGAAACCGTCCTCACCACGGGTTGGAGAAATGGCAATTAGTGCGGACCTTCTACAATGGGTTGGATTATAGAGATCGAATGGATATAGATCTTTGCGGCGCAGAGGTGCGCTTCATAACAAATATCCTGATGATGCATACAATCTGATTGAAGATATGGCAACAAACAGCTCCATGTGGTCTGGAAACAAAATGCCCAACACTTCAAAAAAGGAGGCAGGTAAGTATGAGGTAGACACTTTGACCCTTCTTTCTGCTAAAGTAGATGCTCTTAGCTCTAAATTTGATAAAATGAATGTGAGTTCTTTGAGCTATGCAGAAGTACCCTGTGAAGTTTGTGGTGTGATTGGACATACCGCTCCAGAATGTCAACTGCTTACCCAATCCCACGAGCGAGGTTAATGCGTACAACACTTTCAACCAAAGGCCCGTCAATGATCCCTTCTCGAATACCTACAACCCTGGTTGGAGAAATCACCCAAACCTCGCATATAGAAACAACCGAATGCAACATCGCAAGGTACCCTCCGGGCTTCCAACCTAAGGCACCCAACCCATCTCCTCAAAAATCTAATCTCGAAATCTTGATTGAAACCCTCATGGCAAACCAAACCAAGCAAAATGAGGAGAACCAATTGATGATTAAGGCTCTAACAACTAAGGTTGATAGCTTGGCTGCACACAATAAGATGCTAGAGAACCAAATTGCTCAACAAGCAGCTGCTTCCTCTAGTGCTCCCGGAATACTGCCAGGAAAACCCGAACTTAATCCTAGGGAGCATTGTCAGGCCGTCAAGTTGAGGAGTGGAAAAGAGTTGGAAGACCCTAAGGTGATGAATAGTGAGAGCAAGGAGGGAGAGGTAGAGAAAGGTGGGACAGACGAGCCTATGGTAGAGGCCACCAAAGACAAGGAGCCAGAACCGGTGCCTAAATATATTCCCCCGCCACCTTATCGCCCACCGGTGCCTTTCCCACAAAGATTGGCCAAATCAAAGCTTGATAAGCAATTTGGAAAATTCTTGGAGGTTCTAAAGAAGCTTTATATTAATGTCCCATTCACGACGCCCTTACACAAATGCCCACATATGCTAAGTTTCGAAGGAGATTCTATCCAATAAAAGGAAGCTAGAAGACCATGAGATCAGTAGCTTTGACCCGGGAGTGTAGTGCAATCATCCAAAATAAACTACCTCCAAAGCTTAAGGATCCGGGTAGTTTCTCCATTCCATGTGTAATTGGCAATATGGCTATAGATAAGGCTCGTGTGACCTTGGAGCTAGTGTAAGTTTGATGCCCCACTCTATGTATAAGAAACATGATCTTGGTGAGTTGAAGCCCACAAATATCTCTTTGCAATTGGCTGATCGCTCCGTCAAATATCCGGTGGGTATCTTAGAAGATGTTCCCGTTAAAGTTGGCAAGTTTTATATACCAAAGGGATTTCGTAGTTCTTGAAATGGATGAGGATATCCATATCCCCATTATTCTTGGTAGACCGTTCCTTGCCACCGCTTTGGGGCTACTATTGATGTCAAGAATGGAAAGCTTACTTTGAGCGTAGGAGATGATAACGTTGAATTTAGTTTGCCGAATGCTCTCACTTGCTTTTCTCGCCGAGAATGTTTGCTTTGCCGGATCGATTCGAGGAACAATTATTGGAAAATGCCATTAAAGAGGGTTCAACTGACCCCGTGGAAGAGGAGATACCAAGTGAGGATGAGCAAGAGGGCGGAGAAATTGATGATAAGGCCACTGAGGGCCAAGATGAGAAGAACAATGTTCTTCCACCTTTTGACCATGAGAGAGAGAAATTTGATGCTCAAGTTGATGCCCAATCTTGGGATGAGGATAAGGCCCCAAAGGTAGAATTAAAACCACTCCCGCCGAACTTAAGGTATGAGTTTCTTGGAACAAATTCTACATATCCAAATTGTAAGTGCTAGTCTAAATGAGGAAGAAACTAAACAGCTTACTTTCTTTACTTAGACGGTACCGCAAAGTGATAGGATATACCATCGATGACATCAAAGGAATCCACCCCTCCATATGCATGCATAGAATTTTGCTCGAGGATGATTATAAGCCTTCTATTGAAGGTCAAAGACGCTTGAATCCTACTTTGAAGGAGGTGGTGAAGAAAGAAGTACTGAAGCTTCTAGCTGCGGGTATAATATACCCTATCTCTGACAGTGAATGGGTTAGTCCCACTCAGGTTGTACCTAAGAAGGGAGGGTTCACGGTAATAAAGAACGATAATGATGAATTAATCCCTTCACGGTTAGTAACGGGTTGGCGCATGTGTATTGATTATAGAAAACTAAATAAGGCGACCCGTAAGGATCATTTCCCGCTCCCATTCATCGATCAAATGCTAGAGGGTTGGAAAAGCATTCATTCTTTTGTTACTTGGATGGCTATTCGGGTTTCTTTCAGATTCCCATACATCCAAGCGACCAAGAGAAAACGACCTTCACATGCCCTTATGGCACTTTTGCCTATAGACGCATGCCTTTTGGTCTTTGCAATGCCCCCGCTACCTTTCAACGTGCTATGATGTCTATATTTTCTGATTACATTGAGAATATCATGGAAGTTTTTATGGATGACTTCTCTGTGTATGGTACTTCATATGAGTCATGTTTGAATAATTTATCTAAAGTACTACAAAGGTGTGCTGATGTTGATCTGGTCTTGAATTGGGAGAAGTGCCATTTTATGGTGCGAGAGGGAATCGTTTTGGGACATTTAGTGTCCGAAAGAGGCATTGAGGTAGACAAGGCTAAGATAGAGGTGATTGAGAAGTTGCCGCCACCTAACTCGGTTAGGGGAGTGCGCAGTTTCCTAGGTCATGCGGGCTTTTACCGTCGTTTCATTAAAGATTTTTCTAAAATATCTAAGCCTTTGACTAACCTTTTGCAAAAAGATGTGGCTTTTAACTTTGATGCATTGTCTTGAGGCTTTTAACAAAGCTAAAGGAGGCACTAATTTCTCGCCCCAATCATGCAAGCACCGGATTGGAACCTACCGTTTGAAATCATGTGCGATGCTAGCGATTATGCGGTTGGGGCGGTTTTGGGTCGACGAAAAGACAATAAAGCTTATGCCATATACTATGCAAGTAGAACCCTAGACGATGCACGGGTAAACTATGCTACGACGAGAAAAGGAGCTATTAGCGAGTTTGTCTTTGCATTTGAGAAATTCAGATCATATCTCGTGGGTTCCAAGGTAATTGTTTATACCGATCATGCTTGCTATTCGGTATTTATTGAGCAAGAAAGACGCGAAGCCTAGGGCGATTAGATGGATTTTGTTGCTTCAAGAGTTTGACCTTGAGATCCGAGATAAGAAAGGTACGAGAACGTCGTGGCGGATCACTTTCACGGTTGAGGCAAGAAGGTGAGCAAGACGGCAAAGATGAGTTGGCCATAGATGATTCGTTCCCGGATGAACATCTTTTAGCCGCTTCTATACAAGATGCACCTTGGTATGCGATTACGTAAACTACTTGGTTAGTGGAATTCTACCACCGGAGTTGAGTCATCAACAAAAGAAGAAATTCTTTGCGGACTTGAAGTATTTCTATTGGGACGAACCGATGCTCTACGTAAAGTGTGTAGATGGCATATTCCGAAGATGTGTACCACAAGAGGAGGTTGCGGATATTTTACACCATTGTCATTCGTCATCATATGGCGGACACGCTAGCACCTCCAAAACAAGAAATTTCGGCTAAGGTTCTTCAATGCGGATTCTATTGGCCCGGTTTGTTTAAAGACACCCGGAAGTTTGTCTTGAGTTGTGATAGATGTCAAAGAACGGGAAATATATCACGAAGGAATGAAATGCCCCTCAACAACATATTGGAGGTTGAGATCTTCGATGTGTGGGGCGTAGACTTTATGGGCCCGTTTACTTCATCATTTGGGAACAAGTACATTCTTCTTGCGGTTGATTACGTATCTAAGTGGGTCGAGGCTATTGCAACACCCACCAACGATGCGAGAGTAGTGGCCAATTTCTTTAAAAAGGTAATTTTTCCGCGATTTGGAGTACCACGTGTACTTATTAGTGACAAAGGTACGCATTTTATAGAGCATAAGTTTGAGGGCCTTATGAAAATGTATGGAGTGAACCATAAGCTTAGCACGGGTTACCATCCACAAACTAGTGGACAAGTTGAAGTTTCGAATAGGGAAATCAAGACAATTCTTGAGAAAACAAGAAATCCATCAAGAAAGGATTGGTCTTTACGGTTGGATGAAGCATTGTGGGCCTACGAACGGCCTACAAAACCCCTATTGGTATGTCACCGTTTCGTTTGGTGTATGGGAAGCCGTGCCACCTTCCAACCTGAGCTTGAGCACAAAGCACATTGGCCATAAAAGCATTCAACTACGATTTCAAGGGGGCAAGTGAAAAGAGGCTACTTCGCTTGAATGAGTTGGATGAGGTAAGGCACGATGCGTACGACAATGCTCGTATTTACAAGGAGAAAACAAAGCTATGGCATGATAAACACATCTTGAGGAGAGAATTCCATGAAGGAGATAAAGTCTTGTTGTTCAACACGAGGCTGAGACTCTTTCCCGGGAAGTTAAGGACAAGATGGTCCGGCCCCTTCACCGTGATAAAAGTCTTTCCCTACGGCTCGGTGGAAGTTCGTAGCGATTCCGGTGACGTTTTCCGGTCAATGGCCAAAGATTAAAGCATTACATTGCAGGGGAGCCCACTGAGAAGAAAGTCATGTACTTGGACTCTCCACCCTCCACCACGGGATGAATTAAACAGGGGTCGAGCTTCTGACCTTAAACAAGCGCTTCTTGGGAGGCAACCCAAGTTTTTCTACTCTTTTCTAGGTTTCTTCATTTGTTGTGTCTTGTGTCGTCTTGTTTTTCGGTGTCGGTTTTGCAGCCAGGTAACTTGCATAAGAGGAACTTGCGGATTTTGAGGCCCTGGGGTGGAATACTTAGCATGGAGAAAGCCACGATCGAGGTGAAATGCAATTTTGTGGTGCGATTCGAGCCCGTCTTAAAAAAAAAAAAAAAAAAAAAAATAATTGACGCGGGTTTCACACCCAGGGTGTGATTTTTATCACACCATGTGATTCTCATGTCTTCAAAAAAAAAAAAAAAAAAAAAAAAAAAGGAGAAAAGGTGGCAGAATTGACGATGGTTTCACATCTAGGGTGTGATTTTTATCACACCCTGTGATTCTTTTATTTCTCAAAAAAAAAAAAAAAAAAAAAAAAAAAAACAAACAAACAAACACGTACCTGCTTTTCCTTTTACTTTTATAATTTTTATCGTTTTATTATTTTCCCAAAACCTTTCATCAAACAATATTCCCAAATATCAAATACCTTCATCCCGTCCCCACCCCAAAACCTTCAGACCCTTATCCCCGCCCCCACCTCCACCTCCACCTACATTGCTGCTGCCCACCCTTTTTCCGGCGAAATTTTTTTCTGTTCCGGCGTCATTCACCGGCCGGCTACCACCACCACTCCACCCTTCCTCTTCTCCTCTCTTCCCCCCCCCCCTCAACAATGAGATCAACTACCTTCAAATCACCACCCAAAAAGCAACCCTCTTCCCGTCACCGGTCCAACTCCATGGTCGCCGGCGAACTTTCGACCACCGTACAGGTTCCCTTCGTGCCACCACAACCCATTCCCGCACCCAAGCGGCCCCCCCCACTTCCGCCCCTCTTCCACCCAAACCCGCCACACCTACTAACACCACCACGTTGGAATCCGGCCACCATCCTTTTTGGCGGATTCCGGCCGAATCGAACCCCTCCCACCACCGCGAAGAAACCCACTCCGACACTCGACCAAAAAACAGCCACTCAAACTTCCACGCCATCCCGTCCCCGTTTCTGCAGGTACAAAAAAAACGTAAGACGGTTGAAGACGCTCCTACACCTCAGTCCAACATGAAGCAACCACGAGCTGCCACCACATCTCGAGGGCAGAAGCAAAAAGGTCGACAGACCTCCACGACTACCACCGTCGCAAGCCATTGTCCATGCTAACCGCACCGTCCGTAATACTCGGTATGTTGATCCTACGGTTTTGAGCATCCTGGGCATGACATATGATTTTCATTGGCTTTGTACTCAATTGGGCATGTCTAGCTTTATCACTCACTCATGGCCTACTTACGTGGAATTGACCACCAGTTTTTTATCTACATTTGAGTGTGAAATAATTCAAGGTCCTCATTGTCAAGAAGGGAGAATCACTTTCAGTCTTTTAGGGCAGCCTTTTAAATTGTCTTTAGCTGAATTTGCCTCTATCTACGGCTTGCCTAGCACTGGCCCACGTCGGCACTCACGAGTCTTCAATGACAACCTCTTTTGGGGTAGTTTGTCTGAGGCACTCCCTTATAGTCCTGGTACATCACGGTCCACCTCGATTGTTCACCCTTGTTTGAGGTATTTTATGCGTGTGCTGGCGAACACCATTTTTGCTCATGGTGATATGGATATGGTTGTTCGAAAAGATGAGCTATTCGTTTTATGGAGTGCCTATAACGGCCCACCTGCATGTATTGCTGCGTTCTTAGCTCGCCAGTTTCTACGAGTGAAACACCGTGCCTCATCCAATATTCAGATCGGTGGGTTGGTTACACCTATTGCCCACCACTTTGGCATTGCTACGGATACTCTTACAGTGGCATCAGGGCCCACTACTATCGACTTGTCAGCCTGCAAATCCATGCACATCATTGATTCCACTACTTCCGGGTATGGTATTAAATACACCGCACACATCTTTCCACTACCTTACCCCGACGCTTACTCCATCCAGGGACCCGGCTCATTTCAAGGCACCTCTTCACTATGTGTCTACATCTCCGGCTTCGATGATCACCCAGCACTTACTACTGTTGAGTCCGAGACTGTTGCTCCAAATCTTTCTGAGGTGACCCCGCCTTCCGAGAACATTGAGTCTCCTACATTAGCTCCTGTGAGTCCTTCCATGCCATCACCCTCTCGGCAGCAGTCTCCACAGGCCCCAGATTTGGCCTCGCATCCCCTGATCCAACACTTGGTGACCACCCAAGCATCCATGCAGACGGCGCTTCGAGAACACAAGCAGCTTCTTCATGAGTTGAAGGCCATGATGGCCCTCTTGATCCCTCGTGCACCTTCTTCGGGTCCACCTGACCCTCCTGCCTCTTGATCCGGTAAGCTACCTTCCTACCCTCCCTTGTTTTACAATTATTTACATTGGGGACAATGTAATATTTACGTGTGGGGGCGGGTCACTTGTGTAGTTCACTTGGTTGCTATTTGAGTCTTTCGTAATAGAAAAAAAAAAAAAAAAAAAAACAAAGGTCAATAAAATTCTCTTAGGTAAAGTTTTAGGGTTCATGAGTCAAGTCGTTTTGAGTCCATCTCTTAGGTAAAGTTTTAGGGTTCATGAGTCAAGTCGTTTTGAGTCCATGTCTTGCTTGGATTACACACTGTCATATCGAGTATGATTTAAAATGCATGAAAATTGGTAGAGTTTACTTTGATATGGAGGATGCATAAAATAATATGTTTGATCCTACTTGATAAACCACACGTGAATATGCATAGAATTTTTATTGGGTATGATTGAGACTGAGTAAGTAGACAAACTGTCCCGGTGAGATGTTCCAGCCATAATGACTGACCACTTCAGTCTCACCCAAAATGAGCGTTTATTTTTCTCTTCCATGATTTTGTTCCTTTAGAACTTGTGTTGCATCTTATTGATATTACCATGGTACTTGCATCTACACTAAAATGATTAAGGCACTCGTTTCTTCCTTTACCCACACTTAACACCCTTACCAGCCATATATTATGCCCTCACCCCACCCAAAAAAAAAAAAAAAGAACAAAAAAAAAGGAATAGCCCGAATCTCTATTTTGCCCGGCCTAAGATTAATGGGATGTTGACTATTAAATTCTGAAAACTCGATTGCAAAGAAATTAAGCTTGGGGGAGTCCGTTTTGTGTCTTGTATATTATTTCAAAAAAAGAAAAAAAGAAAAAAAAATGGAAAAAAGAAAGGAAAAAAAAAGAGTCAATAAAGGAGTGCAATCCCAAAATAGCCTCCCATGTTTGTTTTAATTCTTTTGTTGTGTAATAAAAAGGGAGTGACGTCTATATCCTCCCAAAGTATAAAGTCATGTTAGTAGCTCGTTGTTAAAGAATTGTGTAGTTGTTGGACAAACCCCCCCTGAGATCTCACGAGTTGATGAATTAGTAATCACATGTTTCACTAGTTTTAATGGCCTTGAACCACCTACCATGATATGTATCCTACACTTACCATTTTTTTTTTTTTTACCACCATTTCAGTCACTTTCCTATCTTTCCGGGCTATTCTCTACCATACCTTCTCCTAAGTCCTTATGATTTGTGTGATGCATGTTTCTTTGGCGATTGACATGAGATAATATACAAGCATATAGTAGGTCAATTTCGTTGGAATGAGCCTGAGAGATTAACCACCTCACAAATATGAGTGTTGAGCGATTTTATCCCGTGAGGGTCTACTTGTTTGGTTGATCTCATTCTTAATGGAAGTCTTTGTTCATGTTTGAGTGTGGTATTTTGAAAGAGGTTGACCATGTTTATATTATGCATTTGAACTATTGAAGTATAATCTATCGAGGCTCGTGTACTTTGCATCCTACTTGAGATTGTTCCATGTGTGTTCTAAGTGCTTCGTCTTGAGTTGGTATTTTGACTTGCTTGGGGACAAGCAAGGGTTAAGCTTGGGGGAGTTTGATAAGTCCACCATATGTGGTTATTCTTGGATCGTTTTGGCCTGTTTTAATGCTTATTTTATGATTTTCGTATGATAAATTGCTTCTTTTGGACTAGTATACTGCTGTGGCTTTGATATTTTGTAGATATGATGAATCCGAGCATAAAAGGCAATGAAAATGAGCTAAAAAGGATCAAAGTCATGAAGGCATGAAGAATCACACCCAGGTGTGGAAGAATGGAACAGGGTGTGAAAAAATGCAGAAACTATCCAGAATTTCTACAGGCCAACGAAATGTTCTGATTGGTGGAGATAATTCACAGCGTGATTTCCATGATTGATGGCGCAAATTTGAAGATTTACACGCCATATTAGTCCTATTTTCTAGGAATTTTATTTTAGGAGATAAATTACACAATTTAAATTAAGGAAAATTCCTATTTATCCAAAAAAATAATTTCCTTAAATTGAAAAAAAGGATCATCAACGCATTTTTGGAAAAAGAGAGTCGACTTTTGCCTTCTCCTCTTCATCATCATCTCCCATCCCCAAGAACAAGGATTTTTAGGTTTAAGTATTCAAGAACGAAGCTTTTTCGAGGTTTGATTATTTTATGCAATACTTTGACGGTTTACTTCTCTCTCTTTTCTCCTTTCTTCTATTTATTTATTTTTTCTTGTCAAAGTATGAATTTTATGATTGAATCTTGGATTATTGATATGGAACGTGAGTAGATATCAGTTTCTAGGATTAGGAGAAACCCGGATATGAATATATGATGTAAAAACCCAATCTTTACCTTGTTTTATGAATTTGATGTTTATAAATTGATTCTTGTGTGCTATTCTTGTTTGATTGTCGATTTTAATAGCCTGAGAGGGTGAATAATCACAATTCTACGTAGAGAAATTATTCGATTAATTAGTGACCGAAAAAGTACTACTTAATTGATACTTTAGGAAACAAGAATTGAATATAGGGTTTTATTGGAATGAAAATTTGGTAAAAACCTAGATGGCATGAAATTATGGTTCTTTAAGGGATCTAAATTCGGTCTTTATCGTGGGAAACCGGGTGTGGCTCGAGTTTAGGTACGATCACGAAAATAATTCGAAAGAATACTTTTGTGACAAAATTTGATAATTGCCTTTATAAGTGTAAATTTCATATCTTGGGGGAAATATTGTTGGTAAGTCATATAGTAGTTCCGTGGTGACTCCGAAATCCTAGAAATGCTTCTAAATTGAATCTTCACCTAAATCTTGAAGTTCTTGGCTTGTAGTTATATTTTCTTTATTTTCTTTATTTTTAGGATTTTTAGAGAAAAAACCTACAAATATTTGATTTGTCTAGCTAATATAAATCGGGAATTGTTTGGTGATTGGCTACAAGTCCCTGTGGGATCGACATCTTAAGTACTACTCGATAAGCCGTGCGCTTGCGGTAGCATTTAGTGATTATATTGAAAATCACACAACAATTAGTTTACCAAGTCATGTTGCATCTAATGTCATTGATAAGCTCTTGGCGGGTATGAAATTGAGAGATAAGTCTCATCTGCTTTAGAGCAAGTGGGAGAATGTTGTGATAGATAGAATAAGGGTGAGGTGCTCTAAAAACAATCATTGCTTGTCTTTACGGGCAAGTGGGAGATTGTTAGATATAGTGTGCCCGAAAGGCAATTGTTTCTTGTCCTTACGAGCAAGTGGGAGTTTGTTGGAAGTAGCGCCCGAAAGACAATTTATGTAATTGTTTTTAGAATTAATAAATGACAGATTTATTCTCATCTTATTACTTGCTTCGTGCTTGTGAGTAATACACTGCTGAAAACCCCAAGTTGTATCATATGTAGCCATATAACTTAGTGTGTGACACATGCGAGGATTGAGTTTATGGTGATACACTTGAAATGGTAGTCCATGGTGAAGTTAATTAAAGTATGAGGTCTATTGATTAAACCACCATTAATGCACCCAGAACACTTTATGGTGTGACCGTCCTATCCGGACCGTCGACATTAGTTGTCTAAGTAGGGCATTTATATATGATAAGGGTCATATATGACTGGACCGATTTAATCTGAGTTTCTCATATAATTCCGTGATTGAGAAATCTTATTAAATCACAAGATGATCATATACGGATTAACCTTAATCCTGAAGTTTTGCAGACTCCTACTTGTTTCAGGATAGGGTTTGATGTGTTCGTTAAGGATCGCTAAGAGGCGCGGTCCGAATCACTTTCACGTTGGCACTATTCTGGAATGAGTGAGAAGTGTGTGTCTCACAGATATGGAATTCATTCCTTCATGCGGGAAGTAGAAAGACAATCCCCTTATTTGTTGATCCTAGAAACTGATCGATCCCGGGAGTTCGTATTGGTTATGAACTAATTGATCACTAGTGGGTTAATGATAAATAAGGATAAGATGTAGTGAATAAGGTTTCCGGAAATAATCCTACTTCGGTACGGATAGTCTATGGAGGGTTAGTTTATATGTAATGATTATATCAATGGACGATTATCGACTCGACTCGACGTTTTGAGAATAAGTTATATCTATAATCGATAGAGTTCAGTTTCAGATTTATGGTGGCGTAATTCCGGAATTAATGAGTTGAGTAGAAATATTCGTTCGATGAATATTTTATTCAATTTATTATAGGCTACTTACCTATAGGTCCATTGGCCCCGCGTTGGCTCCTAACATGCGAGTGTTTTCTCGTTTTAAGGAACCTCGAGAATAAATCAAATAGTTGGTATATTTAATGAATATGCAATATTATTTATTTGATAAATAATATGTAAAATAAAAAAGATATTTTCTATTAAAATGACTAAAAAAATGGCGCCACATTTGAGATAATTAGGAGAAGAAATTTTCATATATTATGTCACATGTGTAATTAATTAATTATCTATTTGTTGGATAATTAATGGAAAAATTAAGAGATTGATTTTTTGGAATTATCTCTTATTTTGTAGCAAAAATATTTTTATGGTGTGAAAATGATAACTCTCTTGATTAGTTATTTTCCTATATAAAGAGAGTTCCTCCTAGCACAATAATCACAATTAATTGCGCCACTTACAAATTAAAAGGAAGAAAAATTAGTTTCTTGCCAACCTTTCTTGTGCATATTCGAGGAGGTTCTACGTCGAGGTTCGACGTCCACCAGACGTCGCTAAGAGATACAATCCGGAAGACTACGGCTTCTTCCTTATGTCGATTTATCATCTCTCTCCGGTATGGGTAAATCTACTAAACTTCTAGTAGGATTAATTAGTTATGTTTCATATCGTAAATCGCATGCCTTCCATCTTAATATCGAGTGTCTCGATCGGTGCTACTACTCCTAGCAGTTATATCGTGCAAGTCAAGTCATGTTTGATTCTTAAAGACCAACCACATATCTAACTAACAAACACAGTAGCATAACTGATAGTCAGCTGATATCTAACCAAAACTTGCAACACAGAATCAAAATCAAGGTTACGCATTCATTTGCGCGAGAAACTGGATCCCGGATTCCCACATACATAGTTGACCAACTTATCAATCACCATCATCGATCCCAGTTGACTGCATAACTAAGAGCATCCACAATGATGCCCCGGTAACACCACCCAATATTTTTTTCGAGTGACTTTTTACCACAGTGGGGCCTCTACACCACCCCCGACCTCAAAAATCCTATACCCCAACCTGGACAGAACGAGGGAGTTCTCAAGAGTCCTTTTTGTGAAAAAAAGCTTCTCTCTCCAACCTCTTCTTCTTGATATTCCATAAATTCATGGCAGGTAGAGCAAACAAAAAAATTGCATGAATACATAGCATAAATCCAACAAATATTCTTCATTCGGGTAAATTTCATGGATGTGCTGTTAATTTTTTTTTTTTTAAAGTTCATATTTTTTGGGTTTGGGTTTGGTTTAGTTTTTTTTTTTTTTTTTTTTTTTTTTTTTTTGAGGGAAGGGGATGGTGTTTATAGGTGCGAAAACTGGGATTTTTCAGTTGAGGTGAAATTCAAAATCTGGAGAAGCATAGGTACGAAATTACACCAAGAACCTCCTTCAAGTTTCAGCATTTTTTTTCCCAATTGTGATAGGATTTTTTTTTTTTTTTTTTTTTATAACTTTGCAACAGGAAAATATATAAAAATAATAATAGGGAAAATGTTATAAAAAAAAGGAAAATGGAAAATATAGTTGGTTTGTTAGTTGAGATGAAAGAGAAAAGTTGTTTATTGGGGGAGGTATAGAGGTTGATTATTGGAGTGGATTTTTTTTTAGGTGTTGAAAAAATGTAACTGAAACGGAAAACGATGTGTTTAGAGGGTTTAATTGAGGTCGCTTACCGGGGTCGCTCTAAAGCACTTTCTCCTCAGGGGCCTAAAGTGTACATCCATTTCTATAGAGGTTCAGTCAGCAACAAGTCATACAATCTTCCCAATTCTAACAAAAAGATCTGCTGAGATCTATATTAAACTATATTTCACAGTAAAGATTCAATTTCTCATTCTTAGGTACAAACTAAAAACTACAAACAAGGAATTCAAATGACATTTTGAACGAATTCAAGCTTACAAATTTGACAATAAAACATAATCATATTCACGTAATAGCTGAACAACATATGATCTAGTCTTTGTGACATATAATCGAACACAAAACAATCAATTCAGATTCTCCATTTTGATCTCTGAACTAAATTATTCTGCTTACATATAACTGAAATATACAAACAAAAAATGCAAAGGGTGGGAGAAAACTGAAAGTTTTTTTCATTACAAAATTGTACAGTAAAGAAAACATAGAAAATGAAGTGGTTTAAAAGAAGCGCTTACATTGCAGCAAAAGAAGCGACCCATCTGAGAAAAGTAGTACCAAAACCCAAACCCCCAAGCTTGGTAGCATGCTTGATAAGATTCTTGGCAGCTACCTTCAAGTCATTAAAATCGGAACTGATCGTCTCCGCCGTCACCTGATCTCCGACGTCGGTTTTCATAGCTAAATATTCACCTGAATTTCTCACCATCTCGTCAATCTCACGATTGAATTGGCTGAAAATGAAATGATTTGCGATTTGAAAGATGGCGGTGTTTTGTGGTAGTTTTGACTTCTTTTTTTTTTGTTTGTTGAAGGGATGGTAGTTTTGACTTGAGCTGGCGGGTGTATGACGTGGTGGACGGTGGCACATGGCGGTTCATCTCAAAACGGCACGTCATTGGTTGATGGGCGGACCCATTAAGGGGAGATATTTTCTTTCGGATATTATTTTCAGTATTTTGTCATTCATTACTAATTGTGACAAAGCATGTATCATTATACATTTAATATCATTGCCCCATAGGGTATTAAAGGACTTATTATACGGCACTGATTGAAGAGTTATATCAAGTGGTAGAATGAAATGTGTTTAATTCATCCCGACGCATTTTTATTATGTGAGAGATGATGTGGAAGAACTGTTGGAGAAATTGAGGGAAAAAGAGAAAATGATTTTTTAATCATTGTTTACAACCACTTTATGAGTCGATTTCGATTAACCTCTTATATAGTTTATCAAGAGTTTATGATGACTTTGAAATCTAGGTGTGACGTAGATGAAGACAGGTCTTTGAATCATTCAATTCGGATATCGGGTGAATGAGAAATTAAGGCTTGAAGTTGGTTAGTTGAAGTATTGAAAAGTTGGAAGTTGAAAAGTTTAACTTCTTAATCCCACATTGGGAATTGTGCTAACAATTTCTCAATATTTAAGTGAGAGGAGTTTAGTTAATGGTATAAGCTCCAAGGAAATGAAGAAAGTTCAGAATGTTTTAGTTAGACGATATTCTGCTAAAATTGCCACACGCGCGCGCCGCCTACCCGTTGACCTTGGGCGTGGGCGTGAGGCAAGTATTAATTTTTTGGATAAAGTTAGATTGGATTTTGTCAAATAAATTAACTATATTCTGATAAGTAGCTGAGTAGTAATACGAATTCGATTCAGGCTCGACTCAGCTGAGTCCTTTCATCTGCAACTGATACATAACTTCTCAGCCGAGTCCTTTCATCTGCAACTGATACATAACTACAGAAGTTAGTGGAGTTGCATCATTACTTCAACCTGATGGAGTTAAAGGTCATGGGGTGGACGATGGAGTTAAAGCCTTAGTAGAGCTCTTTCAACTGATGCCTCCGTCAATACACTTCAGGGCAGTCCCTCCCTATAAAAGGATCCTCTAATGTAATGGAAATGAGACACGGAAACACAACACAAATTCATTCTTTTTGTATAACAAATAGTTGAAGAGTTTTCTGAAGTGCTATCAGAGTTCGAAGTTTGTTCATAGTTGAAGTACCTCTCTTTGAATAGGTTAACTAATAATCCTGGAGACAATTGCATTATCCGTGGGTACAAGCCGGAGCAAATTTATCTTAACGACAAAGTTCATCTCACCTCAGTTCTTAAGAATATCCTTTCTGTTTTGTTTTCATTTCGTTTTCTTTATTGTAGTTGTAATATCCACTCAGTTTAATAAACAAATTGATCTTCTTCTGTCTGGTTATTTATTTTATTTTACATACGATACTACATGTATAACAATCTTAAGACAAATTTTCAGAGCTTTCTTATGCTCTGAAAAGTATTTGTATGCGAATAACGATAAATATTCAGTTTATATTCTGAACAATTTTATTATTTTGTGATCGAACTGAATATCATTTTTGATATTCAGTGAACTTCATCTTCTTTGGTGTCGTTGAAAACGAATCTAATGTGAATTGTTTATCTTCTGTTTTTGAACAGAAATGACTATTGTTAATGATGCGTCATTGACACCTACTGATGATGCTGCGGCAAGTGGAAGTCTGAATCCACTATCAAATGCAACTGTGTCCTACCACTGTTATGACACAATCTACTGTTGTTGTGGCTGGTTCATCTCATGGTGAAAAGCCAGAAAAATTTAATATGCTGAATTTCAAGCGTTGCAGCAAAATATGTTGTTCTACTTGACTACACTGGATTAGCCAAGATGCTCAATGAAGAGAAACTAGTTGTGTCTCCAGACAACCTCGAACACAGGGCTCTGCTTGCTCAAGAGAGTTGGAAGCATAGTGATTTTTGGTGCAAAAATTACATTCTGAACGGTTTAGACAATAATTTGTATGGTGTCTATTGTATGTTTGAGTCTGCTAAAGATCTATGGCTTGCCTTAGATAAAAATATAAAACTGAGGATGCAGGTGCTAAGAAATTTATTGTAGGTAAATTTCTGAAATATGAGATGGTTGATTACAAAACCGTAATTAAACAGGTTGAGGAATTACAAATCATTATATCTGAACTTTTAGAAGAGGGTATGGTGATTAATGAAAATTTTCAAGTAGCCTGTGTTATTGAGAAACTACCTTCTTCATGGAAGGAGTATAAAAGTTATCTCAAACACAAGCGAAAGCAGATGTCTATGGATGATCTGATTGTCCGACTCCGTATAGAGGAGGACAATAGAGGATCCGAGAAGAAACATTATGTGCAGGTTGGACAGGCCAAAGCTCATGTTGCTGAGGTAAAAATCGGAAGAGGAAGAAGTCTGGACAATCTTCCAAGAAAACTGGTGAATCGTCCAAGAAACCACAAACTCCATTTAAGTTTTATGGTGAATGCCGCAACTGTGGAAAATTTGGGCACCGTGCAGCTGAGTGCCGTGGGAAGAAGCCATTTCAGCCAGGGCATATGTGGCTGAAACTGATGGTGATGATGACATGTTCTACACTGTGGTGACAGAATGCAATGCTATTAGGGAATCCAAGGCAGTGGTTTGTGGACACTGGAGCCAAAAGACATGTTTGTGCTGACCGTGGAGTGTTCTCAACCTATAAGGCTGGAGCTGGTGACAAACTGTGGATGGGTAACTCTTCCCATTCAACCATTCATGTAATCGGGAATGTGATTCTGAAGATGACTTCAGGAAAGAAGCTGACATTGACCAATGTTCATGTTCCTGACATTCGTAGGAATCTAGTTTTTGGTGCTATGTTGAGCAAGGCTGGTTTCAAGATGATGTTTGGTCCTGATAAGGTCATTCTGACCAAAAATGAAGTGTTTGTCGATAGAGGCTATCTCACCGAGGGTATGTTTAAGTTGAATGCAATGGCTATTATGCCTAAGACTGTTGTGCCCGATGATGGGCGGACCCATTAAGGGGAGATATTTTCTGTCGGATATTACTTTCAGTATTTTGTAATTCATTACTAATTGTGACAAAGCATGTACTATGTTGGGGAGATTTTGCATCATTAAAACAAAAGAAAATTTATAAACCTATACTACCATGCAAAACTACCTCCTAACCGGCCGAATACCGGGTAGTTGCTAGTAAAGTTGGATAAGTACGGGTATCGATCCTCAGGGAAAAGGGATGTTGAATCTAATCTAGTTAATCCTTAAATTGTTACTTATTCAAAATGGAACTGAAAACGAAAAACGAAAAGTAAACTGGACAGAGGATTGTTAATCCAAAGCCAGGAAAGATAAAAGCGATAAAAACTAAATCTAAACTACTAACTATAAAAGGAAATAAACAAGAAGATGAACATGGAGATTAACAATGAACAAACAAAATCACCCAATCCTTCAAACCCTCTATCTCTATCTAAGGTTATCTTGTGATGATTAACTAAAGATGTGGTTCACCTCGCAAAGGTATGAATCCTACTTCCGTAGATAATCGTCTATCGATCAAAACAAGGTGTAAGATTTTGCAATCTAATAACCTAGATGATCAACCTATCAACTTCCGTTATGTCAAGGTTAAAAATCCAATCTTTCCTATGGTGATCTAAGTCTAACATGACTTCCATCAAAATCAAACATCGATAAGCAACCATCTTCCGATATACGTTGCATAACAAATAATCGCATAGGAAAAGATACAACTTTGAGATAAAATCATAAAAAAAACTTAAATAAAAGTAGATAAAACCTGAAGAAGAAGATTCAAAATGTTCGAACAATTGCAGCCCCCAAGCATGGAGTACATCGCAGCAGCAAAACAGAAAAGCAAAATAAAAGCCTAATCTAACTTGCCACCCCAGCCTCCCCAAAGGGGGCTGGGGCCGCCTATGGTTTGCCTCTTATGATGGTGTATCAATGAGATCGAATAATGTGTCATTAGGGTTAAGAAACGCGGCTGTATTTATAGAGTTTTAAGTCGGCTGCGCTGAAGTCGGCGCTGGACGCCCGTTTGACCTTGTGGACGCCCGTCCACTTTTCTTGGACGGAGGCTGAACGCCAGTTTGGACTGAGTCTGAACATCCTGTATCAACTTTGGCTCCCTGGACGCTGGTTTAGAATTCTGAACGCCAGTTCAGGTCTTGGACGCTCGTTTGGAGTGAACTGGAGTTGGACGAACGTCTGGCATGCTTAGACATGGATTCCTTCATCTTTATCCGAATGGAGCCTCTTCTATTCCTCTTCTTAGTCGAAAATATGTATCTACATCACATCCATAACATCGCAAAAACGTAGTAATATCCAAATAATCATAAATTCAACAAATAAGCACATAAACTAACTAGTTTTGCAATTTACCCGTTAAAAATACCGTTTGCTCAATATTTCAATATAAAGCTCTATTTCTATGCAAATCATATAAATATGGGGAAAATCATTACAAAATATAACCTTATAAATCGCATAAAATCACCCTTAACATACTACCTTCGTCCTATAAAAAATGTTCATATTTTGAAAATTAGTTGTCTCATAAAAAGTGTTCTTTTACAAAACCAAAACTTAATGCATTTTTTCCACACATACCCTTATGTTTGCATTTTATGTTTGTATGATCATTTCACATTCCAATAGAAGCATTTATTATATGATAGGGGTATATATGTCCACTAGCACTTAAATTACTACACATTAATTGATTTATTAATCTATGTGCCAAGCAAAATGTGTACACTTTTTATAGGACGGAGGTAGTATCATTATACATTTAATATCATTGCCCCATAAGGTATTAAAGGAGTTATTATACGGCACTGACTGAAGAGTTATATAAATATAATTCATCCCGACGCATTTTTATTATGTGAGAGATGGTGTGGAAGAACTGTTGGAGAAATTGAGGGAATAAGAAAAAATGATTTTTAATCATTGTTTACAAAAGTTTATGATGACTTTGAAATCTACGTATGACGTAAATGAAGACAAGTCTTTGAATCATTTAATTCGAATATCGGGTGAATGAGAAATTAAGGCTTGAAGTTGGATAGTTGAAGTATTGAAAAGTTGGAAATGGAAAAGTTTTACATCCTAATCCCACATTAGGAATTGTGCTAACAAATTCTCAATATTTAAGTGCGAGGAGTTTGGTTAATGGTATAAGCTCAAAGGAAAGGGAGAGAGTTCAGAATGATTTTAGTTAGACGATGTTCTGCTAAAATTGCCACACGCACGCGCCGCCTGCCCGTTGACCTTGGGCTTGGGCGTGGGCGTGAGGCAAGTATTAATTTTTTGGACAAAGTTAGATTGGATTTTGTCAAATAAATTAACTATATTCTGATTAGTAGCTGAGTAGTAATACGAATTCGATTCAGGCTCGACTCAGCTGAGTCCTTTCATCTGCAACTGATACATAACTTCTCAGCTGAGTCCTTTCATCTGCAACTGATACATAACTACAGAAGTTAGTGGAGTTGCATCATTACTTCAACCTGATGGAGTTAAAGGCTGTTAGTGCAAACTGATGGAGTTAAAGCCTTAGTGGAGCTCCTTCAACTGATGCCTCCTTCAATACACTTCAGGGCAGTCCCTCCCTATAAAAGGATCCTCTAATGTAATGGAAATGAGACACAAAAACACAACACAAATTCATTCTTTCTGTATAACAAATGGTTGAAGAGTTTTCTGAAGTGATGTCAGAGTTCGAAATTGGTTCATAGTTGAAGTACCTCTCTTTGAACAGGTAAACTGAGTAATCCTGGGAGACAATTGCATTATCCGTGGGTACAAGCCGGAGCAAATTTGTCTTAAGGACAGAGTTCATCTTGTTAGGAAATCACTAGTTTAACGCAGTGGAATTTAAAATTTGATTTCCTTTTCTAGATCGTTCTTCGTTTAATGCAATAAACATGTTAAGTAGTTTGACGGTTATACCTTGATGATCTACTAGATCGTCGCTTTGACCGTCAACGGAGAGTAGTTCAGTGCGCAAGCCGTCCACGCGTCCGGCCTCTATCGCTAATCCACACGAACCCCTTGCCGGAATCCTCCTTGGATTGCTATCGGAAAAACTCCGGTTGCTAGTCCGGCCATTTTCTTCCCTCATAAACTCACTATGGATTGCTCTCTATTTTACACAAGAACTATGAGCTCTTGCAATTGTGATGTACAAAAGAGTTTGACACCACTTCCTTTATATAGAGGAAGTGGCGCCCCAAAGTTGTGTGGAGGAGAAGAAATCCTTTTCCCAATAAAATAAGTAAAATCAACTAGATTGATTTATCTCTTTAATTATAATTTATTTTGCCAATATCATATATTGATAATAATTATCTTATTACCATAAATCTATTTTTCCAAAATCAATTAATATCTTATATTAATATTATTGCAATCTTATTAATTAAAGTGCACAATTCAAGTGTATCCTTATACCCTAGATGTGGCGCCCCATATGCCAATTAATTGGCTTCCGGAATATTCTTTAATTAATATAATTAATATCTTTTATTTTATTTATTCATAATAAATAAATACCACCATATTAATTTACCACTATAACCTTTACAGTCTAGAGATAAACTTTCCTTATTTGGTTATCAACTATAACCGCATTTTAATCCGACTCGATGTTCATATGTGTGTGACCCGATAGGCTTCCAAATATGTTGGCCGTAGACACAAAGTGCAATTTACTAAAATGCCCTTCATACCTAACAATCACGGGATAGCGTCTAGCAACACACCGTGACCCCCAATTATCGGAAGAGTCAAAAGCAATGACTACTACCTTTCATGTGAAGTAGTTACCGTGTAACTTACAATCCTATCGCTGTAATAATATCCCCACGATCGTGTCTCGAGTGTCGATACATTAACGATCGTATCTTATAATCTGGATATCATGCTCTCTCGGAATAACACATTTACTCCCACTTTGCAAAGATTCTCGAGAGCTAGACATTCCTTGTAAGAAGGCCATTTCGGATATTCGATCCCAATCATATGATACGCGATTCCCGGACGACCAATCATGTATACTCCGCATGCTTCAATATCATACCCAATCACTACCGCATGATCGCTCCGTGGTTAAGAGAAATCTGAATAGTGTCAAAGCATGACAATCCACACCGTGATGCCATGAAGACTCCGGTCAAAAGGATAATTACACGACCGCCACATAGTGTGACATTTAATGTAAGTGGGTCAGTCTGACGTACGCATTCTCTAATACACGTCCACGTACAGTCCAAGTGTGTCTACACTTCGATAGACGAGATCTATCCTTAACTTCTAAAAGATAGAATACATCCAATACGTGCTAGTCTGATTATGCTATCAATGTCCCATTTGATAATACATAAGACTAGAGACATTTAAGTACCAATCTTGTTATAGTGATTAGAGATCTCATGAACCATAATCACTATCATGGTTTCTCTATCACAGATTGGCACTAGGGACGTTACTATATATATACAACAAATAATATGAAGATAAACAATATATAATAACATAAGTGCTTTTATTAATCATAATAAAGTTATTACATGAACTAAATAGATCGTAAATGACCCGACCCGGTCGGATCCGGTCCAACCCGATTGGGTTTAGGACACCTTTCCAACAATCTCCCACTTGGCCTAAAGCCAATCAGCCATATGCCTAAGCCCGTGCAAGTGAACATGTTTCTCATGCTTAGCTTGAGACAATGCCTTGGTTAACGGATCAACTATGTTATCATCCGTGTGGACTTTCTCTATCTTTACATATCCTCTATCTACTATCTCTCTAATCAAGTGATAGCGCCGTAGCACATGTTTGGACTTCTGATGAGACCTTGGTTCATTTGACTGAGAAATCGCTCCATTATTATCATAGTACAGAGGCACTGGACCTTCAATGGAGTGAACCACACCAAGTTCAGTAATGAACTTCTTCATCCAAACTGCTTTCTTTGCCGCCTCCAAGGCTGCTATGTATTCGGCTTCCATTGTAGAGTCTGTAGTATTCTCATGCTTGGAACTCTTCCAGCTCACTGCTCCGCCATTAAGCGTGAAAACAAATCCAGATTGCGACTTAAAGTCGTCCTTGTCAGTTTGGAAACTGGCATCTGTGTAACCTCGTAATACTAAATCATCGTTCCCGAAAACCAGGAACATATCCCTAGTACGTCTCATGTACTTAAGGATATTCTTGACAGCAATCCAGTGACCCTCACCTTGATTGGACTGGTACCTGTTAGTCATACTAAGAGGGTACGAGACGTCCGGTCTTGTGCATAACATGTCATACATGATAGACCCGATTGCCAAAGCATAAGGGACTTTAGTCATTTGTGCCCTTTCCTCCTCTGTCTTAGGACTCATTCCCTTTGACAGGTAGACCCCATGTGACATGGGCAGCAATCCTTTCTTGGACTGCTCCATGCTGAATCTCTTCAGCATCTTGTCTATGTTGGTGGATTGCGACAGACCAAGCAACCTTTTAGATCAATCTCTATAGATCTTTATTCCTAGAATATAGGATGCATCACCCAATTCCTTCATTGAGAAGTTCTTGGATAACCAAACTTTGACTGATTGTAACATAGGCACATCATTCCATATGAGCAATATGCCATCTACATAAAGCACTAAGAACACAATGGCACTCCCACTAACCTTCTTGTAAACACAGGGCTCATCTTCGTTCTTGATGAAATCAAACTGTTTGATTATCTCATCAAAGCAAAGATTCCAACTCTGAGAAGCTTTCTTTAGTCCATAAATGGATCTTTGTAGTTTACACACCATCCTGGCATCATTGGTTGTGAAACCCTCAGGCTGTGTCATATACACTTCCTCAGACAGGTTCCCGTTAAGGAAAGCTGTTTTCACATCCATCTGCCAGATTTCGTAATCATGGTATGCTGCAATAGCGAGCAAAATTCTAATGGATTTTAACATGGCAACAGGCGAAAAGGTTTCGTCATAGTCAACTCCTTGTCTTTGCGTATAACATTTTGCCACTAACCTAGCTTTGTAGGTAGTCACGTTACCGTCCATGTCGGTCTTTCTCTTAAAGACCCATTTACACCCTATGGGAACTATTCCCTCAGGTGGATCAACTAAGTTCCAAACTTGGTTGTCTTTCATGGATTCCATTTCAGAATTCATGGCTTCTAGCCATTTCTCTTTGTCATGCCTTAATAGCACTTCCTCATAAGTTCTAGGGTCCTCATCTTCCATGAGATACACGCCAATGTACCTTTTGGGTTCACGGCGTTCCCTGGTGGATCTTCGAGGTGCTAGTGTGTCCACGGTAGAGGATGGTGTCACATCTGTATGTGGCAAGTCCTCTACTTCCATCAACTGACTGTTATCCGTAAGTGGTTCATGAATTTCTTCAAGATCAATTTTACTCCCACTAACCCTATCCAGGATAAACTCTTTCTCCAGAAAGTGGCCAGTCCTGGCAACAAACACATTTTGTTCCTCAGGATGGTAAAATTGGTACCCTTTGGTTTCCCTAGGATATCCCACAAATAGACATTTGTCAAACCTGGGCTCTAATTTGTCAGGCATCATCCGCTTCACGTAAGTCGGACAACCCCAAGGTTTTAGATGACCTAGGCTCGGTTTTCTCTTAGTCCATACCTCGTATGGCGTAGAGTCAACCATCTTTGATGGAACTCGGTTCAGTTTATAGGATGCGGTTTCTAGAGCATACCTCCAAAGCGATTTTGGGAGAACTGCATAGCTCATCATGGATCGCACCATGTCTAACAAGGTGCGGTTCCTCCTCTCAGACACGCCATTCATTTGTGGCGTCCAGGGAGGGGTCCATTCTGGTAGAATCCCATTCTCCTTCAAATAATCTTGAAACTCTCCATCTAGGTATTCTCCACCTCGATCGGATCGAAGTGTTTTGATTTCTTTACCTAGTTGTTTCTCCACTTCACTTCTGAATTCCTTGAACTTTTCAAAGGCTTCAGACTTATACTTCATTAAGTATATATAACCATAGCGAGAATGGTCATCAGTGAAGGTGATAAAATAACAGTATCCTCCTTTGGCTTGAATTGACATTGGGCCACACACATCAGTATGTATGAGCTCAAGCAATTCATTGGATCTTATCCCTTTGCCACTAAAATGTGACTTTGTCATCTTGCCAAGTAAACAAGCCTCGCATGTTTCAAACGATTCGTAATCGAATTGATCCAACATTCCATCTTTATGGAGTTTGGAAATGCGATTCTTGTTTATATGGCCAAGTCTACAATGCCATAAGGAGGATTCATTCAAGTCATTTGTTTTGGCTTTCTTGTTATTTATATTAAGTACGTCAACATTCATATCTAATATGTAGAGACCATTGCTAAGTATGCCAGTACCATAAAAGATTCCATCATGTGAAAAAGAACAACATTTATTCTCAAACGTAAAAGAAAATCCATCAACATCTAATGCAGAAATAGAAATAATGCTCTTCGTAAGAGCAGGAACAAAATAACAGTTATTGAGTTCTAGTACTAGCCCACTGGGCAATGAAAGAAAATAAACTCCTACGGCCAGCGCAGCAACACTTGCTCCATTTCCAACGCATAGGTCAACCTCTCCTTTCCTCGGATCTCTAGTTCTTCTTAGTCCCTGCATATTCGTACAAATATGAGAACCACAACCAGTACCTAATACCCAGTGGTTAGACTTAGAAGAAGTAATGTTGATCTCAATCATAAATATACCTGAAGTCGAAGCATCAGAATGCTTCTTCTTGGTGCTCAAGAAACCTTTGCAGTTTCTTCTCCAATGTCCGGTCTCACCGCAATGGAAGCAAGCATCCTTGGATTTGTCTTTTGCTATCTTAGGCGTTGGCTTAGGAGCAGCCTTGCCTTCTTGGACTTCTTTTGGGCTTTTGCTTTGCCCTTGCTTGAAGTGACCAGCAACACTTGCTTTCCTTTCCCCACAGTCAGGGGCGGAGCCAGGATTATAGTTTAGGGGGGCGGAATTCTAAAAATTAATTGTCGTGGAAAAAGTGTTTAATTATTTTTTCCGTAGATACATATAAGAAATTTGTTGTAGGTTTATACAGATGTGAAAGTTTTTTTTAGTAATATACAAATGTGAAAGTTGTTGTGGGTTTATATTATAAAAAGACATTGACTATATTGTTTTTCATATTAATAATTGACGATAAAAAAACAATCTAAAGATTAATAAAGTAAATAAGTTTACAAATTTTCGGATGTCATATCAATTATCTTTTTAAAATGTTCAGAAATCTTGAGAAAATAAGTGTTGAAACTTTGAGTAAAAAAAAAATTTAAAAATCTGAAGTTTAATATAGTAAACTTGGGAAAAGAAGTGTTGAAATTTTGAGTAAAAAAATGAAGAATTTGGAATTTAATATAGTAAACTTTGAGTAAAATGAAAAATAAAAATGCTTCCCAAAAATAGGGAGGAAGGAAGATTCGAACCCACAACCTTCCGCCTTCTCTATCAACACTGGACCACTACACCAAATACACAGATTGTGTTTTGTAAGGAACATATAATATATACTACATCAATTGCAACATATTACCGAGTAGGAAGACTATTTTAGTAATTTCTCGGAAAATTTAAGGGGGGGGGGCACGAGCCCCCCCTTGCCCCTCTATAAGTCCGCCCCTGCCCACAGTGCCCTCAGCAGATTTCAACATGTTCAATAACTCCACTAGGGAGCAATCTATCTTGTTCATGTGATAGTTCATCACAAACTGCGAGAATGAATCAGGTAGAGATTGCAGAATCAAGTTCAATACTCAACTCTCGTTCCAACTTGTGTCCCGGCTTTCCCAAGCCTCTCTATGTACCCGATCATTTTAAGCACGTGTGACCCCACAGCAATCCCGGATGCCATCTTACAACCAAACAGGGCCTTCGAGACCTCGTACCTCTCAGTGCGAGACTGAGAAGCATAGAGTTCCTTCAGGTGGACCATGATTGAGTAGGCGTCCATAGACTCATGTTGTTTCTGCAGTTCAGGTGTCATAGAAGCAAGCATGATACATGTAGAATCAGTACTGTCAGAACAGTGCTTGTTATACTTCTCGACAACATCTGCAGCCGAACCCTCAGCGGGCTTTTCCGGCAGGGCCTCGTCCAAAAAATAGCCAATCTTCTCGTGCCTCAAAACGATTTTGAGATTTCTTTCCCAATCGAGAAAATTAGTTTCTTCAAGCTTGTTTTCGATGATAAAACGAAGATTCAATTTGTTTGACATTTTCTACAACAATAAATAAAGATAGAATAAGTAAAAGCTCATGTATAAAAAACCCTAAATTTGCACTTAAAACTTTATAAGGTTTTTACTCCCACTAGCCAACTACTCCCAATTGTCTTTCAAAAAATAATTTCTTTAGTGGGCAAGATCCCATCGAATTACCTCGACCCCCAACTTTGGCTGATGGGCCGAAAATAATTAAACAGGTGGACAACGATTTGTCGATCATATCTTATACGACTATTGTTATTTGACCAATCAACTCTTTGACAATATTTCATCTTATGAAAATAGTCAACCCTTGCCTCTAAAATCCAAACGACCCCGCTTTGGCTGGTGGCCGAGAGAATTCTTAGTCGAGTCATAACCCCAATATTCGTGAGATCTTTTTCGATCATATCTCGATAACGACGATATACCCGTGGTAGGTCAACCCGCGCTTTGGCCGGTGAGTTGGGTCCGAACAAGGGCTCTTCACCGTCGTTATAATATGGGGAGGCAATTCCGACTTGATTTTTGATGTGGGAATAGTTTTTAAATTAATTCACTTAATTAATTTTAGTTTAATTATGGTCTCATCTACTATGTGCATATTACGACTATATCATATAAAGTAAAACATACACAACATTCTGTGCACAAAGTAACTGGTATGATCATGGACTTTTCCTAGGTGCGGTTTCGAATACAAACTGACGAAACCACGGGTCACAAACTAAGGGTATTGCAACCGTCAATAGGATCTTTATTGTTGTACGTCACTGGGTTCTTTATCTCTCCTTGGTCTTCAACTTCTTGCTCCATTCTTGTTACATAATAAATAATTACACCCGCCGCACATTGGGGGGGGGGGGGGGGGGGCTAACGGGAATGGGATAAATGCAAAAAGTAAACTAGGTCACGTTCTTCATAACGGCCTAGAACAATTTTTTTAAAAGCCAACATAAAGAAAACATTCTCATCTATCCTATTGGTCGAGTCCATGATCAATCGGGGTCCATATAATCACATTATATCTACATCTAATCCATACAATTTTATCTTTTGAAAAAGATTAAATTCTAATTTTAACTACTCATGCGTCTTTATTTTATCACATCAAATAATTAAATAACATTTAATTAATTATTTGACATCATCAAAATTTAAAATTAACATTTAATTTTTAATCGATTTTAATTTCAATTAAATTTGGACTTTTCAAAATGAATTAAAATTATAAAGTCTCCTATTTGTTTCCTTTCCAAAACCAAATTTGGCTTAGGCCTGGCCACTTTCCAAAATCAAAATTTTGAAAGTGGCGCAAGCCTAGCCTTTTACAAATCAAATATTTGAAAAGGCCAGCCTATTCCAAATCAAATATTTGGAAAGACCAAATAATTTTGGTTTAGGCCTCGCCACTTTCCGAAATCAAAATTTTGGAAGTGGCTTTGCCTAGCCTTTTACAAATCAAATATTTGAAAAGGGCTTAGGCTATTCCAAATCAAAATTTGGAAAGGCCAACATGCCATATGGTTTTCCAATGGCCCAAACTATTTGAACCATTGGTTGGTCATATGACACAACTAAACAAACGAGATATCTATGCACAATAAATATCACAAAACGAAAAAGGGTCGATCTCCCCATTGGAAGAAGACAGCCGACGGACGGCAGCCATGGGGCCACCGCCGCCGCCGCCGCCGCAGAGGAGGGGGGCCGCCGCCAGTCGGCCGAGCCCCCATAAACCCTTTTTTTTTGTTTCAACGTCTCGTGATTTAAATCTTGCATCTATTGATTAAATACTACGCATTTAAATTATGCTTATCGCTTAAGCTCGAAGTCTGTCTCTGATACCACTGTTAGGAAATCACTAGTTTAACGCAGCGGAATTTAAAATTTGATTTCCTTTTCTAGATCGTTCTTCGTTTAATGCAATAAACATGTTAAGTAGTTTGACGGTTATACCTTGATGATCTACTAGACCGTCGCTTTGACCGTCAACGGAGAGTAGTTCAGTGCGCAAGCCGTCCACGCGTCCGGCCTCTATCGCTAATCCACCCGAACCCCTTGCCGGAATCCTCCTTGGATTGCTATCGGAAAAACTCCGGTTGCTAGACCGGCCATTTTCTTCCCTCACAAACTCACTATGGATTGCTCTCTATTTTACATAAAACTATGAGCTCTTGCAATTGTGATGTACAAATGAACTTGACACCCACTTCCTTTATATAGAGGAAGTGGCGCCCCAAAGTTGTGTGGAGGAGAAGAAAATCATTTCCCAATAAAATAAGGAAAATCAACTAGATTGATTTATCTCTTTAATTATAATTTATTTTGCCAATATCATATATTGATAATAATTATCTTATTACCATAAATCTATTTTTCCAAAATCAATTAATATCTTATATTAATATTATGGCAATCTTATTAATTAAAGTGCACAATCCAAGTGTATCCTTATACCCTAGATGTGGCGCCCCATATGCCAATTAATTGGCTTCCGGAATATTTTTTAATTAATATAATTAATATCTTGTATTTTATTTACTCATAATAAATAAATACCACCATATTAATTTACCAATATAACCTTTACAGTCTAGAGATAAACTTTCCTTATTTGGTTATCAACTATAACCGCATTTTAATCCGACTCGATGTTCATATGTGTGTGACCCGATAGGCTTCTGAATATGTTGGCCGTAGACACAAAGTGCAGTTTACTAAAATGCCCTTCATACCTAACGATCACTGGATAGCGTCTAGCAACACACCGTGACCCCCAATTATCGAAGTCAAAAGCAACGACTACTACCTTTCATGTGAAGCAGTTACCGTTTTCTTTATTGTAGTTGTAATATCCACTCAGTTTAATAAATAAATTGTTCTTCTTCTATCTGGTTATTTATTTTATTTTGCATACGATACTACAGGTATAACAATCTTAAGACAAATTTTTAGAGCTTTCTTATGCTCTGAAAAGTATCTGTATGCGAGTAACGATAAATATTCAGTTCATATTCTGAACAATTTTATTATTTTCTGATCGAACTGAATATCATTTTTGATATTCAGTGAACTTCATCTTCTTTGGCCTCGGTGAAAATGAATCTGAATCTGAATTGTTTATCTTCTGTTTTTGAACAGAAATGACTATTGTTAATGATGCGTCATTGACACCTACTGCTGATGCTGTGGCAAGTGGAAGTCTGAATCCACTATCAAATGCAATTGTGCCTACTACTGTTATGACACAATCTACTGTTGCTTGGCTGGTTCATCTCATGGTGAAAAGCCAGAAAAATTTAATGTGCTGAATTTCAAGCATTGGCAGCAAAAGATGCTATTCTACTTAACTACACTTGGATTAGCCAGGATGCTCACTAAAGAGCAACCGGTTGTGTCTCCAGACAACCTCGAACACAGGGCTCTGCTTGCTCAAGAGAGTTGTAAGCATAGTGATTTTTGGTGCAAAAATTACATTCTGAATGGTTTTGACAATACTTTGTATGGTGTCTATTGTATGTTTGAGTCTGCTAAAGCACTATGGATTGCTTTAGATAAAAAATATAAAACTGAGGATGCAGGTGCTAAGAAATTTATTGTAGGTAAAATTTTGAAATATGAGATGGTTGATTACAAAACTGTAATTAAAACAGGTTGAGGAATTACAAAAGATTATATCTGAACTTTTAGAAGAGGGTATGGTGATTAATAAAAAATTTCAAGTAGCCTGTGTGATTGAGAAACTACCTTCTTCATGGAAGGAGTATAATAGTTATCTCAAACACAAGCGAAAGCAGATGTCTATGGATGATCTGATTGTCCGACTCCGTATAGAGGAGCATAATAGAGGATCCGAGAAGAAACTTTCTGTGCAGGTTGGACAGGCCAAAGCTCATGTTGCTGAGGCCAAAAATCAGAAGAGGAAGAAGTCTGGACAATCTTCCAAGAAAACTGGTGAATCGTCCTTAAGTTTAATGGTGAATGCCGCAATTGTGGCAAATTTGGGCACCGTGCAGCTGAGTGCCGTGGGAAGAAGCCATTTCATCCAAGGGCACATGTGGCTGAAACTGATGGTGATGATGACATGTTCTACGCTGTGGTGACAGAATGCAATGCTGTTGGGAATCCAAGGCAGTGGTTTGTGGACACTGGAGCCATAAGACATGTTTGTGCTGACCGTGGAGTGTTCTCAACCTATAAGGCTGGAGCTGGTGACAAACTGTGGACGGGTAACTCTTCCCATTCAACCATTCAGGGAACCGAGAATGTGATTCTGAAGATGACTTCAGGAAAGAAGCTGACATTGACCAATGTTCTCCATGTTCCTGACATTCGTAGGAATCTAGATTCTGGTGCTATGTTGAGCAAGGCTGGTTTCAAGGTGATATTTGGTCCTGATAAGGTCATTCTGACAAAAAATGAAGTGTTTGTCGGTAGAGGCTATCTCACCGAGGGTATGTTTAAGTTGAATGTAATGGCTATTATGCCTAAGACTGTTGTGCCCGATGAGGCTAATAAAATTACATCTACTTCTGCTTACTTGCTTGAGTCTGCTTGTTTATGGCATAATCAATTACATGTTAATAATAAATCAATTCGTAGAATGATGAATTTAGATTTATTACCTAATATAAAGTTTAATCAAATTTAAAAATACCAAATATGTGTCGAAGCTAAAATGACTAAGGCACCATTTCCTTCAGTGGAAAGAAACACAGAACCGTTAGATTTAATTCATACAGATTTGTGTGATTTAAAAAAATGTGCAATCGAGAGGCGGTAAAAAATACTTTGTAACATTTATCGATGATTGTACAAGATACTGTTATGTTTATTTGCTAAGTAGCATAGATGAGACAATTGAGGCTTTTAAAAATTATAAGAATGAAGTCGAATATCAACTTAGCAAACGAATCAAAAGGTTCGTAGTGATAGAGGTGGTGAGTATGATGCACCGTTTAATGAATCTGGCATTATTCATCAAACTACTGCTCCGTATACACAATCTGAAATTATTCATCAAACTACTGCTCCGTATACACCTCAATCAAGTGGTATTGCTGAACGCAAGAACCGTACTTTAAAAGAGATGATGAATGCTATGTTGATAAGTTCGGGTTTACCTCAGAACTTGTAGGGAGGCCATCTTCTCAGCAAATGTCATTCTTAATAGAATTCCATCCAAGAAGATGGATAAGACCCCATATGAGTTGTGGAAAGGCCATAGGCCAAGCTACAAATACTTGAAAGTGTGGGGGTGTTTAGCAAAGGTAGAAGTGCCTAAACCGAAACAAATAAAGATTGGGCCTAAAACGATAGATTGCATATTTATCGGTTATGCAAATAACAGTATTACATATACATTTCTAGTGTATAAATCTGACATCTTTGATGTACATGTGAATACCGTCATTGAGTCAAGAAATGCTATGTTTTTCGAGGATGTCTTTCCTAACAAAGACATAAACAATGAAACACGAGTCCAAATAAGCGGACGCATGAATCCACAGAGGATACCACTCCAAAAAATGAGGAAATTGAACCTCGTAAAAGTAAACGGGCTAGGACTTCAACGTCATTTGGTCCGGATTTTCTCACCTATATGGTAGAAAATGATCCAAGAACATATGCTGAGGCTATGTCAAATCTAGAAGCGCCTTACTAGAAAGAAGCAATAAAAAGTGAAATAGACTCCATTATGCAAAATCACACTTGGGAATTGGTTAATATTCCACCAGGGCATAAAGCACTTGGTTGTAAGTGGATTTTTAAGAAAAAGCTTAAAGCTGATGGATCTATTGATAAATATAAGGCCAGATTGGTAGCCAAAGGTTATCAACAAAAAGAGGGTCTTGATTTTTTTCGATACATATTCACCGGTAACTAGAATCACTTCGATAAGGGTTCTTATTGCAATTGCTGCAGTCTATAACCTTGAAATCCATCAAATGGATGTTATACCTGCTTTCTTAAATGGTGAATTGGAGGAAGAAATATACATGGAACAACCCGAGGGGTTTGTAGTTCCAGGTCAAGAACACAAGGTGTGTCGACTCGTTAAATCATTGTATGGGCTAAAACAAGCGCCAAAACAGTGGCACCAAAAATTTGATCAAACAATGTTTTCAAATGGGTTTAAAATTAACGAGTGTGACAAATGTGTCTATATCAAGAACACTTCTAATTCTTATGTGATAGTATGTCTTTATGTTGATGACATGTTGATCATGGGAAGTACTCGTGATATAATCATGAATACTAAGAAGATGTTGGAATTTCGATATGAAGGATATGGGGGTTGCAGATGTAATTTGGGGGATTAAAATCTCTAGAATGTCTGATGGGCTTGCGTTGTCACAGTCTCATTATATTGAGTCTGTTCTAAAAAGATTTAATGTCTTTCATGAAAGTCCTGTGAAAACTCCAATTGACTTAAGTTTGCACTTAGTCAAGAACAAAGGTGAACCCGTGTCTCAATTAAAATATTCACAAATCATAGGTTGTATGATGTACATAACCAACTGTACTAGACCAGACGTAGCATGTGCCATGAATAAACTAAGCAGGTTTACATGTAATCCAAATGAGGATCATTGGAAAGCTCTGAATAGGGTACTAAGGTACTTAAAATTTACAATGAATATGGGATTATGTTATACAAGATATCCAGCAGTATTAGAAGGATACTGTGATGCAAATTGGATATCTGACTCCAAAGATTCGAAAGCCACAAGTGGATGTGTATTCACTATTGGTGGTGTTGTAGTGTCATGGAAATCCACAAAGCAAACATGCATAGCTCGTTCTACAATGGAACCTGAGTTCATTGCATTAGATAAGTCAGGAGAAGAAGCATAATGGCTTTGTAATTTCCTAGAGGACATTCCATGCTGGACTAAACCTATTGCTCCAATAAGCATACATAGTGATAGTCAGTCGACTATAAGTCGAGCACAAAACAGTATGTATAAAGGTAAGTCTCGACATATATGTCATAGACACAATACTATTAAACAACTGATCTCTAATGGAGTGATTTCCATCGATTTTGTTAGATCGAAGAAGAATCTTGCGGATCCGCTTACAAAAGGTTTACCTAGAGATAAAATGTCAAAATTGACACTCGGAATGGGACTTAAGCCTATTACGACATAAACTTCGTAATGGTAACCCAACCATGTTGACTGGAGATCCCAAGATCAAGGTTGAAAGGGACAACTAAGTTACGAAGGTTCAACGAACACTTACCCATTCTGTGAATAAAAGTGTTATCTGTCAGTGGTGTAAAGGTTAAGTGAAAACTTTTAATGATTCCTATAACTTGATTTATTTCAAGTGGGGTATGTCAGAATACTCTTGATAGGAGATCACCTATGTAAGTGTGAAGTGGGGACGCTTCTGTGAGAATTCAGAGGCTAGAATTCTCTAACGCACTTTCTGAAACCAAGGTGATTCATGGCCAAAATGAACAAAATCATGAGAACCAAATACGGTGCTAAGGGAAATATTATGTGAATGCTATTGTTTGGTTTTAAAATAAAGGCTGAACAGTTCAAGACATAGTTCACTGAATAGACGAGGAGATCCGATAGTATTTCACTAAGGCAGGTTCAAAGCCAGAAGCTACCTCTCCTAATGCAATATGTTTCTGTCAGAAATCTCTTTAGGGTTTGCATTTGCATTAATTTCCATTCATGTGAGGGATTGTTGGAGAAATTGAGGGAAAAAGATAAAAATGATTTTTTAATCATTGTTTACAACCACTTTATGAGCCGGTTTCGATTAAGCTCTTGTATAGTTTATCAAGAGTTTATAATGACTTTGAAATCTACGTGTGACGTAGATGAAGACAGGTTTTTGAATCATTCAATTCGGATATCGGGTGAATGAGAAATTAAGGCTTGAAGTTGGTTAGTTGAAGTGTTGAAAAGTTGGAAGTTGAAAAGTTTAACTTCCTAATTCCACATTGGGAATTGTGCTAACAAATTCTCAATATTTAAGTGGGAGGAGTTTAGTTAATGGTATAAGCTCCAAGGAAAGGGAGAGAGTTTAGAATGGTTTTAGTTAGACGATGTTCTGCTAAAATTGCCCACCCGAGACCGTTGACCTTGGGCTTGGGCTTGGGCTTGGGGAATTGGGCCTTCGTGGGCCGGAGGCAAGTATTAATTTTTTGGACAAAGTTCAATTGGATTTTGTCAAATAAATTAACTATATTCTGATAAGTAATTCGAGCTAAGTAGTAATACGAATTCGATCCAAGTTGAGAGGTTCGATTCAATTCAGGCTCGACTCAGCTGAGTCCTTTCATCTGCAACTGATACATAATTACAGAAGTTAGTGGAGTTGCATCATTACTTCAACCTGATGGAGTTAAAGGCTGTTAGTGGAAACTGATGGAGTTAAAGCCTTAGCGGAGCTCCTTCAACTGATGCCTCCTTCAATACACTTCAGGGTATTAGATGTATATACTGTCATTGTAGATATTCTACTAGTTGTATCTTTGTATTTATGGTTAGCATTATTTTAGGCTTAATTATAGCTTTCTCTTATTCTGTAATTAGCTCTATATATACTGTAATACTACACAAGTGTACATCATCAATAAAATCATAATTTCTAATATCATGCGAAGGGGAACACAGATTCAACGAACTTGACGTGACGAGAGATATACATGCGAGAGTCTGCAATATCATAGCAATAATACGCATGCTGATTGAGAACGTAGCCAAGGAAGATACAAGGGCGAGAACGAGGTTGAAGTTTGTGATTGGTGTAAGGACGTAACCAAGGGTAGCAGAGACAGCCAAATATGCGGAGCTTTTGATAGTTAGGGGGTGTTTTGAAGAGAGACTCGTAGGGCGTGTGCATGTGGAGAGTGGGTGTGGGCAGACGATTTATAAGGTACACGGCGGTGGCAAAGGCATAAGGCCAAAATGGGGTGGGAACGGAAGCATGAGTTAATAGGGCGAGGCCAGTTTCGACAATGTGCATATTGCGACGTTCAGAAATACCATTATGTTCGGGAGTATAAGGTGGCGTGGTAAAAAAGGAAATACCGTTGGTTGCAAAATACTCACGAAGAGATATAAATTCACCACCATTATCAGAGTAGATTAGTTTAATAGATTGTTCAAAAAATTTCTCAACAAGGGCACGAAAGCGAATAAAGGTAGAGTGAACATCAGATTTTCGAACTAGGGGATAAAACCAAATATAACGCGTAAAATGATCAACAAAAATTACAAAATATTTGAAGTCATCAACGGAAACAACTGGTGATGTCCACACATCACTAAAAATGATCTCGAGAGGACGAGATGAATGTAAAGTAGAGGTGCCAAATGGCAGTTTATGACTTTTACTTTCTAGACAAGCAGTACAATGCGTAAACCACTTATTACTAGATTGCAAATCAGAGGACTTTAACACAGACGATAAAATAGGCTGAGCCGGATGACCCAACCGATGATGCCAATCCTGAGAGAAGGCTTTATTCGAAGCAAAGGCGACAAGAGGAGGACTGGGCCACTCGTACAGACCGTTTCTAACTGGACCACGGAGAATAGGCTGAGTCGTCTGAATGTCCTTCACAACAAATTCAGAAGGTAAGAACTCGACGGATAAATTATTAGCTTTGCATAATTGAGAGATGGAAATTAAATTTCGGGACATGCTGGGGACACAGAGGACATTACGTAAAGGAATAGATTTAACGGTGTTAAGGGGAATTGAAGAATTGCCGGATGAGTAATAGACAAACCCTTACCATCACCAACCAAGATCATCGCGTGCCGGTGTAGGGCGCACGGAGGGACAAATTCGCAAGTCCGTAGTAACATGATGCGAGGCACCACTATCTGAAGCCGGCTTCGGTGCGAGAGGTGTCAAACCGAGCCGAGTCAAGTGTCGGTGCAAAGAACATTGGCCCGAGGCCGTGGTGGGCGTTGACTAAAAATATGGCTAAGTTGACTACCAAAAGTGGGGCAGTTTTGCGCATAATGGCCCTGAACGAAACAAACTTGACATTTACCCAAAAAAGGACGACGATTTGTATTACCTGTACCGGAAGGGGGGGCTGAATTAATTGCCCCAAAAGGACCTGTTTGACCACGTGAAGGGGACCGCTGTTGACCACGAGAGTAGGACCCTGCACCATAATTTCCATGAAAGCCACCGTGCTGTTGTGGCTGAGAGCCACTGCGCCAAGGCTGATTTGGTGGAGCTGTAGACCGGGAAGGGTGCTGAGGCGGCCGGTATGCAGCATGGGCACTGGCCGGACCGAGCGAGAGGGCGGCGGTGACAACCGGTGGGCGAAAAGTGAGGAGCTTCTCGTGAAGTTCCTCAAACGTAACATCTGTTTCACGGACAGCAATGGCACGTGCTATGTCAGAGTAATCAGGGCCGATGTTAGTGAGGACAAGGTGGACGAAATCATCATGATCCATGGGTGAGCCGAGCAAAGCAAGTTCATCCCGTTTATTTTTCATGGCGTAGAGAAAATGGTGGACTGAGTCATTGCCACGAGTATAGTCGGCCATGGAGGCCTTTAGATTGCGGATTCTAGATTTGGATGGTGTAGCAAACACAAGCGGTGTCGTTTTCCAAGCCCGGGCCGAGGTCTTGGTGCCATAGAGATGGGTGACGGTTTCCGGCGCAAGAGACGAGATGAGGAGATTGCGAATCGATTATCTTGACGAGTGTGCGAGTAAATTCCGGATTGGGACCAGGTTGTCCATTTGCGGCGGTGATGGTGGCCGGAGGGACCTCTTTGGTACCATCAACGTAACCAAAAAGTCCGTTACCGACAATGAGAGATTCGATTTGCATAAACCAGGCATAGTAATTGGTAGAATCAAGTTTAATAGAGGCTTGAGCAGCAGTATTGAAGGTGACGAGAGCGGTGGTGGCAGCCATTGTTAAGAGCTTGAGGAAGGAGACGACGGCGCACTATTTGGAGATGAACCCTAAAAAAAAAATTAAAAAAAAATTTATTCTGAAGAGGCTGATTTTCGGAAAAATTTATTTCACGTATTGGAATCGTGAAAGCTCTGATACCATAACAGAGTAATTTAGAAATTATGATTTTATTGATGATGTACACTTGTGTAGTATTACAGTATATATAGAGCTAATTACATAATAAGAGAAAGCTATAATTAAGCCTAAAATAATGCTAACCATAAATACAAAGATACAACTAGTAGAATATCTACAATGACAGTATATACATCTAATACAGGGTAGTCTCCCCTATAAAAGGATCCTCTATTGCAATGGAAATGAGACACAGAAACACAACACAAATTCATTCTTTCTGTATAACAAATAGTTGAAGAGTTTTCTGAAGTGCTGTCAGAGTTCGAAGTTTGTTCAGAGTTGACGTACCTCTCTTTGAACAGGTAAACTGAGTAATCCTAGGACACAATTGCATTATCCGTGGGTACAAGCCGGAGCAAATTTGTCTTAAGGACAGAGTTCATTTCGCCTCAGTTCTTAAGAATATCCTTTCTGTTTTGTTTTCATTTCGTTTTCTTTATTGTAGTTGTAATATCCATTCAGTTTAATAAACAAATTGTTCTTCTTCTGTCTAGTTATTTATTTTATTTTGCATACGATACTACGGGTATAACAAGAACAAAACTCACCCCACCACTTAGTATAACTCACTCAATCACTGCTGTATGATTCAATGATAAAAAAAAAATCAAGCGTTGCTGTGAAAGTCTTATTTTCGAGCTTGGGTGTGGTGTTGGATACTTTATATTGATCTCTCTTGGTAAAAAATTGTATAAGCAGTCTTTGTGAAATGAATCACTAAGACATAAACTAAAGATCGCAAAATAAGTATAATAAGTACACTTTGATTATTTCTTGAATGGGTTTTTTATTTTTATGAGTCACCCCATACGAGGTTGGTATGCAAATTCGCATATCCTTGAAGCTGGGTACCACCAAATTGCTGCACACGGCATTTTTTCGAAGCCTCATTAGCATGCTGCTATAAGTTTTTCTCAACATCACCTGCAGCTTATTTGACTATGGCTTCCTTGGCGAAGAAAACTGGAAGCACCCTTCATCCCCACTATGAAGGGTGCAATTCAGGTGTTAAGCTCCATTTTACCACTCTTTTATTTTCACACTCTTTTGGTGTTATTTACTGCCTCTTTTTGCATGTGGACTGGATACATACTGGGGAGACTGCAAGCTGTCTGATGCTATTACTCACGCTACTCACTGCAAAGCCTTTCAAGCAGCTGATTTGGATGACTTTCAAGAAATCGATTCCTGGGACTCTCACATTGTGTCGATTCCTGGGACTTTCTCCTAGCGTCCTATTGTATTTTTCATTTTTTGGGGGAGCTTAATACTTTTGGAAACATGGGGTGCTGCACTCTTTCCTATTGTGTGGATTTTCCCACAACTGGGTTTGACAGCCATAGGTTTTAAGGAGACACGGCCATGTTTCATCAACATCTTTTGGTATAAGAGCACTCACAATAGAAAATCTGTAAATGTTCTTAAATCTGTACTTTACAGATTTAACTACTCAGATTTTTCAAAAATGAGACTGCATTAGAATATGTATATGGATCTAGACAATTAAGAATCTGTGAGGTTAGTCTGTATATCTACCGCATGACTATAGCATCTGTATTTTTTTTTTCACTTTCCTATTCAGCTTTGCTTTTGTATTTATTGGATATTTCATTTTAGAAAGTATTTATTGGATATTTTTGTTCCATGATTTATTGAAGATATGGGTGTCATTATTTTTTTTTCTTCTTTTCTTATTATAATTATTATTATGTTTTATATATGTCGCGTTATTTGATTTGGCCCCAAATATCCGGAATACATATATGTTTTTTTAATATGTTCACAAAAATAAATGGCAATCAGTTACTCCAGTGAAAATAAGTGATGAAACTAAAATATATTGATATATTAATATTGACAATAGAGACTCTGATGCAATTGACTCTTTATAAAGATTCTGTAAAATGGAAAAAAAAATCAGTGGTTGAGTCGGTAAGATAAAGAATCTGTGAAGAGACACTGGTGCAAGTGCTCTAAGGGGAGGGCTAGGATACAGCATATACGAACCTTATTTTTAAATTAATACAAAAGGTTTCGATTAAAAAAAAATACACTTAAAAAAATGGGCATCATAAATATTAAGGTTAATGATTGATAGTGCGAGTGGGATCCCCTGCTGTGTTCACTTGATGTACATGATGTTGTGACCATGTAATTGATGGTTTTTTATTTTTTTTTTATTTTTATTTCTGCTGAGTGAATTCTCATTTTTGCCCCAATCATCCACACACAGCAGCCTGTTGTATGTTTTCACACAGCAGAGGACCTCTGCTCATTGATTGTGACGGATCTAGAAACATTGATCGGTGAGAGAACAAAGTATAAATAATGTTTTTCTACATGTTTTCGTATTTTGAAAACCTTTAATTACACCATCTTTTTATTTGTAATGCTTCTTGACAATACAAGGTGTCAGTGTCACCACTGTGGATTAGGATTGTAATAGAGTTGATTTGAGACCCGTTCCGCCAAACTTATGAAAAACCTGCAAAAGAAGGCTAACAACACGAATGTTATGCTTCATTAGAGCCTCTTAAACGCCCAACTATAATTGTATACCTCATAGTTGACGACTGTATGAGCCTATTTAGCTAGACGTCGTGTTGTTGATGATGTTATGTGCATGGAGTGGATTGTGCAATTATGGAAAAAAGAGAGGAAAACTTGCCCTTAAGATTATAACAATGGCATGTATAATAGACATACTCCATTACTCCTACAACAGTAAAAGGATCGTGTCCAAAAGACTTTGGCTACTATTCTTCTTTTGATTTTTCTACGTTTAGGAAATTTCACTATAGCTTTCAAGATTGTTATTGTTCATGTTATGGCCATCTAAAGACTTTGTTGTACTCTATTGTATGCACCTGTAATTTTTCCTATGACTCAAGCCACTAGCTTGTTTTCTTAATATAATAGCCGTCCAAAAAAAACCAAGGATTATGTTTAACTTTATGTTTTGGTTGAGATGTTAGTATTTCTAAGGGATTTATAGCTATTTTTATTATTATAGTATTTATGGTTTCATTTTGCAACACTGATCGAATCTTCTATAGATGTTGCAGTATGTTGAGACTGTTGTTGCAGTAGTTTTGACCACCAACGATGTGTATATTTTCATTATTTTTTCCATATAAAGTTTTTGCATATTAATATGACGTGAGACTTACGTGTATTTGGACTTATCCCAATAGTCACCCGCCATATAGTTATTTTCCGATTAAAGACTCTGGGCAGATAACATTGCATATCTTTCCTTGATTTAATTTAAACAATTTTTCAATTTCAATGAAATAGGATAATACAAGAAAAGAAACCATGCACGATAAATAATCCCCACTTTTACACATTTCTAGTAATTCATTCTTAGGATTAAATTACTTATTCATTCATCTATATTCCTCATCTATGATGCATAGACACGGACACGGACACGTCGCACGACACGGAAACGCAGACGCATTTAAATTTTAAAATTTAAGGACACGACACGCTGTAACACCCCGATTTTTGGATAGGTTATACCCGATAATTTTTTTTTTCCCTACTATTTCTATTTTTAAAGAACCACCAAGTATTGGTTACTAAAAACTTAATTAAAACGGGATCTAATTTTCAACTTATGCTTCAACTCTCACGTTAGATTGTGTGTGTAGGTATATACTCTACACAATAGTTTAATTTAAATTATTTTTAGAAGTTTTGGTTTTACTTATATCGATAACAAAGAAATACAACTTAAACACGTTATTGTCGCTGTCGTTGTTGTTGTTGTTGTTATTATTATTATTATTATTATTATTATCTATAGCCACAACTGTCTGTAAAGATAGAAATCAACAATATTTTTATATTGACAAATTAATTGAGAGTATACGTTTTTTTTTTTTAGCTTTATAAACAAAACTAAATGCACTAATTAAGTTATAGCATAGAAACGTTCGTAACCGTCGGTATTATTATAGTATAGGGTCAACCCTATCATTTATAATCCGTCTTAATTTCCTTCACCGAGTATATATATATATATATATATGGGTGAAAGATGCGACTTTCCGACAGCAACAAATAAAATATTTCTATACATATGTTGAATCCAACTTCTATCCATCTTTTTCAAGCTTTTTTTAGCCACCCGTAAATGCCATGGACGACCATCTGTAGATACACCGGCAGCCATAACAACCCTATCACAAGCCGAGATCGTGAATATATCTTCTCCTTCAATTCATCGATAAACCCATTTTCACCATCTTCTTCGACACACTCACTATTATCAAAGCTACAACGTCCGTCGAAACAAACACCAACTCACACTCGAGACCGCTATCGACAATCAGCCATCTCTGCCACTTTACTTTATTCCACCATGGAACCACAGCTGAGAACTGTCTGTCCATGTAAAGAGTTCCCATGATACCTCCCCTCTGCTGCATGTTACCTTTCTTTCTCTTTAATTAATCTAGGGTGTGATGTTTTTAATAACCAAAAGAAAGGGGAATATGATAGCAAGACCATTTAGGTTTTGGGGTATAATCAATTTTCGCAAAATAAGATGGGTCGATTAGATGAGTGTTGGATGCGAAATAAGGTTGGGCTAAGGAGATTAAATAGGAATGGGTCCTGTGATATTCTTTATTGGTCTTGTGAGATCTTATTTTCGATAAAAGCAAATGTGTTATTATTAAACAAATAAGAGTTTTATTTTTCAATACAAGTAAAAGTGTATTTTCTTATCAATTTATTTTCGAAAGAATACTTATTGGATATTGATTGTTTTTTTTGGTGTCATAAATAAGTGGTGTGTTTTATTCCGGTGGAAGCCAAAGGGTATCTTTCAACAATTTGTTTCTTTCGACAGAATAATTATTTCCACATGTTATTTTAATCGACGGTCTGATTTTTTTGGCGCCAACGCATTTATCCTTGTCCTAATGCTCTTTAAAATATTGTTTTTCATATATTATGTAAGGTTTGATCATGACATGTATGCTCAATCATTTCATGTTAACGAAAGATTATGATATTCAACACTTGTTCCCGCTTGCTTGATTGCATTGCGTGTGTAGTGCAGAACTCTAAGCGACTAGTTGAGTTAGGGTTCTTAGCACCGCGTAACGGCTAGTCACCGGTCTCGGGCCTCTTGACTTTGGCTCATCGACGATCTGTAGTAATGGTACCAAAAATTCCCCAAAGTTCCATGTTCATGATCGGGAAAGCAAGTGCTGACGATTGTGTCATGGTTCGGAGGGCAGTGGGGTTGGCTGGAGCCCTTTGGGAGGTTCACTGGGCGAAGGTATGAATCCTTTCCCTGACAATCGGCCGGAGTTGTCAGGCAGGAGCTTGCTTGTTGGAGTGCGGTAGTAAATCGTGTTCACGTGTGGAGTTCGGTTGGTATTGACTCATCGACTAGGCCAAGTCGGTGTCAAGTAATCTGATGATAACCTCTCGTAAATTCAAGTAATGATTGTACAATAAAGACACGGCTAAAATTCAAATAATGATCGATCGGTTTATTCTTTGTTTCCACTATATATTTTTATTGTACTTATCTGTAACACTATCGCACATGACTCATACCAGCGTTATTGCTGACGACTCCATCTCTTCTGTCTTTTCTTTTTCTTTTATTTTTAAATATAAATACAGGTTGTTGAACCAGGCTAAAAGATGGAAAAATAGGCGCGACGATATTTATCAAGACCACTATATGGGGGATATGCTTTAGAAAATTTGATAACATGGTTCGTGTTGTGGATTTTAATCAATTTGAGATTCTATTTGTTGTAATTATTGATGTAACCAGTTAGAGAAATGTTGCAAGTGTTTTGATGGAATTATATCAATATTTGGGATTTATGGTATTTCATGGATGTCTATACGAAAGCCTCGCAACCTGCTCCTAGAATGACCTCAGTAGACCTAGGGGTCGGGAGTGGGTCGTTACACACGCCGCCGACACGTGTTATATATATATATATATATATATATATATATATATATATATATATATATATATATATATATATATATATATATATATATATAATATATAAATAAAATTCAATTTATTAAAAAAAACATTCGTAAGCATCCGAAAAAAATCATAGTTCCTCACTATTCCCTCAAGGTGTTGGTAATGCCAAGGAAAATTCATGATAATGTCAAGACAATATAGTATAAAATTTAAAATGTTGCTTTGGCATTATCGAAAATCGCTCTAGCAATACAAGTTCAAAGCTTACGGGGTAAAGTGGTGGCGGTGGTGGTGGTGTCTCCGCCCTTTTTGTACTCAACTACCGCAGTGGTGGTGGGTTGTTGCGAATCACACACTTGAATATTATACTTGCACCGAAGTTTACTAATTTTTACCTCATCTTGGACACCCACCTTGTCAATCTTCTCAATATCTTTCTTCATCGTAGAACACAAGTGTTCGAGTTCATGCATTGTTGTCCTCATGCCGTCCATGCTCCGTCGTAGCACACGATTCTCACATGCATTGTCCCTCGTCCTCATAGAGGGACTTCCGTTGTCAGCCAACGGGAGAGAGTTCCTCTTACACACGAAGCAAACATCTGCACGCAAGTCAGGCAGTCATTTATCGCTGCACACCCAAGAGGCACCCTTCCACCATGGCCATCAAAATTGCTCTCATCTCCAGCGTGGCTACATCGATTCTTGGATCAAGGTGAAAGGATTATGCCGCGAGAATGGCACCCTGATAATCACAAAAAATCAACCCTGCTCCCGAGGCAGATGCCGTGACTAAGGCATCCACATTGCACTTTGTTGAAATAGTGTCCTAAACCCAATCGGGTCGGACCGGATCCGACCGGGTTGGGTTATTTACAGTCTATTTAGTTCATGTAATAACTTTATTATAAGTAATAAAAGCACTTTTGTTATTATATATTCTTTTTATTTAATGAACCAATTTATTATTGTATATATAGTAACGTCCTTAGTATCAAACTGTGGTATAGAAACCATGAGAGTGATTATGGTTGATGAGATCTTTAATCACTTTAATATGTTTGATACTTAAATGTCTCTAGTCATATGTACTATTAAATAGGACATTGATAGTACGGTTAAACTAACACGTATTGGATGTCTTCTATCTTATTGAAGTAGGGATTGATCTCGTCTATCGAAGTGTAGAGACGCTTGGACTATACATGTACGTGTATTAGAGAATGCGTACGTTAGACTGATCCACTTACATTAAGTGTCGCATTATGTGGTAGTTGTGTAATTATCCTGAGACCGGAGTCTTCACGGCAACATGGTGTGAATTGTCATGCTTTGACACTATAAATTGAGGTTTAACCTAGTCACGGGCGATCATGCGGTAGTGCTTGGGTATGATATTGAAGCATGCGTGGGATACATGTTGCTCGTTTGGAAATCGCGTACATAAGTGGTAGCAGTAAATATCCGAAAGGGTCTTCTTATAAGAAATGTCTAGCTTTCGTGAATCTTTGCAAAGTGGGAGTAATTGAGTTACTTCAAGAGAGCATGATATCCAGATTATAAGATATGATGGTTAATGTATTGACTTTCGAGATACGATCGTATGTATATTATAACAGCGATAGGATTCTATTTACATGGTAACTGTTTCACATGAAAGGTAGTAGTCATCGCATTTGACTCTTCCGATGATTAGGAGTCATGACGTTTGCTAGACGCTATTCATGATCGTTAGGTGTGAAGGTGTTTAGTAAATGCACTTTATGCCTACGGTCAACATATTCGGAAACATATCGGGTCACACAAATAAGAACATCTAGCCAGATTAAAATGCGGTTATAGTGATAACCAAATAAGAAAAAATTTATCTCGACCATAAAGTGTTACAATTATAAATTAATACGGTGGTATTTATTTATTATGAATAAATTAAATACAAGATATTAATTATGTTAATTAATTAGAAAATTCCCGATGCCAATTTATGGCAATATGGGCCGCATGTCTTTGTGTATTAGATACACATGGATTTTGCAATTTAATTAAGAGATTGTTTAATATAATATATTAAATTAAATGAGATAAATTTAGAATATCTAAATTCCTTATTTTCCATTGGGAATGGGAGACATTGGGGCGCCACTTACCTCTATATAAGAGGTGGGTGAATAGATCTTTTGTATCATCACAATTAGAAGAGTTCTAATTTACTAGAAAATTAAAAGGCTTCCTACAGAGAGTTTTGAGAAGGAAAATGTCGGTCTAGCAACCGAGTTTTTCTAGTAGTAATCCAATGCGAGATTCCGGCGGGGGGCTTCGTGTGGATATTGATAGAGCCGAACACTTGGGTGGCTTGCGCACTACTACACTTCCGTAGACGATTAAAGTTTCGATTTTTAGATCATCCAAAGTATATTCTTCGTCTACTACTTTTATCTTTGTTTTTAAACAAAGTCGATCCTAGATCCGGAAATCAATTTTTTAAATTTCGCTGCGTAAACTAGTTGATTTCCTAACACACTTTACTACCCCTTCACCTGGTGCCACCCACTATGCCACTAAATGAGAGTCCCCCGGAGGTGGCCGAGGGAAACTCCAAGCCTCATGTACTACTGTTAATGACCTTTTGAGGGATTCCCTCCAGAACATAACACATTTTTTTAGGGAGAAATATATTTCACGTACAATCGCCTTCAAAAGCAAAAGATACATGAGTTGATAGATTAGAACTTCATTCCACACAACCAACTAGCTAAAGATATTCATTAACTAAAAAGTGAGCTGAGATATTTCCACATCGCTTAACAAAAGAGAAATTAACAGTGAATCACCATCAATAATGGCTCCCAACTCAGTGATGTCTTCATGATGTGTGGTCAAAATTAGATATGCAGACAGCGAATCACCTTCAATCACCACCTTGAAAAACGCCATGTAATAGCTAAAACAAGAGCATGATATACAATCAACACCTCGCCGGTAATAACATCAATCCCCCCTTGTAACTTCATGAAAAAACTTCTCAAGATCATCTCTTCATTATTCATAACCAGTCCCTCATTAGTAGCTTCTAATTCATTAAAAGCAGCGTCAACATTAAAATTGACAATACCCATCGAAGGTGGTTGCCACCTAGTTTGGTGCGGAATATTGTTGGCTTGCAGAATACGACAACACATCGCCGAAAAAAATTCAAAAACCTCAGCTTCCGCTTGAGCCAAAATCATATTAGTTTCATGCTTTTTTGCTAAGATCTGAAAATCCAATTGTGCAAGTTGATATTCATAGAATCTTGAAAATCCAATTGTGCAAGACTGTAACAGAGGATAAACTTGTGTGGCACATGTCTAAGGATGGAAACCACACTATAAAATTGGTGTATGATTTGATGATGACCAAATTGGAAACTCTTCTCTCAGTACTTATAACTATTGCAATAATGACGGTCAACGGATATTTTAGACTTTTATCTGCTTATAACTATTGCAATAATGACGGTCAACGGATATTTTAGACTTTTATCGTTAAAATTGGACAGCCCCAACTCCAATGTAAATTGAGTAGCTTTTTGAACAATGAAATGACTCCATTTATTACATGATCCAAAGACATTGTACACTATATCCTTACAAATGCCAAAGTTTGAAATAGTAGTAATATGCTTAATCAAAGAAACAGCACAAGGGAGGAGGGATCAATTGAATGACAACAAATACATGAGCAAAGCATAACAAGAAAAGTCTCTCATAAAAAGCTCAGAATCGTACCAAACCAGTGACACGGTGACACATGTAACGTCATCACTGGTCTTGGCAAAAACGACCACCCTCTCTATGATCGAGACTCCCCTCGAGCAAACACGCAATATCAAACACAAGTGACGCGAATGCAATATAGAGCAGGTGAAGAACATCATCAGAGGAAGGTTAGAACCAAAGACCAAACAGGGTACACCAACAAGAGGACGATTCCGACAGAGTTTGATATCCCATTACTTTTTGTAAAAGAGTTGCGGAAACCACCCGAGGCACGGATATGTTCTTGAAGAAGATAGCAACCAATGATAAGGCAGATGATAGTTCCAGGCCAACTGTCTCTTAAAGTGTGAGCAATGAAGCTCGGTGAAACCACCAACAGTAAGATCAAGGACCCTGGCAGCTCCAACCAGTCTGTGTTTTATACAAAGATAAATATTGGTATTTGACACGTATTGCGTTGTATGGATCTTCTAATAACTCGTTACGGGTCTCACTAGTGAAATGTGTGTGTGTGTGTGTGTGTGTGTGGAGATTATATAGGGTCAACTGCATCAGAATCTCCATTATAATACGTACAATACCAAAATTAAGAGATTCTGATGTGAATGCAATGCATGAATACTGAATACAAGTGCCAAAACCTGGGAAATGTCTTGGGAAGAAAAGTTTGAGTACAACTGCAACAATAGCAATCCATTTTCCGACCTCTCCCCTGTATCACAATTGAAAATGTTCGGTTAAGAATAATATGGCACCACGGAGAAGGGAAGAGAAACAAATTTGGCTTTGTAATCACCTGAACAAGTTGAATAGAATTCCAGGAAAACTGAAGAATATATATGGGATTAACAGTGATGTCAAAATGTTTGTTTTCCAGTTTGTTCGATCCAAGATCAACAAATAGCTGTGTCAACAATGAAATTGTTAATAAAACAGTTATCAAATAAACGACAATAAATGAATCCAAATGACTCTGAAAGTAGCCTTTGATGGAAAAATCCATTTATCGATACTCAAAATTCAGAAGTTATGTGATGCAAATAATCGAATGATCACTAAAAATACACACCACTATCTATAATCTATAAATGGAAAAACATTCAATGGTATGGTTCTTTGAAATGATAGATCGATGAACTGAATTTGACGAAGTTTCAAAGTACCCGGAAAAGAAAATGCTGCATAATTATAATATCAGTATGAACACCTTCAAGATCAACGTAAATTCAGCAATGGACAGCCTTTGGCATTAGCTTTTAGTTCCGTAAAGGCTGGAACTACTGCACTTGTACCAACGTTACGTACTTGCTCTAAAGATAGTATGCTACTCTGATTTTACAACTAATTTTTCACCGAGATGCTTGTAGACAAAAACCGGGCTGCTAACAAATCAATCTGCCTGATGGAATTTATGGCAATTTACTCTTCTTCTACGAGTTGCTTATCTTCTGAAAGACCAACCACATATCTAACTAGCAAACACAATAGCATAACTGATAGCAACCTTCAACAAATGTGATAATAATCAGCTGATATCTAACCAAAACTTGCTACACTGGATCAAAATCAAGGTTAGGCATTCATTTATGCGAGAAACTGGATCCCAGATTCCCAAATACATAGTTGACCAACTTATCAATCACCATCATCCCAGTTGACATATCAAAGTGAAAATATCATCTTTTTTTTTTCTTTTCACCCCTGCATAACTAAAGCACTTTCTCCTCAGGGGGCCTAAAGTGTACATCCATATGTAAAGAGATCCAGTCAGCAAGAAGCCATACAATTTCCCCAATTCTAACAAAGAGATCTGCTGAGATCCATATTAAACCATATTTCACAGTAAAGATTCAAATTCTCATTCTTAGGTACAAACTAAAAACTATAAAGAAGGAATTCAAATGACATTTTGAACGATTTTAAGCTTACGATTTGACAATAAAACACAATCATATTCATGTAATAGCTGAACAACATATGATCTAGTCTTTGTGACATATAATCAAACACTAAACAATCGATTCAGATTCTCCATTTTGATCTCTGAACTAAATTATACTGCTTATATATAACTGAAATATACAAACAAAAAATGCACATGGTGGGAGAAAAACTGAAATCTTTCATTAATAAATCGGTAATTGATAAATAGTAAAGTAAATATAAGATAGCGCTTACATTGCAGCAAAAGAAGCGACCCATTTGAGAAAAGAAGTACCAAAACCCAAACCCCCAAGCTTGGTAGCATGCTTAATAAGATTCTTGGCTGCAACCTTCAAGTCATTGATATCGGAACTGATCGTTTCCGCCGTCACCTGATCTCCGACGTCGGTTTTCATGGCTAAATATTCACCTGAACTTCTCACCATCTCGTTAATCTAACTCTATCTCTCTCTCTATCACACTCCAATAATAACAACTATTACAGTACGATGAATTATTATTATCTTTCAAGAATTTAAAAGAGGGGAGATCAAATTTGGATAGGCGATTGAATTGGCTGAAAATGATTCGAAAGATAAGTGGCTGTAAGCAGGCGGGTGTATGACGTGGCGGACGGTGGCACATGGCGGTTCATCTCAAAACGGCACGTCATTGGATGATGGGCGGACCCATTAAGGGAGATTTTTTTTTGGGATATTACTATTTTTGCAAAAGCATGTATCATTATACCTTTATTAACGGTTAAACCGTAATCACAACGAGTTGTAAATAGCCTCAGGGCTGTGGAACAAAGGATTATCCCGGGCCTACACCGAAGCATTGGCGGTGATTTTAAAATCTCGCAGAATGGGATATGATGAGATAGAATGTAAAGACTGGATCTTGAATTAGATTGACGTATGAATCCTGTTAAAACGAAATTCCAATACTTATGAGGTGGAATACACATATATGCTATACGACGGAATCCGTGTGTTGGAAAATTACATTTTATGTTGAATTGGTCTTGTTTTTTTTTTTTGTTGGGTCTCATGGAATGAGTGAAAATGCTTCAAAGTCCTAATCTTGTTATTGTCCCAATTGAAAAAAATCGATATAATTTTCCGTATCATTATACCTTTATTAACGGTTAAACCGTAATCACAGAGGGTCTTGCTTTTTTTTTTTTTTTCAAATCTCAATAACGAATGAGTGAAAATGTTTGTCAAATTTGTTTTAACCACGATTTTAATATTTATATCTTCATTTTAAAAATATTAAAGGAGTAAAAATAATACAATAATAAAGGCAATGTGACGGTTTTGAAAAGTAGTACTGGACAAGAGGGGATGATACAAGAAGCTTTGTTAACTTAAAAATACCATTTTTAATCTAATAGATGATATAGAGGCAAAGAAGTGATTATGTATTTAAAGTCTGAAGGCTCAATCCATCTTATTTGTGTTTTGATTCAGCAAAAATTTGCATTTGAGCCTTCAAAGCAAGCAAATGTAGTTTGATATTTTTTTTGTCATAGGCAATGCTTGATAATGTTTGTGAGCATTCGATCTAAGTTTCAGAATGTTTGAATTTGACTCGTTTTCTTCAACAACTTGTTTAAGTTTCAGAGTGGTACAGCGCAGATCAGTTGTGGTGCGAATAAATACTCCCTTATAAAAATTACAACAAATAAAATATTACAATTGTAATTAACATAATTTGCATAGAATGTTCTAAATCCAGGTCCATGTCATCGCTTTCGTACTCATCACATCTTTTTCGAACCATTACCTGATTTTATTTATAGAAGAAAAACAAAGAAAACAAATACACAAAAACGAGTAGTCAGCAAAAACGCTGGTATAAGTCATGTGCGAGAGTGTTAAAAAATAATTGTTGTATATATATATATATATATATAGAGAGAGAAATTTACAAATCAGGCAACTGTAGCGTGTAATATTTATTTTCAGGTGTGACAGTTTCTGACATTTTTTTTTAGGTAAATCGTCCAAATTTGGAGGAAACCGTCCAAATTGAGTCAAAACCGTCCATTTTGGACGACTATCGTCCATTTTGGCCCAATACACTGAATTCGTTCAATTTGGAAGGTTTAAAGGAGACGCACCGTCCAATTTGGACGGATTCGTCCAATTTGGACGGTATGTCTCCTTTTCTATTTTTCCCTTCATCTTCCTTCTTCCTTCTCTCGTTTCTTCATCATCTTCATCAATCACTCTTCCTCTTTCATTCATCCCTCCAAATTCACCTCCAAATCTTTACCAATCCCTTTCTCAGCTATCTTCAATCTCAGCTATCTTCAATCTCATTACCAAATCTTTTGGTGTCTGTACCAAAAGCTGTTCAAAAAGGTTGTTCTTAAAAAATATACATGATACCCCTATTATTATTATTATTATTATTATTATTATTATTATTATTATTATTATTATTATTATTATTATTATTATTGGGAAAAGACACACTTATTTCACAAATGATATGTATAGTTTATTTCCTTTTTTTGTACTCGATGATGAAGAAACGAGAGAAGGAAGAAGGAAGATGAAGGGAAAAATAGAAAATGAGACATACCGTCCAAATTGGACGAATCCGTCCAAATTGGACGGTGCGTCTCCTTTAAACCTTCCAAATTGGACGAATTCAGTATATTGGGCCAAAATGGATGGTAGTCGTCCAAAATGGACGGTTTTGACTCAATTTAGACGGTTTCCTCCAAATTTGGACGATTTACCTGAAAAAAAATGTCAGAAACTGTCACACCTGAAAATAAATATTACACGCTACAGTTGCCTGATTTGCAAATTTCTATATATTCTAGAAATCTTGTTAGAGTATTTATGCAATATACTACATCCGTCCCAAAATGTAAATCCTTTTAGCTTTTTAGTTTTTTCCCAAAATGTAAGTCCATTTACAAAACTAATAAAATATTTATTACATCTTTCTCCTTCTACCCCTCATTTATTATATACTCAACCACTTTTTACTATTTTGCATTAATACTAATGAAAGGTCATTTTAGTCTTTTTAATCAAAATTAATGACAAATAACAAACTTAACTAACTTTCTTAATATGTGTGTAAAAACCTAAAAGGACTTACATTTTGGGACATATGTAGTACTTGTTTAAAATTTATGTATCAAGTTCAAGTCGAGCAAGCTCATTCGAGATCCGTCAATTCATCAAAGTCCCTTACTAGACATCGATATAGGTGATACGATTGTCTCTACCTTATGACTCCCATTTCACCACCTTATATCTACAAGTAGTAATTTTTATAGTGAAGTCCGTCCTTCCAACACCCAATCTCCTGGGGCCAGGGCCGGCCCTCGCTTTTATTGGGTTTAAGACCAAGTCCCCGAATTGGGCATTTTAGTTGAAATTGTTTTTTTTTTTTTAAAAACATACTTATTGTTAGATATTTTTTCATAAATAAATATTTTGGTTATCGTTTGCATACGAGTTGTCGTACGAATTAATGTTATCGCAACGAAACAGTCAGGTGGGCCGCGGTGGGTCGAGGGGGCAGCGTCCCTTCGCAGGGGTCGAGGGGGCAGCGCCAACTCGTGGGGATTGGTTTAAGATAAACAAATTAATAATAATAAAATAAACAAAGATTTTTTCTTCTAAACAAAAATTAATGAGCTTAGATATACAACAACTTTTACAAATCTATTCTATAATAATAAAGTGATATCAATAATAAATTGTGTTTTTATTGCGTAATTGATCACTATTAAAAATATATATAAATAAATTATTAACTGAAATGTTATTTTTGACAACTATACCCTTCTTGTTTTATTTCATGAAAATTGGGGCGTTACACTAATAGTCATTGTGAAAATAAGAGAGCTTCCTAGAAAAGGGTTTTAAGAGAGAGAGAGAAAATATCGGTCTAGCAACCGAGTTTTTCTAGTAGCAATCCATGGTGCATTCCGGCAGGTTGTTCGTGTGGACTAGCGGTAGAGGCCGAACGCTTGGGCGGCTCCGTGCACCACTACTCTCCTTGACGCTCAAAGCGTCGATCTCTTAGATCAAGCAAAGGTAACCACCGTCTACTAACTTAATATGTTTGTTGCTTAAACGAAGTCAATCTTGGGTAAAAAGGAAATAAATTTTTGAATTCCGCTGCGTTCCCGTGTAGATTTCCTTACAGAGTTATACCAAATGAAAGAGTGATATGTGTTTAATTCATCCTACTATGTGAGAGAGGGTATGGAATAACAAATCTCACTATTCACTTGGTATAAGTCCCTCAAAAAATAAACATTATTCATTGTTCACTGAGAGAACAAATTTGGAAATATTTATTCAGTAATTTTATCTTGGTCCAACCACACTATGTCAGCATTAGTCCACTGCATAAAAATGAGGGCAACATTGTAAATTTGACATAATTTTTTCCACAAATAGGGGATCTATGTCGTCATTCCTAAATTTTATTCGTTCCGGTCCGCCATGTCATATCTATGGCTGGACGGCTGGACTAGAATAAAATTTTCGATATTTAATTACTAGTAGTCTTTGCAAAATGAATCACTAAGACACAAACTAATGATCACAAGATAAAACATACTACCTCCGGTCAAAAATATAAGTCATCCTAGAATTTTCACATTAATTAAGAAAGTAGCTAAATGTATGGATAAAATTTCTAATACACCCCTTGACTATCATAAATGCAACAATTGTGGAGTAAATAAAAGTGGTTTGATTGATATACATTAGGGGTAAGATAAAGAAAAATGTTCATTAATGCTCTCTTGGTATTGTGAATGACTTATATTATGAGACCAAAGTAAAAAAACTACGATGACTAATATTTTGGACCGGATGCATTAGTTAATAAGTACACTTCCAAAAAAACGGACACCTTAAATAGTGACTCATGGAGAGATATTGTTCATTATTACCGAGAGAACAAATTTGGAGACATCTTTAATTGGGTATTTGTTTATAAGGACTAGTTTGAGTACTTAATATGCACTTAGGACACTAAGGAATCTTATTTGTTTATAAAGACATAAAATTAATAACTAGACAAAACTATCCTTAATTTCTTTTTTTTTCCTGGAAGCCAAAAAGATTTTTTTTTTCTGGACACTTAAAAATGTGTTTTTTTCCCTGGACGCTAAAGAGACACCGCGATGCATCGAGGGTGGTCAATGCATCGCGGTTGTTAGTGCATCGCGGTATCACTTCATCGCGGTGTCTCTGCATCGGGGGTGGTCACTGCATCGGGGTGGCCATTGCATCACGGTGGTCAATAGATCGGGGGTGGTGAATGCATCGTAGTAGTCAATGCATCGTAGTAGTCAATGCATCGGAGGTGGTCACTGCATCGTGGTGGTCTATGGATCGGGGGTGGTCAATGCATCGCGGTGGCGAATACATCATAGTGTCTCGCATCACGGCGTCTCAGCATCGCGGTGTCTCCACATCGGGGGTGGTCACTGCATCGTGGTGGTCAATGGATCGGAGGTGGTCACTGCATTGTGGTGGTCAATGGTGTTGGAATAGTGTCCTAAACCCAATCGGGTTGGACCGGATCCGACCGGGTCGGATCATTTCTACTATTTCTTTATGTTTATACATATATTAAATGGCTTTTCTGTTGTCATTTATTTGTTCTTTTAAAGAACCAATTATGAATTGTTATATGATAACGTCCTTAGTATTAAACTATGATAGAGAAACCATGATAGGCGATCATGGTTGATGAGATCTCTAATCACTTTAATAAGTTTGATACTTAAATGTCTCTAAGCTGATGTACTATTAAACATGGCATTGATAGTATAAACAGACTAGCACGTATTAGATGTCTTATGTCTTTAAGGGCAGGGATAGATCTTGTCTATCGAAGTGTAGAGACACTTGGACTACACGTGGACGTGTATTAGAGAATGCGTACGTTAGACTGACCCACTTACATTAAGTGTCACACTATGTGGCGGTTGTGTAATTATCATTCAGACCGGAGTCTTCATGGCATCACGGTGTGGATTGTCATGCTTTGACACTATTGAGGTTTCCCCTAGCCACGGGGCGATCATGCGGTAGTGATTGGGTGTGATACTGAAGCATGCGGAGCATACATGATTGGTCGTCCGGGAATCGCGTATCCTATGATTGGGATCGAATATCCGAAATGGCCTTCTTATAAGGAATGTCTAGCTCTCGTGAATCTTTGCAAAGTGGGAGTAAACGAGTTACTTCGAGAGAGCATGATATCCAGATTATAAGATACGATCGTTAATGTATCGACACTCGAGATACGATCGTATGGATATTATTACAGCGATAGGATTGTAAGTTACACGGTAACTGTTTCACATGAAAGGTAGTAGTCATTGCATTTGACTCTTCCGATGATTGGGGGTCACGGTGTGTTGCTAGACACTATCCCGTGATCGTTAGGCATGAAGGGCATTTTCGTAATTTACACTTGTGTCTACGACCAACATATTCGGAAGCCTATCGGGTCACACACATATGAACATCTAGCAGGATTAAAATGTGGTTATAGATGATAACCAAATAAGGAAAGTTTATCTCGAGACTATAAAGGTTATAGTGGTAAATTAATATGGTGGTATTTATTTATTATGAATAAATAAAAATACAAGATATTAATTATATTATTAAAGAATATTCCGGAATCCAATTAATGGCTAAAGGGGGCGCATATATTATTGTGTATAAGATACACTTGGATTGTGTAATTTAATTAATAGTATTACCAAATATTAATATAAGATATTGATATATATGTATCTAAAATATATGCGGCTGAAATTTGTGTGCATGTCACACGTGAATGCCAGGTTGACAATGCCATTGTCGCCTTTGAGGCATTTCACTCCATGAAAGTCGGTGTGCATGGCTGTCATAACCATGCTGCTATCAAACTGGATATGGCCAAAGCATTTGATCGGGGAACTATCTGTTGGGAGTTATGCACCAGATGCGGTTTCCAGGAGCATTCGTTGACTTGCTGCGGCGGTGTGTTTCCTCTGTCACCTATAGGACCCTTGTGAATGGAAGACCGGGTCCTCAGATTGTCCCTACTCGGGGGATTCGACAGGGAGATCCTCTCTCCCCATTCCTTTTCATTATCTCGCATGAAGGCTTGACGGCATTGTTGGACCGGGCAGTGAGATGAGGACTGCTGAGGGGTATTACATTCGGCAGGCAGGCACAAGTTCAGGTTTCGCACTTGCTCTTCGCGGAAGACAGTATGTTATTTTTTGAGTATCTGGATGGGGCTTTAGAAACACTGCTGAATCTGTTCACTCAATATGGGATGCTATCCGGTCAGGCTATTAATTTTCATAAGTCCAGCTTATATTTTAGTAAGGAAATTCAACAAGCGGACAGGGAATACATTTCAAACTTTCTTCAGATTCCGATTGGGAATGGCACGGGTAAATACTTGGGCATGCCATTTGTCACTGGAAGGAACAAGCGGCAGGTCTTTGATTTTCTCCGGGAAAAGGTATGGAAAAAGCTATCTGGTTGGAAGGATAAGCTTCTTTCTCCTGCACAGGAAGGAAGTTATGATCAAGTCAAGTCTTCAAGCCATACCTACTTTTATTATGCAGTGTTTTAAGGTTCCCTCCACGCTGGTAAAGGAGATTGCGAAATATATCCGCGGGTTTTTTGGGGGGGATTCAGAGGCTAAACGGAAAGTGCATTGGCGTAATTGGGATACCTGCTGCCTGCCCAAGAATCTAGGGGGCCTGGGTTTTCGCAATCTAGAGTGTTTTAATCTGGCTTTGCTCGCTAAATAATCGTGGCGTTTACTCACTTGCCCCACCGCTCTCGCAAGTCGAGTTCTTAATGCAAAGTACCATACGGGTACAACTATCATGGCAGCAGGGTTGAGAAGTAGACCTTCATTCATGTGGCGCGGTTCTTCGGACGGTCGGAATATGTTAATGCGGGGATTACGATGGCGTGTAGTGATGGAAGCTCCATTTATGTCTTTCATGATGCTTGGGTTTCTAGACCTCCGTCATTTCGGCTTGTTCATTCATCCCATTCTTTACCCACGGATAGTAAGGTGCATGATTTGCTTTTACCCGGAACTAGACAAAGGAATATGCCGCTTCTTATGAACGAATTTCGGGCTTGGGAAGTGGATGCTATCTTGCACACCCCAATAGCAGGCGCTTCGCACCCTGATAAGTTGATTTGGCATTACGATCGGCGCGGCAGGTATACAGTGAAGTCAGGGTATTTCCTTGTATTGAACTTGTATGGAGGGTTGCCAGATGCGGTGAATGCATCTTCCTCTTCCGGCCCGGACAGGGTCTGGCGAGATGTTTGGAAAGTCACAGTGCCGCTACGTGTTCAACATTTCTTATGGCGATGTTTGCAGGATTGTTTGCCAATTGGGGAACAGTTTGCTAAGCGGAATCCGGGCTCTGGTCTTTGTTTGGCATGTGGCAGGGAGATGGAATCTCTACGACACGTGCTTTTTTATTGTGATTATGCTAGGGCAATCTGGGCAGCTTCATCATTCGGCAGCCAGCGGATTCAGCATGGATCGAACTTTAAGGAGTTTTTTGGAGCACTGATAGCGCGTTACACCACAGAAGAGGTATCTACTTTCTGCCTACTACTTTGGAATTTATGGAAAGCCTGGTGTTGTGCGGTCTTTGATAATGCGCCTATCTATATCTCCCGTGTGGTCTCTATGTCCTTAGCCGGGGCAGTGGAGTTTCGTCAGGCCATGTGCTCGGTACAGGTTGATGTTGAGGGGGCCACCCACCCGATTATCTGGAGTGCGCCTCCTGAGGGTAGCTGGAAATGTAACACCGATGCTTCTGTCACGGACTCGGGTTCTGGAGTGGGTCTAATCTTTAGGGATGCGCTTGGCGCGATCATTGCGGCTTACTCGTTCCACTTTGACCCCGGTATCAGTCCGGAGACTTTGGAGATGCAGGCGATCCTTTTGGCTATGGAAGAGGCTATTCGATTGGGACTTCCTACAATCATCTTTGAGTCTGATTGTTTACCCTGCATTCAGACGCTACAGCGACCGTCGGATGATTTGTCTGTCTTTAACTGCTTAGCACGGGATTGTATTACTCTTTTGCCTTCCTTTGTTTCGACGTCTTTTAGTTTTGTTAAGCGTAGTGGAAATTTCCCTGCGCATCTATTGGCTAGACATGAGTTATGTCACTCTGCTTGTATTGCTTGGGGCACTTCCCCTCCTCAGGATGTAATTTCTGCCGTTATTGCAGATTTAGCGTAATAAAATACTTGGTTTCCTCAACAAAAAAAAATGTGTTATATATATGTGATATATACACATGTGTAAAATGATTTATGGTAATAAAATAAAGATAGTCAATATTAGATATTGACAATATCTTAGAAATATTCAATATAAGATATTGACAATATCCTATATTTATTTAATATAAGATATTATAATAAATGAGATAAATCAATCTATTATATTTTTCTTATTTTATTTGGAAAATGTTTTTTCCTTTTACTCTATCTGGGGCGCCACATCCATTATAAATAGGAGGTGAGTGTCAAGCTCTTTTGGTCGTCATAATTCCAAGAGCTAATAGTTCTTTTGTAAAATAGAGAGCATCCTATAGAGAGTTGGAGAGAGGGGAAAAAAGCCGGTCTAGCAACCGGAGTTTTCCAATAGCAATCCATGATGGGATTCCGGCGGGTCATTCGTGTGGACTAGCGGTAGAGGCCGAACACTTGGGCGGCTCTATGCAGAACTACTCTCCTTAGACGGTCAGAGCGACGATCTTATAGATCAACCAAGGTAACCACCGTCTACTACTTATTTGTTTATTGCTTAAACGAAGTCGATCTTGGGTCGATAGGAAATAAATTTTTGAATTCCGTTGCGTTCCCGCGTAGATTTCCTAACAAATGGATCGGAGGTGGTCAATGCATCGCGGTGGTCACTGCATCACGGTAGTCAATGAATCGTGGTGGTGAATGAATCGCGGTGGTGAATGCATTGGGGTGGTCACTGCACCGCGATGATCACTGCATCGCGGTGTCAATGCATCGGGGGTGGTCAATGCTTCACGGTGTCACTGCATCACGGTTGTCAGTGCATCGCGGTGTCTCCACACCGAGGTGTCTCTACATCGCGGCGTCTCTGCATCGGGGGTGTCACTCATCGTGGTGTCTTTGCATCGGGGGTGGTCACTGCATCGCGTTGTCTCTGCATCGGGGGTGGTTACTACATCGCAGTGTCTCTGCATCGGGGGTGGTCACTGCATCGGGGTGACTACTGCATCGGGGTAGTCAATGGACTTGGGGTGGTCAAAGCATCACGGTGCCACTTCATAGAGGCGCCTCTGCATCGCGGCGTCTCTACATCGGGTGTGTCAATGCATCGAGGTGGTCTCCGAAAAAAAAAACATTTTTTCGAAAAAAAAAATCCTATTTTTATGTCCAGATTATAAAAAAAACAACAAAAAAACAACAACAAAAAAAAACTCGTTTTACGTCCAGAATAAAAAAACATTAAAAAAATTATGGGTTGTTTGGTCTATGTACTAATTGTGTGTCCTTATAATCAAATAATATTCTTTAATGTCCTATTTGCTTAATTAAGTCTAATATGTGTCATTTTGGACATTTTCCCCATATTTAATACATTACAATGCTTATATAAATCATATTTTTCTACAAGTTTTCATATTTATAAAACCTTTAGGCTCCGTTGGTTTTGGGTTGGAGTTTTTTTTGGGGTTGTTTTAGATAAAATGATTGAAGTAATGATTAGAAAGTTAAAATAATTTTTTGAAATTTGTGTGGATAAAAAAATGATTGGTGAGAGAAATTGAAATAAAGTAGTATAATGAATAAAATAATGGTAAAAAAAGGTAATAAAGTTGATATGTAAAATGATGAGAGATGATTTAATATTTTTTTATTAGTAGTTGAAGAAATAATTGGTAAGAGAATTGTAAGAAATGATTGGTGAAGTGATATAATTAAAAAAAAAACTCTAACGAAAACAAACACAAGCTTAGTTACATCATCATTTCATTTGTAACGCCTCTTGACGATATTGTGGATTCGGATTGTTATTAAGCTGATTTGAGGCCCTAAGAAATTTGGAGGTTCCGCTAAACGTATGGAAAACCTGCAAAACAAGGCTAACAACACGAATGATGTGTTTCATTAGAGCTTGTTCAACGCCCAACTGTAATTATATATCTCATCATAGTTGACGACAGTATGAGCCTATTTAGACGTGTCGTTGGTGCTCTTATGAGCATGATATAACAATGGAGTGGATTATGCCGTTATGGGAAGAAAGAGAGGAAAACTTGCCCTTATGATTATAGCAATGGCATGTATAATAGAGACATACTCCATTACTCCTGCAACAGTAAAAGGATTGTGTCCTAACCAAGTCATCGTCATTCGTCAAGCCTGAGGATGCTGACGAGTTGGTGAACGCTCTAACATGGCCTTCACAAACAAGTGTAAGATAATTAGATATAGGGCCAATTATTTAAAAGGACTGATTTTCAATTTATTAGGGGTAATAGGACACTCCGAAATCTTATTTAGTTATAAGGACATTCTAATTTCAAGTGGATAAAGAGGAAGAAGGAAAAAAAAAGCTTTCAAAGTAATAATAAAAAATAAAAAAACATAACAAAACAAAAAAAAAATTTACTGTGCGTGGGTTTTTTTCTTTTTCTTTTTCTTTTCTTTTTTGTTTTTTTTATTTATAATTCACCATATTTCTAAAGGTCATATATTTGGATCTAAAAGTCGGATCATCATAATTTTTTCACTAAAATTCATATTTTTTCGTCTTCTTTATTTTAAAATTAAATTTGATATTTTTCCGAATAAATTTCATAAAATCAATTTTTTTCTTCATAAAAATCGACGTGACGTATTGATCACCGTCATGCATTGACCACCTACCCGGATGCATTGGCCACCGGGATCCATTAACCACCCCGATGCAATCACCGCCGCGATTCATTGGCTACCATGATGTATTGACCGCCGCGATCCATTGACAACCTTGATCAGTGACATCTCATTGTAGCGATTTATGCAATGGCGTCTCATTGTAGTGATTTATGCAGTGACTTCTTATTGTAGCGATCTATGCAGTGATGTCTTATTGTATCGAATTATGCACTGACGTGTTATTGTAACGATTTATGCAGTGACGTGTTATTGTAACAATTTATGCATACCTTTGGTTGTAAAAATATCGAAAATTTAAACCAACACTAATCAAATAAATCAACATCAATCAAATATTTAAAGATAACAAAGAAATAGAGTTACTTTACAAAGTTATCAAATGTGTGTATTAAGTTGTATATGCGGTGACATCAATATCATTGCATCAATTATCTAATTGTAAATACGATCATCAATGTCACCGCTTGTACATCAATGTCACCGCAAAAGTCATCAATGTCCCCGCATCGACATCAATGTCCACCGCATAAGTCGTCAATATCACCGCATAAGTCGTCAATGTCACTTGCATAAAACCTAACAATTGCATCGATCGGCTCTCGCTCTTGTTTTGCATTTCTCCAAATGTGGAGCTTTTAATATGGATAGAATTACAAGTTTGGTGAAACTACAAAGACTCTTCACTATGACTCTTGTAATGGCCACACGTTGTTTTTGCCCTCCTGATAATTGGATTCATTGTGGAATCCCTCAATTCTTTAACACGATCTTGAATCATTTGACGATCTTGTTTAGCTTAATGTTCCTGCATCATTCATCAATGTCACTGCATCGGACATCAATGTCCCTACATCAGACATCAATGTCCATGCATCAAACATCAATGTTACCGCATAAGTCATCAATGTCCTTGTATCCGACATCAATGTCACTGCATAAGTCATCAATGTCACTGCTAAAATCAGCAATGTCACTGCTTCAGACATCAATGTCACTGCATCTTAAAAAAAAAAACAAAACAAACAAACAAACATCAGCTCCAGCGGTTCATCTTTTTTTTTTTCCTTCCAGCGTTTTTTTTTTTGTTCCCAGCGTTTTTTTTCCCTAGCTGTAGCCGTTAACGAGCCGAGCCGAGCCGAGTATTGGTCATTCGAACTCGAGCTCGTTAAGCTCGTGAGCTCGTTCGAGCTCGTTCGTTTGTTAAACGAACAAAAAATTCCGTTCGAGCTCGGCTCGTTTAAAACATGAACCGTTCGAGCTCGTTCGAGCTCGGCTCGTTAGACATATTTTTTGTCTTTTGGCTCGACTTTGGCTCGAATTCGGCTCGAGTTCGGTTCGTTAGACATATATTATAAGCGTATAAGCATGTTCGCGAACATTATATAAGTATGTTCGCGAACAATAAGCATGTTCGCGAACATAATAAGCATGTTCGCGAACATAATCGAACGTTCGCGAACCAAGCTCGAGCTCGGCTCGTTAAGCAAACGAGCCTACAATCATGTTCGAGCTCGGCTCGTTAAGCTAAACGAACAAACGATCATGAACACTAACGAGCCGAACACGAGCTTGTTCACGAGCGGCTCTGTTCGTTTAACAGCTCTACCTAGCGCTTCATCTTTTTTTTTTTTTCTTTTTTTTTCTTCCTTCCTTTTTCTTCTTTATCCACTTGAAATTAGAATGTCCTTATAACTAAATAAGTTTCCTTCTTAAAATTAGAATGTCCTTATAACTAAATAAGATTTCGGAGTGTCCTAAATGATCATTAATTCTCTAACGACGGCCTTATAACTAATTTACACTTAGATATAATGGTCGAAAAACAATTTTGTTTTGTTTTCATTAATTGAATGTAGGTGACATTCATTTATTAATCAAGATTTTTGTGTTTAAAATTTAAATGCATGCATTAATTTAATATATTTCACGGATTTTTTTGAAAGATTATCACCCGTAACCATAATTCTCACTATACAAAGAACTATATGAAAGATGGTTGAGATTATGGAGGGAAACTTTATGTATTATAAGTTAATGATGAAATTAACTTTTTTTTAAAAAGCTTATGATGAAATTTATTGACGTGATATATTAATTAAAACACTATTAATACGCCTAAAACATTTAGAATTATTTATATTATCCGCACCATCAACATTGTACATCTTTGTGGGTGAGTGGGTCATTTATTGATTTGAAGATATGAGAACTATATCGATTTAAGTAGTTCAACATGAACCTGCAGATGTTATGCATTGATAAGCATGGTTTCTTTAAATTATTTTATGTAGCTAGATCAGTGAATTTAGGTCATATCATTCCCGGCATTTGACCTAAATGATCCTCTCTTTTTTTTCTACTCCTTAATGAAAAACTAGTCATTGCTACTCATTCATTTTTGGTTTAAAAGTATGTAGGGATACGAGCAAGCTTATGATATGTTTTTGTTTGGCTGCTATTCTTCTTTTGATTTTTCTGAGATATAGCTTTAGTTAGAATTTAGACAGAACAATGGAAACCTCCATAGATGGAGCTCAAGCATTCATGAAAAAGATGACAATTGATTTCGCTGACTTTCTGTTAAGGCAGAGAATATGCCTTTTGTACAATAGAGAAGATAACACAATCTAGTTTAACCACTAATACAATGACATGTGTCAATCATCTTAGCCATACACATGTATCACATAATTAGACTGTTATACCCTTAACTTTATCTTCCCCTCTCAAACTAACATGTGGATCAACTACATTTAGTTTGTTCTTGAAGCTTGCAGAAAGTAGATATAGGTAAGGACTTGGTAAAGATATCTGCAACTTGAGTTGAAGATGGAATGTAGCAAACCTTGAGCTTTTTGTCTAGGATCATATTTCTAATATAGTGTACATCTACCTCAATGTGTTTTGTTTTAGCATGATACACAGGATTTTGAGCCAAGGTAGTAGCTCTTGTGTTGTCACACCAAAGCACTAGAACAACATGCAACTTGAATCTCATCTCCTTCAGAATCTGAATTATCCATTGGATCTCAGTTCCCAAGTTAGACAGTGCTCTATATTCAAATTCACAACTGGATCTAGCCACAACTTGCTGTTTCTTATAACTCCAAGTGAGGAGAGATTTACCCAGATAACACAATAACCACCTGTTGATTTTTTGTCATGTGGATCAGCAACCCAATTTGCATCAATGAAGCCATGAAGAGACAGATCATCACTAGGTATGAAGTGTAACCCCTGTTTCAGTGTGCCCTAAATGAACCTCAGTAACCTTTTTAATGCCTGCCAATGTTCTGTACATGGTTCTTGCATGAATTAACTCAATGTATTCACTGTATATGCAATATCAGGCCTGGTTATTGTCAAGTACTGAAGTGCTCCTATAGCACTTCTGTATATATGAGGATTAGACAAGGGTTCCCCTTGATTAGGACTCAACTGCTTTCCAGCCACCATTGGTGTGGGACAAGGTTTAAGATGTTCCATATTCAATCTCTTGAGAAGCTGTGATGCATAATAAGATTGAGTTAAGTATAATCCTGACTGATCTCTTGCAACTTGCATTCCCAGAAAGTGTTAAACAGGACCTAGATCCTTAAGAGAGAACTTTGAGTCCAGTTGCTTGATAAAATTTTGAATCAAAAGGAAGGAGTTGCCTGTGAGCAGTATATCATCCACATACACCAAGACAAACATGACTTTATTATCCAGATGCAACATAAACAGAGAATTATCTGAAACAGACTGTGTAAAACCCCAACTGACCATCTGTGACCTAAAGGCATCAAACCATGCCCTAGGTGCCTGTTTTAGCCCATATAAGGCCTTGTGCAGCTTGCACACATAGCCAGGTCTAGCCTTATCCACAAATCCTTCAAGTTGCTCCATGTAAACTGGTTTCTGTAAAGGACCATTTAAAAAAGCATTATTTATATATATCTGATTCACTGGCCAACCCATAGATACTGCCAGCGTTAGAATTATTCTAATTGTTGTTGACTTTGCCACAGGGCAGAAGGTTTCTGTGAAATCTATGCCATAATTCTGGCTATATCTTTGGCTACTAGTCTTGCCTTATGGTTCAGGACAGTTCCTTCTGGTCTCAGTTTCAGTTTGAATATCCATCTATTCCCAACTGTACTCTTACCCGGGGGCAGCCTGACCAATTCCCAAGTCTTGTTATGCATAAGGGCTTTGTATTCTGCTGACATTGCATCCTTCCAATCCTCTGACTGCAATGCTTGTGACACACTTGTTGGTTCAGTGGGAAAAGAGTGAGCATTATAAATAGCCATATAATAAGCTTTAGGTTTGAATATCCCACTTTTGGACCTAGTTTGCATATGGTGGTGCTTGGTTTGAACAGGTTGTGAGGTTTGAGGGTTTTCAGAATTTAAGGTTTGAGTGACAGAGATTGGTGAAGCACTTTGTGGTGGATCAACTGTGATTTTTGTAAGTAGAAGTGGAGTGCTATGGTGACAGGGTGTTAGGTTGTGGTGTTTGGGGTGTGCTATGTGATGAATTTTGTGGTGAACCAGTAGGATTTTGTGGTGAACCAGTAGGACTAGTGGGTATAGGACTGTGTTCACAAATTACATCATCAAACAAGGGAGCATTAGAAAGATGAGTTACTTGATTTGTAGGACTTACAACAATGCCTTCACCAGTGAATCTACTCATGATGCCATTATCCCCCTCTAGCTGTGTAGATGAGGGTGTTGGAACAATGGAAAAGGAAGAGTAGTCAGTGAAAACTTGTGTGGAAGGGCCTTGTGTGAATCCTTGAGAAAAAGGGAAGTGAGTTTCATAAATATGACATTGTTTGAGATATAAATCCTGCATGTGTCATCGAGGCATTTAAACCCTTTGTGACAAGAACTTGGACCTAGGTTAACACATCTTTTTGTGTGAAACTGGAACTTGGTGGTATGGAAAGGTCTAAGGTTAGGATACACAACACAACCAAACACCCTAAAAGACTTATAATGAGGTTGAGTGTGAAAAAGACACTACATAGGGGATTTGTTCTTAAGTACTGGAGTGGGCAGGGTATTAATGAGGTGAACTGAGGCTTGAAAACTATGCCACCGGAACCTTAGGGGCATGCTAGCTTGAGCAAGGAGGGTAAGACCAGTCTCTACAATGTGTATGTGCTTTCTTTCTTCTCTACCATGCATGTTGAGCATGATCATAGGGACAAGGATGCGTAAATATAATGCCTTCTATTGTAATATACTCCTGAAAGGACCTATACTCCCCTCCCCAATCGGACTGAAGACACTTGATTTTGACAGAGAACTGAGTTTCAACTAGAGCCTTGAACTTTTGAAAGGCATTAAAGGTCTCAGACTTGGATTTCAGTGGGTAAATCCAAATGTGCCTGGTGTGATCATCAATGAAATGCACATAATAAGTGTAACCTTCTAAAGATTTTATGGGTGCAGGACCCCACAAATCAGTGTGAATAAGATCAAAAGGAGCAGTGGCATGAGAGTCAGACGAGGGATGAAACAAATTATGTGATTTACCAAACTGAAAAGACTCACAAAAGGATAAATCACCAACAGTTTTGACATTGCAACACTTCAAAATAGTAGTTAAAACATGATTAGAGGGGTGACCAAGTCTTCTATGCCACACATCAGGGCTAAATTCAGATTTATTACAGGATACTAAGTTTTTTGAAACAGAAAAACAGGCAGAACCATTTTTGGAGTGAAAGGGAGTTTTGTTTAACAGCTTCAAGTTGATGGATCTTGTAAAGGCCATCATGAAGTTGACCCCTGAGAAGCATTGTCCCTGTAAGTTTGTCCTTGACAAAACAAAACAAACCATCAAATTCTACATATACAGGATTATCAGAAATGAGTTGTGAAATACTAAGAAGATTTCTTGTGATCAGTGGAACATGAAGAATGTTGTGTAGGTGTAGGGTGCCTTGTGGTGTGTGAAGGAAAGAATGGCCAATGTGAGCTACTGGTAGTTTCTCACCATTGCCTACTGTCAGTGTGTCATTACCATTGTAATAGGAGATGATGCTCATGTTCCCAATAACAGCAGTGACATGATTTGTTGCTCCACTATCCAAGTACCAAGAGTGATCTGAGACAATGCTTGGAGTGGCAATGAATTTTGTGTTTTGCTTTCCTCCACTGTTATTGGTGTTGGCAGTTGGTCCCCGAAAATCATGCTCAAATCTATGCCAACAGTCAACAACTGTGTGTCCATTTTTACCACACAACTGACATGTCATCCTTGGACCAGACCTGCCACCACTTCTACCACCTCTATTTCTTCCTCCTCTGGAACCCCCTCTGCCTCTATTATTATAGCCTTGAGAAGAATTGTTGTTGTTGTTTCTGTTCTGAGGTTTTCCAGTGGATGAACCCCGAACCATAAGCAGCCAGGTGAGAGGGATTAGATCCATGATTAAGATTAACAGTAGGATTAAACCTTGCCAACAGACGTTCATGAGTAAACAACTGATATTGAACTTCAGGCCAAGTAAGTGATCCAATCCTAGATGTGATGTTCATAATCACAGCTTCATAGTCTTTATCCAGACCTCCCAGAGTGGCAAGTATCAGTTCTGATTTGGACACTGGATAGCCAGCTGCAGCCAAACAGTCACTTTGTAAGACTTCATTTGAGCCAAGTAATCACTCATGGCTTTACTACCTTTCTCAGATCTGGTAAGAGCACTCTTAAATTCTAACATTCTTGCTTCAGATTGACTGTTAAATAGAGTCTCTAAAGTGGTCCAGATTCATGGGATGTGCTACAACCCATAACTTCTACAAGGGCATGTTCTGTCATAGAGCTTAGAAGCCATCCCATCAATAATTGATCTACCATATCCCACTCAACAGTAGCAGGATTTGAAACACCAATGGTGAACAAATGTGTGCTTAGAGGTCTAGGTGTGGTGCCAAACAAAAAACCATCCAGCTTGTGACCTATAACTATAGGCAGAATAGTATATTTCCACAACAAGTAATTATCTCTGGTGAGTTTCACTGTGCAAGATTGACTCAAATGTCCTTGAAAAGGAGATCCAGTGTGACTCAGTGCAGTCGGAGATGGTGACCGGAGAAACGATGTTATAGCAGGTATGGTAGGTGGTATAACCGTACCTAAAAATCTCAGAAAGGGGAGGAGCTACATGCATGTTTGAGGTAGAAAACATGAAACCTGGTTAGGGAATCGACCCAAAAGCCATTTGATACTGAGTGAAAGCACCAAGATTTCTTGTGGTAACAATGGAGCTGACATTCACCGGATTCTGAGTAGTGTTAGCATTTGTTGTCACCAAAGTGGTGGTTTCCGGTCCAGTGCTTCCATGGTTCTCTTCAGAGTTTGGTGGGGCTGACGCCGGAGGTGTTGAGGTCCCAGTACTCATGACGTTTGTCTAGAGCTCTGATACCAAGTTAGAATTTAGACAGAACAATGGAAACCTCCATAGATGGAGCTCAAGCCTTCATGAAGAAGATGACAATTGATTTCTCTGACTTTCTGTTAAGGCAGAGAATATGCCTTTTGTACAATAGAGAAGATAACACAATCTAGTTTAACCACTAATACAATGACATGTGTCAATAATCTTAGCCATACACATGTATCACATAATTAGACTGTTATACCCTTAACTTTATCTACTTTCAAGATTGTTATTGTTTATGTTATGGCCGTCTGAAGACTTTGTTGTACTATGTTGTATGCACTTTTAAATTTTCTTATGACTCAAGCCACTGGCTTGTTCTCTTAATATAATAGCCGCCCAAGAAAAACCAAGGATTATGTTTAACTTTGTCTTTTGGTTGAGATGTTAGTATTTGTAAGGGATTTAAAGCTATTTTTAAGTAGTATTTATGGTTTTATTTTGCAACACTGATCGGTTTTCTATAGATGTTGCAGTACGTTGAGACTGTTGTTGTAGTAGTTTTGACCGCCAACGCCGTGTAGTTGAAACCTAAAGGGAATATTTTCATTATTTTTTTCACATAAAGTTTTTGCATATTGATATAACGTGAGACTTATGTGTATTTAGATTTTATCCCAATAGTCACCCGCCGTGTAGTTATTTTTCGATTAAAGACTCAAAGAGATAACATTGCACTTCTTTCCTTTATTTAATTTAACCAATTTTTCAATTTCAATGAAATAGGATAATACAAGAAAAGAAACCACGATAAATAATCCTCATTTTTTACACATTTCTAGTAATTCATTCTTAGGATTAATTACTTATTCATTCATCTATATTCCTCACTATTTCCTTCAAGGTGTTGGTAGTGCCAAGGCAAATTCATGATAATGCCAAGATAATATAGTATAAAATTCAAAATGTTGCTTTGGCATTATCGAAAATCGCTCTGGCAATACACTTTCAAATCTTACGGGGTAAAGTGGTGGCGGTGGTGGCGGCTCCGCCCTTTTTTGTACTCAACAACGGCAGTGGTGGTGGTGGGTTGTTGAGAATCACACACTTGAATATTATACTTGCACCCAAGTTTACTACTCCAACATCTTACCTCATCTTGGACACCAACTTTGTCAATCTTCTCAATAACTTTCTTCATAGTAGAACACTCGTGTTCTAGTTCATGCATTCTTGTCCTCATGCCGTCCATGCTCCGTCGTAGCACCCGATTTTCCCATGCCTTGTCCCTCGTCCTCATAGAGGGACTTCCGATGTCGGTTTTCCCGCCTTCGTCCAGGCGGTTGCAAAACTGAGGCGTCTTAGATGGGGATATGGTTTCGGTGATGGCATGTCGGAGCTGTAATTGCTCGAAAAATAGAACTTGAACCACCGTTCTTAGCGGAAGCCGGTCGTTTTGGGCGGCGTGGGTGCATGCCTCTAGTGTTAGTTTTTGGCAGTCTAAAATGCTGCAAATCTTCTCTTTGTCACCTTCTGATATCCATGGATGAACCTGCAAGTATTCCAAAAAAAAAAAAACAACGCTATTAAAATTTGAGTTTCGAGTAAATAGTTTTGTTTTATTAAATTTCAAAGAGCAACCACTCATAAAAATAAAAAATAAATAAAAGAGCAAAAAAGAAAATTTAAAAAAGGAAAAGAAAAAAACCGGATGTTTTACACGAACCTATAAACAAGGGGGCCACTGCACACTTAAACTGAAAAACCCCATTAATAGGCGAAATTTTAAAATACAACTGTCATAAGAAAGTTTTATCAAGTGACATATATTATAAATCATTCTAAATAACGAGTTATACACTCCTCCTTCCGTTCCGGAATATAAATCATTCTAAATCTTTTTGTTTGCCCCCGTCCCACAATTTAAGTCACTCTAAAACTTTTTGTTTGTTCCAGAATATAAGTAATTCTACATTATAATGAAGCATTTGTATTTTTCTTTATCTTATCCAAAAAAATCCAACTATTTTTCAATACTTTATAATCATTTTATTAATAATAGTGAAAAAGATATTTTAGACTTTTTTTTCATTCAAATTATTGACATTCAACAATTTTTTTAATCTTTATAAAAACATCTAAAATGACTTTTTTTTTAAAGATGGATGGAGTATTTGTTTTATCCAAGCACGTAGACTAAAAGATTCCCATACAATATGCTAAAAAGAGATTGAACATGTGGGAGGAGGACGGAATCCGATTTTTATTTTCGGTATATGAAAAAATACCTTACATATTTTAGTCTGACACAGTTAATTGTGTTAATCCAACACATCCAATCACATAAATATAGTCAATAATCCACCGACCAAAAATTTCTGGTTCCGTCAAATATCTGAACAAAATCTACTTCCACAACACATATTTATGAGCCCAAAAAAAAAAAAAAAAAATTCCACATATTTATATATGTGGTGGATTTTGCATGTTCTTAATTAAATGTTTAACTTTATTATGTGGCAGGAAGACGACCAGGAATGACAGGAATGCAAGGTGCACTAAAACTCATGTTCAACTCCAGAGGTACGTACCCATGGTTCATGAACCACCGAATCTTATTCTCTTATGAGTTAGGGTCGTTATTGTAGGACTCCTGTAGGGAAGCTCGCCTACGTGGCGGATCCGACCACGCGCGTTTTCGAGGTGGAATACACGGTGCCCCCGTGTGTGGAAATTATGTGGTCCAGATGCGGCCACGTGGACAGTTCCCTACTAATAGGAAGTCCCTAGGATAGAATTTTCCCATGAGTTAACGTTCAAAGTAGAGGTACTTAAGGTTCACCCGGGGCGGATCTATATGTTCTATGGTGGATCATGAGTTGTTAAAAAATGTCGTTTTGTCGATAGAAAATAAAGTTTTAGGCTCCATAACCACATGGTAAAATATTCAGATAAAAATATATAGTTTTAAACTTGGATGACACCACTAAAACGAATTCCAGAATCCGTCATTGCGGTTTACCAACCGGAGAATCTAGTTTGGAACTGCTAGTTCATGAGCTAATTTAGATTTCGGTGTCATCACTAGAATAATTTTCTGGATCCGTCCTTGCGGTTCACTAGCTAACCGGCGAATCTAGTTAGGAACTGCTAGTTCATGATTTAAAAAACACTAGCTAGTTCAACCGGATGCTCAACAGGTTACGCCACAATTTACTCGGTTCATGTATCGTTGGCCGGACGGTTCGTGTACGACTTTTATCATATGGACATCTACTTACTAATGGTTGAAAAGTTCGGTGTACCATTGATGAACAGTTAAACCGGTGATACATAATCGGTTAAAATTGACGATTCACTTATAGTTTATAATGAACATCTCTATATGCAACAATGATTTATAGTCCAGTAAAAATAATGTTACGGGCAAGAAAAATTTACACAACAGCAATAGTAATAGTATGATGTAACAATTATCTGACATTAAACCAATTTGTACCCACCGCCACATCATCATACAGTATCCAGTATCCATTTTTATTACTGACAGGTTTTTTGTAGCATGTCGTTACTTGTCCAATAAAGTACGGTAAAAGGTAAAGGAGTGATAGTGTCCCACAACAAAATAGTACAAAAATAACACGATATAAATTCAAATTTTTGTTTTTTTTTTTGAAAACCGTTTTTTTTTTTTTGAGAAATATAAATTCGAATTTTAAGTTATCAAAGTTTATTATAATAGTTCATAAATAAATTGATTGTGATGCAATAACATTTTTATTTTATTTTATAAGGGACTATCGTTTTTAAAAAAAATTAAATTAATTTTTTTTTGTTTCTTGAGACGGGGACTTGATTTTACCTTGAGAAAAATGTCGATGGCTCTGTAGAGGCCGTCGTCGAAGAGTCTAGCGTGCTCCGGCAACGAAACCGATAGCTGGTAGAATCTCTCCGGCGTTAAACTGGCATCGGAAGCAATTTCCGACAGAAAATCGTCCATTAATTTCCCGACCGACATAAGATCAGGTAATCTTCCGCCGCCGCCGCCGCTATCGTCTCCACCTTCATCATTTTCACCGCCGTCTAATCCTTCCAGAAAATATTCCAGAACTCTATCCACGAAATCGACATCATACAGCGTTTCAGTTAAATACGAATAGCTCGGAATGAGTAGATCATCTAGAGTTGCTTGCTCTAATTGTGATCCGATTTTCTTCTCTAGCACTGACCGGCAAATTTCTGATGCGTTGAGAATATACGCTGTTCTTAATAATCCGCAAAGAAATTTCGTAGATGTTGGTGAATTTGAGCTCTTCTGCATAGGGAGGTAAGCTATTATAGTTTCTAATAGCTCTCTTTGATCAATTTCAGATGAATTTGATGAAGAAGATGAAGACGACGACTTGTTGCGATTAACACGCGAATTCAATAGATTATGCTTCCTGGCATATGCAATTAGACAGCTCTCGATGATCTCTGGCTTCGTATATCGTACTTTCATTGCTATAATCAATCGTTTGAAGATATTCAAATCCAAAATCGCGAGCTCTTTGAACCAGAACTTAGGTCCAGCAATGGCGGATACGTTTTCGAGTCTTCGTGGTGTGTTTGTTCTGCTGAGAGCAGCGGCGCTTTCACTAACTGGCCAACCAAAAAGAGATGGATCTATTGAAGAAGATTTAGCTGCAATGGAGTCGATGCATCTTTGTACAATGCCTAGATTTTCTGCTAAAAGCAAGAATCTCTGGCAAGAATGCAGAGTTTGAATCGAGTGTTTGATATTTCTGAGGACATATTGTGAAAAGAACAACTCAGTTACAGAGTTCAAATTGTCTTCAAAATGGTCCTCAGTCATCTGAAGATAATCACCGGCACATTGGAGAGCTGCAACGTTCGCCGGCGACAAGTCAATTTTCACGCCGTAACAGAATTTTGCTGCAATTTCAAAAGTTTCAGAACCACCCGGAAACTCCGGGAGTTTCAGGTAATCCTCTTCATCTCCTTTTTCCTCTTCTTTTTCAACTAGTTTTGCATTTGCTCTTTCCTCAAATGCTGTTATGAGCTCAAAAAGCTTTCTGCTTTTTAATATCAAAGGAAGCTGCAAACAACACCCAAGAAACAATATTAACCATAGTAGGATATTAGGTTGAATCTTACACAATCCACTTTTGAAAAGTCGATTCTGCACCATAGCCATAATGGGATTTAAGGTTGAATGTGTAGAATTAACTTTCGAAAAGTCGATTTTAATGTCAAAGAATAGTCTTTGCCCAAACATGTACTACTAGTGCCCAACAGTAGGATTCATTTAATTTCTACTTTTTGACCTTCTTCTAGTCACCAGTCACCACATGAAACTGCCTTAAATTTCAGTGCAGAAATGCTTAAATATAGCAACTGAAGAGAAACATATACCTTGTGAAGATGGAAAGAAATATCTTCAACTTGGATAACAACATCACTTGGTAAATCTGTGCTGCAAAACCTGCAAAAGTATAAAAATCTTGTTTGTATGAAAACAGAAATGTATATATATATATATATGCTAGGGTCTCTAAATCTAACATACCATGCGTGTACTTTGGAAGTGAATCTTTCAGAAGCCATTGTTTATGTCTAGCAAAAAAGTGAAGCTTTTGAGGATGAAAGTGGATGGATGGGGTTTGCAGTTTGCTAACTTCAAACTCCCAAGTTAGGAGAAAAAAAGGGGAAAAAGGGAAAAAAGTGAATCCTCAATCAAGTTTCTGGGATCTGATTAATGGAGTAAAAAGGTAGTAAGAAGTTATTGTGTGTGTCTTCACACGGTGTGGAGATACGTTATGACACCATAAAAACCACAGAGTTTTATTCTGTATTTAAACTGTGTGGTTCTGATCGTTTCACCTGTCACTTCACCTCAAATTCTCTCATCACACAATAATTTCCCGTACTAATAGGACTTGGAGTTGGGGTGTTTCAAGTTTCAAAAAAAAGTGAATTTAGTATGATGGATAAGAGGGAAGCAGATGGCTCGAATGTTGGGACTTATAAAAATGATTGTGTTCTTGGAGATTGAAAGAATAAAAAAAAAAAAAAAAGAGGAAAGACTTAAAAGAGTGTGAGGTCAAAAACGAAGGAAAAGCAAAGGAAAGAAGAATATTGTGTTGTTTATTCCCTACGTCGGCCTGTATGATGTTTTTTTTTTTTTTTTTTTTTTTTTTTTTAAATGTAGTGTCCCGTGTCCAATGTAGTGTCTCGTGTCTCTGTCATATATTTTTGTATGTCCTAATTCTATTCAAGTGTTGTGCTATAGTTATAATAAAGTGAGTCACAAAGAGCGATAAATAATGCATTGTTATATTAAATCTAGTGTCATAAAAAGTTGTATTTTCTCTGTCTCAAATTATTTGAGATTTATTCCATGTTTTAAAATAAATATCATAACTACTATTTAGACTAAAAGATTCTTCTTAATTCCTAAAATGCCCACATAAAAACATTTAACAAGAAGTTGACGATATAAAGATATAATTGTAAAATAGTTATGTTTTTAATGAATAGACAAGCTAATAAATGATGTTCTCTTAAATTTTTAGATTTTTAAAAAATCTCAAACAAATTGGGACAGAAGGAGTATAATACATTGATTTTGATGGGCTAGAGCATTAACAATAATGCTACCGTTTTGATGGATCCACATCAATCAATATGTTTTACATCATAATTGATGTTGAAAAATGTGTTTACTGTTTTGTGTAATTTTGTTGTAGTTATTTTGTGTTGTCGAATGTGCTTGATGAACATTTGAAGGTATAGGATTTAGAGAGATGCCACAATTGCTTTAAAGTATCTGAAAGATTGTTGTCGTGTAAAGAGTGTTATAAAGCTATGTATATTGTGTTTACGTACAAGCAAGTGATCAATTGTTAGACATGCTTTGCAAAATTTAAGTTATTATTTACATATTTGTATGCATTTTTAGCTGTACGTCACAAGGAATCGCGAAACGTTCATAATCATAATCATATCATCATAACTATAATATAATAATAATAATAATAATAATGACTATATTAAAGTGCAAATTAGTTATAAGGCCGTCGTTAGAGAATTAATGATCATTTAGGACACTCCAAAATCTTATTTAGTTATAAGGACATTCTAATTTTAAGAAGGAAACTTATTTAGTTATAAGGACATTCTAATTTCAAGTGGATAAAGAAGAAGAAAAAAAAAAGAAAAAAGAAAAAAAAGATGAAGCACTAGAAAAAAAACGCTGGAAGAAAAGAAAAAAAAACGCTGGTAAGAAAAAAAAATTAAAAAAAATGAAGCGCTGGAGCCGATGTTTGTTTTTTTGTTTTTTGTTTTTTTAAGATGCGTGACATTGATGTCTGAAGCAGTGACATTGATGATTTTAGCAGTGACATTGATGACTTATGCAGTAACATTGATGTCTGATACAAGGACATTGATGACTTATGCGGTGACATTGATGTTTGATGCATGGACATTGATGTCGATGTAGGGACATTGATGTCCGATGCGATGACGACATCATGAATGATGCGCAGGACATTAAGCTAAACAAGATCGTCAAATGATTCAAGATCGTGTTAAAGAATTGAGGATTCCACAATGAATCCAATTATCAGGAGGGCACAAACAACGTGTGGCCATTACAAGAGTCATAGTGAAGAGTCTTTGTAGTTTCACCAAACTTGTAATTCTATCCATATTAAAAGCTCCACATTTGGAGAAATGCAAAACAAGAGTAGAGTGATCGATGCAATTGTTAGGTTTTATGCGGTGACATTGACGACTTACGCAAATGGCATTGATGTCCGATGCGGGGACATTGATGGCTTTTGCGGTGACATTGATGTCGAAGCGAGAAGGTGACATTGATGATTTGTATTTACAATTAGATAATTGATGCAATGATATTGATGTCACCGCATATACAACTTGATACACACATTTGATAACTTTGAAAAGTAACTTTATTTCTTTGTTATCTTTAAATATTTGATTGATGTTGGTTTATTTGATTAGTATTGGTTTAAATTTTCGATAACTTTGTAAAATAACTGTATTTCTTTTGTTTTTTTTGTTGTTGGTTTAAATGCATATTTTTACAACCAAAGGTATGCATAAATTGTTACAATAGCACGTCACTGCATAAATCGTTACCATAACACGTCAGTGCATAATTCGATACAATAAGACATCACTACATAGATCGCTACAATAAGAAGTCATTGCATAAATCGCTACAATGAGACGTTATTGCATAAATCGCTACAATGAGATGTCAATGATCAAGGTTGTCAATGGATCGCGGCGGTCAATACATCATGGTAGCCAATGAATCGTGGCGGTGAATGCATCGGGGTGGTTAATGGATCCCGATGGCCAATGCATCCGGGTAGGTGGTCAATGCATGACGGTGATCAATACGTCACGTCGATTTTTATGAAGAAAAAAATTGATTTTATGAAATTTATTCGGAAAAATATCAAATTTGATTTTAAAATAAAGAAGACGAAAAAATATGAATTTTAGTGAAAAAATTATGATGATCCGAGTTTTAGATCAAAATATATGACCTTTAGAAATATGGTGAATTATAAATAAAAAAACAAAAAAATAAACAAAAAGAAAAAAAGAAAAAAACCCACGCACAGTATTTTTTTTTTTGTTTTGTTATGTTTTTATTTTTATTTTTATTACTTTGAAAGCTTTTTTTTTTCCTTCTTCCTCTTTTTCCACTTGAAATTAGAATGTTCTTATAACTAAATAAGATTTCGGAGTGTCCTATTACTCCTAATAAGTTGAAAATAAGTCCTTTTAAATAATTGGCCCTATATTAAAAGAGCTAGTTGTTTCTCTCCTCGGGTGTTTCTAATAAAAAGTGTTTCTCCACAATTTAATATTTGCATAAATAAAACAATTTATTCAATATTAAAAAAAATTAGATAGGATTACGTTAAAAATTATCTCATTTTTTTTTTTAGCATCATTATCTTATTTTATATGATACATGCATCTCTTTTCCGTTTTCTTTATAATTTGAATTTTATTACGTATATTTTAGCTATTAAATATCTTATTTTGTATTTTTTTTTTCGAGTTCTTAAAATGTCAAAGTTTAAAATTACAATGACATGTACATACATTAATTACTTTCCCACTCCTTTTATTTTTATAATTTATAAATCTTATAGTTATTGTATTTTTAAAATCTCAAATTTGAAATTATAATACCATGTAACTTTATACAATTTCTAATTAGTCTATTTTTTTACGGATACGAAATATAGACACGCACGCATATTTTTTGTCCCCACTTGGACTGAGAACTGGAACATTCGGCTTGAGGACCACATCATTCTTTCAAGTACTTAAGGGTCAATTGCATTTGTTTATACACATTATCACCGAAAAGACGTAGTTTAAAAAAAAGAAATATACGGTTAGATGATTTTCATATTTTGGGTGTGTGGTTAGATCAGTTCTACTTGAGAGAATACTTTCTCAAGTATTTGAGAGGATCCTGACTCCAATGACTTGATGACAAAAATACGATTCTATCAAATGATAGCATTAAAACATTTAATATTGTTTTTTTCATGTTGTGTCTTTATGCTTTTAAAAACTATATATCTATGCAATTAACAATAGAACCATCTCACACCGAAAATTAACTATAAACCAAAATAACTAGTTATAGTAAGCATAATGTGTAATATAATTGATCAAGTATGCGAATATTTTATTGATTAAAAACTAAAAATATATAATGAGAACGGATAACAATTCATCGATATTAATATATATACAAGATATTAATTTAGTAAATTTAATCATACAACAAAGGGTCTCCATAATTGATCAAGCATATTGTGAACATTACATTGATTAAAGAAAAAATAAAATATAACAAGAACGGATAATAATTTATCAATATTAATATATGATATACCCGGGTCAGAACGGGGCCCTGTTCATCCCTATTGGGCCTATACTCTTGGCCCATCCACATATGAAAATGGGCTTTACTCTCCTCTGGCCGCTGTCACAGCCATCTCTTACCCGCTAGCTACAAGCCGGGACCTGTCCGCCAACCGTAAGCCGGATCTTGTCCGCCGCTTCAATGTCGGATCCATCTTCTCAATGTGATTTCTACCCATACAACCAAGGCACAAATGAGTCCGCCGCTCGTCATTCTTACCAATGATTGATGGTCGCTACTCGCCGCGGCCTATCGTCGTCCGCCGTCCGTCGTCCTCATCAATCCAAATTTGGATGTAACGGTGGCCAATCGTGACAATGGCTAGGCTAGACACTTGTAATGCATACGTAGTTAACGTAGCTATGTACTCTCGCTTGTCTTGTCAATGAACAGTAGACCGACTTACTTTTTAGCCTATAAATATGGGATCACATTGTAATAGAAAAGGATGATCAATCTCTCAAGCTTTAAGCTATAATATACTACAAGCAGAAACTCTGCCAATTTGTCGACAGATTCACTGATTCTTCATAAAACATTTAAACCGCCACCACTGTTCTTGAACACCACCGTGTCCTCACCGTCGAAATCACCCATCACAGCCTTATATCCACAAGATAAGCACTGTTACCACAAACCTGGTGTTTTACGCAACATCAGTTGGCTCCGTTACCGGGAAACCGATCATCATTCAGCTTTTGGAGATCATTTGCTCCACCACAAAGACGATTTCACGGTGTTTTAGACGAGGTTATCATCATCACCGATCCATCGGTCATTGAAGCTTTGACCTTTTGGGATAATACGGCCCAGAAACCGCCGCTCTCCTCATCTCAACAAGGAGATCACTAATTTCACCGCATACTCACGCTTGAGTCCATCTTTAATACCCGGGTTGGTTTATACACTCTTTTGTCGGTTTCGGATCTTCAAGTGAGGAAAGTTTGATTATTTAGCATGGTCGGGAAAAACTTGAACCCAAAGAACACCGACTAAACCATTCAATCAACGCCCGACATGTGGAACAAGCGCGTTGCGGGGAGAGGCTAGCCGCAAGGTTATGTCAGATGGGGCAGACGTCAACCCTGCCCTCACAACCGACATGCGGGCATACATACGGGAAAGAGCTAAAGCCCGCGAAATACATGAGGAGGCGGTTAGGAAAAATAAAGGAAAGGGAATTGTTGGAGCATCCAATCCAAATAACGAACAAGAGGCTATTTCGGCAGGGGGAGCTCCCCCACAGCAAGATGCTTATAGAATAGCTCTACAGGCACATATGGAATACGTAGAGGAAATGCGAATTGGAAATGCATTACTGATTGCTGAGGGATTACCACCCCAACCTATCCGTAAATTCAACCCCCCTCAACCCGCACAAACAGAGTTACAGCCAACTTTCATTCCTCCAAAAACCGTGCAAACCAACAGTCAGAAATGGAAGAAAGCAGCCATGCGACCTCACATCCAAGGGGAGATAGGAGATCAGCATTTGGTCGGTTGGGGCCCGTGGTCGACGACCGTGGTGCAGCCCCAGGGCGACCAAGGAATCCAAGACAGGTCCGCACTCGCACAGAGGGACATGGGGACTCGCAAGATCAGGGAGGACATATGGCGTTCCCACCAATTCCCCAAACTCAGGTGGAAATGGGCATCATGAAAAAGCAGATAGAGGAGCTGCAGAAGGGTACAAAGAGTGTTAAGGTGGTTCCGACATGGGGAACGAGTGTGCTCCATCCGAGTATATTGAAAGCCGCACCAAGAGGGGGGACTCACTACCCCAATTTCATTAACTACCATGGAGCCACGCATCCACCGGATTGGTATCGGCTTTCCGAGCGAGAATCGGTTTATGTACCTCTAGCGACGAGGCTTGGTGTATAGCATTTGTGGGATCAATGCAAGATAGGGCGGCATCTTGGATCCGCAGCCTTCCTCCCGGTTCAATATTATCATGGGATGATCGATCAACAAATTTATAGCCGAATTTAGGTCGGTGGGAGGACCTAAAAAGACACACATCGACTCGTACGAGGTCCGACAGGGCGATAATGAGGCTACCCGCAATATTATGAACGATTTTATAAAGTGTACGAGCTAACCAGGGGCATAGCGGATAACGTCGTCATGACTAGCTTCGAAACAAAGGGGTTGAAGCCGGGGTATTTGAAATCTTATTTCGCTTTGTCATCACCGGCGAACCTACAAGAGATGTTGAGTTCGACCAGAAGTACATTGCGATCCGCGGGAAACGAAGGAGCGTCTTCGTCCAACAAAGGCAAACAGAGGGCTGAGCGTAGCCCGCCAAGAGATACCCGCCGAGGGGCAGATCGGGAAATCAAGAAACCGGAAAGATTTAAGGAAGAGCATTTCACGCCGCTCAGAATTTCCTATTCCCAAGTGTTGAATGAAATAAGAGACGAGATACCTGAGCCATATCCGATGGTACCAGATACCCGCCGCGATGCGTCCAAATACTGCGGCTATCACAGAGATAAGGGGCATACTACTGATGAATGCATTCAGTTTAAACGGGCAATAGAGAAGTTGCTCGCCCGCGGACACCATGATCACCTCAAACTAGATAATGGTGGTCCGAGTAGGAGGAATCAACAAACTCGTCAGTTCGACAGGAACATTAGAATGATAACTGAGCCTCCTCCCAGTAACAATCAGATTAAGAATCGCATCGGCTCCATCAACAAACATGTGGAGAAGCCAATAGTTTTGCGTGGAAATGAGCAACCTCTCGGCCTTTACTCGAAGTGAGTGGTGACTTCGATCAACACGAGAGGATATGTGCTTATGCATCTCAGTGGTCATCAATCGGGCATGTGTCAACAGAGTGATGGTTGATACAGGAGCTTGCCGCGACATCTTATACTACAACTGCTTTAAAGAATTAGGGTTCAGCGACTCCAATCTGCGGCCGCACAATGGTACCCTTGAGGGATTCACAAATCACAAAATAAAGGTCAAGGGGGCCATCGACTTAGATGTACAAATGGGAGATTACGCGCCATTTCGCACGGAAAAGGTGACATTTCTGGTAGTCGATCTCCAGTCCAATTATAACATGATAATTGGGACACCCGCCTTGAAACAATTTCAAATGGTAACTTCCATTCCTCATCAACGGGCAAAGTTTTATGTAGGGGACAGGATCGGAACGTCGATCAGCGAACCTGCGTACCGTCCTAACATACATACATGAAATGAGAACAGGGAACAAGAGAGCACGGATTGAGCAGCCCCCGCACATGGAAAACATTGACATGGTCAGGGTCGCTGCCGAACAGGTGACAGTTAAAGTGGAGTGCGAAACATTGCAAGTCAGGGACGAGCCTGATTTTACAGCAAAGGATGAGTTAGTAGAGGTAATCATCAACGATGAATACCCTGATCAGAAAGTCAAAATTAGGGCTCGGCTGAGTTCTTTTGAAAGGGAAAATTTGGTACAATTACTCAAAGAAAATCTGAGCGCATTTGCCTGGGTTGTCACGGACATGCGAGGAGTCGAAATTGACGTCGCTCTTCATCATCTTAACGTCGACTCTACTTTCAAGCCAATACAACAGCGAGCGCGCCAATTTTCAGCTGAAAAGGAGGCGGCGGTGAAAATAGAGGTTGGAAAACTCCTGCATTCGGGGATAATAAAAGAGCTCGCCTACCCGACCTGGCTAGCAAATGTGGTTATGGTAAAGAAGCACAATGGCAAGTGGAGGATGTGCGTCGACTTCACCGATATCAACAAAGCTTGTCCCAAGGATCCTTATCGCCTTCCACGAATCGATCGGTTAGTCGACTCTATTTCTGGCTTTGAAGTTTTAAGTTTCTTGGATGCATATTCTGGGTATCACCAAGTGCGGATGGCTGAATCCGACAAAGAGAAAACGGCATTCAGAGCCGGTGGAGGTCTATTTTATTATGAAATGATGCCATTTGGGTTGGAGAATGCGGGTTCGACCTATCAACGAATGGTCAACAGGGTCTTCAGTTCACAGATAGGCAGAAATATGGAAGCTTATATAGACGACATGGTTGTTAAGTCCGCTGGGGACGGTCACGCCGCTGACCTTCAAGAAACCTTCAACAATGTCAAAAAACACTCGATGAAGCTCAATCCGGCCAAATGTACTTTTGGTGTCCAGGCGGGCAAGTTTTTGGGGTTCATGATTAGTCGTCGTGGCATCGAGGCTAACCCAGAAAAGATTCAAGCTTTAATCGATATGCAAGAGCCTACAACTATCAAAGAAGTTCAGAGGCTTAATGGCCGCATCATCGCGTTGGGTCGGTTCATATCAAAATCAGTGGAGAAGTGTCTTCCTTTCTTCAAGATTCTCGAGGCGATAAAACTTTCTCATGGAACGCATTGTTCGCAGTGCATTCCAAGCTCGAAGGAATATCTAGGAAAACCACCTCTTTTGGTTAGCCCCGCAGAGGAGATGTTTTGTTTTTGTACTTAGCGGCTTCGGACCGGGCCGTTGCCGCCGCTCTTGTCAAGGAGGCCGGAACCCTCCAAAATCCCGTCTATTATGTAAGCAAGGCTCTCGGTCCGGTGGAGAGTCGCTATTTTAATATTGAAAAATTAGCCTACTCGCTTGTCATTGCCGCCCGCAAACTCGGGGCTTACTTTACTTCACATACGATTATTGTCTTAACGGATAGTCCAATTCGCCAAATACTTCATAAACCGGACCTTTCGTGCCGACTCCTCGAATGGGCTATAGAAATTACCGAATTCGACATACAATATCAACCAAGAAAATCTATCAAAGGTCAAACATTACCGGATTTTATTGTAGAGACAAGTTTCGGCTCGCCACAACCTAGTTCTCCATTATCACAAGAGCCCGCGGCGGCCGAGTTAAGCCAAATCGATCGGCACTTATATGTTGATGGAGCATCTAATCGAAATGGTTGTGGAGCCGGAGTTATCTTGATGGAGCCCGGAACGACGGAAGAAATCGAAAAAGCTTTGAGGTTTGAATTTCCGGCCACCAATAATCAAGCCGAGTATGAAGCGAGCTTATAGCCGGGCTCAAACTTGCCCGAGAATTAAAAGTGGAAAATGTTGAAGTATTTTGTGATTCCCAACTCATCGTCAATCAAATCTCGGGGACTATGACACGCACCGTGGTATTCTTGAGAAGTATGGTGAGATTGTTCGACGATTAAAAAGCGGTTTCAACTATTGCGAGTTCATCGAATTCGAAGAGAGGACAATGAGCGAGCGTACTATCTCTCTAAGCTATCACTCAAAGAAGAGATTGCGTATCCTTCAATAATGATTGAGTATCTAGCCATACCCGCCATAGAGGAAATACAAATCATGGAAATCGACACACCGGCGCCGATTACATGTTGGATTGATGAGGTACGTGCTTACATAGAAACGGGTATATATTACCAAATGGGGCGGACAAAGCTCGCACACTTAAGAAAAGAGCGGTCAGGATATCGTAAACAATGGAATACTCTACAGAAGGTCCGCGACAAGACCTCTTTTACGATGTGTTCGAGAGGAATAGAGCAAAACAATCCTTATCGAACTTCACCAAGAAGTGTGTGGGGGCCACCCCGCTAGCCGTTCCTTGACACAGAAGGTCATAACCGCAGGGTATTATTGGCCAACTATCCTTAAAGATTCAGAAAAGCTGGTAAGAGAATGTCCGGAGTGCCAAAAACACGCGTACATCCCCCGGATACCATCCGTCGAACAAAGCGTTGTGGTCGCACCTTGGCCTTTCGACATGTGGGGACTCGATCTCATCGGACCTTTTCCACCAGGAAGAGGCGGATGCAAAGTTATCATAGTAGCCGTGGATTATTTTACAAAGTGGATTGAGGCAAAACCTATGGTTAAGATAACCGCAAAAGCAAGGGATACTTCTTACACGATCGATTTTTTCACGTTTTGGCGTCCCGCGGCGTAGTATCGGATCACGGCCCGCAATTTAGGAAGGACTTCTCGCATCTTTGCGACGAATTCAAAGTCAAACACCGGCGCTCATCGGTAGCTTATCCTCAAGAAACGGCCAAGCCGAGGCCGGCAACAAACAAATTATCAAAATGTTGAAGAAAAGCGTGGACGACAAAGTAAAAGCAGGAGGGTGGGTTGATGAGTTACCCGATATACTTTGGGCACTCCGCACCACTATCAAAACACCCACAGGAGAAACTCCTTTTGCTCTTACCTATGGATCAGAGGCTATGACTCCGCTTGAAATGGCTCTACCCAACATCGTGGTCGCATTGTATGACCCAAATGGGATAATCTTTTAAACGGACGGATCGACTTGGATCTAGTGGAGGAAAAAAGAATAGCGACTTATCATCGATTAGCGAACTACAAGCAAATCGCTAAACAACAACACGACAAGCGAATCCGCGACCACTCATTTAAAGTCGGGGATTTCGTTCTTCGGAACGTAGAAGGCCACGGGTATGGAGCCTAATAAAGGGAAGCTAACGAAGAATTGGGAAGGCCCTTATCAAGTCGCGAGAGAGATCAAAAAGGGGACTTATGTCCTCGAAATCATCAAGGCTACGAGCTCAATAGACCTTGGCATGCGGACAACCTCAAAAGGTACTACATGTAATAAATCGGCTAGGGATATGGCTATCCTCTCGTTTACGACGTGAGTGGTTAGGCTTTCTTATTTTGCTTGTAATCTTTACTCATCTAGCGGGATGAGTCGAAATTAATAAAGCCCGATTTTACATTCTCTTTTTTATATGCAAATTATTACAAGTATGCACGGGTAGGAAAGAATTGTGATTGAAGAATTTTCAACAAAACTTCGGCTGGACTTCAGAGTTGTTAAAAATAGGGGCAATATTTGGGAAAATTTAACGCGGCCACAACTCCCTAGCGAACAAGTTATTTTAGATAAGATTCAAGAGGGGCATATCTCATACAGAAGTCCGCACAAGATCGACCTAGAATCTTATCTAAAACAAGGGGGACGGATGTTATTATCATCGGACTCAATTTAGACAATAAATTCGAGCAAAAAGCAAGCATACATAAAAAACGGGCAGAAACAAACTTGTGAATAAAATTATAAGCTGGACAAAGTACATACTAGCTATTACAGAGACAAATGTGCGGACAAAAGTGCGGAAAAGGAAAAGAGTTATACATATGCGAACACAGAATAATGTTTTACAAAACAGAGCTAGAAATCTAAGAACCCTCGGGCCGCATCTCTTCATTATGGACATTCTCTTCGCGGAGAGAATGGTGCAGCATCTGATCAGCATTGGTCTCCGACTCAGTAGCCTATGTCGACTTCTCACCAGCCGCTCGACCTCGCCTTCTTCGGCCGGCTCTCTCTCTCGCCTCTGTGGCCAAGCGAACACGCTCCCTCAGATTTGCTTCAATTACAGCGGGAACCATCCAATCAGGATCATACATTGGGACGTAGCGCTGAAGCTCAACATCGGAGAAAGGTATGCGGTCATGGAATTCTCTTAGATAATCAGAAAAGGGATGGGTAAGAATCCATTCTTCCAAGACATCGAGGTCGGGGATACCGCCATCACGAGCCGGGACGCACCTTGCGATGTGATAAAACCCTTGGTCATATCCCATCATAAAGCTATCGTCGGCGGCGGCTTTGCTAGCGACCTCAATCGGCACCGGGATACTCGAGCTCGCATCCTCTAACCGTTTACGCGGATCCGCGCACACCGCTTTCTCGGCTTCCCAACGAGCTTGAGCCTCGCCACTTTCTCGCTTCATCTCTTCCATGGTTCGATCAACGGATTTTCCCCGCTCCACGAGGTCGAGTTAATCCTATTAGCTTCGCAAGTGTGCTCTCGCCTTCTCATTCTCCGCCTCGCCGCGTTTAGTCGCCCACGAAGCCCGGCGGACACGAGATTTGCGTCACCAAGAGCTTTCTTGGTTTCGGCCAGCTATTTCGCAACACTGGCACTCTCAGCTATGGTGTTTCTGTAATCATTGACGAACTGCGCCAAGCCTGTGCCGACCTAAGGGAAGAAAAGTAAACAATGAGTCAATATTGACTTGAGAAGAATGACAATAAAAAGAATGAAAAACAAAAGCGGAAAAAGCGGTTTACCATGCTCACCGTGGCGCCGTATAAGCCCCACAAATCATCAATGTTCCCAAGAAAGGCACGGCGGGGATCAGTCTGGTCCGCCATCACAACCCTGTCCGCTATTCCGCGGCCTATCTCCAACTGGATATCACTAGGGATACCCCACCTAAAATGCCTCAGGGGAGGCACGTCGGCGATACCCCTAGAAATTGTCCGCGCCATGGGCAGGTCGAGAGGATGTTGCCGCATAAACTCTTTGTCCAACCAGGCGGCAGGACACCCTCTGGGCCCAGCAGGGATTCCAGTAAAGGGCACCACTGTTCTCATGCCCGCAGGAGCAGACTCAGCGGCAACAGATTTGCCTTTACTCTTTTCAGTGGCCTCTTTCCTCTGGGGATCATCTGTTTTGATCTTTTGATGAAGAGGGATATCCAGCTTACTGCTGTCATCTCCTGCGAGCTCGATCTCCTCAACAGCAGCCCTCTTTTTCTTATCCCCCGTGGGTGGCTTCGTCAGAGTAGTCTGCTTCATGGTTTTACTGGCCGCGGTTTTCTCTACTACAGGCGGCTGGGATGACTTCACGACCTTATCTCCAGATGTTCCCGCCGCGGATGTCTGTAAATTGACCATGGGGAGTGTTAAGGGTGAAATTTATGATTTATATGACGTTATTCCCGTAACAATATCCTTGGTATTTTAGTACTTTTTATATAAAAGTGTTGGTTTTATCGAATTATTGAGTAAACGAGTTTTAAATGTGTTTAAATGCAAAATCGAGATATTTACGTGATTTTATCGGTGTTTTATGTTTATCCGTATGATGTTACATTTTTCATGTTTCTATCATGTTGTTAGGTACGTTTGCATGATGAGTAAGGAGCTTAAACGATGATCACATGAAGATGGAAGAGTTGAAAGATGTTTAAGTGAAGAATCATTGAAGAAACCGGAACCAGGCACTTCATGGGAATTTTGTCCACACTTTTAGGCACTTTCAGGGAAAGTTGTCTTGATGAAAGTTGTAGAGGATTGAAATATCTTTCCAACGCATGTTGAATCACCTCATTCGGAGCCCTAGAAGTGAAGTTATGAGCAAAATACTGGAGCTGGGTCCTGGACGGGCGTCCGGATTAATTACGAGTTGAAATAATATTCATGGACGGGCGTCCATGATGATGAACGAGCGTCCGGAGCGGTTACTGTAGCAACCGACTTGATTTTCCTATAAAAACAGCGTGATCTTTACCCTAATGACACATTATTCGAACCCTAAAAACCTAGGGGCACATTTGTGCTTTGCGTTTTTACTTAGTTTTTACTCAAATTTTATGCTTTTAAATCTCTAGATTAGATCTTTCAATTTATGTATTTTATTCAAGCAATTCAAGCCTTCAAGAAGATGCTAAGAGGCTAAACCTCTTTGAACAAGCGTTGTGAAGCCGTCCAAATTTCTCAACAACTTGATTTCTAGTTCGTGATTATTTTGTGAGTTCTATTTCAAGTTCGTTTCTTTTATCATGTTTTGTATGTTTTATTGCGTGTTTAATCGAAAGATGCTTGCTTTGATGATTGGTTATGTGATGAGAGTCATGTCAACCTTAGATCACCATGATAAAAGATTGGATCTTTGATCTAAATAAAACGAAAGTTATTAGATTGATTTTCTAGATTAGAAATCGAAAGATTTCACGCCTAGGTTAGAAAGACGTAATCTTTAACATCGAAAGATAAAAGATTAGAAAACGAACTTGTCTACGGGAGTAGGAGTTTATGCCTTCGAGTAGGTGAATCACGACTTGAGTAGAGATCACGAAATAATCCGAATTGGAATTGAATGTTGATAGGATAGGTGGATCAATTGCTTGTTCGTTCGTTATAACTTGATTTAATCCCTTGAATTTGAATTGTTTAGCTTAGTTAGATTTATTGCATAATTAGGTTTAGATTTAGTTTAGTTAATTGGTTCGCAACCCTGTTTTCCCTGGCTTTAGAACTTGTTCTTCCGTCCAGCTTTACATTCTTGTTAGTTTATTTTCTCGTTTCTTTTTTGTTTAATAATCGTGACATAGTTAGATAAATAAAAACTAGGAATCACAACCGTCGCTCCACGAGATCGACCCCGGTATAATCACTTTACTACGATCCCTACACTTGGGGTATACCGGGTTATAAATTTTATTACTTGTTGTTTTCCTTAGATAAAACCCGAGACAAGTTTTTGGCGCCGTTGCCGGGGAACCGGACGGTTTGCCTAGTTTTTGTTTTTGTTGTTTTTCGTTTCTGTTGTTGTTTTGTTGTCTTTTCTGTTTTTAGGTTGTTAGTTAGATTAACCTTTAGATATTAGGTTAGTTAGGGTTTCCTTTGTTAGGTTTTTGGTTTAGATTTTTAGGGTTTAGATTTTTAGGGTTTTAAAGGTTTGAGTTTTGTGATTAGTTCTTTCTTCTTTCTCTTCTTAATCCCCCTTCTTTTCTGCTTTGTTTTTTATCTTTTTACATCTGGACGAGCGTTTAAGATTTTGGACGCCCGTCCACTGTAAAAATTTCAATCCTGTATCAATTTCGACCCTTAGACGAGCGTTCATCATTTTGGACGCCCGTCCAAGGACATTCTGAAAGACCGGACGAGCGTTCAGTTTTTGAACGCCCGTTCAGTCCAAACTCTGGACAAACGCTCGTTCGCATATGTGGACGCCCGTTTGTTCCTCTTTCTTTCTTACTCTTGTTCTTCTCTTTTCTTGTCTTTTATTTAGGTTTTTGATCTTAGAATTTGGTTTTTAATCTTTTAGTTAGATTTTAAGTTCTTAGGTTTCCTTTTCTTAGTTTAGGTTTTGAATTCTTAGTTTTAGATTTTATTTCCTCATATTTAGGTTCATCTCAACTTGATTTTTGGGTGCGGTTTATGCAAACTCGTAGTCACAAGGGGCCATTACTTTACTCCCCTGACCTCGAGCGGACCATAGTCCGACCCAATAGGCGAAGACTTCGTTTTGACGAAGAAAACGCAGAAGATCAAGAGTTTGAGCAATCTTTAAGAAGGGAAATCGAAGAAACTGTAATTATGGCTGCTGAAGATAGACGTACATTGGCAGACTACGCTATGCCCGGTGCGAATCGTCAACCCGACAATCGTCTTACCGCCATTACGGCACGTACCTTCGAACTCAAACCCGGTCTCATTCGGATGATGCGCATGCATCAATGTTTCACGGGTCCCCTTTTGAAAATCCTCACACACACGTACACACATTTCTGGAGATATGTGGTACGACACGCATTCAAGGTCTGAGTGAGGATGCGATTAAACTTACACTGTTTCCGTTCTCTTTGAAGGGAGAAGCTAAAGAGTGGTATAGCTCTCTCCCTGCAGAATCCATTACCACTTGGGCCGCATTGGAAAAAGAATTTTTAAGCCAGTACTTTCCACCTGCCAAGACAGCCTAGTGTTTAAGGGAAATATACAATTTTTATCAAACGGAAACAGAATCATTCTTTGAGGCATGGAAGAGATTTAAGGCTCTTCTTCGTAAATGCCCCCACCATGGGTTAGACTTGCGAGGCAAGTCAATACTTTTTTCGGTGGGTTGACCGAGCTCACCAAGGGCATGGTCAATAGTTCATCGGGTGGGGCATTCCCGAGGAAAACGCCTCAAGAGGGTGGGCATTGTTCGAAGACATTGCCAAATATAATTATGCCCCTCCTTTCAAGTCGTTCGAGCACCACCTCCTCCTCCTAGGACCGAGGAGGTGAAAATGCAAAATGAAATCGCCATGCTGAAACAGCAGCTGGCTACTCTCACGACATCTCCAAATCCGAGTTATCAGACTCCTTCATTTCTACAGAACTCTCAAGTTTTGTACTGCGAGAATTGCTCTCAGACTGGCCATATGGTTGACCAGTGTCAATTCAATTCCACTGTTCCTTATCAAGTCAATGTCGTCCCGTAATCATGGACGGATAATCAAGTCGCATGCCAAGTATGTGACGATATGGGGCACATCGCTCGTTTCTCGTCCTATGATTGGACGAACGCAGATCAATGCCTTCAATGGCCAGCCGAATCAGAGGTTTGGAAATCAATTCTCTGGCCAGGGCAATTTTCAAAATCAGGGTTTCCGTCAAAGCTTCAATCAAAACTCGAATCTCAATCGAAACCCTAATTTTAATCAGAACCCGAGCTTGAATTCCTCCAATCTAAATCAAGGGTTAAATCAAAGTTGGCCTAACAATCCAAATCCCGCATTTCAAAGTCGGTCTAGCCAACCTTTCTCTCAAAACATTCAGAACTCTCAAGGCCCTCTCGCGTCGATGATCTTGAAGCTAGATTGGACTCCTATCAGAAGGAGCTGAAGGAGCAGAACAATAACTTCCAGAGGGAGCAAAATAATAATATCCAAATGTTGATGAGCACAATCAAGAACCTTGAGAAGCAGATGGCTGACCAACAAGCTTCTAGACCATCGTGGCGCTTGCCCGCTTTATGGAGAAAAATCCGAAGGGTGGCCTAGTAACCCAAACCGATTTCAATTGTGGCCAAAGCACTGACCTAGTTCCTTCGATTCCTTATGGCATACCAGAGGCCAGTGCAATGAATCTTAGAAGCGGTGCTCAACTGAGTGGTCCCTCTCACCAGGGAAACCACTAGCCCCTCCCCGCTGATAAGGCGGGGAGGGGAAGTTGAGCATCTACGTTCCCCCGTTCGCAAGAAAAGACTCGGTGGGCGATCCCCCGGGAGGTGAAGAAGTTGTAAGTCCTCGGTGGTCGTTCCCCCGAGGAATGAAGAATCAAGTGAAAGTCGGGAGGGTGATCCCCCGACTAATAAAAAGTCCGAAAAAGTTGTAAGGTGGAAGGACATGGAAGACAAAGTCATCGTTGCTTCCTCAAAGAAAGTATTTTCTGAGAGTGAGTTGAAGAAGCTTCCATTTCCACCTAGGAGAAGCAACATTCCCTTGAGTGAAGTTAAGAAATATGAAAAAGTGCTTAATTTGCTGAAAAATACTCAGGTTAATCTTCCATTATCTGAAGTTTTGGTTGAGATGCCTAAGTATACTAAATTCATCAAGGATGTTGTTTCTTCGAAGAAGAAGTTAGCAGAAATGGATCATGCAATTGGTGAGGATTGTTCAATGATCAATTATCCAGACTTACCAATCAAAAGAGGTGACCCCGGAAAATTCGTGCTCACATTGCAGATGGGAGGCTTAGTCTTTCCAAATTCTTTATGTGACTTGGGTGCATCCATCAGCCTGATGCCATTGTCTGTGTGTGAGCAACTTTGGGTTTACAAAGTCTTCTAGAACCCACTTCCATGAACCTTCGCCCGCCGATAGATCTTCTAAGAAAGCTTCGGGGATTCTAAAAGACATTTTAGTCCGGATCGATAGATTTACCTTTTCTACGTTGATTGGTACGTCTTAGATATGGGAAAAGATGAGAAAGTCCCCCGATTCTTGGGAGACCTTTCCTATCCACGCTAGAGCCCTCATCGATTGTGATGGTGGGCAAGTAACTATTCGAGTTGGTGACCGGGAGGTGAGCTATAGTGTCTCTAAATCTATTCAAGTACCCTCTGGTTCTCCAACCGGCTTTTCCATCGAGGAGTCATTTAATGACTTCAATGACTGTATGGACGAGCAAGTCAAGGCTGTGGAAGCGGAATATGAGCGATTGATCGATAATCTGAATAGCCATGGCGTGGTTAATCTAGATCAATGCAGCTGACTTTGAGGATGAGTTATTAAGAGAAGAAGCTTTGGCAGTGGAGCCACTAAGTAAGCTCGGCGATGCCGAGTTGAAAAGTGGAGGGCTTAAATCGAGTTTAGAGGATCCCCCGCATCTAGTTCAAGCCGTTACCTAAACATCTTAAGTATGTGTTCCTACGTGAAGGTGACAAGCTTCTCTTGATCATATCTCGCCAAGCTATCTCGAATAGAAGAGCTGAAACTGTTAAACGTCTTGCGAAAAAACGAAAGAGCCTTTGGATGGCAAGTGGGAGATATCCGAGGAATACCTCCCGACATCCGCATGCACAAGATCAAGACTAGTGAGGGTGCTAAATGTGTAAGACATGCCCCAAAGGAGGCTTAACCCTCACATGCAAGAAGTAGTCAAGAAGGAGATCATTAAACTTCTAGATATGGGTATCATATACGCCATCGCCGACAACGGTGAATGGGTGTCCCCTACTCAAGTAGTCCCCAAAAAAGGAGGGATTACTATTGAGAAGAACGAGAAGGGAGAAGAGATAGCATTGAGGCTCGTTACGGTGCTATAGAGTCCGTATTGACTATAGAAAACTCAATGAGGTCACAATGAAAGATCATTTCCCCCTTCCTTTCATTGACCGGATGCTTGAGCGTCCGGCGGGGCACACCTTCTATCGTTTCCTAGATGGATATTCGGGATACTTCCGGATACCCATCGATCCTATTGACCAAGAGAAGACCACTTTCACCGCCCGTATGGTACATTCGCTTATAGGCGGATGCCATTTGGTCTCTCGTAATGCCCCACCACCTTTCAAAGGTGTATGATGGCTATCTTTGACGGGCTAGTTGAAAAGTGTATGGAGATTTTCATGGACGACTTTTCGGTCTTTGGTCAATCCTTCGATGATTGCCTCGATAATCTTGATCGTGTGTTATCTAGGTGTGTGGAAAAGAACTTGGTGCTAAATTGGGAGAAATGCCATTTTATGGTAGATGAAGGAATAGTTCTTGGCCACAAAGTGTCCGCCAAAGGTATTGAGGTAGATAGGGCTAAGGTGGAAGCTATCGAGAAGATGAGTTATCCTAAGAATGTTCGCGAAGTCGAGGTTTTCTCGGACATGTCGGCTTCTATAGAGATTCATTCGGACTTTTCAAAGATCGCCAAGCCCCCGTCTACCTTACTTAAGGAAGATGTTACATTCGCCTTTGATGATAGGCCGCAAGCAAGCGTTTGAGGAGCTCAAGAATCGGTTAATATCCGCTCCAATTCGATATCGCCGACCGGAATTTACCCTTTGAGCTTATGTGCGATGCATCCAACTATGCGATTGGTGCGGTTTTAGGGCAAAAGTTTAAAAGAAAGTTCCAGCCTATTTATTATGCCAGCCACACGTTGAACCCTTCGCAAGTTAACTATACTACCACCGAAAAGGAATTGTTGGCCGTAGTTTTTGCTATGGACAAGTTCCGTAGTTACTTGTTAGGAGCTCAAGTGATTGTGTGGACTGATCACGCTGCCTTGCGGTATCTAATGACAAAGAAAGAGGCTAAACCGCGCTTCTTGCGTTGGATACCGACCCTCCAAGAGTTTGACGTTCAAATTAAAGATAAAAAGGGCGTGAAAACGTAGTGGCGGATCATGTTTCTAGGATGTTAAGTGAGGAAAAGGGTGATCCCGATGACATAGATCTTTACTTTCCTCTAAAAACATCATGTTGATAGATGGTGCGCTCCGTACGTCCCTTGGTACTCCTCCATTGTAAACTACCTTCATGCCCGTTATCTCGATCCCGAAATGTCTTATCAAGAGAAGAAGAAGTTCTTCTCTGATATGAAGTCTTTCGTTTGGGATGAACCTTACCTCTTCAAAATCTGTAAAGATGGTCTGCTTAGAAGATGTGTTCCTGAGTCTGAGCAACGGGATATTATTGAGCAATGCCACAGTGGACCCACTGGCGGTCATTTTGGTCCGTGGAAAACCGTTGCTAAGATCTTTCAATCCGGTTTCTATTGGTCTACGATCTTTAAAGATACATAAGCTTTCTGTAAAGCTTGTGATAGGTGCCAGAGAACCGGTACTCTGACAAGGCATTTTGACATGCCTTTGAAACCCATCCTAGAATGCGAAGTCTTTGATGTATGGGGTATCGATTTTATGGGACCATTCCCATCATCTTGCGGTAATAAATACATCTTAGTCTGCGTAGATTACGTGTCGAAATGGGTAGAGGCGCTCAAGCCACTCCTCACAATGATCATAAGACGGTAATGAAATTCTTAAAGAAAAATATCTTTGTGAGATTTGGATGTCCACGAGCCTTGATCAGTGATGAAGGGACACACTTCTGCAACCGACCCCTAGAGAAAGTACTTGAAAAGTATGGTGTTCGTCATAAAACTGGCACACCATATCATCCGATGACTAGTGGTCAGGTTGAAAGGAGCAACCAAAGCATCAAGAAAATCCTGGAGAAAACGGTAAACAGTCATAGAAAGAACTGGAGTTTGAAATTGGATGATGTACTTTGGGCCTACAGAACTGCCTATAAAACCCCTATGGGGACATCTCCATATCAAATGGTCTATGGGAAACCATGTCATCTGCCTGTCGAGTTAGAGCATAGAGCTTATTGGGCTACAAAGTTTCTGAACTTTGATTCCCAATCTTGTGGAAAACACCGACTGCAGCAGTTGCATGAGTTGGACGAGTTTAGGCTTCAGGCTTACGAAAGTGCCAGGATCAGTAAGGATAAGATGAAACTCCTTCATGACGCAAAGATCAAGAAGAGAGAATTTCGAGTTGGAGAGCAAGTGTTACTATACAATTCCAGGTTACATTTGTTTCCTGGGAAGTTAAGGACACGTTGGTCTGGTCCATTTGAGATTCTCCAAATCATTCCTGGAGGCGTTCTAGAACTGCGCGGTTATGGTGATCAACCGTTCCGAGTGAATGGTCAAAGATGCAAGCATTACATTGGTGAACCCAAGGTAAAACCTTTGACTGTTCGATTTCTCGATATCCTCGGGTGTAGCACCCCTAAAGTCGAAGAGTTTGACGAGTTTTCGCCCGATTTGTTTTCTGAGGATGACGGTTGTGATAAATCGAAGAAGTTCTAGGCCGGTAGTTGGGACATGGAAGAGTATGAAAGGGAGCAAAAGTTGAAACGCCATCAAAAGAAGAAGAAATCGACCATGGGGAAGATTACACGTATATGGCGAGCTATAAAGGATTTAACCCCATGTGTTAAATGTCGTTTCTGCGCAGCCCACACTACGGACCGGAGCTTAAACGAGGTAGTGGGCGGTAGAAAAGTCAAATGGCCCGATCCAGCCGAGCTTCGATCGTGTCGAGCTAATGACATTAATCATTAGCGCTACTTGGGAGGCATCCTAGATATCCTTTATTTTTCTTTTGTTTTTGTTTATTTTCTAGTTTTTATTTTCGGGCTACTCTTCGGTTTCTCGTAGGCTCGGATTTTATCGTTTCTTAGTTTTTGTATTTGAAGTTTTTCTGTTTGAATTGGTGTTTTGAATGGAATTTGCTGTTTTTAGCATGAGAGACTGCTGTGGATGTTTTTCAATCTCGATTTTTTTCTTTGTTTATCTCTACTCTATGATATGGTATAATCCCTTGTTTCCCCCGAGGTATTTCTTTGTTTTTCATGAGTGCAGGGTATTTGCCTTAGCTTTTATAAGTTTTAGACGATATCAGTTTTCTGGTGGATGGTCCACAATCTACTGATATCCTCGAGCATTCCCGGGTGATGCGCATCATTCCGCAGTTGCTCCCTTTCGGAAGACAATCGCCTAAGTTCTCTTTTCTTTTATTTTGCACAACATGAGGACATGTTGTAATTTAAGTGTGGGGGAGGGGAATGATCGTTATGTATCTACCATTTGCTTAATACATGATGTTTTTATGAAAAAATGAGCTGAATTTTAAAATTTTCCACGCTTTTGTTTTTGTTTTGTCCCGAGTAGGCAATTCAATTCAATGTTCGTTATCTTTATAGTGATTTAAGCTATATATCATATGTTTGGTAAGTTAGTTGTTTCACCTGACACTATTTTTCACGAGCCATAGTGAATGATGAGCTAATTTATAAAGTTATTACCCCTTTTGGATGAGTAATTTTTGATTTTCTTTTGAGTCATGTACTTAGTGCTACGTGTGTATCGTGAGATCTATGATAGTTTGTATTTAGATCCGAAGTATGTTATACTGTGAATATCTAGCAGTTTGAATGTGATAAGTAACACGTAACTAATGTCAAATGAGAGGTTGAATAATTAAATGAATCTATCGTGTGTGTCGGAAGCTAGTCGATGATTTGAGTGCGGTAGGGTTTACCACGTAAGTCCTATGCCACTATGATGACTAAAAGCTCACGACAGTTAGGAGAAGCTGCCTTATGATTGGAGTAAGGTAGGGTATTATCTCGAAATTTCCTATTCTGCTATGACAGGGCAATAGCTTCTTCTAATGTGTGTTTAAAGTGAATAAGTTAAATCGACTAAGATATCGTTACGAAATTGAATATAAGGCTTAGTTTTCGTTAATCTTATCCCCAGTATAAACTGAAAGATATGATGTAGGGATTATCCTCTGAGTATTTCAGAAAGGCCCTAGATATATTCGATCATTCTTTTTCGGGATATGTCACGTTTGTAGGGTACATCTTATGAGTGTCATTTATTACTATTCTACGAGGGGGTATTAGCTAGTTTTACTTTGATTTTTCAAGTTTGGATTTAGTGGAAGTTTTCTATGGCTATGCACACACATAATGGTGAACTTCTAAGTTATTGAATATATGTTAAATTTGTTGAGATGTCTATACTATCTCGAGCTTGATTTTGTTTTGTTTTGCTCGGGACGAGCAAAGTTTAAGTGTGGGGGAGTTGTTAAGGGTGAAATTTATGATTTATATGGCGTTATTCCCGTAACAATATCCTTGGTATTTTAGTACTTTTTATAGAAAAGTGTTGGTTTTATCGAATTATTGAGTAAACGAGTTTTAAATGTGTTTAAATGCAAAATCGAGATATTTACGTGATTTTATCGGTGTTTTATGTTTATCCGTATGATGTTACATTTTGCATGTTTCTATCATGTTGTTAGGTACGTTTGCATGATGAGTAAGGAGCTTAAACGATGATCACATGAAGATGGAAGAGTTGAAAGATGTTTAAGTGAAGAATCATTGACGAAACCGGAACCAGGCACTTCATGGGAATTTTGTCCACACTTGTAGGCACTTTCAGGGAAAGTTGTCTTGATGAAAGTTGTAGAGGATTGAAATAGCTTTCCAACGCATGTTGAATCACCTCATTCGGAGCCCTAGAAGTGAAGTTATGAGCAAAGTACTGGAGCTGGGTCCTGGACGGGCGTCCGGATTAATTACGAGTTGAAATAATATTCATGGACGGGCGTCCATGATGATGAACGAGCGTCCGGAGCGGTTACTGTAGCAACCGACTTGATTTTCCTATAAAAACAGCGTGATCTTTACCCTAATGACACATTATTCGAACCCTAAAAACCTAGGGGCAGCTGTGTTGCGTTTTTACTTAGTTTTTACTCAAATTTTATGCTTTTAAATCTCTAGATTAGATCTTTCAATTTATGTATTTTATTCAAGCAATTCAAGCCTTCAAGAAGATGCTAAGAGGCTAAACCTCTTTGAACAAGCGTTGTGAAGCCGTCCAACTCAACAGTTGATTTCTAGTTCGTGATTATTTTGTGAGTTCTATTTCAAGTTCGTTTCTTTTATCATGTTTTGTATGTTTTATTGCGTGTTTAATCGAAAGATGCTTGCTTTGATGATTGGTTATGTGATGAGAGTCATGTCAACCTTAGATCACCATGATAAAAGATTGGATCTTTGATCTAAATAAAACGAAAGTTATTAGATTGATTTTCTAGATTAGAAATCGAAAGATTTCACGCCTAGGTTAGAAAGACGTAATCTTTAACATCGAAAGATAAAAGATTAGAAAACGAACTTGTCTACGGGAGTAGGAGTTTATGCCTTCGAGTAGGTGAATCACGACTTGAGTAGAGATCACGAAATAATCCGAATTGGAATTGAATGTTGATAGGATAGGTGGATCAATTGCTTGTTCGTTCGTTATAACTTGATTTAATCCCTTGAATTTGAATTGTTTAGCTTAGTTAGATTTATTGCATAATTAGGTTTAGATTTAGTTTAGTTAATTGGTTCGCAACCCTCGTTTTCCCCGGCTTTAGAACTTGTTCTTCCGTCCACTTTACATTCTTGTTAGTTTATTTTCTGTTTCTTTTTAGTTTAATAATCGTGACATAGTTAGATAAATAAAAACTAGGAATCACAACTGTCAGTTCCCTGAGATCGACCCCGGTATAATCACTTTACTATGATCCCTACACTTGGGGTATACCGGGTTATAAATTTTATTACTTGTTGTTTTCCTTAGATAAAACTCGAGACAGGGAGGGATGTTTTGATCCCCTTCACTCAGCAGTCCTCTTCACCTCGCCGACAGTCTTTTTCTTTGACAGCTGGCTGCGTTGAGCTAATTTGTCCATGGTATCTGCGGGGAACAAAGTTTATCAGCGATCACAAAAACAACAAGGGAACAAATTATGAAATAAAACAAGTAAAAATCCTACTCGGTGCTCGCATATTAGGGTAACCGCCGCAAATTCCGCATTGAGAGGGCATAAACCCGCCGTGGTGACACTCGCCGTACCGGTACCGGGTGAGTCGGCAATGACTCGACTAGAACCGTGGGATTTGCCAACGCCGGCTCCGGGAAGTCCGGCCTGTCTAAGGTAGGGCTGGCCGACGTCCAACAACAACCTCCGCTTAAATGCCCGGGCTTGAGGTTCACCTTTGCGGGTGTAGCCCAGATCATCTTTTAGCTCGGATATGAAGGTGTCATCGTCAAACTGAGTCTTTATTTTTACCAAGTGTTCGGTTTTAACCGAGTTCACCGGCAACTTCGGAAACGGCCATCCCACCCGGGATTCTACCTTCATACATCTCTTATCCCAGTCCGCTACCTTGTCTGGAAGATTGAACAATAAGCGGGGCCTCCCATGGCTAGATCTACTTCGCGGCTGAATTTGACCGGCCCCGCCTTTCCGGGAGAAACTATAAAAGTATAAGAGCACTGGCATCGACGGCTCGCGTCCGCTCAACCTACTGATTATGATAAACGACATGACCACGCGAACAACCCCAAGGCTAAGGTCGCAGGGCATCACCTGCAGCTCCTCCATAAAATTAACAAAAAATGGGTCAAAGGGAGGTCTGAGCCCGGCCGCGAGATGGTCATAGTGCAACCACAGGTAGTCTTGATGTTCCCGGCCACAAACCCACGACACATTGGTCGCACCCATGCTGGCAAAATGATAGTCCGCTGGTATATCGTATGCCGATAACGCCGAGGTATAATCTTCTCGATCTTTGAACTCTTTCCATCGAGATATAAGATAGGCGTCGCACGCTTTTGTTCTCGCGAGTTCGTTCTCGACGTCATCGGACCTTTTCCTAGGAGCCCTTTTCCTTTTGCGGGCTCGGGGACGCTTGCGGCCTTCCTCTTGGACACAACGACCTTTGGAGATTTCCTTGGCTTCTCCGATGGATCAACAGCTTCCACGGCTTCCTTGAGCTTGCCGCTACGTTTGGCGGCTCCAGTATTCAAAGCTTTTTCCATTCTGGTTAGTAGCCCGCTCAGTGCCATCTGGTCGTCATCTTCGACCTCGACCTCAGCATCGCCCTCATCACCAACGGATACGTCCAGGTCAGATTCTATGGTAATGGGTCCAGGGTTGGGATTTTTATCCAACTCTTCCTCATCGCCGCTAGAGGAAGCGTCCTCCATACTCACCTCCTCTGATCCGTAACCCGCCGCGGCCCTAGCCTCTTCGTCTGATTGAGTATGCTCTGATGACATTCTGGAAAAGAAAAAAGGGCAAGATGGATTAGATTATCACCCGGACATGGAAATTGGGCCGGGGTGAAAGCAATCACACCCCGACACCTAGCCCTTCCATCTTCCTTAAACAAACAAAAGCCCAGAAAAACCCCCAAAACACAATCCAATTTTACAAAAAACTACCCAGAAAAACCCTAATACATCACACATTCAAAAGTGCAAACACAAATACTCTAGCATTGGCAAAAAACCGCACTCAAAGTACATGCATACAAGGTTATTTCTGGGAAAAAGAGGCTGAAATCACAAGAAGGCATGAACGACTGGGCTCATGGCATTCATCAAAGGAAAAACAATATAAATTACAGAGGCACAGATTAAGGCATTGTAATCTTCCAACAAGAAATAGATTACATCAAGGCAATATCGGATAAGAGAGCAAAGGGAATGTGCAATTTCGTACCTGATTGATAAAAAGAGAGGAAAAGCGTTGATCTTGGACTGAAATAGCGCTTGCCGGAAACTCGCTTGCAATTGCCGGATCTTCTCTTCTTCAGTTGCCGGAAAAATTATCAGAGGTGAAAAGAGAGAAAAGTGTAAGAGTTGGGGGTAACTCCTCTATTTATAGAGGGAAAAAAGAGGGGAAACGACGTTTGGGATTCAAAATTCAAACGTAATGATGGTGGGAACGGTTACCGATTTTTTCTCCGCCAATCAGAGCAAGAGACGGTTCAGTTCCAACCGCCGTGTCAGAACACGTGACTGATGTGACGTTTCGTGTACCGATACATCCGTTTATATCTGCCAACCGTTCAACTTGTCCGCAGAAGAAGCGCCCTCAGCCCGTAACTATCTCCCAACATTACTCAAGCGGCTAACATCACTCAGTGACCACTGTGGCTTATTCTGACAAAACACCATTGATGGAGTATTATCACCTGACTAAGCCCGACAGAGCGTTGTCGGCAATTAAGCCTGTCCGCTACAAATGCGCAGCATATAATCGGTAATTCGCTACGCGATACTAACACTGATTCAAGCCTGTTCGCTGCAATGCACAGCATATAACTAGTGGTTCTCACCAACACTGGTTCAAGCCCGCTAGAACAGTATCGGCATACCTCTGTCACGAGCGACCACAAGGAGCTTCACCAAAAGTTCTTCAGAGTTCTACTCTCCACCTTGGCGGGCACGCCAGGCACAGAGTAGGGGGCCATTGATATACCCGGGTCAGAACGGGGCCCTGTTCATCCCTATTGGGCCTATACTCTTGGCCCATCCACATATGAAAATGGGCTTTACTCTCCTCTGGCCGCTGTCACAGCCATCTCTTACCCGCTAGCTACAAGCCGGGACCTGTCCGCCAACCGTAAGCCGGATCTTGTCCGCCAGTTCAATGTCGGATCCATCTTCTCAATGTGATTTCTACCCATACAGTCAAGGCACAAATGAGTCCGCTGCTCGTCATTCTTACCAATGATTGATGGTCGCTACTCGCCGCGGCCTATCGCTGTCCGCTGTCCGTCGTCCTCATCAATCCAACTGGATGTAACAGCTGGCCAATCGTGACAGCTGGCTAGGACACTTGTAATGCATACGTAGTTAACTTAGCTATGTACTCTCAGTTGTCTTGTCAATGAACAGTAGACCGACTTACTTTTTAGCCTATAAATATGGGATCACATTGTAATAGAAAAGGATGATCAATCTCTCAAGCTTTAAGCTATAATATACTACAAGCAGAAACTTTGCCAATTTGTCGACAGATTCACTGATTCTTCATAAAACATTTAAACCGCCACCACTATTCTTGAACACCACCGTGTCCTCACCGTCGAAATCACCCATCACAGCCTTATATCCACAAGATAAGCATTGTTACCGCAAACCTGGTGTTTTACGCAACATCAATATATATACAAGATAATGGATTAGTAAATATAATTATACAACTTCTTAAAGAGTCCCACTAAAAAAACGGCATAAATATTCACCGCTTTTTTTAAAGTCATACTCCATCGCTTAAAATTAGTTAAATGAATTCAGATGCACTTAAGAAATTAACGAGTATCTGAAAACCACCTAAGAATGTGCACGGCGTAGTGAAAGATACTTCCAGATGCGTGATGGTTCAGATGATCAGAGAAGAGACTTGGTAGAAATGCATTTTCGAGGAAAAGCTAATGTGTAGTTTGGCAATCTGAGAATGAGTTTTCCAACAATTAATTGGGCATTACTGAGGGTAGAAGTTATGAAACGATTATGAGGTAGGTGATATATATATATATATATATATATATATATATATATATATATATATATATATATATATATATATATATATATATATATATATATATATATATATATATATCGAGTTTGAGAAATTAAGATACTTGTCATAGCTTACAACATCTTACGTTGACAGAGACTTACTTCATCAAATGTTTTATAAGAGACCTTAAGACTGAAATTAAGTCTATGGTGAGATTGATGAAGCCTGAGGACATTGATATTGTCATATGTCAGGAATCTATTACATTGGCATTGAATGACATGCATGTACATAAAAATTACTCTAACCATAGCCAATCTAGGTTCTCCATTCACCACTAAGGTGAATGGTAAACTACATGTCACTGATAATAAACCAATGGTACATAAGACAATTACTCCTAAATAGTTGTAGGAAAAGAGGGCTATTGGGTTGTGTTTTAGGTCTGATGAAAAATACACCCGTAGCCAAGTGTGCAAGCAGATACACATACACTTAAGGGTACCTAAGGATGATGGAGTTTGGGGAGGGATTACAGTGTGATAGAACCAAATCACCCTATGTTAATCACAGTAGTAGATGGAAACAGAATGGTGAGTGAATTTAAGTGTCCTAAAATATGTGAGATTGATCAAGTTGAGACGTTGTGCCATTGTATTAGGAATAGATTGGATGAAAAGGTACAGTCCCATGGTCTTTGACTTCAACATAAAGGAGGTGGTTTTCACTAACGAGGGAGAACAAATTAAGATGGGAAGTTACACAGAAGAATCTCAACTTAAGATGACCAGTTGCAAAAGCTTTACTAAGAAATTGAGAAATAGGTCCTATAGACTCTCAGGGAGCCTCGATTTGATACATGAACATGCTCTGAATCATGTGCCCAGTGAACTGACTCATCTCCTAGAAGAGTGCCATGAGGTGTTTGTATATACCTAAGAATTTCCATAAATGAGGGGCTATGAGCATACCATAACTTTAAATGAAGGTGTTGAACCTATGAAACTAAAACCTTATAGGTATGCTCACTGTCAGAAGGATAAAATAGAGCAGTTGGTGGATAAAATGCTACAACGGGGGATTATCCAACCACAATAATAGTCCATTTTCTGCTTCTTGTGAAAAATAAAGATGGAACCTAAAGATGTATAGGGATTACAAAAGGTTGAATGACTTGATTGTCAAGGATATATACCCTATTCACTTAATTTACGAATTGCTAGATTAGTTTGGGAGTACTGCGGTATTTTGTAAAATAGATTTAAGGTCTGGATTCCATCAGATTCTGATGAATGGGGATGATATCCAGAAGACTGTCATTGTACCCATCATGACCAATTTGATTTCAAAGTGATTCCATAGAAGTATGAATGAGATGCTTGATGTATAACATTTATATGATAAAAATTACGATGTTTTATATACATTATCGACTCTTTTTATATAAAATATAAGTAATTATAACGATAATCTTATAAAATATTAATAGTTATGAATAAATCTAAATACTATAAAAATCAAGTAAAAATGATAAAAAGTTATAAATTTTGTACCGGGTTAATAACCGGAGTGTCGTGTCGATTCACGTGGGTATTTTTGGTATTTTATTTACGATCTTAGGTAAACCAAGACCCCGAGTGACGACACTTTTTGGAGTAAAATCATATCTTTTGAAGGAATTAAGGAAGTGCCACGAGTTTTAAAGTTCAAGTGGATCAATGGTTCGTGACACCGTAT